>CM060964.1:100239353-100974353 GCA_030765045.1 Tenodera sinensis | reverse complement strand
TTATGCAAGCTTACTTAAAACTATAGGTAAGTCCCTTTATAAGTATCAGAAATGCACAGTAATTCTAAATACATATAAATCCTTCTATTAAATATAGGGATTTTTAATAAATTTCACGCACCTGAAATAGTGGCATTGGATTCCAGCCATAAATTCGACATCAATACTTCATCAGAAATAGGTACGAGTTGTTTGTCCACTGTAACCAAAAAGAGGCATTGTGATGTCGGACTCGGGTCTCAACAGAGGACGGACGGGGCTTAGCTAATTCACATCATGTGTCTCGCCGATGAGCGGACAAGTACGTTCAAGGCCGGTCTGCCTCACAGGATTGTTGTGTGTACGTGACTGTTAACAATCGAGGCGACAGAAACAAAAGGGAAGTCGAGAACGTTCTAAAGAAGTCTAGCTTAGTCATTTCGATGCGTGTGTGAAGTCGAGAAAGGCCCGTATGATGGCATCTCCTGTGTATAAGGAGGCCAGAGGAGTAAGTTAGAGAGAGAGTTGAGTTACAGACTTGAGTCGGTCAGCGTGTCAGTGGGTGTAGGACAGCTGTGCCCGCCTCGGTAGCGTGATGGTTAGCGTGTCTGCCTCACGTTCAAGAGGTCGCGAGTTCGAATCTCGCTTAGGGTAAGTTATCCGGGTAAGGTTTTTTTTCGAGGTTTTCCCTACACTGAGAAGACGAATGTCGGGTAGCTTAAAGCTCCATGGACCTCGGGCTCATTTGAGCATCATTTCATTCATTCGTCCGATATGACACAATGTTGGAGGATGTTAATTCAAAAAAAAAAAAAAGTAGGACAGCTGTGCGTGTCGTCGCAAGAAGATTCAACGAGCGTCACGAGTGAATGTAACGTTGTAATGAGGGTTTGAGAGACAGAGGAAGGGAAGAAGACACTAAATGGACTGAGTAAGGTCATGAGAAGTAAACATTGTGAGTTTTGATAGTTCGAAAGACTGTACACTGTGTTAACGACGAAAAGAAACCTGTGTATTTGTGGTAACATTTTAGAAGAGAATAAACTGATAGAAAAGTAAGCAGTCTTATTTTTGTCATTTTGTCACATTGGTGTCAGAAGTGGGATTCGTCGATTTTGTCATCTTTGTCACAGTATTTTAGCAAAATATCTAGATGCGTCGGGCTCCAATGACCTGATTGTGGACAGGCCCTTAAACCCCACACACTCAATCACTCCTTCACTCTAGGTGTGTATATTTAGCTGTAGGTGCACCAGTCTGTCTACAAACAATATAATTAATTTTTTTTAAGTCGGATAAACATCAGAGTAGACTCTAGTCAAACACCATTTAAGGCAATGATTTACAAGAAAATTTCCCAATGGAAACTACCATTATCTAATTTAAAGGGACTAATCATTCTGATTACACTGCTGATTACACTAATTGGCTTGCACAGTGCTGCATGGGTGGCATTTTAAACCTCGAATGATTATTTAATTAATTTACCTCCCGCCGAGTTCTTTATGGAACTAATGTGCGATAATCTGGAAGATTTAATGCTAAATCCTTCCCTTTAATCCTTTATAAAGCCTCGTGATATTGCTAATTAGAATATCCTGATATTCCTTGAACCCTAGATCAGGTGTGTATTTTATGCACCAGATTTGCTATTTGCTCTCTACTGGACAAATGATAAATGGTGTATCCCTCTAATTATCCCTACCTTTCAGGTCTTGGTTTAGCTTTAGTTTCAGTATTGTCAGAGTGATTGTAGTTTCAAGAGACCAAGCACCATGGTGTAACTGCATTGCAGAGTATGGCGTACACCGTCAGTGTGGTCGCGTAAGATTTATTTCAATTGTCGGCTTATTTCTTTTGTTCCTACAGAAGATTACATGGTATAAAAGCAATATACCTCAGAAAAGTCGGTTACGGTTTATTTTAGGTATTGCCAATAGATCGTGTTTATAATTTTAGTGCCAAAACATTTGACAGAGAAAGAAGAAGAAGGAGCTGATGTTTTCTGTAAGCCATTGTGGGATATTAATGATTTGTTTTCTGATGAGAGGATGAAGTAATATCAGCAAGTGCTCATGGCAGTGACTCCGAGTGGTCAAAAATGTATTTTCCTTTGGTACTCAAGTTAATTTTTTATTGTTAGGAATAAAGAAACAAAATATGAAAACTGATACGATTAAAAAACATTCCGTATGCCATAGCGTGGTCCTAAGAGAGATCTACAGCGCCAAGTCTTCCAGCTGATGTAAACATGTTTTGGCGTCGCTAACAAGTTTGGGATATATACATAAAAGAGTAGCCAAGGAAGAAACAAAGGTGGATGTAAAATTTGTGGAAGACCAAAGAATAGCTCTATAGCTATAATTTTCACATTATAGGTTACAGGATATAGGGTAAACACGAAGGGTGACACCTCGCGCACCGTCACCAACTCAGATCTGTTGTGGCTGTCACCCCTTAGGAGGCAGAGATGAAGTGAGGGAACCACAGGTTGACACAGGGTCGCAGCTACACAGGTCACAGAGACGCGCTAACAAAGTCTGATATCTCTTCACCCCGGCGCCAGGCAATCCCGAACAGCAACTGCGCACCACGGGTCCGGTGTCGCGCAGGCGTCGCCCTCCCCCACTGGAGCTAGCGCTCTGGTTGTCCGATGGGTGTCGCACAGGTGTCCTCCCGGACGGACGACAACAGCCGTCCAAACGCCACCTAGCCCCGAGAACAGCAGTTGCCATGCGCAAGCATCCGCGCTATCTGTCCGGCACCGTCAACACCATTCGCCTGACAGCGCATCTGAAAGACGATAAGGAAGTGGAATGATGGAATGGAAACAGTCGTATGAAAGAATGCACCCCAATATTCTCCTAAGTGTCGGGGAAATCACAGCAAAACCCATGCCAGAGTGCGGGGCCAGGGGATCGAACTCGCGACATCCCGAATGTGGGGCACAGACGTAACCACCTGAGGCATCCCACTCGGTTAACCTTTACATTACTTCTTGTAATCTGCGAATGATATATTGCAAATAAATGCAATAAACCTTAACGTTATATCAGTGTATTTTCATTTATATGCACTGTTTACAGAACACACCGCTCACCTGTCAGGGCTGAAAATATTTAACAGTGTGTAAGTTGAAACAGTTATCAGACTGGTCGAGCTCTTTCAGATAACCGCAGTAGATGAAACTTCAAATCTTTTCACCTTGTCTTTGAACCCGTATTACAATAACATAGAGGCTATATGTTGTTACGTTACACAAAAACCACTGACATCAATATACAACGACGTAGGGCGAAAGTTGTAAATATGAATGTTCCCCACTTCAAGGCCATAAAGTTAAACGTATAAACGCCACATTTTCTGCAACAAGAACAACTTTCCATATTAACTATAAACGTCGGCTGAGCAATTTCTGATATTATGGTTAAATTCTTAATGTTTAAATAATTATTCAACCTAAACTGGAAATGAGCTCGATTTCAATATTTTTAAATACAGCTAAAATACTTACATAAGGGTTATTACAAGTTTTTGACATTTAAGTGCGTATGGTACTGCTGTAAGCACATCCAGTTAATTGTATTTTGTTTTTCTTTGTCTTCTGGTTTACTTGCTAAATCGTGGCTATCCATGTATGCCATTTAAAATTAAATACAAGCGCAATGTCTTATTTTTTATACATATTAAAGGAAGTTAGTAAGAACTGTTTCCTACTGCATAGCACTCTCAGCAAAAAGGCAAAAGCTTTCTTTATAAGCCTATTCTTTTGTGACTCCAATAGTTGTATTCCAATATCAAAGCTTTGTTTTAACATTTAGGAATTGGAACTATAAGCTGTCTTACAGGGAGACTATTCTCATGAGGAGCAGTGCCTTTCGGTGGTGAAGTACTTATCAAAATAGGTTAGGTGGTTTCAGAGATCAAGCCTTTATATTTACATACAGGTATTGTCCTTTAATGATTAGATTTTAAATATTAATGAGGCAAAATGATAGCGTCGCTTGACTTTTCAGTGACTAACTTATGAAGTGTTCAAATTGAACTAGTGTTGCATAATTTTGCATGACGGAGAAATACTAAATATACCACAGGAAAAATGGAGAACACATTAACATACAATTAGTGTCAAACACACATTTTCACTGCGTAACTATTTTCGAAATATTCCAACTTGTAAATAGTTTCCCAAGTGCAAGGCTGTTATCTGACCGACGTGTTCGAAAGTTTGTGATTCTTCGTTTTTATTTCTATTGAAGATGCTCATTACCATGTTTGTTGTTTCCAGATGCACTATGTAACCCAGTAGGTTAGTCTTATTTTGAAATCATTCCTGAAAAAAATATATATATATATATATATAACAAAAAACATAACGTGTACGCAGGAAAACTACTATAATACATAAAATATGTAAGTGAATTTATCTGTAGAGAAAGTCACGTGGTTGTACTAGATTAGATTTTTATTTTCTAGAAGTGTTTACTTGCTTGATTTTCATATGCATTGAAATTTACTAAACAAATGATTTCTTTTAGCTTTTCATAGATTCGGCACCGCAGGCAGTGGATATGGTGATACATGAAATAACTGGAAAAATAAATTTGGGAAGGAAACTTTCCAGGTCTAGGTTTAGGATACGTCGCAGGTATTTGTCAATTTTGAGGAAAGAGAAAATAATTGGAGAAAATCTCAGATAAGGGGAGCTATCCAAACAGAATTGAAACTTCGGACCTTCCATTCACGAGTCAAGCTTAAATGACCTCGACCATCCACATGGGTGATTAAACAAGCAAATAATAAATTTATGAGATGACACAATATAATAGTATGTACATTAGCAGTCGTTACACAAAAATCAACCAACAAAATTAGGAAAATAACAGCGCTGATCTATGAAACTGAACATAGTTACTCACAGCAGGAAAAATAATTGAAGGGAAACAAAGCACACCTTTTTTGCCAACAAGTTGACGTGTCTGTGATGACGCAAGTGAATTTACAACTACCTATCCTCGTGCAGAATTCAATTTCAGTCTGCAAATTGAAAGCATTCAAGAGTCGACGGGAAAGCGTACATTCAGTGTCCGTTGTGAATGTGAGCAACGACATATAGTATAGTAGAAAAGCCAAAGAAATGCGCTGCATCTAATATACTTTGAACAAGTGCTCCAGCTAAAGCGATTACCCATCGCAACAGAAGCAAGTTAACAGACAGGAAGGTATGGTGACGTTGAACATTTTTAGAAATCAAACAAGGATTAGCTTTAAAAAATTAACTAATTTTGTTGTCTCTCAAAACATTCCCCGTTAACATCAAGATATTTCGCATTCGATGAAACGAGTTCTTAAAGTAATGATGTCACTCATCTTGTGGCACTTCAGAAACCAGAGTTTTATAATGCTTCCTGCTTCATCTGATGACAAAAAGTGATTCCACGCATTTTATATTCTATTTTTTTAATTATTTTAATTTTTGGAAACAAAAAGAAATCACAAGATGGTAGGTCAGATGGTGGAGGAACCATGGTGCTAATCTTAAGGGCACCAAGATACTAAGTTCTCAGTTTTACTGTACTTGGCGATACGTTGTCATGATGCAAAACTATTTTTACTTTTGTGAGTTTTTCACGAACTTCAAGAACTGTGGTATTTGTGTAACGATCGGCAGTAAAGGTGCGTTTAACTTCTAATGCTGTAGTAGCAGTATGGTCCAGTTTAGAAAAAAAAAATGGTAACCATTTTCTTACCGGCAATGCAATTTCATCTCACTTTTGTTGGTTTAGGTTGTATTCGAAAGAACCATTGATCTGATTGACTATTTCTTGCAGAATCGTAACAATAAAGATTCATAACCAGTAACAATACTCCAAACCAAACTTGAAGTGCCACCTTGGAATTTTTCCAGAGTTTTTCTGCATCAATCTATGTTTTCAATCGTGAGCCCGTTCATGCGGAATCCATCGACAACAAAGTATTCTCGAGTCAAAAAAATTAAAAATTATTTTCTTGTTTAACGACCCTGTCAATTTCCAGGATCACATCAGCGTCACCGGTGTGCCGGAATTTTGTCCCGCAGGAGTTCTTTTACATGCCAGTAAATCTACTGACATGGAGCTGTCGTTTTTAAGCACACTTAAAAACCATCGGCCTGGGCCGGGTTTGAACCCGCAACCTTGGGATCCGTAGGCCAGCGTCTAACCAACTAAGCCACCCAGACCGACATTCTCGAGTCTAATGATGATGCAAAATGTCCTGGGTTCGACTCGTAGTAATGCCCAAAGTCACCCGAATAAATTCATAGGATATCCGTGGATCTCCTTCAGGCATTACTTGGACAACGGCAATATTTACATCAGTAATAACAATTCTGCATGAAATGCATCACTATGAGATACGATATATTTAGCATCTCGGCTTATAGAAGATCTTTTGTACCTATGCCCCTGACGGCCCCGTAGATAAGTTACCTTTATTGGTGCCAAAATAGTTAAATTATTGCACAAACACATAATCCATGGGTCACTGTCCATACATACATATTTAAGATACAAGTTAAAAGCTGACAAAACCAATCAAAAGAAAAATAACGAAGAATCAAAGATAAATAACCTTTGACCAACTGAGTTAATTTGGCCGGTCTTTGCGTGCCTTAGCTAAGATATTGCCCAAGTTTTCCTAGTTCCTTTGGTCAGCCAGTGGATCCCATAATGCCAATCTCCTTTTAGCTGAACTTCAGCTTTATCGTGTAAAGATAATGTTTCGCAGGTTCTCTCACGTAGATATGTAACAATTATGTACCCAATCTTCATCCACACTACAAAATGGACAAATTTTCCTGCCAGAATCTTTGGTTATTTGCTCAGCCTTACAGTCTCTCAGTCGCAGACATTCCTTCCCTGACGTTTCCTTTCTTCCAGTAATATAATTATGTCTCTTTAATCTAAGTGAATTACGTTTCATATTCAAACCTTAGAGAAGGCTTAACTTTATAATCCAGTTCAATTTCCTGTCAACTGCAGATGTCTTTTGACACCTTCCTATATGTTGCTGTTTGTTTCACATCTTTGCCATACTCGTCCAATGCCTATTCTCAACACCTTCTCTAGTTCAGCATCCCAACACTTGGGAGACAGTCTTTCTCTCTTAACCTGACGTCGATATCCATAAGCGTTTCGGTACCTTGACGCGTTTCTACATTGAATGAATGAATAGTCTAAATAAGTGGTGTACTATCCGTCTGCAATGTAATTTAACGAATGAACTGGCGCGATTCAACGAGTCGGACGTGTGTTCTTCCAATTTGTAGTGTTCTTACCTTCAGTTGTCTGTAATTTAGATATAGTTTGTTGCACTAATGAATACTTCAGGTGAAAGAAACAATTTAGTGATCATGGCATCAAATAAAACACGGAAAATTTGGAGGAAAATTGGTGCTTTCAGGAGAGGTGGACAGATTTGTATTTTTTTTTTAATACGGAGGCAAAGCAATATATTTAATTTCTAAGCAAATTATTAATGTTTTAAAATAGTAAAATATAAAAAGATATGCGACTAAACATGGAAATAAATACGATCAATTCAGTGGACAAATGAGAGTAGATAATGTGCGTGATTTAAAAGAGCCCTAATCTCTCCACAAATTGTTTTTAAGAAAATTACTGATGATTCAGAACTATCTGTGAAGCCAAATTATGTTGCTTCCCAAATATTAACCACAAGAATGAAGCCATCCAAAGATGGCGAAATGGTGAAAGAATGTTTGAACAGGTTTGCGAACATATTATTTGTTGATAAAAAATTCTTGGTTGCTAAAGCATATCTCAGTCATATGGCAGTAAGCAGGATTGTGAATTTAAGTGGTTTTCATTAGCTACTGAGGTGAACACGAATGTTTCCAACTCAGCTCAGCTCTCCATATTTATTCGTGGCACTGACAGCAGTTTTAATGCAACAGAAGAAGTCTTGTCTCTAAGCCCAAAGAAGACACAACTAAAGGGGTGGATATTTATCGAAAAGTGATGGAGGCATTGAGTAAATCTGAATTGAGGTTAGACACGTTGATTGGTATTTCAACTGACGGAGCTCAATCTATGATTGGGAAAGGCAACGGTTTTTCTCCTTTTTGAAAAAAAGACTGTTGATTTTGATCACGAGATTGTTGCATGCCACTACACATTACATCAGGAACATCTTTGTGCAAAATCACTTCAAATGGAGCATGTTACGAAGACAGTGACTCAGTTGGTGAACCATATTAGGTCGAGGAGTATCGCAAATTCAACTTTTTTTTTTCTTTTTCTTCTTCTCTTTTTTTTTTTTTTTTTTTTTTTTTTTTTTTTTTTTGTGGGTGGGAGGAAGGTGGGTGCTGACTCGAATGTATATTATGACAAAGTCATATATTCATATATTTTACACAATTTCGATGGAAAATTGCACGTAACGTGTTGAAAGGAGTGTGTGAATTTCGGGAAGAAATTAAGTTGTTTTTGAAAAATCAAAACTTTATGGCGGAGGAACTGGACAGCAGCAGTGAATGGTCAGTTGGTTGATATGATGCAGCCCTTAATGAACTTAATACCAAAATGCAAGGCAAAAAAACACACGATGCATCATCTGTTAAACCTAATGAAATCTTTCAAAAGAAAACTCATAGTTTGGCAGATGTAAATAAAAAGTCAATTTTTCAACAATGGGTAAAATCATGTAATCTATGCACAGAGCTAATTTTGGGAATTAAAAATGAAAAATCTCACAGAAGAGCTCAAAATCCGTTTTCAGAATGTTGGAAACCTTTAAATCTCATTTCAATTATTTTTACTACCCTTTTATGTTAATATTGAGACTGTGCCTGCATTTTTTCAGATGGAATTAATTGATATCCAGAGCAACACAGATTTGAAAGCAAAATTTGGTGATGTTTCCCTCCCTGATTTGTATAAGCTGTACTGGCCTAAAGAAATATACAATCTCCATGACCATGCATTGAAAATGGTAACTTTATTTGCTAGCACATACATTTGTGAACAGTCATTATCGCTGATGAAACAATTGAAGTGCAAAACTCAATCCAGACTTGCAGATGAACATTTAAAGCAAGCATACGCATTGCAATATCAGACGTTGAGCAGGATATTGAAAACTTAACAAAACTTAACCAGTGCCAAGTTTTTCATTAAAGTGAGACAAGTAATCAAATTGAGGCATGCGAATAAAAGGCCTATTTTACTATTGGTATGCTGAATATTAGAATTTTAAATTAAATACGAGGAAAGGAAGTTCTGATTGAGAAGATATAATGTGGCCTGCAATGGAGAGTGCTGGACAACTGCGGCCCTCTGTTAAGTGTCTTAGAATAGAATGGCCCTTGCCCTAAATTAGGTTGTGCACTCTTGTACTTTTCTTCAAAATATAACTTAATTGACAATTTTCGCCATTTAATCTTCCATTAACTCCTTTGAGAATGAGTGACTTTTATTTGAATACTAAGTTTTATTCTACTGGATGAGTGAATGAACGAATGAATGAATAGAGTCTAAAGTGTTTCATAAAGAACAAAGGTCACCTGCAAGAGGAAAGGGCCTTTTATAAGACTCACGTGGCGAGCTATTCCTCATGGGTAGAGAGCAAATACCAATTCACTTTTTGAAACATCACCAACTAGCTTGTTAGCCTCAAAGTGGATCAACAACGGCGTTGATATATATATATACCAGGTGAGTCAGCTGCCACTTATTCTCGAGTTTTATGCAATCCGCATTTTATACCCCAACATGAAAACATCGACCCCATTACTAGGTTCTACCCGCGTATTTGACATGGATGTTAAACACTCGATGAAATTAGTACTAATATAGATGTTATCACATCGCTTTTTAATATATTCGTAATTAGAAAGCTGACGTATGCACTTCTGCAAATGTTCACTGGAACCAGCGAATATTACATCTCAAACGGAATGTTTACCTAACACGTTACTAGGTACCTCAGTTGGAACGGGCGCAAGACTCTGAGGCAATCTGTCTGATGAGAATGTGGTTCTAATCACCTGCATGTACTAATTTCTTTTTTCACCCGTGCAATCCTCACAATTTACAACTGTTATTATATTCATTTTATTATTGTTTTATTTATGTTTTATGACATTGTTTGATGTTTCTTTATTGGTGAACTACAATTATGTAGTTGTTTAAACACACCTATAGGTAGGTGCAATTGAAATGAGGATCATTCATTCACATTTGAACACAGAAAGCAAGGAAATTACATTGTCAGAGTTTAACATGGAAGTTAAACTCAATTTTGCACACAATGAATTATTGTGCTATTAAAAATGCAGACAGCCAAAAACAATTTAAATTATAATGTCCTAAACCCTCAGGGACTTCATAATTAGATTATTGTTCAGCGTTCTTTCTTACTTTTGGCTATTGGTTGAGTTGTTGCCTCAACAATTGAAAGCCACTTGTAAAAACGTGATGTAGTAATTAAATAAGTAATTGATATACTTATTTAATTACGGAAGTGCCACTGCAGGTTATTGCAGTATGATTTGGAGAGATTGAGAAAATTTGTTTGAAGAGGCGCCACTCAATCCTCCTGACACTTATAGTTAACTTAGCATGTAAAAATCCTCTTCTTCTCGTTCAATTGCTAAGTCGTTATTACTTGTTCAGTAGCTTTGCCTGACCAGAGACTGCTAGAAAGGGCGTGGAATCACTTACAAAGGGTTTTTAAGCTACTAATTAGAACAAGTTTGAGTAGGAAGTAATTATGTTAATTTATTGTATACGAGGCACAAAGGACTTTAAAATATTACCATTACAACACACACATAATTTGACGAAGATTGCAGTTTATAGCTTTACCGAGATTTTTAATTTATGTATGAGTCGCCGCGCATAAGCCAAAAGTTTAATTCACTAGGATGAGAGCCGAAATAATCTTGAGGTTAATTTAGCCTACTCTATGATGAGCCGAAATAATTTCTTGGAGTAAAATTTTCCTATTCTACGCACTGTTGCCAAATAATTCTTGATGTGAATTTAGCCTATCAATTTCCAAATGTACTTACTTATTTCGCGCGTGTTCTACGTACTGTCTCGGTGTAATATTTGACGACTGTTCCGTTCGTATGTTGGATGGCGACTCTTTTCTTTTCGTGTTTTTCTTCGACTTCCCGGTCCGTGTGTTAGATGACGACTCTCTGGTCCGTGTTTTGGATGACGACTCCTCGGTCCGTGTGCTGGTTGGCGACCTTCTCTTTTCCATACGGGAATACGACAGACACATTCGGTTCCCCTCCACATAACATTTTTGAGTTTCACTCATTGGAGCGGGTTCTGCTAATTATTTCAAATGTGTATAGTTCTAAATTTTCTGATTGGCCCTTATCGTTGGACCAGGCGGAACTTTGCCGCTGGACTGCCATATCCTGCCCCCTTGCGGTAGCGTTTCGAACAAGCTTGATTGACAGTTTTACGATGTTTCTCTAACAAAGAAATAATCCTTCCTCACAATGGAGCTTACGATTTGGCTGGCGTCAGTTTGTCGCCAGTTCAAGCAGAACTAATTCGGGTCAAAGACTTCATGTAGTGTCTCTGAAGCGAAATCTTTTCAACTTTTACCCATAAACTGCATTCTACGTGCGTTATTTCTTATTATTTTAAATATATACACTTGACATTTGATTATTTACATGTACACGTTTATACAATAATTTATATTAATCTTAACACTTGCCCTGTGAGTGGTTCTAAAATAACAGAATGCTGGAACTTATCATGTTTTATAACGTTAATTTAATTTTATCTCGGGCACGGTATAAATACCGTCTCAATTGTGAATTCGGTTTCCAAGTTTTGATGAACATAAAGAAAATATTTACAATGCTGAGACTCGAACCTGTGTCATTGTAGGTTAAGTGGAGAGGACCCGTCTCAATCCTATTCAGCTATTTCGAGACTTCCTGAGATCACGTACCACGTCCAATAGTAGGACTTGAATGCCTGGCGCTATGCCATTGCCACCTCGCAAGTTTTCGGGCTTGATTTAGCCTTTTAAGACAGTTTTAATCACCTACTGGGCGTTTTAATACTATTACTTAAATGGCAAAAGCTGTTATGCATATTAATTGAGATGCACGTGGTGTAGTTCACACAAAAATGCAAATAAACTGTTGTTTAATAATATGTCCGTTTTGACTGTACGGGTCCATGATGGATGAGGCGTGTGTAAATTTTTCCTAATTCTTGGCAGCCAATCCCTGCTCTAAGTACAAGAATCCACCATTTTCTTTTTAGCTGACGTTGTTAGTGTACTCATATGATAGGTCCTTTTTTTCCGAGGCGTTTACTGAATTACGTTGCTATGTATACTCTAATAAAAAGTTTGTAAAATCGGCTGGAAACCGGACATTATAATTTAAATCGTTTTTGGTTGTCTGCATTTTTAATAGCAATGACTTCTGCGCCATTGGACTGGCATGATGTATTGTGTTGTGAATGCCGACCCCTGCGTTCTCCACAAGTATGCTGTCGCACAATATTTTGTGCCAGCCTTTCATTATGTATTCGACAGACGAGTATGTAGATATGCTTTTGATCTACGGACAAGTAAGAACAAATACACTGGAGAAAATATCATGGGAGAGATATCCGAATAGACGACAACCAACAGCAACCAGCTTCCGGAATGTTGAAACGCGTCTGCGTGTAACACCAAGCATCACTTGCAAGAATGCCTCCTCATAGACACGCACCAGCAACATCGGGTGTTAATGCAGAAGCAGTTTTGAATGCCACCCAGAACAATCCGCATACTAGTACACGGGTAGCTGCCCAGGAGGTGAACATCAGCCAGTCTTCTGTAGTGCGAATATTGAACACTAGTAAGTTCCATTCTTATGGTTTGCACCTACACCAAGCACTTCACGGGAGAGATTTCGAAGCTCGAGTGATCTTTTGTGAATGGTTGCTGGAGCGAGTGATGTGGGATTCGCATCCAGGATATTGTTTTCTGACGAATCAATATTCCACAACAATGGAACTGGAAATCTTCACAATATGCGCTATTGGAGTGTTGATAATCCTCATTGGGTAAGGGAGGCAGCATTCTAAGAGCAGTGGGGTGTAAATGTCTGTTATGGAATCTTGGGAGACCACCTTGTTGAACCATTATTCTTCGAGGGGAATGTAACAGGAGCACGCTACCTGGAATTCCTTTGTAGCTCACTCCTTATTATTAGGGAATGTGCCACTGCAGGAGCGAATGACGATGTGGTTTCGACACAATGGCACTCCTCCGTATCGGTCGAGGATCGTTTGCAATCATTTGAATGCTGCACATCCTGGTCATTGGATAGGAAGACAAGGACCAGTCCCCTGGCCTGCCAGATCACCTGATCTGACACCCCTTGACTTCTTTCTCTGGGATTATTTAAAAGAACGCATTTATGCAGAGGAGCTGGACAATCCAGAAACCCTTCCTCAGCGTATTACAGTGGCTTGTAGATCTGTTCAACCCTGTGTATAAATGATCCTTATTTCAATTGCACCTACCTATAGGTATTCTTAAACAGCTACCTAATTATGGTTCACCAATTAAGAACCATCAAACAATGCCATAAAACATAAATAAAGCAATAAAAATAAATATAATAACCGTTTTCAGAATAATAATTTGTAAATTGTGAGGATTACATGGTAAAAAACTTGGTACATGCAGGTGAGTCCAACCACCTTCACAGCAGACAGGTTACTTCGAGTCTTGCGCTCGTTCCAACTGAGCTGCCTAGTAACGTGTGAGGTAAACATTCCGTTTAAGATGTAATATTCGCTGGTTCCAGTGAACATTTGCAGAAGTGCAAACGTCAGCTAATTACGAATGTATTAAAAGTCGATGTGATAACATCTATATTAGCACTAATTTCATCGAGTGTTAAACATCCAAGTTAAATACGCGGGTAGAACCTAGTAATGGGGTCGATGTTTTCATGTTGGAGTATGAAATGCGGATTGCATAAACTCGAGAATAAGGGGCAGCTGACTCACCTGGTATATATAACTTAATTTAGCTGTCTTCGATAGTTATTGAGAAAGCGAGTAATTTAAACCAGAAAATATAGTTAACAGGAAAATAAAAACTACCAAGCAAAAGCTGAGCAAAACTCATATACATTTGCAAATAACAAGTCCCATTGCTATAACATACGGAAGCTGCCACTTTTATAAAATATACAGTTTTGTAGAGCAAAATTTTCCCTAAAAGATTAACTAAAACGTATTCCTCTATTCAAAAGAATATGGAAGTTATAATTTTTTCTGTAGAGCAGTGCAGAATTTGGTGTATGAAGTGGCAGCTGAAGCAGCATTTTAACATACCTGTATATTTAAAATATAAATATTGTATCCTAGTAGACGAATATGAGTGTGCGAAGGCTTTTATTGGAATCCTAAATAATTTTACTCCAATTCATTCCCGCAAATATTGTTATTTAGTGAAGCTAACACCCATGTTCACTATTCAATAACAGAGCCAAAATAGATAAAATCGACGAAACGTTCTTGCGTCAACTCTGCTGTAATTTGTCTTACCATCAGTAACAGATGATTGACTCTAACCGAAACTTTGTTATCAAGAGAAGGTGCCAACTGAATTAAAACGATGAGGAAAGTAATAAGTGCATGATGGAGAAATAAATTACCTAATCTAAAATAGATGAGTTATTTGCACGCCATAGCTGTATAAGATATGAGGTCCTCATTTCAAATCAGGTATCACTCACCTTCTTAGGAATAGCCTTCACTGATTGCAGCACCATTGTCTGCACTTCCTCTTTCTTTGAGGGGGGTTTCCATTATCCTCAATGGTCAGTCATATCGGCCGCATTTGCTTTGAAACATATTGGTGCTAATAAGTATAAGTGGGGTTTTGGGTATTTGGGCTTATTTTCTTTTTACTTTGTCTACTACGCATAAGTAGGGGAAGTATTGTATTCGATTCAAAATTTCGATGTCCAGATTTCACCGGAAATAAATGTTTTGAGGCCCCCTGACTCCAAAAAATGTATTTTTTAGAAAAAGGAGTGAGTTTTTTGTGCGTTTTTGTGTGTGTGTGTCTGTGTCTGTCTGTCTCTATGTCTGTCTGTCTGTGAACAGCGTAACAAAAACGAGAAGTCGGTTAAAAACCGAAATTGTTATTTAAGTTCAATATCTCTCAAGTATGCAACATGAAGGTTTTGAATAACATTCCTCCATCCTAACTACCCTTTGCAGGGAAAATTTTTCGAAAATCTTGATTTTCTCAAAAATGGATTTTGATGTAAATGTTTTATGTTTAAGATATTTTTATGGCAAATGAAGTCTACATTTTTAATTTTCTGTACATAGCTATGTAGTACTATTTATTCTGGATGAATTTTGCATAACTGGTAAACCGTAAGAGATAGACCAAATCTTACTAGATCTGGTTAAAACACAAGTTATTCCCAAATGAATAATTTTTTTTGTGGAGTGAACCATTTCGGAGATATTCCATTTATCTGTGTGAGTTTTTCAGTACTTAAATTTTTCTCAAAAGGAACGTCGTTATTCACCTTTACATCTCTTGAATGTGCAAAGGGAGCGGAATTTCACAGCTTTAAAAGATTTGACTATAGCACAAAGCCCACTGTATTCCCATATTCCCTTTGCATCCTACAAGATCAGCAGTAAGATAATTTCTACAAATGCTTATCTCGACGAACATGAAGAAGATAAGGGAATGAGAGTTCGTAGGAACAGTTAGTACAAGAGTTGAGAAAGGCATTGAGTGCAACACATCAGATTTTTACATTAGACCATACAGACACATTCACACAGTCGTTGATACTTCCAGACCCTGGGGAGGATTGGGAATAATTTTGGCTAGAGAAAAATGCCCACCCCACAGCCAGGAATAGAACACGGGATCCCTCGTTAAACAGGTAGGTGTTCTACCGAGTAACCTACATAGCCAGATAATAATTCTGCTTTGCTACACTTTGTCACAGTTAATAAAGTTATCATAGGGCTTAACGCAGCGAAATGCAGTTTGATCATGACTTGAAAGCTTTATAAGTATACAGAACGTGCACGTTTTTCTTAAGCTAACCTACTAAAACTAGTTATGTGTAATTGAACGGCAGTAAATAATGGATTCCGGAGCACAAGGCTCAAAGAGCCTTTCAGATGGCTTACGAGCTAAATGCACCATGTGATCCTGCATTCAATGATGTCTTTACCGAGAAAGTCTAGTATCTTACGTGTTCACTAACACATCGTATTAGTAGTCATAGAGATGAATATGATGTGATATAGTTCTTCAGTGATAATCTCTATACATCTGGAGTCTATGGGCGTTAGCTTTGGCCACTTTTCCCAGAGCTCCAATACTTAAAACTTGTCTTAGCAATTTCTCTTCCCCATATGCTGTTTTCAATATATTTAATTTACAGCAATAAAATTAATAATAATAATAATAATAATAATAATAATAATAATAATAATAATAATAATAATAATAATAATAATAATAATAATAATAATAATAATAATAATAATAATAATAATAATAATAATAATAATAATAATAATAATAATAATAATAATAATAATAATAATGATAATGATAATGATAATGATAATGATAATGATAATGATAATGATAGTGATAGTGATAATGATAATGATAATGATAATGATAATGATAATGATAATGATAATGATAATGATAATGATAATGATAATGATAATGATAATGATAATGATAATGATAATGATAATGATAATGATAATGATAATGATAATGATAATGATAATGATAATGATAATGATAATGATAATGATAATGATAATGATAATGATAATGATAATGATAATGATAATGATAATGATAATGATAATGATAATGATAATGATAATGATAATGATAATGATAATGATAATAATGATAATAATGATAATAATGATAATAATGATAATAATGATAATAATGATAATAATGATAATAATGATAATAATGATAATAATGATAATAATGATAATAATGATAATAATGATAATAATGATAATAATGATAATAATGATAATAATGATAATAATGATAATAATGATAATAATGATAATAATGATAATAATGATAATAATGATAATAATGATAATAATGATAATAATGATAATAATAATAATAATAATAATAATAATAATAATAATAATAATAATAATAATAATAATAATAATAATAATAATAATAATAATAATAATAATAATAATAATAATAATAATAATAATAATAATAATAATAATAATAATAATAATAATAATAATAATAATAATAATAATAATAATAATAATAATAATAATAATAATAATAATAATAATAATAATAATAATAATAATAATAATAATAATAATAATAATAATAATAATAATAATAATAATAATAATAATAATAATAATAATAATAATAAAACACTGTAGCGGTGGGTCTTGAGAACATAAATGCCCTACCATGTCCTTGCATGTTTACTGGGCGAGTGTAGGTCAATGTCCCAAAACATTACAACACCCTGCAAACGGCCGATCTGTTTGCGTCCAGAAATCGGTTTGGTTCCCTGACCAACCTCAATTCAACTTTGTCCAGTTACTTCACGCCTGAAGGAGCTGCTCGAAGTATTCCTTCAATTCTTTTAAGTGCTTAATTATTTCTAAACCCTGTGTGATGTCCCATAATTACTACCGAAGTTATGTCAGAAGCAAGTTACTCTACGCATCTTACAAGTAACAAACTGTTATCTTCGTACGTTCTTGCGGAATTACACATCCAATTTGGAACAAAAAACATTTATTTTTCCGAAATTGGATGATGAAAGAACCAAATGCCATTACATTTTTGTTTGTTTGTAATGCTTATATGAAGCACAGATTAGAAGGAACTTACCCTCCATGCCGTATATAAACATTTTCTCAGTAATCCGATTGGCTAGAGTCAACTTCTTCTAATTACCCCAGTCCCTTGTTCCGTTTAATTTGATATCGAAGGAAATAAGCTCCTCCAGCGTTTGAATCTCTTTTCCCATCGTGAGCCAATTTTCTGATTTTTCTTTTCCTTTTACGCCCTTTTGAACGCCATGACCTTTCTGTTTCTTAGGTTTACTTTAAGGCCCTATGTGGATATGACAAAGCGTTGCAAATAAAATATAATCTACGCTTATGTTCAACAGTCGTGTTTTCATTCTTTTCATAAAACTGACACCATATCCAAGATGTAAATGTAGTCAATGAAAACAGAGTAAGGAAAAGTGCCGTTGATTTCGTGATCCATTCTAAGGACATCAAATGCCCTGACCACAATATATAGATATGCATTGGGTCTTGGCCTTTTCGCGGTTTTTCTTGCTTGGTAAGCCAATGTTGGAGTAGATTACATAGTGTCGTGAATTTTCCTGCCATTAAATCTCCTTATCATGTTTAAGAGTCCACAGATCAGGTGAGTGGACAGCATGCAAGACATATGGTGGTGGTGTTTGCTTTCTATACTCTCGTGTTCGGTTTAGGACAGGCCCTCAAAAACACCTCTCCATAAGGAGAGGTAGACATGGGCATCCTGCTGGCGCAAGGATGTAATATCTGCAAACGTTAGGGACTCCTAGTGTGCCCGGACCTGCCACCCTAGATCTGGTCGCATTCTGTGTCCTTCACTTGACTAACAATAATAGAGCGGAACTACAAAGGGTTTTCCAGTGTATTCGAGAAGTGTTCGGCAACCGGCGTGTTTGTAGAATTTCGAGAAAGACCCTTGTTACGTCATCCCCGCTATATAAGGAGACCAGGAAACGAATTAGAGGAGTTACGGTTCCAGAAATTAGTCAGTCATTGTGTCAGTGAGTAAGAGACAGCTTTCTGTGTGGTACTATCGTCGTGAAGGATACGTAGCTTCGAAGTAAATAAATTTTACTGAATGTTCAGAGATTGTGTCAGTGTGTGAGAGACAGAAAATGAAGAAAGATAGTGAAAGGAGTCTTGGTTACCAGAAGGAAACAGTTTTGAGTTGTAATATCACAAAGAAATATAGACTGTGTTAAATATAACTAAGAGAGAACTGTGTATTTCTGCAAAATGTTAGAAGAAAATTAACTAAGAAAAAGTAATTGTACTGGAGTTTTGTCGTCCTTGTCACAGGATTTTATTTGGGAAATACCGCATTTTCGAGGGAACTGAAAATATTTTATGTATTTTACTTTGGGACATACTGTATTTCCAAAGAAACTGGAAATATTATATGTACTTTACTTTGGGACATACCGTGTTTCCGAGAAAACTGTAAATGTAGGTCATGAAGGTACGGTTTCTTTAGAGACATACATACATAACTGAGTGGAGACCGCGCCGAGGATGAAAGAAAGGGGTTCCAATTGCAAACGTGCGTTTTTCCTTCAATTTTGTCTGTTGCTTGGAACGGTGAATTGTGAGAAGAGCTGTGCATTCTGTGATAAAGGATGCCGGGTAAAAAGATGGCGCTTTCGTTAAGGGGTAACGTGAAAATGGTCGAATGAAAGAAAAGAGAGAAACGTGAGAACGAAGTTCCTACAATGGGAGTCACTTATGTTGCCGTCTCCCTCCTTGATGAATCTGCTGTCGGCTGCTACGATGATAGGTAAGCTATGGTACATTTCTCTGAGGGTATGTTTGGGTGGTTCTGAGAATGGTCAACAGTAGTTCCACTGATTGACACATTCAGTGAAGGCTAATAGGTAAGTGAGTTATTTGAAGTGACCTGCTGAATGTTTGAGAATGAAGAATTAAACTGTTTCTAAACCTTAGCATTAAAAACTGCAGCTAGTGAAGTACTGTATCTGATAATTTGTGAAGCATCAGTAAAGTTACGGTTTAAAATAACTGTCTCAGTATCGACAATGAAACGCTTAAGTTGCAGTGAATCGCTGAAATGTTAAACGGCAAATTCCTTTGCAGCTACCGTCAAGTAACCCCAGCAAGGTTTTTTAGGCTACATGGGCTGCCGATCATCGATCTCAGTAAAACGCTTATGTAAAATATGAAAAGAAAGTGTATGACTCGAATTTGAGAAATCCAGACTCTTTTATCAAGTACCATATACTTCATGACTACCTTAACAAAGTTCCTATGTTCTACGTTGCCAAAGCTTCTTTTTCGCATTTGAAACACCACATTTACTCACTGATTTGCTAAATTCTACTAATTCTTTCCTTTTCTAATTTTCAGAACTAGTATATCTGTGTCTTCCATGTAAATATATGATTTCTACGTGAAATAAGTTTTAATTACCTAGTGACTTGCTTGCTGATTGAGTTCACTGGAACGCCTAATTCCCTTATCTACTCTACCTTCTAACTAATTGCTTTGCCTCAAAACGTATTTTGCGTGTCTAATAACTTACCTCCAGGAAGAATTGTGAATAGGGCTTTTCATATTATGCATTATTTGTGAATTATTGTGACACCGGGCTTGGCACACAACAAAGAAGGGACAGCGCTAAGCTACTTCACACCACATACCAGGTCGGCAAACAAACAAAGGAACAAGGTTAATCTTTCCTTAACCACTCAATCAGCGAACACGTGACTAACAACAATGAAGCGGGTGCCCTAAATGGTTTTCTCCGGAGCCTTTGAGAAAGATCTAGCTGCGTCATTGGCGGCGCATTTGTGGAGATGAAGAAAGGTCCGTGTAATATCACTAAAGCCTCAACTTTTACCGCATCGTGTATAGGAGTGTCAGTTATGCCGTGAGTGTGTTCGCCCAGACAGAGAGGCCAGCCATCAGCACTGAAAGAAACAGCCCCATGCTCACGGTGAGGTGGCTAAGAATTGTGGCTTTAGATATCACCCCCTCTACATAAGGAGGCGAGGCAGCAGCAGTAAAAGGATTTCAGTCACATACACGAGACGGTCAGTGTGTCAGTGAGACAGCCGTGCGTGTGTAAAGAAAATTTAACGAGCGTCGAGTGTTTACAACGTCGTAGTAAGTGCATAAGAGACAAAGAAATTGAAGAAAGATGCTGAAAGTACTGAGGCACAGTTACGAGTAGTAAAAGTTGTGAGTTGTGGTATCACAAAAGACTGTAGACTGTGTTAACAACGAGAAGAAAACGGCGTATTTGTGATATAATTTTATAAGACAATGAAATTATAGAAAGGTAACCGGACTGATTTAGTGTCATATCGGATTATATTTATTGCAGTTATTTATCTATCTCCCTATCATTTCTTTATAAGACTATTAATCTTACAAGTCAGTATTCCTGGTATCAAACGCACTGTAAAAGAATTAATGTTATGGTTCAAATGTGTTAAAACACAGATCTGAAAGTTTAAAGGATAAAGAACGCATACTAAAAAAGGACATAGAAATAGAATAATATATGCGATATGAATAATATATACTGGCTTTCGCAGTAAATATAAAATTGCACGTGTGCTGTTTGGTGACATGCATGATATTCACACTTCTGTCATAGTGTTTCTGATTAATTTAAAAACTAAGTTTAGGCAAAAACTCCGAAATATCTGAATAATAAGGAAACCTCGCCAAAATGTAAAAACTGGTTGTGTGTCATTTCTGACTCGAACAGATTTTATTGTAGTTAATTTAGTAACAGTAAAATAGTTTGGAAATAAATGCTTAGCGATTTGGACTCTTTGTTATTTATGTTTCGGATAGACACTGAGCAGTAGGTTAGGTGGTCTAGTCGTCGTTCATTACAGGGGCTTGTATTGTGAAGTACTGAAAACTGAAGCAGATGTTTGCGACGTTGCTTGTTTTAATGTAAAGCGCCTATATATATATATATATATATATATATATATATATTTATTTATTTATTTATTTATTTTAGTGTTAAATTAATAGTACAGTTCATCTCGTCCTTGGGTCCTCTAGTTTATGCCTCGGCTATTTTTGAGCCTGCTTAAGTAGGTCGTGGGGAAAAATGAGTGGTTATCGGAGAGTGGATTGAAAGAAGTATTAATAAATGAAATTAAGGGGAGAACAATTAATTGCATTATATTCCTATATTAAGCAAGTAAAACTTGAATACCCTGTACATTATACATATAGAACGACTTTAAATAAACATGGCAAATCATTTGGTATCCTGAACCTCACTTCACCGTCACCAAGAACGTATATAGCGGAATAAATATAAGATGAAATGACGCAAATGAATCTTGAATAGAATTTAGTCTAACGTCGAAATCAGTGTTCCAGTTCAAATTTTGCCTAATGCCGAAATTTATCTTGTAGCGTGCAAGTTTTCTTTCCTGTTCGTGCCTTGTCTTGTAGCACTGGAACTTTCACACTAGCACTTGAAGATACTTTTACGTCGTGTTCTCTGTAGGATTGCAGCCAGACTGCCTTGCTAAGCTTTGTGTTGAACAGATAGTTCAGAACTCCCCACTCTAGCTTGCAAAAATATTGAATTTTTATTGGTTGCCTAAAATATAGTTTCTTTTAAATTTAATTGTTTCTGGATTTATCATTGGATAGGCGCACGAAACTGCTGGCCCCCTTCTTGTCATATACCTGTCAATCTAACTCATCGCCATCATCATTCATTGGATGGTGAATGAGCTCGCATCGTCGTCGCCTCGACTCTACTCGACTGGACCACTGGGAGAACGGAAGAGCCAACTGCGTGACCTCTCGCCAGGGAGAAGCCTCGTCCCACCGCGCCAACTTACTAAAGAGCACTTGCCAGGCGGGCGCCTACAGTCCGTCGCGGAGTGTCCTATAAGAGGTCTGGTAAGCAGATTTTAGGGCACTCCAAACTGAAGGAGAAGAAGACACCACCGAAGCAGCTTTCCCGGAGCTGCCCCGACTCGAGACAGGCAGTGGGCATTGGCCCTCTACTCGCCAGTCTACTGGAAGAGGCTCGTAGAGCCCTTCCACATAGCAGCCAGGCCGGAGGAGACTCAACTGACTCTGACAGACTGACGTTACCGCAGCCCCACAAGGTTGTAGCCAAGGGTCCGGACTCAGGTCTGGACCCGGGGTTCGTTAGAACCCCAATAGGCGCGCCGCAAGGCATCTGGCCCTCTGTGGGGAGCCGAATGGTACCTGCACCGACCATGACAGACCTTCCCAGTACTAGCAAACAGGTAAGACCTGACATGGTTTCGACTCCCTTGACACCCTCAACCTCGAACCCCTCATCCGGTCCCCGAGTGAGTATCGCCAAGGCGAAAGCCAAGGCACTCACTAGGGCCAAGACTAGGCCGAAGGTTAAAAAGGCCGTGGGCCTTGTCAATCAAGGGACAGCAGTCCCAATCACACCACCAGCTCCCGTCAACCCTACTCCTGTACTGCCGGACGATGATGGCTTTGTACTGGTACAGAGCCGTAGGAAAAGGTCTTCTGGTTCAAATCCAGACGGACCCGCTCCTTCACAGGGACCTGCAGCGTCCCCCCAGCACCAAGCCGCACAAAAGGCAGAGAAAATCCCGCCTATTGTGTCTGACCCCTTCCCGAATCACGTCAAAGTGATGAAGGAACTCAGGGGAAAGCTAAGGGCGGAATTTCAGGCAACGCGGCATCCAGGGCGCGTTGTGATTAGAACCACCACCTCTGGGGACCATGCGGCCACAAAGGAGGTGCTGAAGGCGTGTGGAATTAAATTCCACACGTACTCGCTCCAGCGACCCCACGTGGTTCGCAGGGTCATCAGGGGTCTTGATTCTGAGACAGACCACCAGGACATCCGTGCCGGCCTGATGGACGAACACGGAATCGAACCGCGGTCCTGGTGCAACTCACCACAACTAAGGTGAAGGAGGGGAAACCTACCAAGGTGCCCCTACCGCTATTTCTAGTGGCCATCATCAAAGAAGGGGAGGGAACCCCTAAGATTGACCAGGTGACTCGCCTATATCATACGAGAGTCACAGTTGAGCAGGGCAGTCACGGCAGGGAGGGGCCGGCCCAGTGCTACAAGTGCCTGGGCTTCCACCACTCCAGTTTTGCCTGTGAGAGGGCTCTGAGGTGTCTCCGTTGTGCGGGCGAGCACTTGGTAAAGGATTGCCCGACACCAATGGAGAACAAAAGGTGCGCTAACTGCAATGGATGCCACATAGGCATCTAACGCGGGTGCCCTAAGCGACTTGCTATAATGCAAGGAAAACAGGGCAAGGCTGACGCTGAGGTCAGGCGGGGGGTCTCTTTCGCCGCGGCACTGGTGAGACACGGAAGTGCTCTCGCACAGGCCGAGGCCGCGGAAGTGGCCCCTACAAGCCAGGTCGCCGCCACAGTAACTGAGCCGGTCCCAGATAGCGCCACACCTACGGTTGCGAGTAGTGAGACAGCTCCAACACCCAGCAGTGCTCCAAAGGAGCAACGTCCCCAAAAGAAGGGGAAGAAGAAGAAGTCTGTGGGTAAAACCACTAAACCTGCTGAGGGGCAGAATCCCAACAAAAATGTTGAGAAACTCCCCTCTCCACCAGCACCTAAAGCTCCAACTGTGCCAGCTGAGCCCGCCAATGCTGGCCCGTCCTCGCGGATTGGCACAGCCACTCCTGAGGCACCATTGCCACACAACAGCTCGCAACTATCCGTAGGTGACGCATTTGCATCTGAGGACATGGCTGAGTTCATTCAGTTGGCGACCTGGTTCGCAGACTTAGTTCAGCGCTCCCTCCCAATCCTACGACGCTGCAGGGAAACCATCAACAACCCCGGGATTTCCGCTGTGCAGAAGCATCTCACGATGCTTCAAACGGCTAAGGACCTCTATTCTAACTCCACGAGCTCTTAATGGCGCATAGAACTGTGCGTTCATTTCGAGCTGCGTTCTGGAACGCAAATGGAGTTAGAGACCAGAGACCTGGCCTGTTAGAGTTCGTAGACAGTCACGGGATTGACATCCTGATGGTCTGTGAAACGCACTTGCACGCCGGGGTACAGTTTACCCTGCCAAGTTATGCCGCTCATCGGTCTGATCGGGTCGGCCGACAGGGCGGTGGTACTGCCATTTTCATAAAGAACCATCTCACGCACACTCCTGTTACCATTCCTCCGCTACAACACCTGGAAGTAACCGCCATAAGGTTATCCTTGGGCGGGAACGACCTAGTGCTTGTGGCGGTATATGACCCGCCGGATGGGCGTTTCCATGAAGCGGACATCACGGCACTCCTGAACCTACACCACAAGGTTTCCATTGCAGGCGACTTCAACGCAAAACACCCAAGCTGGCACAGCCGCACCCAGAACGTTAAGGGCCGGGGACTGTACCGTCTCATTAGCGGGAACCCCGCCCTTCACGCGCACGGGCCGAGAGGTCCAACCCACTACCCGGCACGCGGCGCCGCGGATGTCATCGATTTCATGATCACCAAAAACATACCATTTCACTTGGACCTCTCTGTGATTAACGCTCTGGACTCTGATCACAACCCTGTTGTGGTCGACTCAGACGTTAATCTCACTGCGCTGGGAGTACCGGACTGGGTGGAGGAAGTCGACTGGGACGCAGCCGTCCTTGCCCTTCAAAGCTGCGTGGAGGCAAATCCTCGAATAGACTCGATCGAGGCTTTCGAGGAGGCAGCCGCGGGGTTTGCTACCTCTGTCCTAAATGCGGTGCGTGCTCACACACACCGCATCCCTACCGAAGCACCAAACCCGGCATCTATCCCTGTTCCACTTAAACGCCTCATACAAGCAAAGAATGCTGTCAGACGGCTATGGCAGAGATTCCGACATCCTAGGATAGGAGTAATACACCAGAGGTTCAAATCCCTGGTGAGACGACTCCTAAGAAGACATAGGCAAGCAGCTTGGGACGAAACAATGCGTCACGTAAACTTCCAAGAGAGGAAACCGTGGCACATTATCCGAGGCTTGCGGAAAGATAAATTTGTACACCAGCATCCTGTGCATAGCCCTCGGGGAAGACTTGTCTTTGAACCGAGGGAAAAAGCAGAGGCGCTAGCAGACTATCTGGAAACTCAATTCCAGCCCAGGGAAGATCCACAGAACGATGACCATACTGACCTCGTGGAACAAGCGGTAGAAGACTTCTTAGAAGTCGGACCCGCGGGCCACGAGGAGTTTCACATCCCGATAGTTACCCCTCGCGAGGTAACTAACACCATCAAATCACTAAAAACCCGAAAATCCCCTGGACAGGACCGTGTAACAGCGGAAATGCTCCAGCACCTTCCCCATAGAGCCGTGATGCACTTGATCCGCATTTATAACGCATGCCTCAGCATGCGTCATTTTCCAGTTATCTGGAAACAGGCGCGTGTGGTATGCGTTCTGAAGCAGGGCAAAAATCCGGTCTTTCCATCCAGTTATCGATCCATCAGTCTCCTACCAGTTGTCTCGAAAGTATTCGAGAAACTATTCCTGTCCCGCCTCGGACCTCTATTGGAGGAAAAAGGTCTCCTTCCTGAACATCAGTTTGGTTTTCGTTCTGGCCACTCCACGACCGAGCAACTACTGCGTGTAGCCGAGAAAGCTTCCCTGGCTTACCAGGATAGGGCTAAAACGGTGGCAGTGTTGCTTGACGTGGAAAAGGCATTTTCTACCACCTGGCATGAGGGGCTTGTCTACAAGCTCATACAGCACGAAATCCCCCTTCCATACATTTACTTGGTGGCTAGTTTCCTACAGGAACGTAGCTTCCGGGTAAAGGTGGAGGGATCATTCTCTAGAGAGAGGCCCATTGGCGCAGGAGTCCCCGAGGGCAGTGTGCTGTCACCGGCACTCTTTGCAGCTTACACGGCCGACCTCCCCACCCACCCAAACACACTCATCTGTCAGTATGCGGACGATCTTATGATCTTCGCTACTAACAAGAATCCGCGCTACAGTTACCAACAAGTACAAGCCCACCTCCGTGCCATCAGTAGATGGTGCGAGAACTGGCGTATGTCGATTAACCCGGAGAAAAGCTCTGCGATTCTCCTGGCGAATACGAAAGCCAACCGGCTCCCGCGAGACCTCGAGCTTCGGCGCCGTCGGATCACCTGGGTCACTACGGCGAAGTATCTCGGAGTCACGCTGGACCGGCGGCTGACGTATAGACATCACGTCAGGGGCAAGGTACTACAAGGCCATGCTGCTCTCCCATATTCAGATCCCAAACCATGCCCTTACGCCTGAAGCTCCAGCTGTATCGAGCGATCATCCCGCCTCTGGTCCTGTACGGATGTGAGATCTGGGGAGTGGTGGCAAAGTCCACCTTCATCAGACTCCAGACGCTGCAGAACCGGGCATTAAGGATGATCTATGATACCGGCTGGAGATTTCCTGCCCATATCCTTCACGAACATTCCGGTATCCCGTACATTGTCGACGGGATTAAAACCCGCGCTCGAACTATGTACAACAAACTCCAGAACCACCCTAACCCTCTGGTGAATACTCTGGGTCAATACGACCAGAGAGAGCCACGCCGACTACCATCAAAAAGACTACCAAAGGACATTCTAAGTCCGGCGGTTTAACTTTGAAGATGGGAAAGGCGAAAGTACAATCTGTATCCAAAACAGAGAAAACACCTGTTTCAGTTCACCTCTCAGTGAGTGACTGACGGCCAGAACCCTGGAAGGGATTAGCGCGTCACCTGACTGGCCGGAAACGACCAATCAGAAGCCGCGCAGAGCCCGCTCGCGGACCAATCCCTTCCAACCACCCCTCCTGCCCCTATAAAAACCCCTGTTTCCTCAAATCATCTCCTAGTGTAACACACATCCCCGTAGCGACATCATCGAAACCATCGCGCAGGTTAAGCCGTATAACGGCTAGGTACTGCGGACAAGACACTCGGACGGGGCAACCATCGTCCCCGTTCGACTCGAACTGCCTCTGGAGCCTCTGGACGCTCTGCCAATGATTTACGATGTTTTATGACTTTTGCAGAAGAATGGGTCTACAAAGAAGGTGCTATATAGTTTTATTATTCCCGGCGTCAATATGTCGCTGCCTGGTCTGCCGTTCTTGCATTCTGGTGCAATGAGGAATTGTTGTAGTGTATGAAACTTATTGGTTAAACAATATTATGATATTTGGAAATACACACTAAATTGTAAATATTTTACGACACACGGGATATCGTCTCATATTCAAAATAATTTAATTCCTACTCATGCGCAACAGCATCGCAATCGGTGTGATAATTTGCTGGAATAGCTTTTTTTATGGCAATTTCAATCGCAGAGTTCCCATGTTGCACGCGTAATGGCCGACTTGAAGCATGCAGCCGACTATGATTCCGCAATCGTTCCAATGGACGGAAGGGTAGTCCTGTTGACCAACTGAAATGGCTATAAAGTATTTGTGCTTGTCTGCCAACCACTGGCAACATATTAACTAATTCGCTTTTTTTTTTTTTTTTTTTTTTTTTTTTCATATCGTGGCCGCCCCATTGTAAACGCGAGTGAAGAGCTAAATACAATAGGGAGCCAAACAGTTACCAAGCTTCAGCATATATCCACCAGAAAGCTACGTGTAGTATCCGCACTCATAAGGACATAAAGCTCCAGCACAGGTAGGCCACCCAACCCACTGCTCAGTTTCCTTCGAAGCCACCCAGTTCATGAGAAGCATACATATCCCTTATTATCCCTTTTACAGCCTCTCACCAGCACGCTTTAGCACACAAACATGTTTAACCAGGAGGCATTTAGCTTGGATTGCGTGGATAAATTTGAAAAATATACAGGTGAGGATTTTCATGAGTGGCAGAAAGAAATTTTTCATGTCACTGATTCTCGTCATCGAGGAAGCAACAGCACGCCAGATATTTTCCGAGTTATTCACGAGGGCTGCTGAGTAACTCTGTGTGAAATTAGTGAACGAAATGCAATTTGCTATGGAGTGGAGAAGATAATGATTCTAAAAGTGTTAAATTTACGCACAACCTTTGCAAGATGAGTACATATTTCTGCAGCATAATGCTGGACCAGGCAGTGTTGATGCTGCTACAAACGAAAGTTGGAAGAACGAAGGTGGACAACTTTCAAGCACCCCCTGTCACCCTCTGACTTAACATTTGTTTGGCCTTTCGATGAAGATAACATTTTCTAATAGTTGAAAGGTATGCACCTTTGTGTCTAGCTGGCTATAGAAGGAATGAAGGTTTGACAGTGCTATTGAAAAGAATATGTAGACAAAAGTGGAAGCTTGGTCTTGAACTGTATTAATAGACTATCTGCATCATCCTACGGAGAGGGACACCTTGTTGCACTATGATCCAACGTGCATCTATTGTGAGCCATTACCCCCAGGGAATAATAAAAGTTGAAGGGAAACACACTGGTCGGCAGGGAGTGGTAACCGAGCAAACCACAGAGACGTGCAGAGGTCCCTAACGGTTCCACATATAACCACCGTATGCGCTACAAGTGAGGCCTGGGAAGAAGCATCACTCAGCACAAATATCTGGGTCATCTCGCCGCATATGCGCCTACCACGCTGACAACTAGACCTTAAACATGACAAAAGAACGAAATGAAGAAGGGAGGGAATGGAGTCCATGGATTACAGAGGACACACCAGAATTCCCCTAGTAACAAGGAAAAGCCAAGGAAACAGCCAATTTGGTAGACGGGGGCTGAGCCCACAACCTCCTGAATGCCAGTCACACATTACCTACAGACTGTGACATTCCGCTCGGCTATTAACTTATTAAATAACATCTAATGCTTGCGTATATTTGACGCCGCTCGTAAGATGTCCATTTTGTGTTATTCCGGAAATGCAGAAAATCTACCTACTTTGTCATTAAAATACATTTGGAAATCTAAACTGATTTGTATGTACGTAGCATTATATCAACTACCAGGTGGCCCACTCCAGCCAGCATTCGGGTAAGAAGGTAACCCTTCGTGCGTTAAAGGATTTGCAGAAATAACGAGGGTAAATCCAGTCAGTGGCGTGCGTCAACTTTGTTCTGCTTGTAAGACAGACGGGCGGGATGCCAGCTAGCACGTGTAGCGCGTGATAATAAACAAGAACAGTCTTAGAATATTTTCCACTTCATTTACAAGACTTTATTTTCCAGGAAATAAACTCATTCCAGTATATACTGCTACTGTCTAACATTATGGATTACAGATTGTAAATTGCCATAAAAAAATCCATGGTAACGTGAGGGCGCATAATGTTTCATTGGCATTTCTTTGTTTCTTATTAATGTTATTGTTGTGTTTTATTATTATTCTAGCTATTGTTATTACCAAATTGTTATTACTTTATTATTTTATTCTCATTAGCTTATTATTGTTAATAATTATTACTATTGTTTCTCCTATTTTCATTATAACAACAGCTATTCTTGTTATTATTTTATAGTAATAATGGTTTATTATAATGCTACCATTTTCATCGTTATTATCATCAAAGTCTACTGTTCCGGTGGCTTCATTCATAGAATAGGTGTTCAAAATGATGCCTCGTTTATTGATACAATGTTTTAATCGTCCTCTTGTATCCATATGGAAGTTTCTGTGAACTGAGGGTGTGACATATGCATATGCTTTAATGATCCTTTGAGGGGATTTGTTTCAAACGCAATATTCTTGAGCGTCTCCAAAAGAAATAATCTAATGGCGTTAGACGAGGAGATCTTGTTGGCCAAGGTATTGGGCCACCTAGGACCATCCATAGTACAACTAGTTGAAATGGATCTTTACAGGTTCATAGTTGTAAGGCGGTGCACGATCTCATTTGAACCAGTGCACCACCGCCAGCACCGCCGCCACCACCACTACCACCACCACCAGTGCCGCCACCGGCACCATCACCACCACTGCTAATAACAATAATAATGATAAGCATAATAATCAAAACAGTGTACTAATGTCAATAGTGATAAACATAGTAATGATAAACACAACAATAAGAATAAAATAATGATAAATTTAATATTAATGTTAATAAAATAAACAATGTAAATAATAAAATAATTTAACATACATTTAACCAGAACCTTTCGAAAGTTTCTCCCTCACCCCAGAATGCTCTGTAGAAGTTCTGAGCGAGGAAGTGTAAGAATGGATGAGTCAACAAGTGTGCTTCTGGTGCAACAAGCTGCTGACTACTCAGTGCGTTCTCCTGGTGAATTAGAGACGATTGTTGTAATGCATAGTGAGTGCTGCGCTTGCAGGAGATTAGAGGCGTCTTCTGTTCAACTCCCCAGCAAGGTAGTCATACGACAAGAAGGCTACGACGTGCGTATTTCATTAAGTCGCGAGGAAACTGGAGTGACAGTGAAAAATGAACAAACTCACAGTATAATAAACTGTAACTAAAACGTGTCTGCTAGTTTTCGATTTGGAATTAGTAATTTATGTTAAACTACATAATGAGCTACACCGAAGCTAGAAGTCACATTAAAAATGGTATTTATATGTGAGTATTGCTGACCGTTTGAGTGTAATTGAGCGTACGTGGAATCTAACTAATTTTTATGAAACACGGTATATAATATGCGTTAGGCCCTCTTGGAAAACAAGTCATCTGGCATCTTGATTATCCACACAAGGGAGCTGTGCTAATGTGGCACGAAGTAAGAACATTTTGGTTGTCATTAAGGGAGCCTGGACTGAAAAATGACCGAAAAATTATAAAATTGACCATTTTTACATTTGTGCATGTAAATTCCCATTCCTTCAGTCATTGGTTGGCAGTGAACGCTTTTAGATTCCGCCTTTTTAAAGACCTAGCGCAGGCTTTAAATGTCATGTGTGCTACATTTAAATGCCCCTTTTCTGCTTAAATTTTCGGCAGTATTTGAACAAAATATGGACCAAAAAGGACTAAAAAACAACCAAATTCAGCTGAAAGAGGTGGTTAAGAGGCATCTCGCCGCAAGGAAAAAGCTATGAATCTAAGGAGAAAGGCTACCAGACAAAAGAGAGAAAGTGGGACAAATAGGCATTCTGACTCGTCATCATGGTGTATGTGTCTAGAAAACTTGAATTTTCTCAACTTTGCATTTTGTGATACATCTGCTCCATGCGTATTAAATATTGTGCTACACCCCTGTAATTTTGCCACCATGTGCCCCATTTATGTGACTTTAACTTCAGTATTTTGTATCAAAATTTGAAATTTTGTTTAGATTTACACCTATCTAATACACACAAAAGTTTACAAAAATATTTTCAATGTTCATCAAAGCAAAGAATTTAATCACTTTGAAAGTAACTATTTTTTATCCTGCCAGAAGCTGTTGGTGTTTGATGGGAAATAGAGTTTATAAAATTAAAATAAATATTGTAATAGTTTAGTTTTTGATGCGCATGGAATATTTTGAATATTAATGTTTTTCGCACTGTGAATAAATTGAAAAATTACTTCCCTCAAAACTATAAAACAGGCTGTGCTGGAACTTTGTGAAGTTGTTTGTTACATAAACACTGTTATGTGTGCATAGTACTGACTTAATACCTATAGAAATATGGAAAATTCAAATTTCAGGCCCAGGGTCCCTTAAGGTTTTTGTAAAAAAATGTTATGTAGTAGAATTTATCAGCACACTGTTTCTGACACCTTTGCTATTTATAGAATTTAAGTAGCATGAATATTTAAAATGTTATACAAATTATTGGTGTACATAAAGTGGTTACCGCTGGAAACAGTATACTTTCGATCGCATTGTAAGTCCAAGGAGCAGGTATATATGCCTATGTTCTCCAATTCTAATAATAAAGTAAACAGTTAGTGGCCTGCAATTGCCAATTGGTATTCATTTAAACCCCAAACTATGCATAGTGGTTCTACTACAAATAAACAGTTTTTTTCTGCAATGCAATCAGGGCAAACGTTACACAAAACACGTTTTATCCACTATTTCATGAGAAAACCAATATATATTTATATTGTTTGAAAAATAAAGGGCAGTCGTGGCTTGTTTGCACTGCAGTAATGGAATCGCAATGTACCACAGCGAAATGTATTCAATGTTTTAGACAATTTGTGTTACACATGATTCAATTTGTTACCTTGTTAGTAAGTTTACTTGCAATTAACAAGACGTAGTTTAGCAAACGTGTGAATGTAATTTAACTTCACTGAAGCAGCAGATGAGGATGTACGTAATGATTGCATTCAAGAGCTCTAAATCGAATTAAATAATGTACATTAGTTTAAGAAGTTCATATATAAATTCACACATGATAACGTTTAATTTAGTCAAGGCAGTTGGATAGCAAAATTGTTCCGATTGCCAACTTCGACATCTCACCAAAACAAATAAGGGGCTATATTCAATGAAACTGAGGCATAAGCATAACGCAACGAGATAGGCCTATTGCATGTTATCCTAAGGCTGCGTTTACAATGGTTAATGTTGATGTTAAGGTGGATATAGCCGTAAACTTGTGACGTAAACGTAAAATTTTGCAAGCTTCAGGCATCGATGTGCATGTCTACGTGAACCATAAGAAGCCAGCCAATTGGAGTGTGAATTCACATACACTCCGTCACGTTATTGTTCGTACATCCGATTTTCCGTCGCCATGTATGACTCACTACATATGGGTATAGGGGTATGGGGTAAACACGAAGGAGGGCACCTCACACACTGCGACCACCTCAAATATATTGTGGCTACCACCCTCCAGGAGGTAGCAACGAAGTGACGGAACCGGCGGTGCCACAGGATCGCAGCTATACAGACCACAGAGACGCGTGGAGGTCCCTACCAAGGGCTGAGATCTTTTCATTCCGGCGCCAGGTCCCGCTAAAGCACTGCTTTGAAGAAGACCACAGAGCTAACTTCAAAGAAACGACCAGTGTGGCAAAATGTAGCGGTTTATGGGAACGGAGGGTAAAGGAGGCTCTGTCCATCTCCTCCGAGAAGAACACACTGAACCTGGACGTTGGATTGCAGTTTAGTCCCTCCTGGAAACCAGCCTTAAAGTTGGAAATCGACCGACTCAGAAAACAGATTCCAACGGAGTAGTGAACCACTTCCACATTAGACTGGGTGTTTTCTACTCGGTGCGTACTAGCTGACAGTACATATACTGTACATATACAGTACATATACCCTTCACTCTTGCTAGTCATTCATCATCCTGATTATGGGAGAGATGAACACTCCCGAAACGTCGATCGCTCTGCATCACTGCACCTGGCTAGAAGCCCGAAAACATCTTGAATACTATTAGTATGATTAAGCATTTCTTCATTCCGCGCCCCTTTGCCGTTTTCCAATCAGACATTGCAAAGTCGTCGCCGAGTTAGCGTGGGCCGCGCCGTTTAAAATAATTTATTTTGAATAAGTGCGCAAGTATGCGCAGCTAACCAAACAATGATTCATTGCAGAAATAATCACTTAATATACCGTTCAAAAATCTTGGTGACCCCGAGTGCCCTTCTTTACTAAAACTCTACTTACGTTTTGAAAAAAATTAAAAAGGTATTTGTATGCATTATATAGTTTTAGCATCTTTCAAGCGAAAATCGATGGAAAGAAACAATAAATGCATATATTATTGAATAGAACATACCTGATAGAACAGATTCCACGCTACAAAGCAAAAGCCTGCACGCATTCAGTGTCAGTCACCCAAATAAAACGTGCACTTCCCTTCTACTGCAATGAAGATCGAGGCAGGTCAGAGGTTACACTATTTTCCTTGTTCTAATAGCTTTCGTTTCTGTCTCTATGATAAACTACATCGGAACAGAGTACCGCACAGGGGGTCTCGACCGACGTCAGGGAAATAAACCTCTACAAAGTGCACACCCCCTGCCGAGCCACAATCCGTCATACACTATCACCTGGTCCTACAACCCAGTAACAGATGACAATGAAGAAAATGAAGGACACGAAAGTCGTGGTGGACAACTAACAACCCAGAATTCGGCTACCGAACCGTGGACATAACGAAAACCCCATGATTCAGAGCCGAGGAGTGAACTTGAGACCTCCCGGATGGGAGTTGCACAAACCATGACACCGTCATACTAGGTAGCTCCAAATGAGTCAACCTGATATTGTTTTGCAGTCAGAAGTCTGGTTCTTAAACTATAACCAGTGAACAAAGATAATTTCCCGGCTCAGGATCGAAGGAAAAAGGGAAAGTAAGACATATATTAAGTGGAGTGCTAGACTCAGCTCAGGGGAGTGAGTCTAGGGGTGGCGGAGCTGTTTAGGATTATATCGGCACTATCTTTTGATTCGACTATACACTCGCCCGCGTTAATGCCGTCACATCAGCAGTATCCTGTAAACCTGGCATGTCGGTTACCTGTGCTGGCTTGTGTATAGCAACTGTTTGTGCAGTGGGGTCCTGTGACGTTTGACATTTACGTTTTTGCAGCTTGAGCATACGACCAGATCGTATTATGGGTATTTTATCTGCGGCATATGTTTGAATGCAGAGTATTAAACTCGTGTAGAACATGCTTATTTCAGTCATATAACTATGGAATTTCAACTCTTTTCTTCTCTTGTTTTGTTATCTATGTGTTGCGAATGGAAACCACACATAACTTACTCTCCTGTGTTCTGTAGCTGCAAACCTTAAAATACATGCTATTACAAATAATGCTTTAAATGTATTTGTACGATTCGTCACATTCGCAGTCAGCAGTAGAACACTTTAGGACTGTTTGTAACACAAGCAGGCCACCACTGTGACAACTAGAAAAGCTCTAGTTTTACGATTAAGTCTTTTTCTTAATTTTACCAATATGAGCTATACAAAATTACCAAAGAAATGCTTAATATTGTCACCGCGCCCGCGACTAATTATCTACACTAGGGAAGGGATCGAACACCTACCTGCGCTATAGGCCCGTCTCCCATTCAGACAATACACCATACGGAAACAATTGATATTGTGCGCTGTTCTGCCGTCCAGAGCATTCCTTTTCTTTCACTCTCGAGCATACCACTTCCAAGACTTTCCCATTGTGCGAGAAACTATATAAGGAGCTTATGAGCGCCGAGAGTTAGTTAAAGGTTTCGGTGGACACGACTGAATTGCACGTGCCAAGTGCGATTCAGTGCGACTTGTAATTTGACAGTTCCATTTCTGATTCGATAGTTAAGTTTAATTGCTCTGAGTTTGTGCAAAAGTGATTTGTTTAAACATTTTTTCATTAAGAGTACTTGATAGACACTGAAATTTCATAAATACTAATATCGATTTAAAAAAAAAATTGTTCATTGAGAAGGGTCCTCAAATGTTGTAATTAGGTTCCAGTTGTAGCCTTTTCTTTTTTGTTATTTAAATGAGAAAGTGAAAATAAAAATAAAAACGAATACATTGCAGTTTTTGGACAGACCGAGAATTTTTCAAAACTCACCTCGTAGTTCCAGGGTGAAAATCAGGGGCGCTGAAATCGAGTTTCGTGATTATATTTGTCATGGCAATGCCTCTTGCTTTCTGGCATGCCGTGCAATTACACTCAGCGTGCTGCTATGAGGAATCATGGTTATTGCATATTTGGTGATTGGCAAACCTTCCATCTCCCTCTACACTCTCTCTCTCACTCACTCTCTCTCTCTCTCTCTCTCTCTCTCTCTCTCCCTGAAGCGTGAGCGGCAAAAACCGTTGGCCATTAAGCCAGAGGTAATGAGAACTCCTTGCTGTAAAAAAAATAGACGCTTAAATGGACAAGCACAAGTGCGTGCAAATTGAGCATTAAATTTTAAAATTTGAGCTTCTCATAATCTTGTTTTCTTACATACACTACCACGATGAACTACCCCAATTATTTTGCACAATTGGACAAATCGTGTTACTGAGAGTACTACAAAGCTGGGAGGTCTTTGCACTACATGCATTGATTTATCAGGTAAATGTGTTGATGACTGCATTTTTGTGAGAATTCTGTCCATCATAGCCATTTTGGAATGCCTTGAACGCTTATTATTTTACATGGATGTGCATATGACCTTGCTTAAATTAACAGGCCACTTTTTAACAGACAAAAATTAAGGAGATGCATAATTTATTTTTGAATCGAGCTCTTTTTGTATTTCTGTTGGGGTGAAACCTTAAAAAGAGAAATACTTTATTCAGCCTAATCCAATTTGTTTAAATATATTGTATCATAGAAATTTGTCTATCTTCACTTTTCCGAGTTGTGATATAACCAGGAAATAAGAGAATTTAGATAACAAGAACGACAAACTATAATACCGGAGTCATTCACTGTTAAGATTTATAATTTTATAAAGAATTTTAGTGAGATAAATAAATAATTTCAATGCATCACTTCCATATTTTACGATCAATTAATAATTTAATAAGCACGAGTTGCAATTCCATCAGTGGATAAGTTATTAGACTATTTAGGTGTCAGTATTGCTAACTATTAAGCGTTCCGGTGAACTCAGCCAACGAGAAATCCATTAGCTCAAGGCTCGGATTCTTACAGCTCAGTACATTCAGAAATCACAGATAATTGCCTGCAAATACTCACGAATGCCAGTGATGAAAATTAGAAAGTGAAAACAGTTTATATACAGTGCATTCGTAGATCCGTGGGACCGCCATCCGGCGGCTCCGGACTGGGCGAGGACCGGCATGCTCTCCGCCTGAGTCACCCGTAAATGACCAGTAAGTTATGCGTCAGAAGACTAACTGCTGCACTAACATACCTGCATCATAACAGATGTTGAAACTGATTACCTTCAACACGAGCACGTTTCCTTTATCTCTGTAAACAGCTCTCGTTTACTTGTAAAAGTTCATATTAACTGATTGCCCGCATTTCTTTAGTGATGTCGTTCAATTCCTCTAACATGTGCGTATACTTTATTCTTTAACCTTCCCCATAAATACAAACCGCATGAAGCAGATCAGGGGAATGTGGTGGCCACAGTTCTCGATGAATTATTGCCACCATACACATTTCGCAATTCATACATAGAATTCCCAGCAGTGTGCGCTGTAGCTGAATCATGCTGAAACTTGTTAGTTTCAGAAAAAATATTTAAAGTAGAATTTATATGAACATGTGTATCAAATGTTGTGTCGTAAAACATGGAAACCCTAACTCTACGCAAACTCGCTGCGTACCAAACCCCAATTTTTGCACCGTGGTAAAGAACTTGATGAATATTATGGGAATTTTCGGTAAATCAGCATTGTTTTCGGAGATATAGGGAATGCGTTCACTTTAAAGACCATCAATTTCAACATCTGCTATGACGCAGGTAAACATATAGCAAGTTAGTACAGTAGTGTTCCTATGCATAACTTACCGGTTGTTTACGGGTAACTCTGGCGTAGGGCGCGCTGGTGCTCGCCCGATCCACTGCCGCCGCGGGGCGGTCTGGTCGATCTACGAACGCACTGTACTTTGTCAAGCCACAGAATAAAATGTCGTATTTCAGATTCAAATATGAAGTTTAAGATTTGGCAATGTATAATGTAGAAAATTTGTTGGGTGAACATAAAGTAGATGCGTCTAAGTTAGCAAAGAGCGCGTATTTCTAAAATTTGTGTCTTACTGTCTTTTATACCAGAGAAGTAATTTACTGTGATCAATTATGAGTAGTCCGTAGCACCTAAAGACCGCTCTCGGGTTATCAATTACTCGGCGGTAGCCGAAAGGGAATTTGACACTTAGCATTTCAGCAACTCGCGGAAACTTGCGCTTTTAATTGTTATTATAGAATCAGTTATTTTAAACCGTACATTTATTGATACTTCACAAGTTACCACATATAGTACTTGTTACAGCTTCTAGTTCTAAAGTTCAGAAACAACTTAACTCCACATCCTCAGCTAATCGGCAACAACAACAACAACAACAACAACAATAATAATAATAATAATAATAATAATAATAATAATAATAATAATAATAATAATAATAATAATAATAATAATAATAATAATAATAATAATAATAATAATAATAATAATAATAATAATAATAATAATAATAATAATAATAATAATAATAATAATAATAATAATAATAATAATAATAATAATAATAATAATAATAATAATAATAATAATAATAATAATAATAATAATAATAATAATAATAATAATAATAATAATAATAATAATAATAATAATGAAAAATAGAAGTTGCCATGAATCAGTGAAGTTTCTCATTGAACAGCGGTAGCCATTAGTTGACAGTACATACGCCCTTGTCGTGTGAGTTACACTTCATTCTGAGAGGCAAGTAAAGATGTTTCAAAAAGGCAGATTTCCGTTCTGTTCATGCAGTGCTCGTACTATTATAATGCGTCGGCGACTTCGTGTTTCTAAACTGCTACTTCATTTCTACTCTACAGTTTTCTGCACATTGTTCTGTATATGGAAATAATAATTCTAATTCAGCTGCGGCTGCGGCGTTCAATTGGGGTTATATGTGCTCTAGATCGGTTACCCAATTTGATTTAGCGTTATTCTATTTAATTAGAGAAACAACTACCGAGTAGCGGGAGTGAAAGCTTGTGTGCCTGCGACAGAGAACCACAACTCAAGGGGCTTTAAAGTCTTCTAGGGAATATCGAGTAAGTATTGCTTTATTTTATTTCTCCTCTTTACAGTTTCTATCAGAGGCACGGGCAAATCTGAGTAATTAAACTTCCTGGAAACAAGTTAGATAAAGAAACACCCACTTGACGCTCTCTAACCACCATTTAGAGCTCAGCTTAGATATGCTTGAGCTTATACCTTCTGTAGTTCTATTATTTCTGTTTTGTCTCGCTTTTAACGTAATTTACACGAGTAATCCTTGTATTCGAGATTTCAAAATGTGGTGGAGCGTAAGAGAGGGTCAAGTTATCTTAGCTGCGCCACATAAATAACGGAAATTAACCCATCAAATTTCGATTTTGGATGAATGATTGGTACTAGCGAGTGTAACAGGCTACTTAATATTTTAAAATATAAGTATGAGTGTTTACAAGCAAGCATTGAGTTACATAAGGTCTTACCGAGCGGAATGGCTCAGCCGGTAACGTCTGTGGCCCGTATTCAGGAGGTCGTGTGTTGGAGGGAGTAAGATCGAAGCCTCTCGCAATCATAAAAATAGCCCCAAAGCCTCCCGGACCCTTAAAGGTCCCTAATTACATAGTCTTGAAGCCTCCCGGTCAAAGCAGGTAGCAGTTCCAATTTGGTCTTCATAATATTTGATGAAGCATTACATACTTCTAGTGGAAGATGTTATTTTTGCGCTTATGATTAATAGAAAAGCAACACGGCTCTAATACCAAAAGTAAATGAACCTCTGGTGTTTAAAATTAAATTAGTGGTTCTTGTTTCTGTTCGTTTAGCGTTTTGCAGGGTGCATCGCGAGGAGGTGAACCAATCGCACCCCAAAAGATTGAACAATTATTATCAGCTTCGTCATTATTTGCTTCCCTCTTTCTTTATTTTCTGTAACTTACAATTCTGGAATATTAGTATGGTGTAAATCCCAAATGTATCTTTCGCCACCAGCTGCTGTCTAATTAGACTGGTTCAGAGAGAGCCTTGGGGGTTGTTACCTGTTAAGCTACCGGGTTACGAGAGGCTTTGGTGCTGCCTCCCCCACCGCTGCCCCGCCGGGTCACCAGGCAAATCCTGGAAAGGATAATTACATCCCCGAATTTCCTGTCCTTCCATTTCACATCACTTCTCATTCTACTTCACATTTCACCCCGGTTGGCCATTTCAGGGCTCTAAGTTTCAGTGTGCATGGTAGGGAACTTTCTCTGTGGAAACGCTTGTCCTGCTAACCAGGCAAGGTGTCCCAGGGAAGTGTAAGCACGCTGCGGGAGGGGGAGTTTCTATCTATAGCTGTTAGGGACCCTCTCCTCTGCTGTCTTCTCTGCTCAGTCCGGCTACCCTTAGTATCCTCTCACCTCAGTCCTCCCTTCTGGGGGCGCTCCGTCGGGGCATAGGCACTAAAGATTACACTCCGAGCCATGTCATAGTCATACGTTAAGTCGTTGAAGCCTTTTGCTCCTGTATAGTTATTCCAATTATTCCACAGTCGTACTATATGTAGGTATGTTAGTATTAGATATTCCATTTATATATTTCCATCAAATTGGTATGTCCGAAATACGTAGACTATATCATGAATTCTAGCGCTTAAACGTTTTGGAAATTGCTCATTTTTATTTACGGAATAGCTTTAGGTTGGTTAAATTACAGAGAAATATTTTCCAAAGGCCAAATATGTTTTATGAGCTCAACTGTTACTGTAGCTAAGATCCAATTGTGCTCATATTTGTATTTGACTGCTTCGGACATCTGATTGAAATTTGATTTTTAAGGGTATCAAAAACTGCCCCTAAATGTAATTTTCAATCGCTTATATGTACAACTGCATCGCATGGCCAACGTGGTCACTAATTTGTCCACTTGAGCTACAGGGCTCTCCTAAAGTTATTATAAGATGACTTTACAACTTTCGAGAGTAAACCCCACTCATTTTTTCAACTTTCTGAGTACAATTTGCACTATCTGAGTAATCTGAATATAAGTGTAGACATACGCTTTGTCTCCCCGCGAATATTGCAGGCTACCACGAGCTTGAAAAGCTACCCGTGTGTGTGTGTGTGTGTGTGTGTGTGTGTGTGTGTGTGTGTGTGTGTGTGTGTGTGTGTGTGTGTGTGTGTGTGTGTGTGTGTGTGTGTGTGTGGCGGGGTGCACGCCTGGAAGTGCGACTACGAGAATAAAAGGGTGTGTGCATGGCATGTGTGTGGACTGCAAAAACAATCATCTGGTTGGCTAAATGGTCATTGAGGATCAAAGGCCAAATGTGTGTGTTCGTGTGTGTGTGTGTGTGTGTGTGTGTGTGTGTGTGTGTGTGTGTGTGTGTGTGTGTGTACAATAAAAAGCAAGGTAGTAGGAGAGAAATAGCCGTGTGAAAGTGTTAGAAAACCAATCAATACACACAATTAATAAATGTATATTAACGAATAGTCATTTAAAAGTATTTAATACACAGAAAACTAATTGCGAGTAGAGAACCGTCAAAGAAACACAAATAAACATAGTGTCACACAATTAAAAGACGATACTCTCAAACACACACCTTGAGATATTGTTACTAGTACTCCAAAAAGGTATCAATCAGAAAATAAATTGATTTATTTCACAAGTTACAAGTAGACATTAATCGTTAGGAGGAAAAAATATTTTTTTAACTGTTTCAACGTCTTTCAACACAAGAATTTTGCATAACGCAAAAGGAGTTGTAAATAATTCTGTTTAATAATTCTGAGAAGATTTATAAATAAATGTTTTGTTTATTCGACAAAAAAGCTTTCGTATGATTTAAGTAGATAAAGAATCCTTATCTTGTCGCCACGGAAAGAAGGAAAATAGAGATAAAGTTATTCTTCAGGTTAAAAAAGAGATTTGGGTAAGCCATAAGCTAAATAATCATCTCAAATCAACAGCAAACAAAGGAGCAAGTAAAATATTTTGCAAATTAGCTCGCAACGTGGTGGTGTGAGTTAAAATATCAAAACACAGCGCAAATTAAATGTGTTCTGCACTGTGTCACCTATATGCATAGAACTTTATACACTAGTACACTCATCCAAATGTTTTCAAACTGTAATGTAGATGTCCGCCCCAAATAACCTATGCGGACAAAACATTTTATAAAATAACACCATAAGACCTAAAAAAATTACAGATTAGGTGATGTTTTCTAAATATTGCCACAACCATTATTTTCAATCAAATGGTTACTTGAATTAAGTTGAATTACCGTTATACTTATTTTCAACTCCTTATAATAAGTGCAGAAAGCAATATGCCTACCCTTTTTATTCAGGGAAACTCAACCTACGTAATTTACAAAATCTCGTTATTGATTTTTAGGGACGAAGGCATAAGTCCCTCAAGTGCAAACAAACCTTACAGAAAGGGTTAATTGATACGTGTATTTCAATTTAAAAATATAGAGATTCACTCTTACCTTATTATAAAGGCTTGAACTTTTGTATAATTAATACCTAGGGATAACAAAGAAGCAAAAAGTCACTACAATAAAACAACTTTAATATAAAAACAGAAATAAAACAATGTAATATATCATCGTGAATGAGAAGGCTGCAAAACTTAAAGTTAAGCACAATTCATTGAATAAACAGTGGCCTTTTTGCGTTACCTAATGGTCATTAAAGCAGATATAATAATGGAGAATTTGTTCTCTTTGGCACACACTCCCTTACCCATAATCAGCCCCTTCATATCTGAGTTGTCTAGCCTTTGATACAAGTTTAGTGTACCCAGCCTTCTTTTTTTTTTTTTTTTTTTTTTTTGCCTGCCAGTATCACTCACAATGTTCACAGTCCTCCGTTTGATACTTAAGTTGTCGTGGTAAATTCATTCAACGAATCGCTAAAGATCACCGATGGAGGGATCTACTTATGATTTCTCCTCGTCTCAACACAGACAGGTCCTGGAACCATTTCTATCGTGATGTTTCTCAACCGCCGTGCACCAAATCTAAACCGCGCCAGCCCTTAACTTTCCATGTATTGCGTTATTATTTGTTTCCCGTTAACATATCTTTGATGGTTCTCAGCCTTCCGTTTTGCATTCTCCAAATGTAACCAATCCTAATGATTTCAAGCTTTTCCTTAATAGTAACGCCCAGCTGAATACCGTCCCATATTCAATTGTTGATGGTAGCAGATTGACCCAGGTGCAGATAAGTCCCTGTGAATAAGAGAGAGAAATAAATATTTGATATGGAGTCGATTTTGATAGACAACCAGATACAAAAATATTGTTATAGAGCTCATGACGTCTAATCATTAGGCTTTCGCATACTTTTGTTTGTAAATTAAATTATCTAACATCTATTTTAATAATATAGGTACCACGAATTTTCCTCGCTTCTATCCGTAAATTCCTTTAGATGGTACACTCAAATGACAAAGCTTACATCAAACCATGTAGCTATATTGGGGGCAACTGAGAGAACATTCCCTTCTTGACCGCAATCCATCAAAATGGGACAGGTATTAGCTGGCCATGGGCGTAGCGGAATATTACCCGAAGACTGAAGTTGGCTTAGCAAACTGTCCAGCAAACTATCACTAGCGGCATATTCCTGCGTACAGATAGGGTTACGTAATCGGGCTGATGAAGGTGGTTTCAAACCTTTTAATAATGCGTTCAACATTTTAAAGTAGTTGTCATAAACATATTGAAAGGTCATTGGCATTCTATAGTGCCAATGGAAATTTAATTTAGTTTTGAGATGTTAGAGAAAAAATGCTTCTTATGATGCAAGTTGCTTTAGTGCAGCTTAACACATTTATATCCACTGCATCTGGAGGTCCAACACTTTCTCTGTAATGTCATATTTATTTCGCAAAAGAGAACAACCTATAGAATAGATTTTTCTTCTATGTTAATTTAATAAAATTAAGCAGTGTTCAAGAACATAATTGATAAATGCATATTTAGGCATATTTCAACTTCAAGTTTAATATCCAGAAAGTCTAGTTAGTTTTAATCAGTAGTTCTATGCATTAAAATTTAAATAAAGTAGTAAAGTAGTTGTGTTTAATTACTCATTTATTATGAACATAACACACAGTAGCCTAATTTAAATGTGCACTACATTTAATTAATGTCTAGCTTATTCAGAAGAAGCAAAACAAATGTTATGGATCTAAATGACAACAAATATTTACTTATAATTATACCTTATATAAAATCGTAAAATTGCCAAACAAGTTACCTAGGTCATTATAAATTACCATTTTGGCTGTCATATTTCTTAATATTTCTTTCCAAGCAAAATCACCATAGTGGTGTGGATTTTCTAATGCCAACAGTACCTACTTTTAAACAACTGGGCCTTTTAACCTCGGAAAATGTTATACCAAAATAGGGGCAGCGTTTGCTGGTCATAGGAAAGGCAACCTCTTGCACCATCAGATGCCAAATGTTCTCCATTTAAGCTGTAAAACGCCATCTACTAAAATCAATGCTAACTCTGACTACAGTATCACTAATACAGGAATATAATAACTTAGAGCTGGATATGAGCAGCATTACATACAATGATGTAGTCACTATGGCATATTCTAAGGCTTCAGCAGTGTCTGAAATGGGCTACTCTATTCTCATGGGTAAAGGCCGGAGGAATGTGCGCTCGCATGCCATACAGGCTAGCTGGACGCAGAGTATGAATGACGGCAGAAGTACATCACGGCCATCAAATGTGTAAACAACTACCACTATAGAAGCAAGAGTCGAAAACAACGTACCATGGTACTCTGCGAACTAGTGAAGCATTGCCTTGCAAGTGTATGCAGACGCCAATAATTACAAGATGGGGTACTTGGATAGAGGCCGTCACGTATTATGCGGTGCATACAATGAAGTTGTAAATGTTATTAGAGCTCTATGTGATGCAAATTTATCTGATATGGTAACTGCAAAGTCTCTGATATTGCATGAGTTATCTGAAAATCTTCACTTCATACCCAACAATTCTGCAGTGTTGCCCAAAGCTATTAAACAATTAGAAAAATCGGGTTTGGAAATGTCCAAGATCATGAGCATAATAGGAGACTTAGATAATTCAATTAATAGGATACCTCTTGTGCCAGGTATCGAAAAGGTGAAAGCTAAATTCCAGAAAATCATAAACAAAAATATTGGTTATCAAGCTATGTGTGAAATTTTGAAAATGAGTAAGAAGGAAAACACGCCAGACGGCAGACTGGAATTCTTTACATTTGCACCTCTGACATCGTGTGACGTAGAAAGAAGCTTTTACTGTTTAAAAACTGCTTCAGTGATAGGCGTCGAAATTTCATATTTAATAATTTACGAACGTACACTGTAACCCAGTGTAATTCACTCTGTGACGATATTATAGTTAATAAATAATAGTGGGAAAAGCTTACAATGTGCATAGTGTATTGTTAAAAAATAGCCATATGTATAAGTGTTTAAATGCAATTCAACAATGCATAGTTTATGATGCTTGTAGGTTGTGCTGCAGTGAGGCGGTTTTCATGGCCAGGCTGTACCTACCTGCAGTTGTTTACATGCGCGAGCGATAACACTGAAGTCCATGTGCAGTATACCTATGGAAAACGCACACACCTCCGGCCTTTACTCATGGGTTATGTATTACGAGGACACTCTGTTTAATAATATAGAATATAGGTAATATGTTAAATATTAATTTAACAAATTTCATGTTTAAAGTTTAAAATGCACTTTTGTATTTTATTTTTTCATTTATATCCCGCCTTTAACTGCAGAAGTTATATTGGCGGCCTTGCCTATTGGCAAATGGTGTTACACGTTTAACGGTGGCTTTTCGATCTTTGGGCCTTTTATACTTTGAATTCACACACACATTCACACTTTCATTCATACTTCCAGACTCAGGGAAGTATGAGGATTAATCTTGGCTGCAGTAAAATTCCTACGCCCCTGCTGGGAATCGAACCCGGGATCCCTAGCACAGCAGGCAGGTGCTCTACCAACTGCGCCACGGGGCCAGCTAAGATGCGCTTTAAAATAATTATAGCCTTATAAAAGTCCTTATGAAAGTAATCTACAGAAGCGGAGAAGAACATACGGAGCCTTTATGGCCTAATTACGGAGAACTGCTAGGCGCGCACTGCGTTTTTTCTAAACGGCACCCCCCCCCCTTTCCACTTTCCCCTCTCTTCGTGTGCTGGCTAATCAGCTGGCGCGAAGTGTTTGTCCAGAGGTTGATACAATGTGAGACCATGTATTAGCATTTGATGCTGAAATTAGTATTTCATAAAACAAATACTCATTTTAAAAGAATAAGGGATGTAATGAAGTAGGATCAGTAATTAATCGATTTATAGAGAAGATAGTCCAGTATAGAGAAAATATAAAATCAGAGAAATAGATTGTATCAAGTTAACGTGTATAAATTGAATACCTGGGTGCAACAAGAGCGTCAGTACAAAAATGTCCTGTTGAGATAAATAAAAATATTCTATGACGAAGATAGGTGATCGTTGTAGTTATAATTTGTATGAGAAAATTTAATTTAAAGGGTTATGAGTACTTGATTCCACCCCAGCAAGCAACATGTTTCCCGCTGCCAAGAGAATTCTCCTTAGTCAGGACATACGTCCGATCGAATGCTATGTAATTTTTCAGTATGACGTAAATTTATCTTTTTCTTCTCACTTTGTTCCATTTATGTGCTGTCTTTAACTTCTTAGGTTATACTGCCAGCTTTGGCTTCCCAGATGGGCAAGTATTTAAATTACAGCAATTCTTCTAAAAAGTGAATGAAAATGAGATCTCCTGGAGATGAGACTTCTAGAGGACGATTTCTCTTCCTTGACAGCCCGTTTCCTGCGATATTGTCCAACTTCCAACGAGCAAATTTCGCACATACCATGACCAATAGCATTATGGTAGAAAAAAAAACAGGTATTTTGCTCATTTTTGCCTAACTATTGTACCTATACAAATACTATGTATCACGAAACGAAACTTATGAATCAAACTTCTGGGAACTGCCAGTGCTTTATGCTTAACATTAGCGAAATGAAAAGTAGAAGTTTGTCTTTCAGCTACGTGAGAAACTGGTCGCCTTCTGGGTAATAACTACGTTCCCCAATACCCACCTCTAATAAGGTGGAGGGACTATTATAGTCCACCCAAACGTTCTATACCGGGATTTCACAAAAATACACATTTTGTGATCTCCTTAGTAAATAAATGTTTGATGCGCTGTTAGTTGCCCACTTCAAATAATCATATTTTTTGAAAAGGTTTCATTAAGCAAATCAGTCAATGATCTTAAACTTTAGAAACTAATAGCTGCACGCCCAGTACATAGTTTAAGAAGGCAATCAAGATTTCATGAATATCGTCCTGAAATGAAGTTGTTTGGAAAATGCAGCGGGTTACTTGTGATTTAGCGTAGAGAATTTTCGTTGAATCCAAATTGTAATTGCTTTTTTTTTTTTTTTTTTTTTTTTTTTTTTTTTTTTTTTTTTTTTTTTTTTTTTTTTTTTTTTTGGACGGTAGTGCTTTGATGAGCTTCCCGTTTATATTGCCATGGTAGAAAATGAGAAAACTTCCTAAATTGAGAGCTGCTTACCAGGCATGCTCGTATTTGGTCTACTTTACGCACGTAAGTGCATGAACCGTATTAAATACTCTAACTTTTGATACGTTTATTATTGCGGAAGTAGAATTTGTAAACATATCTGAAAGCTCAATTTTAACGTTTACATCTTACCTGGGTGTATTCTTCCATCTTATTTATTTACGTCCGATTTAATTTATAAGCAGCTAAGTATGAGCCACAATCAGACAGGCGGCGCCGTGGCCGAGCGGTTAGCGCGCTCGCCTACCACCTAGGCGGCCCGGGTTCGATCCCAGGAACCCGCATGTGGTATTCGTGGTGGACGAAGCGGCGTCAGGGCGGGTTTTCTCCGGGTGCTCCGGTTTCCCCCGCCATCTCATTCCACCGGTGCTCCATCTTCATTCCATGTATCATGAGTTGTTGTTGTTGTTGTAGTGTTTAACGCCCGCTTTTACTACTACGGCACCGCAGGCGGTGACACTGATGATGCATGAAGATGGAGCACCGGTGGAATGAGATGGCGGGGGAAACCGGAGTACCCGGAGAAAACCCGCCCTGACGCCGCTTCGTCCACCACGAATGCCACATGCGGGTCCCTGGGATCGAACCCGGGCCGCCTAGGTGGTAGGCAAGCGCGCTAACCGCTCGGCCACGGCGCCGCCTAGTATCATGAGTGTCACCACCTGCGGTGCCGTAGTAGTAAAAGCGGGCGTTAAACACAACAACACACACACAATCAGACAACTAGGTTAACAATGAGATGTGGGTAACCCTTAGCCACCAAGGTTAAATTTGGAGAACTTGCTACTGAAGCTATCATACTCAACGGGTGTTAGTAATTTATTTTCGTGCAAGCATTATTAGTATTACCGCATTTACTCCATTGTAAGACCCGCCAAGTTTTGTGGAAGAATTTTAGAAAAAAATATACTTATATGAATGTTAGATGCGTCAATTTGAGAGAGGCTGTAATTCCTATAAAACAGCCCTTCAGAATGCCTTTCACTTGTTTGCGAAGAAAGAAGCGGGGAATTAGATATTGACCTCCACCCATTAGTAGCTTCAACTCTTCTTTCTGCTTTCTTCTTACTAGTAAAGCAAGATCTTTGGTTACAACAGCAGCAACTTTATCGGAAGTGAGTTCCTCTTATACCTGTCCGTGTTAGTGGTGACATGAATAATTCACGAAATAGCTTCTCAGTAGGTTTTGAGCTAGATGTTTTGGAATTCGCTAAAAAGTGGTGTACGAGTAGCGGGTAGAGAATATTTGGCACAACCAAACATTCGTTGATGGAAAAATCAGATATATAAACTTAAAGACGAGAAAAAGGGCACTCCATATTTCGAGATGATAACAAAGGTCGCCGTGCTACAACCGATGATCCAGTGACGGAGTGCTGTGGTGTGACCTCTGACATGATGCAAACGAAAGGACGCGAAGTAGCAAAGCAGCATACAAGTTATCATTTAGTAAATTATAGGTGTTAAATTTATGTTTGGGTGATACATTAATTTTCATTTCCGAAATACCCGTTTGTAAGACCGTCCCAATTTTCTGCTTATAATTCCTTTAAAAAGGGGGTCTTAATTTTGAGTAAATGCGGTATTCACTATAATTGAAAACAGTATGCAATACACCTGTGTTAAATGCATTGAGAAATATCGGAAGTCAGAACATGTTCGACTTTGTCTAGTATTTCTCCAATGATCCACTTACCGCAGTTGCATCTACCTCAGTATACTATTACAGCCGGTGCACTACATTTTCGGAAACCTGACATTCAGGAAGCTACATTGGATTATACACTGCACATGCATTTTAAACACTCGCCTAATGTCGGAAACTCTTCTGTAATGTGTACTTTTTTCGCACGTAATCTTTTGACAACCGTCTATATTCGTAACGGCAACATCACACACGAGAGGCATCTATGGATTATACTATGGCGGAGGATAAAACTGCTTATGGAAAGGGTACTAAAAGCTGCATCATTTGTGGGAAGGAGTGTGTGTGCACCTTTTGCCAAGCTGTAGGTGTACGGAGGTATATAGAAGACATATTTACCGCAATCCTTTACCACCCCGAATGGAGGTTTAAGGATTTGTTGGAGGCTTCTGAAAGGCACGAAAGTTGTGGAAGTAATAGCTAAATGTCTACTTTAGAGGAGTCAGCCAGGATCTGAGAGGAGCTTTAGTAGTGAAAGTGCTAAACGTGCTGACTGGATGTTAGTGCTTTATGTTTATGGTATTTATGTAATTTTTACCTGAGTCCAGCAAATGCAAATCTTCTTACATCCCAAAAAAAATCTATAATCGAGATTTTCAAGCCATTTTGTTCACTGGATCTATCTGCATGGGGTCTCGTAGTTCAAAGAGTTACAAAGAACCTCTAAACCTTAGCAAATATGCTTTGAAAATCCGATACTGCAGCAAAACTCTGTAAATCGATCTCGGCGAATGCTGCATAGCTCGTTAAATCCAACCCATCCATCCTGCTTCAAAACTCTCCATGATCTCACTGGAACGTATTAGGTACACTCTGTTAGGCTGCAAACCTCGTTAAATTCGTTTTTCCCCTCTCTTATTCTTTTCAATGTAACCAGTCTCTTATCAATATTTTTCACGTAGTTTTGTGTTGCTCGAGTAACACCGATTCGTGTATTACATATACCTAGAGCTCGTTCTTTCTTTTAGTAATATTTACAGCAACAGTGTTGTCCATTCATTTATTACGTAAAATTATGTCTTTTGAGCAGCAAATTATAAGACATGGTCAGTTGATTCAATCGGATGCCCCCGATATTGCTAGAAAAAAGAAAAACAAAACGGGTCTAGATGGACGTGGAATGTTGCAAAACGCATGAAGTTAGTTTGTTTACATAGTTTTTTTCATATTTTTAAGTGGAAAATAATCATATTGCATTAGAAACAGTAAACGGTTTTAAGAGCAATTTAAACCTTCCAAAGACATTAAAAACAATTTTAGTTGTCTCTTTGTCCAGGTAGTGTCCAAAGTTACTTCCTAAATGTCCGACTTGCCAACCCAAGGAAAACTGCCTTTTCCTGCAGTGAGGTCACCATGCAACGCATAAGGAGGTTCTACGGGCATTTCCACTACGAGAATTGGTTCCTGCCAAAAAGCAACAAAACTGTTTTATTCTTAAATATGTCGTATTGCAGTCAAGGAGGGGATAAGCTGACCCAAAAAGTAGAGGAACTTGGATGTGTCCCACATCATTCCTGCAGAACAAGGGGCTAACGCGAAATGCATTCATCTCTGCAAAAAGTGTTTTACTAACATTCTTGATATTTTCTCTGATCAAATGCACTTGCTATGGAATACCTTTTGAAAGAGGGAGATATAGTGCTGCTAAATTAAGAGGTGGTATCAGAACACTTCTGGAATACAAAGAGAAAGGAGTAGCTGTAAAGCAGTTCAATGAGTCCTTGCAACCGATTCAGAGCCACTACTGTCGTTCAAGTATGTAACAATTATTTAGACGGTGATTTTACAATTGAGAGGTTGACGAGCATGTTAAATTCTGGTAAAGACGAAGCTCAGGTTGTGAAATACAAATTTCCCCGGAAATTTCATTAATGAATTGGGTTTGGCATTCCGGGTACATATGCTTGTCCCAGTTGCCTTTCCTTGACTGAGCAAATAAAGTCAAATGGTGCCAACATCCATGATTTGCAGCTTAAGTTGATCATCCATGAACAAGGTGCTCAAGCTTTTTATAATAAACTGAAAGGACCAAATGAAGCAACGATAATTCTATCATACGACTTTCAAGAAAGGTGTGTCCCTCCGAAGGTTCCAGGTCATAGAGCTTACTATACCCGTCAGGTTTACATCTATAATTTCACAATCTGTTATGTGCAGGAAAACATGGATGTCAAAGGTTCGAATGAGATAGTATCAGCTCTGCACGATTGCTTGAACGAAATTTACCTAAACCGCCATCACACTGTTCTTCTCGTGTGCGAAGGCTGTAGGAGTTAAAACAATAGCCTTAAGATGGTGGGCATGCTTCGTAAGAGGTTCGATTCCAAAGCACCTGAGTGTGGGGCAAAAATTAAACTATCTTCCCCATAGTTGGCCATTCATTTGTACTGCCAGCTCCAGTGTTTGGTGTTATAGAAGATAAGGACCAAAGAAGTGATATTAGGACCCTTAGAATACACAAAAATACTTCAGATTGCTCAAACTACGACCAAACTAGGGATTGATTGTCCAGTTTATGACCGAAAAAATACGACAAAGGATACGTTAGAATTGTCTGGTGCATATTTCTTTCCAAAAGAATCAACAAATAATCTCATCAAAGGCATAAATAGGGCATCTCTAGTTATAGGTGAGACTTTCTACAATTTCAGCATTGGACAACCCAAAAGCATTCTCAAGAAAATCTCCACAGAACACAGGGAGAGGAACAACGTCATATTTTACAAACAATGGCTTGAGTAAGATGACAATGAGCCACCAAATGGATCTTTAGGACAATGATTTCGACGAACTGGGAACTACTGTATTTCAATAACTTTTATTTCATAAAATTCTCTTTTTTGTTGAAATAAAATTAAAAGAAACCACTGTGCACTCATACTGCTGCAAAATTATCTAAATCTTTCATCCAGCAGTAGAACTCAATAAATCTGTTTTATAATTCCAAAAATTTTATCAAATTTACACAAAATATTTATAAAATCGATTTCAGGACGAAGATTTGTGTTAAAATGCCAAGTTTCAAATAGTCAGCCCGAAAAATGAACTCTGCAGCAGCTTTCTACTTTTTTTTTTCCTTTGTTTGTTTGCTCTTTTCTTTGTTTCTTTGTTTGTTTGTTTGTTTCTTTCTTTCTTTCTTTCTTTCTTTCTTTCTTTCTTTCTTTCTTTCTTAATTTCTTTCCTTCCTTCCTTCCCTCCATCCTTCCTTACTTCCTTCGTTCCTCCCTCGCTCCCTCCCTCCCTTCCTTCCTCCCTTCCTTCCTCTCTTCCTTCCTTCTTTCTCTCTTTCTGCCTTTCTTTCTGTTTTTCTCTCTTTCTCTCTTTCTCTCTCTCTTTCTCTCTCTCTTTCTTTCTTTCTTTCTTTCTTTCTTTCTTTCTTTCTTTCTTTCTTTCTTTTTTCTTTCTTTCTTTGATTCTTACTTTCTTTTTTCTTTCTTTCTTTTCCCTTTCTTTCTATCTTTCTTTTTTCTTTTTAACCTTCTGTTAAGGAAGCGGAATGGTGCTTAATAAGTTTTGAAACTGGATGTCTCACTTATTGTTAGTGTGTTGTACTTATTTATAATAGTTTTATGTTCTTTTGGCAATTAAATAAGGCATAACAATGAATGGCATTACGGCATATGGTTGTTTACCTTTGTGGTGACGTGTGAGGCTCACATCAGGGAGGGCCCGGGTTCGATTTCCGTTGGGCCGGCCACTCTTACCATGTTTTTTCTTCGGGTCTCCCAGTATATAAGGAGACCAGAGATGAGCAGAGCGGTGAGTTTTAGATTTGAGTTATGGTTCAATGTCAGTGAATGTGAGACAGCTGTGCGTGTTTGAGCCGCCGTGTTGGTACATCGTTAGAAGATTTAACGAGCGTCGTGAGTTGTAGCGTCGTAATTAGAGTATGAGAGACAGAGGAAGTTAAAATAAACGCCGAAAGGATTGAGCGGGGCTATGAGAAGAAGAGTTGTGAGTTGTCATAGCCCCAAAGAGTGTAGACTGTGTTAACGACGAGAAGAAGAGTGCGTATTTGTGGTAAGATTTTAGAAGACAATAAAATGGTAGAAAAGTAACTTTACGGATTTTGTTATTTTCTTACAATACATTATACTGCTAAGCAGTATCACGTCTAAACGTGTTACTTGTACTCCAAACACAGTTCTGCTTTTACAAAATAACTGCAGTAAAGGAAACGAGAAAATGTTCCATTCCTAAGAGTCTCATCTAGTTGACCCATACTTGTTACACCATGCATAATTCAACAGTGTGAAACTGGCAGAGTTTGCTTCATCAATTAGAAGTCATTCACAACATACAAGGGCCTAGTTCTTGCGGCGGGGATAGTGGCAGAATGAAGAGGGATTTGGTGGAGACACTGAGAGGCAAAACCTAGTTGTTGCTCTCCATGTGAGTGGAGGGTTGGGGTGGGGACGGAAGAGTTTCACGTTCACAAGTACCACAACGTTCAACCCAGAGACATCGGCGAGCTTTTTATTGCAATTTACTGCAGTACATAAGGTCCATATTTTTTCATTTTCATCATAGTTTGCGTCACTACGATTAGCATAAAAACCATTAAGGAACCCTGGGATTGAAATTTCAATTTTCTATATTTTTACTTACTCTACTGGTAAGTAGAAGGAAATATTCTACTCCACCCAAAAATTCGATGTCGAGATTTCACCGGAAATATATGTTTTGAGATCCCTGAATAAAAAAAAGCATTTTTTGAAAAAGATCCGCGCGCGTGTGTTTGTGTGTGTGTTTGTGTGTGTGTTTGTGTGTGTGTGTGTTTGTGTGTGTGTGTGTATGTGTGTGTGTATCTGTGTGTCAGTCTGTCAGGCTTTGAACAGCGTAAATCAAAAACGAAAAGTCTGTTAAAAACCAAAGTTGGTATTTAAGTTTAATGGCTTTCAAGGATGCGACACGAAGATTTTGAAAAATATAGCTCCAACCTAAACTACCCTTTACATGAAAAATTTTACCAGAATTTTTATTTTCTTGAAAATGGCTCTAGCGATTTGGGTTAAAAATGCCACATGTTTGAGATATTTTTATGACAAATGAAATGTATATTTTGAATTTTTTGGCTATAGCCTATGTAGTCCTGTTTAGTCTGGATGACTTTTGAAGAACTCGTAAACCGTAAGAGATAGACAAAATATGATTATACAAAACATGTATATCTCCCTAAAACACACAACTTATGTCTCAACATTTTTTTTTTTTTTTTTTTTTTTTTTTTTTTTTTTTTTTTTTTTTTTTTTTTTTTGGTAGAGTGAACCATTTCGGAGATATTCTTTGTTAAGTGTGTCAGTTTCAGAAAACTTTGGAATGGAATACAGTTGTTCATTTTTTATATGTTAAGCGTGCAAAGAGAACAGGATCTCAAAGCTTTAAAACATTTCACTATAATTCAAAGCTTGCTGTATTACCACATTCCCCTTGCACCTACAAGGGAATAAGCAACAATAAATTTCTGTAAATGTGTATCTCAACTAACACGAAGAAGATAGAGGAATAAGAGTTTGTATGAATGGTTAGTACAAGAGCAGAGAAAATCACGTGAGTGCAACACATCAGATTTTCTAGGTATAAAATCAATTATTTACACACTTAAGGGTGTTTATATTGTAACTTTTGGTGGTTGTAAAGTAAAGAAGACAGATGTAGTCGAGATAAAGAAACACTTTTATTTCCGTAAACAGTAACTTGTACACTCGTTGCAACAGCAAGAAAGTCTTTTCCGATTCTCCAACAGCACGACTCCGAATTCGTAACACAAAGAACTCTTCCTTCTCACACTTTACCGCTATTTATATCTCCCAAGCACTATCCTGGAAACTTCGGGAAACCTCAGTTATTTTGCGGTGAAATACAAAGCAGACATTTCTAGAGGCCTCTATCACTTTCTCTCTTTCGGCAAGCGCCCAACAATGCGGCCATTCTCTGTCTCTTTCCTTCGACTCCTTTGCGGTAGCGCCGACAATAATGCGCTGGGCGACACTGCTCCCTCCTCAAGGCTGGTCGTCCCGAACAGCACCATCGTAACGGGCCAGACGATCCAGGTGTACCACTAACATCTTCCCTCGGGGCACCTTCTGGATGCGGTAGACTACGTCGTTAATCCTCTTTACCACTCGGTACGGTCCTTGCCACGGTTGTTGAACTTTTGGGCAGCGTCCCTTGGTCCGGGTAGGGCGGTACAACCAGACCATGTCACTTTGCTGGAATCCTCGGCTGTTGACTTGCCTGTCGTACCGGGTCTTCATGCGGTCGCTCGCCATCTGGATGTTCTGACGAGCCATCTCGTGCATGTCGTGGAGATGGTCTACTAGACTCTCCACATACTCGGTTGCCGGCCGTTTCGCTTCCGGGGGGCTACCAAAAGCCAGGTCACAAGGGAGGCGTAGCTCTCGGCCGAACATTAGGCTTGCTGGTGTCATCCCGGTAGTGTCGTGTGTCGACGAACGGTAGGCCAGCAAGAACAGTGGTACCTTGAGGTCCCAGTCTCTCTGATGGCTGGCCACGACCTTCCTCAGGTGCTCCTCTAGGGTCTTGATGTATCTCTCGACCATGCCGTCCGACTGTGGATGTAGGGGTGTTGTGCGGGTCTTGTTGACCCCAAGTCTTTCCAATGCCTCCTTCATTAGGTGCGACTCAAAATTGGTGCCCTGGGCGCTGTGGAGCTCTAACGGGACCCCAAAACGGCAAAACAGCTGTTCCACGAGGCAGTCTGTAATTGTCTTCGCCTCTTGGTTCGGGATGGCATACACCTCCGGCCACTTGGTGAAGTAGTCCACAGCTACCATCAGGTACTTGTTGCCTCGATCGGACACTGGGAATGGTCCAGCTATGTCGACGGCGATGCGTTCGAAGGGCGCTCCGACGTTGTACTGCTGCATGCGACCCCGGCTCCTAGTCTGGGGGCCGCGACTCGCCGCGCACACGTGACATTGACGGCACCAGTTCTCAGCGTCTGCTCGGAGCCTCAGCCAGTAGTAGCGCTGTCGGAGTTTGTCGATCGTCCGGTTTGCTCCTAGGTGTCCACCCGAGGTACCGGCGTGCACTTCCTCCAAGACTTCCAGGACCCTACTTCGGGGAAGTACCAACTGCTCTTTCTGGGTCTTCCCATCAGGTGATTCCCATACCCGGAACAGCACGCCCTCTTTGGTCTTGAACGAGTCCCATTGGGCCCAGTACGACTTATATGTAGCACTTCTGGGTGCGATGTCCTCCCAGGTTGGTCTCGTCCCTGCCTGCACTTCTCTCAAGAGTGGCCCCAAGTCGGCGTCCGCCAGCTGCTCCCTCCTCAGGCCCGCGCTATCCCATCCGTCCGCAGGCACTGCCGTGACCACTCTGACAGCTGCGGTACGCTCCTTCTCTTCCACTCTTGCGCATTGACCGCACTCTTCTAGGCAGGGTCTTCGCGACATGGCGTCTGCGTTGCCGTGGCTCTTCCCTTTGCGATGTTCGGAGGTGAAGTCGTACTCCTGCAACCTTTGGACCCAACGGGCTGTCTGGCCCTCCAGGTTTCTAAAGCTAAGTAGCCAGGTTAGGGCGGAGTGGTCTGTCCTCAGGTGGAATGGCTGACCGTACAGGTACTTGTGGAAGTGCTCCAAGGTCTTCACTACCGCCAGTAGCTCTCGTCGGGTGACACAGTAGTTCTTCTCTGCCTTGGACAACGTCTTGCTGTAGTAGGCTATCACCCGCTCGTGGCCGTTCTGGACTTGGGATAGGACGCCTCCAATGCAATGGTCGCTGGCGTCGGTGTCCACAATGAAGGCGTCGCCTGGTTGTGGGAATCCCAGAATAGGAGCACTGCAGAGCGTCCTCTTGAGCTGCCGGAAAGCGCCTTCGGCGTCCTCCGTCCACACATAAGGTCGATGTTCTTCCGTCAAGCGAGTGAGGGGTTTGGCGATGCTGGAGAAACCCTTTATGAAGCGGCGGTAATAACTGCACAATCCAAGGAAACTGCGCAGTTCTCGCCTATCCTTTGGGCGAGGCCAATCTCTCACGGCCTGTGTCTTCTCCGGATCCGTGGCCACTCCGGTTGGTGAGACTATGTGGCCCAAGTAGTTGACTTCCCTGCGGAAGAGCTGGCACTTCTTGGCGTTCAGCTTCAAGCCGGTCGCCTGCAGTCTCTGCAGCACCTTGCTCAGTTTGTCAAGATGGTCTTCGAATGTCTTGCCGACGATGATGATGTCGTCCAGGTATAACAGGCAGGCGTCATAAGTCAATCCTCTCATTACTGACTCCATGAGGCGTTGGAAGGTAGCTGGTGCGTTGCAGAGACCAAAGGGCATAACTGTGAACTGCCAAAGCCCTTGGCCTGTCGAGAATGCGGTCTTCTCCTTGTCTCTCGGGTCTAGAGCCACCTGCCAGTAACCCGATTTCAGGTCCAGGGTTGAGAACCACTGCGCACCAGCAAGCGTGTCCAGGGTGTCGTCAATCCGGGGTAAGGGGAAGCAGTCCTTCCGGGTGACAGCGTTCAGCTTCCTGTAATCTACGCAGAAGCGTAGCTCGCCATTCTTCTTCTTCACCAGAACTACAGGGGAACACCAAGGACTGTCAGATTCTTCGATCACTCCCTTGGTTCTCATGTCCTCCAGCATGTCTCGTACCGCCGCTTGTTTAGCCAACGGAACGCGTCTAGGTGGTTGCCGAATAGGCCGGGCGTCTCCGGTGTCGATGTGGTGAAGCACTCGGTCCGTGCGGCCGTAATCGCTGCTGGCTTGGCTGAAGACGCGCTGATATCGTCTCAGCAGTTGTTGGACCTCCTCTCTCTGTTCAGCGGTCAGGTGGTCGGCCGCCCTCTCCAGTAATTCTTCCAGCCGGGGCCCCAGGTGTTGCGTCGGCACCGGCTCCTGGGTCTTGTCTATTGGTGTTACGCTGACCACGGGCTCGCACGTCCCCAACTCCGTCCCGGCCTGAACGTCGTGATCGGTGTCTGTTGGGTTGAGCAGTCTCACCGGCACCTCCTCTCGGCACGGCAACAATGTCCCGGCTACACAGAGCCCGTGCACATGCGTCTTCCGGTCCAGCAGCATGTTCTTCTTGCGCTGGCCTTCCAGTCGCGCCGTCACTACCATCTCGCTTCTCGCGGGGACAACTACGTCTTCCCTGAGAATGACTCTGCAGATTCCAAGGCGTTCTTCGGGGTGCCGGAGCATTACTTCCTCTCCCTTAAGCCACAGAACCTTCTTGCCGATGTCGACCGTCGCCTCGTGGCTCCTGAGGGCATCCAGTCCCAGTATCACCTCCTCAGCCACCTCCGCGACGAACACCCACAAACGCAAGACACTTCGCCCCAATGTCAACCGCAGCAGGGCCTCCCTCTCCACAGGCAAGGTGTCACCCGATGCCGTCACTAGTTGGTACGGTCGGCTCGGTTTTCTCGACGGCAGGCCCCTGGCTACGTCAGGTCTGACGACAGTCACGGCTGCTCCAGTGTCAACAAGCACGCGGCACGGCTTCCCTCTCACCCAACCGTCCGCGATGAGGCTGTCATCCATCCGTCGGCTGACGGCGCGCAGTGTCACTCGAGGGGATGATGGTCCCGGCGCCGACGTGCCCCTCGCCACGCCGGTCATTACTCGTTTTCCGGCTGCTCTTCTTGGTGCCGGCAGTCTCTCATCAGGTGTCCCGGCTGGCCACACGCCACCTGGTCTTCGTCGGCGTCCCTGGACTGGTCTGCGGTCTTCATCGTAGCGGACACTCCTTGTCTTCGAGGTCGGGGTAGCCGTCACTTTGGCCGCTTCCATCCTTAATGCGGCCGTTAGTGCCTCGTGGATGGTCTTGTAGTCGCCGAGCATCAGGCGTTGACGTATCTCGGCATCGCGTACCCCGTCGACGAAGGTATAGGCGGCTTCTCGGGATACGAATTCGGAGGGGAGGTCGACCAAGGCTTTGCTGGCCAGCTGTTCGATTGCCAGGGCGAACTCCTGCAGCGTCTCCACTGGCAGTTGCATCCTAGATTTCAGTTGGCTGCGGTAGGCTGCGGCTAAGCGGTGGTTTCCGAATCGGTTCTCCAGGGCCTCCCAGATGTCCTTGGGCGCCGCCGCTGTCTGAACTGCGTTCAGCACCTCTGCGGCTCGTCCCTGGAGGCTGGCTATCAGCTGCGCGGCCTCTTCTTCTGACGACCATTTGTTGTGCTTGGCCACTGTGTCGAATTGACGGCGGAAGACCTCAAACGTTGACGTGCCATCGTACTTCGGTGGTTTGACGCGCGTCGATGTTGTGTCGCGTGCTGGAGCCTCGGCCTTGTAGTTCTTCAGCTTTTCACTAAGCATCCCTTCCACCATTGCATTTAGCTCCTTGGCGCTACCGTCGACCCTGTCTTCGAGAACGCTAAGCCGTTCCCCGACATTCTCCAGGGCGTCAACGCGTTGGCCGAGGTCCTCCATCTTTCCACCGAGCTCTTTCACATCCTTCCTCACGCCAGCCAGTTGCTCGTCAATTTTCGCCGATAGCTCCGTCTTCATCTCTTTCAGCTCGGCAGCGAGGTTGTTGTTTGACGTCTTCATCTCTTTCAGCTCGGCAACGAGGTTGTCGTTTCTCGTTTCCATTTTGGCAGCGAGGTTGTGGTTTGACGTTTCCATTTTGGCGAATAATTCTTTCATCATTGCCATCATCCTGGTTTCCGAATCTCCCTCCATCTTGGTTCTAACGTTGCAACTTCTAACGACGATGTAACGAAACTAGAAGCAATTCGACGAATCCCACTCCTGACACCAGTGTAACTTTTGGTGGGTGTAAAGTAAAGAAGACAGATGTAGTCGAGATAAAGAAACACTTTTATTTCCGTAAACAGTAACTTGTACACTCGTTGCAACAGCAAGAAAGTCTTTTCCGATTCTCCAACAGCACGACTCCGAATTCGTAACACAAAGAACTCTTCCTTCTCACACTTTACCGCTATTTATATCTCCCAAGCACTATCCTGGAAACTTCGGGAAACCTCAGTTATTTTGCGGTGAAATACAAAGTAGACATTTCTAGAGGCCTCTATCACCTTCTCTCTTTCGGCAAGCGCCCAACAATGCGGCCATTCTCTGTCTCTTTCCTTCGACTCCTTTGCGGTAGCGCCGACAATAATGCGCTGGGCGACAATATTATAAACTACCACACAAATTTCCAGCAGTCTGTTTTATAGTTTTCAGGGACTTGGGTATTCAATTGATTCACAATGCGAAAAAGATTAATATTCAAAGTATTCCATGCACATCTTAAACTAAAATATCACAATAGTTATTTTAATTTTACAAACTCTAATTGCACAAGAAACACCACAAATCTCTGGCAGAATCAAAAATAATTACTTTCAAAGTGATTAATTTCTTTGCTTTGATGGACATCGAAAATATCTTTGTAAACTCGTTTGCGTGTATCAGATTGGTTTAAAACCAAACAAATTTTTAGATTTTGAAACCAAGGACTGAAGCCAAAGTCACATAAATGAAGCACATGCTGGAAGAATTCAAAGAGCATAGCATAAAATTTAATATACATGAAGCAGATAGTGCTTTACAAAATGTAAAGTTGAGAAACGCCAATTTTTCTACGCACTTGCATCATGATCACGTCGTTACAGCTTCCCTCTTTTGTCTGGTAGTCTCTCTTCCCGGGTTCATAGCTTTTCCCTGGCGGTGAAATGCCGCGTAACCACTCCTTTCCGCTGAATATGGTTGTTTTTGAGCCCTTTTTGGTCCATATTTTGTTCAAAAACTGCGAAAATTTAAGCAAAAAAAAAGGCGTTGAAGTGTAGTCATATGACATTTAAAGCTCGCACTAGGCCTTTAAAATGGCGGGATCTGAAAATGACACTACCAAGTCATAACTGAAGGTTTGGGGAACGTCTATATGCATAAACCTAAAAATCGTCAATCTCATAATTTTTCGGTCATTTTTCAGTCCCAGGGTCCGCTAATATCGATATCAGCGATAGGACCTTACTCACTGTACATTTTAAGGGAAAAAATTCTCAAAATAACCTGTATTTTTAATTTTTTATGAACTCTTATAACTTGGAATTTTTTTTTTAATTGTATATAGATTTTATTATTACATGCATTATACGTAGACTTTTAATATGCTTTTAAAAGTGATACAGCATGTGCCATTCTGTATTGTGAATTCTGTGTACAAGTCATAAAACTTCTACGCCCTTCCCTATTTTATAGAGGAACTTGCTCTATAAATGTTTACTGCTTTTAAATATAGCAGCTTTTGGGACTCAAACCATGTAGCTTCATTCTTTCTTTCACATACATTCGAGTTTGTTTTCTCCATTTTACTTCCAACAGCTTTTTCTTTGAATGACATTTACTGGTATAAACGACCCTTTTTCATAAACAGTTGAAGATTGCTAAATTAAGTTTAAGATGAGAAGCATAACCTATAAATGCTGTTGTGAATCAATTTTAGATTTAATAGGATGGTTGCTTATTAAAGAAAAATATAATTTCCGATCAATGTTACTGAAAATATGATAGAATTCAGAGGGCACCTTATCTAAGTAAATAAACAAAATAACTGGATGCAAGAAAATCGGTGAACTTACAAACATTTATTTGTATCCAGTAAAATCATCTGCACCGTATGTTAAATAGTATTTTAGGTAATGAGTCATGAATTTAGCAGACTTGTCACTGACAGGCTAGGACCTTTAATCAATCCTTAATATTGCGATATATCCTTAAAACATCTTGATACATGTTCAAAGTGCAAGATTTGTACTGAAACTTAGATATGCACTAGGTGCTTGGGCCATACATTAACCAGGGATTCTGCATAAGTGTAACAAATATGTCCAGTACAGTTATCAATAAAGAACCGTTTTGCAGGAAAAAAATAATTTGAAATATCTGGAGCCTTCGAGCTTCTTGACGAACGGATATAAATGGTTAATTATTTCGCTAACTCTCGCGCAAACACTATGTGGACAATACTGTAATGCATTTCTGCACTAATTCGAATGAATTTAGTCACAATTTAATGTTAATAAGCCATGCAAAGTTTAATTTCTAAGAGACATTTGATATCACTTAGTATTAAATTGTGCCTAAATTGATTCGAATTGAAATAAAAGGAATCCCAGCGTGGTTCCTACAATATTTGCGCGACGGTTAGTGAAATAATAAACCATTAATATCCATTTGTCAAAAAAACTAGATGGCTCCAGAAATTTCAGATATTTGACACATTTATTTATTTATTATTTTTTTTTTTTATTCTTTATTGACAACAATTGCATAATACATATTTGTTACATTCATCATGTAGAGTCCCTGATTAACGTACGGCCGAAACAGTGCCATTATACCGGTTCATCTTGAACGAAGGATTGTCTGTCGTCGGTTCTGACTAGAAGTAGAGATCGAAATGAATGACCTAGCTCTGCGGTAGTCTATTTCACGTGCCTAAGGACGGTGACATCATTTGTAACCGGGCGGGAAGGCTCAGGCGGTAACGTCTGTGGCCCATATTTGGGAAGTCCCTGGTTGGTTCCCCGTGTCCGACCTTCGTGACCCATGAGTTTTTTCGGTGGTTTTCCCGGGTGGGGAGCGGAGCCGGTTTCCAAGTCCCACGCCCCCCTTGGGAGTACGAACCCAAGGGGTGGGAGTGAAACCACGCTAAGGCAGCCTCCACCGGAGTAATTCTAACTGAGAAAATGTAGGGACCCTGCACGTGCTCTGTCTTGTGCAAAATTCCGGGGTGTTCCCCGACAGGGACATAGGCACAAAAGTTCACTTTTCGAGCTGCTAAGTCCCCTTCCGCAAGTTGTCATAGAGTCAACATCATTTGTAGTTCAATACAACCTTATTTTATGTGTTAGAAATAAACGTTATGTGAAGCTGTATGTTGATTGTGTCTACTGTTTGTAGATATGGTAGTGTATCTGGTACTATATAACAGCGTAGCCTAACGGTTCTGTACGAACAGAGTCGCATAAGTACTTACAACTGGAATTTATACACAAAATTCCTGATGTCACCGTTCATAAACAATTCGCATAGTTTAGACTGTTAGGCTATTGGTAAATTTTAAATATACTGGCCTCGTATTAGCCCCTCCCCCCAGAAAACGAAAAGCACACAGACTATCCTAAGGATTCACGTGAAAAGAAGACCTCGAGGATTGCTGTCTGCAATACAATCTGTCCTGATGGCATATTGATCTATTGGTCCTCTCACTGTCCAGATTGAAGTCCACGATATCATTATATGTGCGGAACTCATAAAGATACAATTTGTGCAGCATATCCCAATGAGCTAGACGAATTAGACAACAATATCCAATATTTCGCGTGTAGAAATGAACCGCATGTTCAATAAGCATTCATAAGCTAGGGTCTTATGGATGGAGAGGCACAAAGATAAGCGTAAAATATTTATGCTGTTTCGCATCGTTAGCATTATCTGGGGAGAAACATACAGGCGGTCCACCCTTATTGCACAAAAGGATTCATACAGCAGTGTCGCGTAAGCTGTGATCTGGCAGTTCCGTCAATCACGAGACATTCTGTATTTCATATTCCTCAGTATTATACTATCATTCGTGTGTTTTCTTTATGGATCGCTTCCTAAGTTACAAATTCTACTGCATTTTGCAGGAATAGACGTTTTCCTTTCATATCTTCTTGGTAACTCTTATTAGAGATACACTTACTTGCAAATCCCAGTTGTTTGTGACGTTTTCATGAAACCATCGTCTCATTTCCTGCTGTCCCTTTCTTGCTGTTGAATATAATGCAAACTAAAAGACATCCATCCTATGCCGAAATTTCTAAAAACTCTTAGCTTGTGAAAATATTGCCATGTATACCATCCTACACAGGAGCAAAAATGAGATATAAAGGAGGTGAACTATTGAAAATGTATGCCAATAAATTATATTTTATTATTGTTTTGCATGAGCTCAAGAGTATCAAAATAACTGTTAGTTAACGTTTTAAAGTGCAGTGTTTAAATTGTTGAAAAATTAAAACGAAGATCAGAAAATATTATTTTTAAAAATTGTCCTATTCTCCTTAAGTTTCTCGTGATAAAATTTTTACTAAAAATAGTTTCAAATTAAACAATACGGGCTTAGCTACGTATACAATATGGGAAATTAAACGCAATTGTTCGTACATCTAAATCAGCTCTAGTTAGTAGTTTACCCATGCGGGAAAAAATAAGAATAACCTAAGATGCAGTATAGATGCCCCATGACGGAAGCGGTCCAAAGGGTTGTGAAGTTTTTTTAGTAGAAGTTAAAACGAACTTGAGAATTTAAAACTTTAGATCTTTAACTTTTATACTCTTTTGACATCTTTGTCACTTTGCATAATTCTGGAGTTTCCTCTCTGTTTTGTATATTTATGTATATTTATTTTCGTTTTTACTAGCAATTTTATTTTATATTGAAGATATATATATGAATTTTGCCACGAACTGTTTTTAAGGGCACTGATGATTATGTACTTAAGCGCCCTTAAACCTACATCTCTCTCTCTCTCTCTCTCTCTCTCTCTCTCTCTCTCTCTCTCTCTCTTATAGATGCCCCATGAAAGTACAGCATGGAAAACTTAAAAATGTAAGAATGAATATCTCAAAAACTGTGAATTAAGTTGGATGAAATAAAAGGTGTATTTAAATATTGTAGCCTGCTATTTTCTATGAAGTTCGTAGTGTTTCCTAAGGTTCCTGTTAAGAAAATTATGCATTTCTTTAGAACGTTCCGCAAAACAGGTTGTCCAAAAAAGGACACCGACAACGCTTAATATGTTGTTCGGAACGGCAAACTGATTGGTTTTCAAATAGAAACCCCGTCAGGAAGTTCATGGTTTGAACACTAGAGAGGTGGTTCACCTGTTCCTTATTATTATTGGAGACAGGCAACACTTCATACTCCAAAAGCAACAAGGTCGGAATTACCGTGCTTGTCGACCATTTGGTAGCCAAGTGAATCTAACCTGCTCTTCATGGGAAAATAGACCTTAGCAGCGAATTCTTCTGGAATACACTGCTGAGAAGGTCAAATGTCAATTTTCCCATGAAGAGCAGGCTTGATTCACATGGCTACCAAATAGTCAACAAGCACGGTGATTCCGACCTTGTTGCTTTCAGAGTATGGAGTGTTGCCTATCTCCAAAAAATAACAAGGAACAGATGAACCACCTGGTATATATACATATTGTGTGACGTCGGGACCGGCGCGCAGCAAAGGAAGGACAGGGCCAAGCTGCTTTACACCACGCCACATGTCGTGCCGGCGAGCGGGCAAAGACGTTCAGAATTGGGCTGCCTCACGAGTCTGCTGTATGTACGTGAATGTCAACAATCGAGGCGGGAGAAACAAAACGGATTTCGAGAATGTTCGCGAGAGTTCTAGCCACGTCATTTCCGGTGCGTGTGTGTGTGGAACTCGAGGAAGGCCCGTGTGACGTCATCCCTAGTATATAAGGAGACCAGAGAAGAGCAGTGTGTTTTAAGAGTTGAGTTACGGACATGAGTTGGTCAGTGCGTCAGTGAGCACAAGACAGCTGTGCTTGTGAGTCGTCGTGTTGGTAGGTCGTAAGAAGATTCCATGAGCACGGCGAGTGACTACATCGTCGTAATTAGAGCATGAAAAACAGAGGAAGTGAAGAAAAACACCTGAACGGGACTCAGCAAGGTTATGAGAAGTAAAAATTGTGAGTAGTGGTAACCCGAAAGATCTTAGACTGTATTAATGACGAGAACAAAGTGTGTATCTGCAATAAAATTTTAAAACACAATAAAGTTATAGAAAAGTGACCGAATATATACAAAAGAAAACCAACAACGCTTAGTATGTTGTGTGGAATGGCAAGCTGATCGGTTTTCAAATAGGAACCCCTGTCCCGAAATGCACGGTTTGGACGCTGTAGCGCTCGAAGTGTGAGATGGGCGTGTGCTCACATTTCGTCAATAAATCCATCAAGCTGTCTACGTTAAAGCGGGCTTCGAACTACCTCCTACGTCATCGCAGAGCCTAAATCGGCGGTGCTAAGCCTCATGCACATGACCCAATATGTTCGGATGTCTTTGAAGACCTTCGATCGCTCCGTGGAGTCGAGCCATAGGGTGCTCCGCTGATATTACAAAAGTGTCACATACCACACTCTTCATACAACTTCACAGAAAATAGTCGAGTGATGTCAGATCTGGCATCTGTGCTGGCCTTGGAACTGGTCTACCTCTACTAATCCATCGATTTGAAAATGCGACGATGAGGTGATTACGCACATTTACATCAAAGTGTGCTGGAGCTCATGTCGTCCATTTCCGCAGCTGTGTACTGGTACATGCCACTGCTGTTAAAAACGTTACTGCACTGGAAACTATACCATTGACCCAATAGGATGCACACCAAGTACTATGGAGGAATTAAGCGCATGTGCTGCGATGTTATTATGCTCAGGTTGTTCATCCCAGTGCACTTTTCAATCTGTAATACGTAATATTAGACGACAACGCCATATACGGGACTAAGTTCATTCCTTGGAAGATAAAGATCCTGTAAGCAAAGTTGAACCTTATCGGTTGCTTATACAGTCACTATCTATTATCACGGACTTCAGGCGCTAGTTCAACTGCCTCTCACCTCACGTGTTCGCTAAGAGGCAGAACACGCCACTGTCGTCTCTTGCATCGTGGAGTTCTGGAGCTGTTTTAACGCACGAAAGATTATCTACTTACACCAATGCCGGATAAAGTGGGGCGCCTAAACAATAACTAAGGTAATAATAACAAAATAGAACAACGATATTAGTAAGAAACGAAGAAATACCAATGAAGCATTATGTTCCCTCATGCTTGTATGGATTTTCTTACGATCGTTATATACCTGTAATCCATGTCATACAACAGAATTGTATAGAGGAATGAGCTTATTTCCTGGAAAATAAAGTCCCGTAAGTGAAGTGGAAAATATTCTTAGATTATTCTTCTCGATTATCACGCGCTATATACGATAGTTGAAGTCTGGGAATCGTCGCTCGTCTTCTCTTACAGGCACAATAAAGTTCAATAATGCCACTGGCGCCCACTTCACAGGAATCACGCTGCTGAGTTCTGCAACTTTTTAACGCACAAATGGTTACCTACTTACCCAAATGCCGGAGGAGGTGAGCCACCTGGTATACGAGGAGGGGGGCGAATCTTTCTGTCACATCCTTGGAAGATATTGAACAGTCAGTTTGGTATTTATCTGATTTTTCCTTTTTTAGTCAAATTGTTCACAGGAAAAAGATCTTTTAGCTGTTTTCAACTCACGTGCCTCTAAAATTCAGAAAATATAAATGCCGATATAGACATCTCAGCTTTGAAGTCTTGAGTTAGCATTTCATCATATTTCTCCAGGGCTCTCCCATTCCTGCCGTTCACATTGCATTTGAAAGTGGATCTGATACTCCCCCAAGGGGAAAAAAGCAGCTAATGTCTGCCTTAAGTATGGCCATAAATATAACTGTCACTTATACTTCTTAATGACAATATAACATCAGGATCATAAATCAGACTGCGCATCTGAAGCACAGTAACACTGCACGATCTGGACGGTTAACCTTGCTCGAACATTCTCCTTTCACTTTCTTTGTTTATTCATTTAGTGACACTATTGCAGTAACTGTATGTTCATCCTAATGGTTAATCTTTACATTTCCCATGCTTAGAATCACTAGGACAATCCTATAAATATAGCTCGGGAATAACAAATTTTTACACCTCACGATTAACTGTTATTTTTACAATTCAAATGCTAATTACGCTATATTGAAAGCAATTTATAGCAGCTATTAAATTATTAGGCGTTGAAATTCATAAAAGTGTTCATGTTATATCTCTGAACATGCTGAACCTAATTACGAAGTTTGATACCTGTGTGATGTTTTGTTTTTAAGTTATGCTGCTGACAGACACATGCACACCCAGATGAACCTTTTTCTAAAAAGAAACATGGGGTTCTAATGAGTTCAACACAACCACTTCCTGTGAAACAATGATATGTCGTTTTTGGGGTGGAATACAATACTTCCTCTGTTTACTAAAGGTAATCAATCGAGAAAGTAAAGATGCATGTTTTACGTATATGCATTATTTTAGCTGAAGAAGCCTTGTTAATAAGCAGTTAAAGTCATTACTATGTCTTTTCTTACAATGTTGTCAGATTAATATAAATATTATACTGTTTGCAATCGGGAAAAAAAAGAAAACATCACAGTATTGAGCTAACAATGAACTTTATAAAACATTTGGAAATGTAAAAGAAAACTCAGTGTTGGAGTTTTGGACAAATAATTTGTACCAAGCATTGAGAAGATGTTCGCTGTTCTCTTGCTCAACATATGGCACTGTGTGTGGCACCAAGCACAGCGTTTTTCTGATAATGTCTTGGAACATTGGCAATTTTCTGTGAGATGGTGTCCTTCAATTGCACTGGGGTTGTTGGATGTGTTCTTTAGGATGACTCCACAACCAAAAGCCGGCCGGGATGAGATCTGGAAATCGCCGAGGCCACCTTCTTAGGAAGTGCCTACTGCTGACTTCACTGAGGAATCAAGATATGGAAAACAATAATCTTGATGAAAAATGGAGCTCCAGCCCACAATTAATTACGCAAATGTTTGAAGCTTTATGTTATGTGAAAGAAAGTTTGCAAACTTTAACTTAAAGGAGTGGCATTCCCTAATATGGATATAACACTAGAAGTTCCAATTTATTATATATACACAAGTGTAGATTGCACCGAGCAATGCATGAATTTTCCAAGTAATCCGTTTTATAACATTGGCTCAATGACTCAATGACAACTTGCCGAGAGGGACTTAGCAACCTCAACCGAAAGGCGATCTTTTGTGCATATGTCCCTGACGGGGCAACCGCAGGAGAATGGATGGGACGAAGAGATCCTAAGGGCGGCCTACTGGATTGAGGCGATAGTCATATTTCACAAGAAAACTGAGCGCTAATGACCACAGCTGTTGAGTGTCGTAAATCCACACTACCTACCACAAGAAAACAAAGTAGGCATCATCGGCGCGTTAAAAGGTTTTGAGCACTGAGCGAAAGAATTCTCTACTTTTAACAGAGTCGTGAACTGTTAAAAGACCCACTTTTACTATCAACTACCTAAAAATGCATATAGTACATTTAACAAGAGATATAGTAATTAAAAGGGTCTTTTATACCAAAAATAGGTTTACATTCTTGCACGTACTAAGACGAAAAAAATATTAATGTTGTCATGATTATTATTATGATTGATAAAGTTATGCTACTTTTGTATTTTCCGTAAATCTGTATCAGACAATGAAAAATTAATTTCAGGTTGCAAGGCACCAAATAATAATGTACTGGTGAGACACCCAGTGTAATACGTGTATCAGCCATAAAATGCTAACAAAATACAAATGCTGCCTTCAAAATGTTTATCAATTTATCAGCCTATGAAATGACTTCACAGCATGTTCGCTGTACATCATGGCATGGGAAGGGTTAAAGAGAAAGCTGTTAGATAATGTCAAGTACATTAACATAGCATTACATGTCTGTGCGACTGCGTTAAAGCAAATAGCAGAGGTATCATGAATCATGTTTATGCACATTTAACGACGCAGGTATGTAAGAGAAACCTTTTTTAGACTCCTGAAGCATGGCTATCAAATGTTTGTTTGTGAATTACTCCTACAGCTATAATAAAACCTGCTAGCTAACGGTTTAAAAAGAAAAATGACTAAATTATGCATACATCTTAGTGAACACATCACCATCGGCAGTTCACCATATACTGGATTTTCCTTTAAGCTCACCAGGTTTGAAGTATATCTTGGAAATTTCAGAAAGGAATAACTGAGTACACCCAGATATGGTTGACCCTTGGATTATACCATTACTGTCTCAATTTTGAACAACCGGAGTTAACAGACTTTAAATCCTGGCTAAAGGCAGAAAGATACCAGATGAGAAAATATCCTCACATATGGAAGCTCTTAAATGAGCACTTAGATGTTATTTAAAAATTTAAAAAAAAAAAAAAAAAAAAAAAAAAAAAAAAAAAAAAAAAAAAAAAAGGCAATGCCGCCGCTTTCTTTGAGCGTGCCGCTGCCGCAGCTGCCCCTCGGCCACTCATCCCACATTTGACATTGTGAGGATCCTTTTGTTCTGATCGTACTCCACTATCTTCTTCTTCACGCATTTCAGTTCCCAAGTCAGAAGCTCGCCATACACTGCTCACTGCTCTTCAATCCCTTTCACCAATACAAACATTTTCTACTGTAATATCATAAGCTGCTTCTTTTTACTCGGCATCAAAGAGTAATCCACTTTTCGGGTTTTCTGCAGTTCCGAGCGTACATTTCAAAATAAAACTTGTTTCTTTCCGTGTCCTCAGGGCCCAGATATAAAACCGAGGCTCACAAAATTGCATATTCAGAAGTTGTTTAAGGATATGTATTAAAAAAAATAAAAAAATAAAAAAAAAATAAAAGTATGTAAGAAGTCAACAAGTCAGACTATTTTTGTAAAACTCACTTTCTATGCATTATTGACAAAATGTTAATAGTGCCACACTAAAGTTTGACAAATGTTTCTTTTCTCGCAAAAACGTAAAATTTGTAGATTCATAATCCGTTTATACTTTGAAATTCCATTAGTTTTTAAACCCTTCAGCTTACTTTAAATAGTCAGACTAGAGAGGCCAGTGGCATATTCTGGTTCTTAGCGAAGACATGAGATGAGAGGCAGTTGAACTAGCTTGTTTAGTCCCTGATAATAGACAATAACGGTATAAACAACCGAAAAGGCTTTACTTACAGGATCTTTATTTTCCAGGAAATAAACTCACTCTGGTATATGGTGCTATGGTCTTACATTACGAATGACATACTGTAAAGTGCAATCATGAGGGCACGTAATGTTTCATTGGCATTTGTTCATTTCTTATTAACGTAGTTGTATTATTATTATTATTATTATTATTATTATTATTATTATTATTATTATTATTATTATTATTATTATTATTATTATTATTATTATTATTATTATTATTATTATTATTATTATTATTATTATTATTATTATTATTATTATTATTATTATTATTATTATTACTATTATTATTATTATTATTATTATTATTATTATTATTATTATTATTATTATTATTATTATTATTATTATTATTATTATTATTATTATTATTATTATTATTATTATTATTATTACTTTTACTATTATTATTATTATTATTATTATTATTATTATTATTATTATTATTATTATTATTATTATTATTATTATTATTATTATTATTATTGTTAATTATTATTTGTATTATATAATTAAGGTCAACAGAAATGTTTAAGGATGCTTTTTCTGGAACTGCAGGTAGGTACATATTAATGAGTAGGTACATTGTAGGATATTCTTGAAAATACAGTTGTGTTGTGTTATTTAAAGTAGGAACGATACACTTTTACACTTTTGTTTGGTAATAAGATGAGCTTATTACAAGTACAGAGGGACGATTTAGCACCTCAGCTTATTGAAGATCTGTTGTACCTCTGCCCCTGACGGAGCGCCCCCCTTGAGGGAGGCGTGAGATTAGAGGAGGGTCATTTCAGTTTTCAGATATAGTTTCCAGGTGGCAACTCGATCAAATGGCTCCTCTGTTCCTTGCAGGCTTACATATCCCACTGTGGGGGGCGCGAGACTTGGAAATCACCCCCTAACCGGAGGACGAAGGTTTACCTAGAGCATCCTTTTTCTCTGCCATGCAACGTTGAGGCTCCTGCTTACAATTCGCCAATCAGGAGAAAGTAAAGTGAAAAGAGAAATGAAGTTTACCTAGAGCATCCTTTTTCTCTGCCATGCAACGTTGAGGCTCCTGCTTACAATTCGCCAATCAGGAGAAAGTAAAGTGAAAAGAGAAATGAAAGAAATTGGAGGGACAGGAGATTCTGGAGGTATAGTTAACCTGCCCAGCATTCGCATCGCGATCCGGGTAAACCCCGAAAAAACACATTGGTGAGGAAGTTGGGCCACTGATATCGAACACATGACTACCCGAACGTGAGTCACACGCGTTACCGTCTGCGCCACCTAGCTCGGTATTTTTCTGATAAATTATGAGTAATAAATTCAAAAGATCGAGTTGGGTGTTTAAAAATTAATTCTTATACTTATAACACATTTTGAATGCTCATCACGAGGGGTTGGTTGCAAAGGTTTCCCATAAGCCTTTCTGAAAATCAATATACTGATAATTTTAAAATACACTGAACGGAAACTTAAAAACCTGTTATACGTACAGGAAATAGACATATACCTTAATTGTACTGAATGAAAATCGTGGTACAAATGACCTCGTCGACGGGGCCTTAAACTCCACACACTCATACATGAATGAAAATCGTAGAATTTGGCATTTTCAATTGAGGGTCCTCTTAAAAGTTCCTCGAAAAACAAAAAACCTTTACCAACAATGGGAGTGCCGGTGCATAAATATTTGTACCAAACCATTAAAACCCGTTACTTGGATTTGATTGGCAAACGCAATAATAGGGTATTATAATCGGGATTACAAACGAATAGGAGCGGATGGTAATCCGCTTCAAAAAATATTGGAGATTTTCCTTTCCAGTTGATAAGAAACGACTAAAGACAATTTTGGTTCGCTTCAATAAATGCTTCCCAATGACTTTCAGTTAATGTAGGTGTAGATTAGTATCAAACATAAAATTCGCACTGAAAATGATGCTAAAGAACCTCGAGGTTATTTTCTGCGAGGTAATTGATTAGCCACCCCATATTTTAAAAGTGTTTTAACTGTTTTATTGGTTATCCGATTTTAGTGAAACCAATCCATAATACACACAGAACTTTGAGTTTTTGTTTGCCATTGGTTACACTTCCACATAAGACCCTTCTTTGACGGCACATTTTCAAATCACATCCGGTATATTTGCGATTCCTACTCTCAACATCCCCATGGCCATTCTTGCAAATGCATGTCGCCATTGGTTGTTCTATGGATAAAAATGGATCAACAATGGCAAACGATGTGTTTCCTTACCACACCGTTGTCTTGGATCGTCCTTGCGACTTTTGAACATAAATGGGATGATTCTCACTCGCCCAATAATTACACTTTACGAAAGTACTGATGTGAAACAGAGCCTTATCTGACCACAACACGCTGTCAACCTGTTTCGGCCAATCACTATGGCATCCCAAAAAGATATCACCGATCTCCATTATGCGGCCACAGTCGTTAGAAGAATTCTTGGACGCAATACATTTCACATGTCCTCCAAGGGAGATCCTTCTTCAGAATTATTCTAACCGCATGGACTGTTCGACTACTCTCGCTAGTCACTTAACGCGATGACTTCTGTGGATTCTTGGCAGGTAAATATCTCACGAACTGAAGCAACATTGGCAGTTGTCCTCGAGGTTGGCGCTCTTCCTGATCTCCTCTCATCGGTAACATTGCCCGGTGTTGGCAGATTCCGATGGCAATCGTCAATAACTGTCTTATCATTTAACATCACATTAATACCACGTTTAACCCCCCATTCCCTTTACACGAGTATCACAGATCCCCAAACATCTTATTCCGCTGGTATCTTGGTTCTCTTCCACACTTAACTATGCACCATAATTAGCACGCAACAAAGAAATGTCATGTCAAGAAAACTTTAAGAACCTGTGTGTGTAATGCGTTGCTTATAATCAGGGTGAGGTCTTTCGGTACCTGCCTCTTCATGTTTAGTGCACACGAACCGTAGCTCACGAAATACCGGGCAGCGACAACGTAAACAAAGCTGTCTCTTATGCGCAGTCAATCCAATGGTGCACAGTGGCGTACAAAGTCAACGTGTACCTGTAAATGAGCAGGCAGCTAATTTAAAATGATATGCAGGCTTACAGAGTAGGCATTAAATTGCACATCGAGATATGTGAAAGGTACAATATAGGTAATAAAAAATTGAATTATGTGTGACAGATTGAATTATTTACCTATACCATTCATACATTTATACATAAACACTATTTTCGTAATCCGTTGCAATGTATGATCATACACATTTTTAGCATCTCAAAAACTAAACTTCTATAACACACTTTATATGTGATGTGTTCTGCATCTGTAGAGAAATGCCTTGAATCTAACTCCTCCACAATTTTGTGCATCAATTTATAATTAGAGTCCTGCACTTGAGACGTACTTAAGGATTTATTTCAGTTGCACAATTAATCCAGAGTTAGGCTCCCTATTCGCAACTACTGCACTATACTCTCCTATGCATCCTGGAGCGGCTGCGCATTAACACAGCCGGCCCCTGACCTTGTCCTAATGTCCATGTGATAACCTGCAGTACTCTTATGGGACCGGAAAGGTATTGAAATGCCTCGCCCTACTTATATAAAATTGGATAACTAGTAAAAGAGTTGCTACAATAAAATTTGAAAATAGAGAATGGCTTATCAGACACTCATACACAGGACTATTAACCATTGCTTCATGATACAGAGGAAGGATCCTAACTTCTCGTCTAACCTTTAAACTGCGTTTTATGCAGAAAGGGAGAGATGGAGGAGTCACGGAAATATAGTGCTGTTCTTTTATATACCTAACTGAATTGGTTTTTTAACAACTCAGGAAAATTTGTATTCTAAGTGCGGGGGGGGGGGGGGTAAGTCTAAGAAATTCATAATTCTCGTTTCAAGACATTTTTACCTTATTGAAATATATATTCCCAAGAAATAGCAGTTGTGAACATGAAAAAGTAACGTTGAATACATATACTTCAAGTTCTTCTCCACACGTTTGAGTCAATATCTCCTTAAGCGGCTTCCGGTCTCAAAATTTTAAGGACACTTGGCAGATATAGATGGCTCAAAAATATATTTTTGTTTTATGTATAGTATAAATCTATGGAACTTGTAGAATATGTTCGTATAAGGTTAATGTGTCTTTGTGGCATTTAAGGGCATTTAAATAGGGACTTAAATTCTCATTTAAATGTGACTGCCAGCCTCCCTGTGTATTTTCTTTCGCCATTTATCAAAACTGGCTTCCCTTTTAAACTATATATGGCTTTTCAAACAAAAAAAAACTATAATAGAAGCTTTATTTTATCATATCCAAAATGTATTGCTCTAAACAGCGGGTGAAAGCCTTTATATTACACTTGGAGAAAATATATGAAAAATTTTGCAAACTTTCTTGTTCTTTGAGACATCAACAAGTTAGCAATTATTATTAATCTCAGTTATTATTTAACCTTGGTTTCTCAATCAGAAGTTGTTTTACAAGTGGCAAAATTTTTACTGTGGTAACTTCAGTAATTTTCAAGAAACCTCAGTATATATTTCATTGAGGTTCAGCATGAAATTACTACCCTCTCTCTCTCTCTCTATCTCTCTCTCTCTCTCCCTCTCTCTCTCTCTCTACCAAGTGCCCTTAAGTAGAGCATTCCATATTTTCTGTTGAATTTTTGTACTGGAACATCTAGGATTTGTATCATGATGATCTGTATCATCAATGATTTGCATCATCTGAGTGTCTGTTTGACTTCACAATTTTTGTATATTGTATTAGACGAAACACGACCTTAAGAGAACTCACAGTAGATCACTTAAATACCAATAATAATGACTGAAAATTATTAAACTTCGTTCTAAAAACTCGAGCAAATACTTCAGTTTCGCTGTTGTAGAACAAAAGGAGCAAAGATATGTAAGAGGACTGAAATATTAATTACTTATTTCAGAATTAAGAGCTATTAGATTCTGGTTATTGTAAACTGTAATTTTGAAGCTGGTAAGTGTCTTCGTATAGAGGATTGAAAGCTGCGTTTCTCGAGTGGCTTACCAAATAGAAATTTGTGTTATATTTTGGGGTTAAACCCCACTCGTTATATTTACATTATTATTGTTCCTAATTAGTGTTTTGTTCTAGCAACTCTTCAACTCAATACTTAAAAGTTGACCAGTCACAAGGAAATTGTTGGTCCTTGCATTTTTTTAATGTTTGCTACATTTCACTCAGAATCTGAATTCCACGAGAACACCTCAATGATGTTTTTAACTCGCCATTAGGAACCAGTTTAAATATTTTATAATAACCTTAGTGTTTTTTAAATGTTTTAATAGCAATCTTTCACTTTTATATCTTATTTTCACTGACTATAGATACTAAAACCTAAAATAATTAAATTATGTGATGATGAATGAAGCTCACTTTTTTAGAATTCGCCTCACTGTTGAGCAGTACATTTAGCTACGCATTTTCTACACATTTGTGTCAATCATCGCCATTATTGTATACAATAAAAAGAATACTTTCAAAGAATAGCTTATATTATGGAATCCACTAGCGGGTAAGCAGAACTCTGGAACCATCTTCGTGAATGAAAGAGAATCTCTAAAACATAATTATTGGAACTTCTAAATATAATATAATAAGAAAATATGTTTATGATCCAAGTACTCTTATTATATACAACATAATTATATTGTATCAACTAGTTTCTAGAACATTTCAAATTGATGGAGAAGTTGGTCAGCTGCGAATATTTGTATCTGCTTATTTACCGAAAAAAATTACTTTAAAACCTAAGAAATGTTGCACAAAATTCGTGTTTGAAACATTTTTAAAAATATGTTCCAAAAGTAAAACTAGTATTCCGGTTTAATGTTCATATGCTTTGTACATGGGTATTAGTCTGTTTTCAGACTAATTCTTCTTGATTGCTTTATTTAAATTCAGTGCGACATTTAACCATTAGTAGAGTTTGGAGCAATAGGTGCCAAAAGAGCTTAAAATACGCAGGCAAATAGGCACTACAAGTTAAAACTAGACACTAATATAGGCACTATCAGCAATGGTAAGCATTGAACTAGGTACCATAATTTATTAATTTACTGCTTAAAAATACATTTTGGCAAAACAGAAGTATAGGAATATCAAATAGTCATAGTTTATGTATTAAATGTACTAAATTCCACTATTCCCTTAATGTAATGTGAACCATAAGCTTTATTTCATTAAACGCGCACTCTTCAGTAACTATGTATATTTTACAGCTAGTCCTATTAACAGTTTTAGAGTAATTTCACACTTGATTGCATATTACTCTCCCACGCTGGTTAGTGATTATATTAGTCTGGTATGTATTATTGCTAAACAGGCTATTGTTGGGTTTGAAATGAAATAGCGCTGGCCTTTTTAGGTCAGTACTGCATTTTCACCCATTTGGGAAGTACAAAGCGATAAAGCCGTTATATTAATGAGAAAAGCGACGAGTTAATATAAATTGATCAATTCCCAGTCGTAAACAAATGGTATTTTGTAGTTGACCATTTACCGTACATATAATTCCGATAAGTAGCCACTATGTTGCTGTTTTTATGATTACACGAAGTAATGCAACTACTGACGTTGGGAAAGGAGTGTCGCCAATACAAACTTCCTGAAGCATGTCGTCGACAATGAGTCATTGGCTTAGAGCGCGAAATATGAATCACAACACATTAATAAATACTATTACTGAATAACTGTCAAAAACAAAAAATAATATTACCATAGGCAAAATCTTGATAAATTATCATTACAAATAAACAAAAACATAATGGGCCCTTAAGCTGGGGAAAGGCACATACTATGAAAATCGACAATGATCAGCACTATAAAATTAGCATATTTCACACCAGTAAGCACAAAACATGTTTATATACAATGTTCAATATTCTAAACTAAGCAGAAAAGCAGACAAACAGGCAAATAGCGAGTTTTAATCATGCTGTTGGAGTATCTGATGAGGTACACATTGCTTTGCCAAGTTTTACCACAATATTTGAACACAACATTTAAATATCGTGAAGCTTTCATGTTTTAATGGCGTTCATTTTTTTGGCAGAAGTTATAGCAAAAGGATTATATTTTAATGATTTTTTGTACGTTGCAGTTTTACTACATATTTACTGCGGTAAGGTAAGGAAGATTAAGCAAGCGCTATTTTAGCTTATTTTGGAAGACAGTAATTGCATTAGAATTATGAGGAAATAAAAAGGTTTGGAGTAACTTTTGGACCATCAAAACTAATATGCTGAAAACTGATTTGTTGTTGTGGAGGAGAAAAATGATTTTTTAGACAGTTGATAGTAAAAATCGGACTTTTAGCAGTTCACGACAGTGTTAAAGGTATAAAATTCTACCACTCAGTGCTCAAAAGCTTTTAACAGTCTGATAATCCCAACTTTGTTTTCTTATGGAATATAACCATCGCCTCATTCCAGTAGACCGTGAATCTGAGTTACACAATGTTTGTTTAAAATGGCGAGTCATTTGAATATGAGTAAGTTTAGAAAAAAATTGTAATATTAATTAATTAAATTTCGTTGAGTTATTTTCGTCGTTTTATTATTTCCACTGCCTGCCTTATGTAGAATATTATGATTTTGTAAACGTCATGTTGCCAACACTGATGCTACGCAAGGAAAATGAACATCGCAACCTATCATGGCCATGAGAAAAGTGAAACAATACCATATATGTATATATAATATATAATATATTCATAAATATCCAGGACTGTCCGAAAAATAGTATATGATGGACGGATTAAAAGGAGTTTAGTTTGTTCGTACTCACAAAATGAAGACTTCCTTCTGACCCTCGTATCATAGATAACTATTTATACACGTATCCCAGCCCTGCTGGGAGTGTTAGACTCGCCTTCTTGCTAGTATGATATCTGTTATTGCTTCACATACATTAGTTTTCCGTGTCCCGCATAGCACCTCGTTAATCTACAAAAACTGAGAAGCTGGCATGCATTGCATGCGCCCTTAAACTAAATCAAATCAAATCTGTGAGCGCGTCAAATTTTACTTACCCTGGATTGCACATTACAAACCTCCGGAGCAGTTCCGGGTGGTTTGTTTCCTAAGGGTTCTTGCAGTTGTTAGTGCAATTGTCTACCATGTATTAATTGAAATGTGTCATGCGTCTAAATTAGTAGGTACGTTAGGGAATTATTTTCCCTATGAGTACAAGCATATGTTTCAGGTATTTATCTCTGGATGGTCGGGACGTCATAATTGACGAATTTACTAGGTGAGGATTCCCTGTACGTCACGTTGAAAACAATTATTAATATAATGGGTAAAATGGGATTCGCAGCCCTATGTCTTAACCCATTGTTCCTCTTAATGATTATTAGATATAAACCCTCCATCATTGTGGTGAACATTATAATGATGCCTTTAAAAAAAAAAACACACTTTCATCGAGATTACCCAAATTAGTCTTCACCTTTTGTTTAACCCAGCAATGCTGCCAAGCCTTATTCCAGTACTCTTATACTACCAACGGAGGGTGGGGGGAAGTACTTTGTGACCACCACTGATACCAAAGCGTCTGAGCAATTTTTAAAACAAATTTATTTCAAAATGGGGTATTATGTTTTGTCACGTTTATAAAGGTAACATTTATCATTGTTTAACTATTCTTTTTTGCGTTTTTGCATGAATGGCATAATACCGATGGGGCAGTACTTTATAACCACCTTCACATTTCACTTTTTCTCAAAAATACCAGCAATGAAAAGTTTGAAACAATTGCGCAATTCACTAGTAGGAATAGTGATTGACAATAACTATTAACTCCCTGCCTTTAGTCAAGAAACTAAAATACAGAATTTAAAAAAATACAGAAAGTGGGCATAAAGTACCCCCCTCGCTAATGCCAGGGTCAGTCGCAGCAGAAGTTAAAGAATTCATGTTCCCAAGCTGTTCACAAACTGGTGGGGATGAAACATATGTGAGGTGTAGGCAAAGACAGCATACATAATACACGATTTTAAAAATGCATGTTAATATAATTATTCCAATTTCTACATATAATGAAATTGTAACGAAATTTATCAAGTAATTTTCTATTTTGAATGACTAAGTAACTGATATTAATTTGTATGCTAGGCCACCCCGAAGCAAAATGTGGCATTTTTAAATTGTTGTTTCTATAGATGTTTGCACGTACAGCACCTCAAGAAAGTATTCGTCTCCGCTTTTAACCATTTTAACAGCCAAATCAACGGAGAGGGAATCCTCATTTTATGCACCAATTTGCAACGCCATTTTACTTTTACCGGAAATATATGTTTTGTGGGCCCCTGAATAAAAAAATACATTTTTAGAAAAAGGTCCGTGTGTGCGTGTGTCTGTCAGTCAGTCAGTCTGTCTGTCTGTCTGTCTGTCTGTCTGTCTGTCTGTCTGTCTGTCTGTCTGTCTGTCTGTCGGTCTGTGGACAGCATAACTCCAAACCGAAAAGTTGGTTAAAAACCAAAGCTAGTATTTAAGTTTAATGTCTTTCAGGGATGCGACACGAAGATTTTGAAGAAAATTTCTCCACCCTAAACTACCTTTATATGGCAATTTTTTTTAAATTTTGATTTCCTTGAAAATGGCTGTAGCGATTTTGATCACAATGTCATATGTTCGAGAAATTTTGATGAAAAATGAAATGTACATTTTGAATTTTCTGACTATAGCCTATGTAGTCCTGTTTACTCTGGATGACTTTTGAATAACTCGTAAACCGTAAGGGATAAACAAAATCTTACCATACAAAAAATGTTTATCTTGCTAAACCACACAATTTGTGTCCGGATGAATTTTTTTGTAGAGCAAACCGTTTCGGAGATATTCCTTGTTATTTGTATAAGTTTTGGAGAACTTATACTTCTGTCAAATGGAACATCGCTATTCATTTTTTTTTATGTTAGGCGTGTAAAGAGGACGTAATTTGAAAGCTTTAAATGATTTTACTATCGCCCAAAGCCTACTGTATACCCATATTCCGTTACACGTGCAAGAAAACGAGCAATAAGATAATTTCTGTAAATGTTTATCTCAACTAACACCAAGGAGATACAAGAATTAAGAGTTTGTAAGAATGGTTAGTATAAGAGTACAGAAAGTCATGTGAGTGCAACACATCGGACTTTTATGTTTAGTGTTTATAAAATCACTTTATGTGCACTTAGTGAAGCAATTTTTAACAGTACCTGACAATGTTACCAACATATGATTTAAACTTGCGAGGAATAAATTTGCAAGGTCGTAAAAATTGGAACCTTAATGAAGAATTCTAGCACGTTAATAATTCATGACTTTTTTACATTTTTCCTCCGCAAACACAAAATCCATATTTCCCAAAATTTCAGTTTCATACCAAACAGTTTGCCATATTATATATATATATATATATATATATATTCATATGAAATAAATATATAAATAACAAATGCCAGACACAAAGATACTGAAAAAGTTATAAATTAAACACTGAAAACACAACAAAACGCCATAAAATGTAAATAAAGACGAAGTATATATTCTGGCGGAGTGTGCACATTGGAACAACCACTGATAAAATAAATTCAGTATAAAAATATTCAATTCAGCTAGGACACCGTCATGTTGAAACTACTCTTACCAGAGAAAACGTTAAAACATAGACATTTCCTGACTAAAGTGCGCCAAAACAGATGAAAGCTGTTCACTTAGTCAAAAGTAAATTATTACAGTAAGTAGGGTAAGCATTGTGTCCCATCCAGAAATTTCGATACGGAGATTTCACCGGGTATACATGTTTTGACACTTCCTGAATACAAAAAAGAGGCATTTCAGAAAAGTGTTCGTGTGTGTAATTGTGTGTGTTTCTATAAACAGCATAACTGAAAAATGTAGAGTCGCTTGAATACCAAGCTTGGTATTTAAGTTCAGCGTCTTCCAAGGATGCGACACGAAGATTTTCAAGTAAATTTTCTAACCCCGACTACTCTTTATATGGAACATTTTTCGAAAATGTTGATTCTCTCAGGGGCCCAAATGACCTAGTTGTCGACGGGACCTTAAACACCACTCATTCACTCACTCACTCACTCACTCACTCACTCACTCACTCACTCACTCACTCACTCACTCACTCACTCACTCACTCACTCACTCACTCACTCACTCACTCACTCATTTTCTCAGGAATAGCTCTAACGATTTCATTAAAAATGCCATATGTTTAAGACATTTTCTTACAAATGGCATGTTTACCTTCAAATTTCTGTAAATATTTTCTGAAGTCCTCTTCATTCTGGATGACTTGTGAATAATTGGTAAATTGTAAGACAGGCAAAATCTTCCTATACAACAAATGTCGACATCATTAAACCACACTGTCAAATACAAATATTTTTGGAGTGAACTATTTTCGAGATATTCCGTATTATTTGTTTGAATTTTCCAGGATTTGTACTTTTCTCTAATGGGAATACGTTATCCGTTTTTTTTTTTTTTTTTTTTTTTTTTTTTTTTAATCTTAGTCATGCAACTAGAGAGGAATTTCAAACCCATAATATAGCGACCAACTCTTAAAAGAGTTGATTATAGCTTAAAACCTGTATTCGCACATTTGCCTTGCAAGTACAAGAAGGTCAGCAATAGGTTAAATTATGCAAATGTTTACCTCGCTTAACATGAAGTTGATAGAGAAATAAACGTTTGCAAGAATAGCTTGTACAGCCATGGAAAAAATGATTGAGCGTGTTATGAGAGCAGAATATTTGTACGAGTATGTCCCACGTCGTGTTGCAGCACGGTTTACACAAGTCGATGTTTTCAACATCCAACTTGAGTTTATTGATAGACGGTTCCTCGGCTGTGTCTTGAATTACCGCTCGCATTTGTATTTGTATTTGAAGAACAAGCCGCCTATATTCTGCTCTCCTAACACGCTCAATCATTTTTTCTATGGCTGTACAAGAGTAGAGAATTGTATGTGGGTGCAACGCACCAGATGTTTCTTTTTTTTTTTTTTTTCCTTTATTTTTTGCAAATTTAACTTGTATTCTACACATTGCATGCAGGGTAAACCTACCTAATTTCGTGATGCTAAGGATTAATCATGTAATAAAGGCACTGCACATATTTAAAAACTGGTATATTAATACTTATCTTACAAATGCAGCATTAATAGAACACCATAAAGCTAATAACCACTAAGAATCTACTTAAATGATAAATTTATTAATTTAGAAAGAAAAATCTACATATCTACGTTATTCCGTGAAGCCTACCTAATTCCGTGACTTAGTGTACTTAATTCCGTGAACGTTTCTGTTCAGGAGTTCAAGTTTTCATTCAATATCACTGTCACTCTTTATGCTTATTTGTGCTCATTACGCATAAAAACAGTAAATAAATTATTGGAATCCACAGATTGGCAAGTTTCGTGGTACCATTTTAAACAAAAGCAGCACTGAATCCAGGAACTTTTTTTTTTTTTTTTTTTTTTTTGTCCATTTCTATACCTTCAGGGCACACATACTACAGCTCCATTCAGAGTTCTTATTCTTCTTCTGCCCTCGTGAACTACTTGTCCCGGCTTGACTCTGAATAGATAACGCATCTCTGTTTTTTGGATCCGATTGCACTTTTTGAATTTCTTCTGGATAGAACACTTTGGATGAGGGTTCCATTTCTGCTCGCCCATCAATTTGTTTTTTCTTTTGCTGTGAATTTTGGTAGATGACAGAGCAAATGACCTACCCATCTTTTTAATGTCTGTTGACATCATCAGAATTTCTGCTTGCATAGCCATTCAGAGTGCTCCAAGGAATGGAAAATCTCTTAGCAGCTTTGGATATAGGCCACTTTTCCTCTAAAATCGCCTAACTCCTGCCTACAGACACCGAACATCGTATTTTTGTTCTTCTTTTAGTTTCAACTTCGTTTTAACTCCATTCCCGTTTGAATTCTGTCTTCCGGTAGGAGCTGTTTATTCTAAAAGTTTGAAAAAATCGTAAGAAAGTCGCTCATTTGCATAAGCCATTCACGACATCATTCCAGTTTTAAATTACAAAATAACATAATAGTGCAATACTTACATGTGTTAAGTTTATAATAGTTGAACTACAGAGTAAATATTCTGTAAGTAAAGTGCTGAATCAATTTAGATTATTACTGTTGTATTTTAAACCTCTTTTTCACACCAAGTTCTCAAACTACTGGCTGTAGCAACCCTTTCAGCAGGCTAATGACCTTCATATCCCTACAGGTAGTGACAGGGAGAATGCCCTCTCTGAATGTGTTGTGAAATCCCAACTTCCGGACCTATCTTACACCATGAGGGATGATAAATACTGGTTCACGAAATAAGATATATCACGAAATTGGGTAGGTTTACCGACAAGGACGCATGAACTATGATGTGTCCGTAGTATATTTAATAATTTGTCACCAATTAAGATACATCGCCTGCCTCTCTGTATGTCTGTCTCTCTATTTATCTTTATACAGATACATAACTACATGAAGGGCATAGTGACTGCAAAGCCTAAAAGTGTCGCGCAAGCTGTGGAAGTTTGAGAGGTTTAAATCTACATGTAGGTGTTTTATTCATTGCAATTTTTCATCTCAAATCATGTTTCGTTGTTGCTGTTATCTCTAGAGGTATTGTAGTTTCCACCTTGTTATACCTACACAAGTTGCTGACAAAGCGAAAAGGTCAAGCCACAATCAGCACAGTTTGGGCGAGGCAGAGTTTCCGGAACGGAGCGTGATGTTCAATGCAATACCAGGGAGTGACCTATGGTGCAAGAGACGCGGACAGCATCACATAAACCTCAGACGTAGGTATCGCAACTGCAGCGTGCAGCAACTACACATTAAACGGTGAAAGTGAATTTTCTCATGTCAACGACGCGGTTTCAAGAAAACTATTAACGTACTGCGGTGAGGTACATGCCCACAAAACACAAGACAGGTGCGCTGTCGATTGTGGCTGGCAATTTACAATCCTGCTGCGACACATGCACGCTAACTTTGGTAGTCGCAGTAATTCCAGTGCTCCTATCTCCAGCAGGATGACACATGTGAATACCAAAGGTAAACGCTGTTTGAAATACGTGTGCCATCTTGTGGCACATATTTTGAAACCTAGTTTCCACAAAGTGCCGGGACATAATAATTTTTATCATACAAAAGTAGGTGAAATACCCCGCGTTCACCGTAGTTTAACTATTTATCCCTACAACTTGTGGACTTAGGTGGCACTTGCCCAGTAATCCTGGATTTCTTTGGAGACGTTTAAAAAATCTGATGTGTTACACTCCCATTACTTCCTCTGCTCTTGTGCTAACCATTCTTACAAACTCTTATTCCTATATCTTCTTCGTGTTAGTCGAGATAAACATTTGCAGAAATTACCATATTGTTCATCTACTTGTAGGTGCAAGGGGATTATGGGAATACAGTAGACTTTGAGGGATAGTCAAATTTATTAAAGCTTTCAAATTCCATTCTCTTTGAACGGCTTTCCCTTTGTGGAATGTATAAGTATTGCAAAACTCACACAGACAGCAAGGAATATCTCCGGAATGATTTACTCTACAGCAAAATTTATTTAGACATAAATTGGGTTTTTCTGCAAGATCTACACTTTTACTTTCTCTACTGTAAAGTAGAGGAAGTGTTGTATTCCACACAAAAATTCTATGTGGAGATATCCCCGGAAATATACGTTTTGAGATCCCTGAATCCAAAAGAAGCACTTTTAGAAAAAGTTCGGTGTCTGTGTGTCTGTCTGTCAGTCTCTGGACAGCATACCTCAAAAACGAAAAGTCAGTTAAAAACCAAAGTTGGTATTCAAGGTTAATGTCTTTCAAGGATGAGACACGAAAATTTTGAAAAAACTAGCCACACCCTAAACTACCCTTTAAATGGAACTTTTTTTCGAAAATTTTGATTTTCTTGAAAATAGCTCTAATGATTTTGATTTAAATGGCACATGTTCAACATATTATTATGACAAATGGAATATATAGCCTATGTAGTCCTGTTTACTCTCGATGACTTTTGAATAACTCGTAAAAGGTAAGAGACAGACAAAATCTTACTGTGCAAAAATGTATATCTCACTAAAACACAAGTTATGCCTTAATAAATTTTTTTGTAGAGTAAACCATTTCGGAGATATTCCTAGTTATATATGTCAGTTTCGGAAAACATAAAACTTTCGTGGAATGGAACATCGTTGTTCATTTTTTTATATGTTAAGCGTGCAAAAAGAACGGGATCTCAAAACTTTAAAAGATTTGACTATCGCTCAATATTCCCCTTGCACCTTCAAAGAAATAAACAATAAGATAATTTGTACATGTGTTTATCCCAACTATCACGAAGAAGATATAGGAATACGATTTTGTAAAAATGGTTAGCACAAGAGTAAAGAAAGTCATGTGAGTGCAACACATCAGTTTTATTTGTATAATAAGATTTGGTCTATCTCTTACGGTTTACTACTTATGCAAAAGTGATACATACTAAATAAGACTTCATGGGCTATAGCCAGAAAATTCAAGATATACATTTCATTTGTCATAAAAATATCTCAAACATATGACATTTTAATCAAAATCGTTAGAGCTGTTTTCAAGAAATTCAAAATTTCCGGATAATTTCCCATGTTAAAGGGTAGTTGATGGTGGAGCAATTTTCTTGAAAATCTTCGTGTCACTTAAACGGCATTAAACTTAAATACCAACTTTGGTTTTAACCGACTTTTCGTTTTTGGGTTATGCTGTCCACAGACTGACACACACACACACGCGCACGCACGTGGACCTTTTTCTAAATATTCCTTTTTTTTTTCTTCAGGGGGCCTCAAAGCATATATTTCCGGTGAAATCTCGACATCAAATTTTTGGGTGGAATACAATACTTCATCTACTTTACGTAGAAAATAAAGTAAAAATATTACTTAATACGCTTAAATAAGGAGTTAAACTCTTAGGAACCTAAAATTAACAAAATAAATAAACGAGTAAATAAAAATGGGGGAAGACACTATGCAAACGCACTGTTTAACAGTAAAAAATACTACAGGAAGAAGAGCGAGTAGAAAAAGCCGTGTGACTGTAATATGTTGCATTACTATTTCAATCGTATAGAGAATTGTATGAACTGTTTGTAGAACAGGGAATACGGAAAGAAATGTGATTGTATTTTGTAAAAGAAACGTGAACAGGGAAAAGCGTGTGAATGTAATGTGTTGCATTTATATTTCAATCATAGAAAATTGTATTAATTGTGTACTGAGGAGTGCTTAGAGAAGGACATTACGTGTTGCGTAAAAGAAAACCGGGTAGAGAAAACCGTGTGAATGTAGTATGTTGTATAGTAAAATGGACAGCACAAAAACCTTCGTGAAAAAATACACATACGTGCCGAATTTCGAGATGATCGGTCAAGCTGTTTCAGAGATTAGCGGTTACATACGTATATACACACATCCATTATATGCATACCGGGTGAGCCTTCTCATCCTGCGGATTGGTAACTGGGCAACCTGCATTTCACAGTCGATGCGAAATGCAGATGCTGACAGGGCATTCACCAGCCCGCTGATTAGGGCCACGGTGGTGCTTCTGGTTTGCGCATTCTCGTAGCGCAATGATTTACTTGCTGGAAAATCATGGTATGTGTCGGAAGTTCAAACCACGCCTAAGAATAAATGACCTTTTATTCATTCCTGTTTGTGTTTTGAGAACGTTCTAGAAAATCATGAAGTCTCTCCGAATGCACTAAAAAGTGGATTTGCCTACAAATACGAAGTTTGTAAGTTCTGATACACTGTTATACATTTATTTATGATGTTCACTAAAGCATATTCTAACAATGTATGTTTTCATGAAATTCATATAATTAAACTAATTAATTGAAATTATACTTCCACGCCAAACTATTAGTTCTAGCTAAATTTACTAAACAAGGGGTACGTTCAAGTGGCGATACTTGAACCTCGGACCTTCACAACTGAAGGCCAACGCGCACGTTGTTGCACTACGAGAGTAAGTCATTTCACAAAAAGCAGTGCAGAGCAATCATATTGGCCGAAATTGATGCGATATTATATTAAAAAGTTTAGCATGGAAGAGCATTGTGTCCTCGTGAGGGAAGAAAAGGAAAAAGAGTAGCCTGATGCGTTACGTTCAGTTGACTTTCTCTGCTCAATAGAGCTTATTTCCACATAGGTTTGCGGACTATTTTATGAAAAAAAAATTGCGGAAGTAGTTTCATTACACTTTTTGTGGTAGATGCAGGGGGATATAGGAAATGAAATCGGGACCGATATTTAAGGGAACACACAACTGATAATGTGTTGTTTTTTTTTTTTAAGTTTTCAGCCAGTTTATCTGAAAAATTATTTTCAATATTACCCATATCAACATTAGAGGGCTTTAAATTTCAGTATGATATCTCCTTTAGTTTTCGAATAATTAAATGTCAAATCTGGATTTTATTATCCTATGCCAAATGCTCCAAACGATACAGTTCTTAAAAAGCATTTTAAAGAAAGACAATTTTTTAAAAGTTCATCAATTAAATTAATAAATCAAAAACCGTTCAAAACAAAACGAAAAGTATAAGACAGGCTTAGTTTTTGTGTTTTGGGAATCTACATGACAAATTTTCAAAGAATTGTATAAAATCTGCTGGAACATTTTAAAAAGTGAATATGGTGAACCAATGATCTTCAAAAGCCTTAATTTCAGAATTAAAACATTTTTATTCTATATTTTAGCGTACATTATATGAATATACATATTTGTAATATAAATAGTCAAACATTTTGAATTTATGGCCCCTAGGTATTTTAAAGGCATGGACCACAAATGTCAATTTTTGCAAGATTTCAGCTAAATTTCAGTGGTGTATTGCCTTAAAGGCGAGCCTGTATACCCTGCCCTTGCAATCCCATACTCTTTGCATGAAATAGCCAGAGAAAGCTGAATAGTGACATCACCTTAAAATTAACAAAAAATTCCAAAACACAAACTACGAATATCTCAGAAACGACTGATATCACAACAATTCTATTATTTTAGAAACTCTAATTGCGCAATAAACACCATCAATCTGTTGTAGGAAGAAAAAATAATTAATTTTAAGGTAATTCCTTCGCTTTGATGGATACTGGCACTATCTTTTAACTTTTCTATGCATTTAGTTTTCTTTAAAGCTAAGCATATTTCCGGATTTTAGAACCAAAAACTGAAGTTAAAGTCACATAAACGAGCAAACGCTGGAAAAGTTCTAGCAGCATAGCACAAAATTTAAGTCAAGGAAAAGCAATTTTTCTGCATATATGCTTCATGATCATGAGTCCACGCACCTTTCCTCTTTTGTGTAGCAGCCTCTCTCCTCAGATTCATAGTTTAAACACTTCTTTCCGCTGAATTTGGTTTTCGAGCCCTTTTGGCCCACATTTTGTTCAAATACTGCCAAAAGCTTAAGCAGAAAAGGCATGTTCAAATGTAGCACACGTCATTTAAAGCCTGCGCTAGATCTTTAAAAATGGCGGAACGTAGCAATTTTCACTTCCAACCGATGGGTGAAGGTTTGGGGAACATGCATATGTGCAAACCTAAAAAAAAGTGAATTTGATGATTTTTCGGTCATTTTTCAGTTCCAGGGTCCCTTAATTACAAGAACACTAGAGTAGCCAGTCAGACTTTTCCAATGCTTGGCCGACTGGACCGTATGGGTTTGCTTTCTCGAATCTCCCGCACTCAAAAACCTTCATCGATGGCTTAGCAGACTGCATCAAGCGGTTTTGGCCTCACTTGCTGCAGTTATGTTCAAATTATTTCCTTGCCTTGGTTTAGCATTTTCACATTGCAAACCGCTTTCCTATTGTTCTCCTGGCTGTCGGTCACTGGAATTATGTAAAATAGGATGACAGCGTGTTAGGGGCATGCTAGTTTGTTACTTACAATCAGATTTATGAATTTCTAAGCATGGACGAAAAATGGAACTGTTACTGAACTTTAGGCAGGAACATTGCACTAACAAATCATCACCATCCCTTGTACAGACTCTTTGCAGACGGTCCTCATTGGACCATTCTTACCTGACCTTCACTGACCCTTGTTTACATTCTTTATACTGACATGAATTGGGTATACAGCGATGCTCAACCTTGGCTTTTATATGTACGAAACATTTCCCCTCCACTCACTTAGGTAACCAAGCATTGGAGAGGTTTATTTTCGAATGTTGCGACTCGGTGAAAAGTAGGTGGGGGCAAATGCGCTCAACCCTCTTTTGCATAAGGTTGAAGCCAACGATTTAAGAATTCCTATGCCTGGTTATAAGAATTATAGCAGAAAGTGTGCAGTGAACCGTGGAAATTCTGGGCACCAGGAGTGACGAGAGTTTGATCCAATTTGTAAAACACAGCAGACGTATGTGACAAAACATTTAAATCCAGATAAACACTTTATTCTCTTTGAAATACTTTCATTAGCAAACAACATTTTAGGTTAGCGAGTTTAGGGTAAAATAAAAATCTGATGTGTTGCACTCACATGGCATTCTCTACTCTTGTACTAACCATTCTTACAAATTCGTATTCCTATATCTTCTTTGTGTTCGTTGAGATAAACATTTGTAGAAATTACCTTATTGTTTATTTCCTTGTAGGTGCAAGGGGAATATGGGAATATGGGAATGGCTTTGAGCGGTGGTGAAATCTTTTAAAGCTTTCAAATTGCGTTCTCTTTGTACGGTTAGCATATAAAAATGAATAACGATGTTCCACTTGACAGAAGCATAAGTTCTCCAAAACTAACACAAATAACAAGGAATATCTCCTAAATGGTTCATTCTTTAAAAAAAAAAAAATCGACATGAGCTGTGTATTTTAACAAGATCCACAGTTTTGTATAGTAAGACTTGGTCTATCCCTTACGGTTTACCGGTTATGCAAAAGTCATCCATAGTAAATATGACATGGGCTATAGCCAGAAAATTCAACATGTGCATTTCATTTGTCATAAACATATCTCAAACATATGGCATTTTAATCAAAATCGTTAGAGCCATTTTCAAGAAAATCAAAGTTTTCGAAAAATTTTCCATGTAAAGGATAGTTTAGGGTGGAGGGATTTTCTTCAAAATCTTCTTGTAGCATCCTTGAAAGACATTAACCATGAATGTCGACTTTGGTTCTTAATCAACTTCGTTTTTGAGTTGTGCTGTCCACAGACTCACATATAGATAGACAGATATACTCATTTTTTAAGATCTGGTCGCTATATGATAGCTTTGAAATTCATGGCTACGGCATTAAAAAACGAATAGCCGTTTCCTATTTACGAAAAGTATTTAAGTATTGCAGGATATAAACAAGAAACAAGGAATATATAGGAAGTGATTGCCCCACATAACATGTTTTTTCCATACATTGTTTACTTCAACGACATCTACATTTTTTGTGATGCAAGGTTCTGACTATCTCTTACGGTTCACCAGTTATGCAAAAGAATGAAGAGAATTTCAGGGGCTATTCCCAGAAAACCAAGATATACATTTAATTTGTCGTAAAATTCTCTAAACATATATTTATGTCAAACCGTTAGAGCCATTTTTAACAAAATCAAAACTTTATATACGATTTTACATGTAATGGGTAGTTGAGGGTGGGAAGTTCTTAGGAAATTGTTTGTATCGCATCCTTGGAAGACGATGAACTTAATGCCAGTTTTGATTTTTTAACCGACTTTTCATTTTTGAGTTACGCCGTTCACAGAGAGATAGACGCGCGCACGCGCGGACACACACACACACACACACACACACACACACACACACACACACACACACACACACACACACACACACACACACTTTTTATCCAAAAATGCTCTTCTTTGTTTCAGGGCTCCCTAAAACGCATATTTCGTAGGAAATCTTGACTCGAATTTTGGGGTGGAATGCAATACTTCCCCACTTACTATACATAGTAGGGAAAATAATGCTATGTAGTGCGTACATTTTATCTTTTTCCTGCGTCACGCAATGCTAAGCACCTTGTTGGTCAAACACGAGCACGCATGACTTTGGCAAGATTACCGCGTTGGATTTCAGTTCAGCAAGTTTTTTATGTATATTTTATAGCTCTATTGCAAGCATGCGTTTCGCACACTATGGTGCATACACGTACTTTCACCCCCTCCACGCAACGTGACGTTAAGTTGATACGGATTGGCTACCACGGTCCTTCGTTTGTCACTCAGGCGTTAAACATGCAGTGACGACCCCAATCGTGGTGGCTTTGTTTATGTTAGAGAGGCTAGAGTAGCTGGGATAGGTGTAATGGGGGGGTGGGGGGGAGTCTAGGCGAAACTATTTCCCCTTCAACAGCACCCCAGCTCTATTGTTTTCCCATATTAGTTCTAAGCCATATGTGGTAATTTAGCTTGGAAGAGTGTTATAGGTGCTTTTTATGGTGTATGTGCCTTTGGTGGCTGTTGTCATTCTGTCTCTTACATGTGTCCTGAATGACGATGTTGTTTGCAGTGTTATGCCTAGGTACCTTGTTTCATTGACTATTTTGAGTTTGTTGTTTCCCTGGGTGATCTTTTCGATTGGGGCTAATCTACCTCACCATTTGGAGGGTCTTCTTTCTGTTGATTTCGAATTTGTTTTCTTCAGCCCATAAATGCAGGTTGTCTATTTCGTTGGTCTTTTTTGAATCTCCGATTACGATGTCCTCTGCGTACATGATTATATTTGCCTCTAACTCTTCGATAGTTTTTGTGCTGTCCACTGTGGTTATGTTGATCAGGATGGGGCTGACTGGGTCTCCCTGCAAAATACCATTTGTCTAAATAATTTCTTTGGACATTGATTTCCCGTTTTCTATTTGTACTCTGTTATATACCGAGATACCCGTTATGACTGTGGCTAGATGTTTGTTCTTAAGCGTCTTTTCTAGTTTTTTCTTCAGTATCGTTCCATCTAGTTGAACGCTTTCAAGAAGTCCACGAACGCTGCGTGATATTTGTCTTTGGGTAGTCGTATTGAGTCTTCAATATTTGCTAGGAAAAATGGTACGGTTTTTTGACTGCTTCTGTTTTTCCTAAAGCCGAATAACTATTGTATGTGTAGCTGAAGTAACAGACAAATGTATTAATAAAGAACGAACATTTTGCTTATCATTGGTGAAAATGCACACAATGTGCAAATAAAATAATATAAAATAATACAAGGCTGCATTAATCTAGTGCCAATTTGGTAAATGATTTCTGCCTATTTTTGCAAGTTTGAGCATGGTGTATTTAATACTGTTAATTGCACACTTCATACACTAGCCTTCGTCTGGCTGATGGCAAAGTTTGTGGTGGAATCCATGGGTTACGTACCGTGTTATTAAATGTCGGAGCTCGTAGCTTGTTTGTTTCTATCCTTCCGTCATTATGGCGTCGGTTGAATCGGCGTCGTTCGTTATATTGATGTTTTTCCGTACGGATATTTGACGTGTGTTCTCATAGGCCTTGGTACCTGGCAGGAAAAATTTTACTTGTGTTGTGTCATTTTAGATATCCAATATTGGAGAAAGTTTTCCTGGGTTCGGTTAAGGGATGTTTTAATATACAGAGTACGAACATTCGATGAACTGTATAACATTATACGGTAGTAAATAGACAACGTTTTGGAAGCAGAGATGCAAAATACTGCCCTAAATCTACTTAGTGCTACAACGTCTGCCTCACAGCAAAGGGAATCCTTTTAATATTCTCTTTGAAAAACATAAGCAGATAAAATAGAATAAGGAGCATACAGAATGAACACTTCACTGTAATCCGTGCGCCAATATTTAGTTAGCCTTGCCAGTGTCCGCCATTTTGAGAGAGCATAAAAACTGCAACGCTGACGCACCTGGACGCAACACCAGACTTAGAGATACTTCCCGTGAATGTCTGCATTGGATTTGAATTTTTAAAATCAACATTGGACACTTTCGTAATGTGCGATGGGGGCTGGTGGTGCGCAGCAGCCAAGTGTAAAACTCGGATATGTTACATTCAAATAATTTTCTTTACTCACTACTTTTCAAATCCAAAAGTTTAGTTTAAAGATGGTGCCACAAGGCGTTGTACTTCTGCTGTTTTATTATTTATTTATTCCTTTTTTTTTTTTTTTTTTTTTTTTTTTTTAGAAAGAAAGCTAGAAAACACAGAAATTATTTATAGAGATTGTTTAGTTTATTCTGAATGCCAGTGAACATTGTTTTGAGGCCCATTTGCTCGTTTGGGTGAACATCAGACTTTACAGAACTTCCTGGTATCTCGAACTGCAAGTATCCAGAGCTGATTTCAGCACATGAAAACAGCTCAACGCACCGAGACAATGTTGCTAGTTTTAAGATCAGAAGCTCGGCTCTGACGAGGATAGATGGTAAATTATTCACTCAGTTTCAAAATTAAGTACAACACTGGCGTAATGTATTAAAAAGAGTTGCTGATGTAAAGAAACGTTGTTCTCGAAGACTGCCCTTCTGTGGTCATGATGGATACTTGAAAGCGTTTATAATAACTTTTAATGCATATGGAACTATTGCTGAACTTTATCCATTTCTTACTAGCCACTATCACAATATAGGGATCCTGGAAGTGGAAAACCTTCGCACCTGCATTTTTCTTGAGGAAATAATGGAAATGATGGGGAAGATGATAGTAGAAGAAATGGTGATACAAGTTCTTGCGGCTAAATATTGCTTTAACATTGTATATTCAAGCCCTGATATTGCACACAGTGATCAGTTAATGTGTGCCTTGCGTTATGTCAACAAAGAGGGGTTAGCAGAAGAGAGGCTTGTTGAATTTGTGGTGAATCCGAGATGTGGCGGCCGGGACGTGGCAGATGCAATAACCACTTTCTGGAAAGACATCACTAACTGCAAACGGCAGAGCTACAACATTGCAGCAAATAATATGTCAGGTATATATTTCGGCTGCAAGCTAGAGCTAGATATGGCTCTCCTTACGCTTGCTACACCGCTTGTTTAGCACACACGCTGAATTTGGTGGGCTCAAATGCAGCAAGATATCACCAAATGACCCCTTCTACTTCCCTTTGAGAGTTTTCAAGAAATGTTTAAGTGTTTCCAATCATCGATGGAATCACTTAAAAGCATTTTAGTGGAGAGAATGTGAGTGTCAAATCCCTCTTTATAACCCAATCTTCTGTTGCAGAAGCTTGAACAAAGATGTTGAGGCAATGGTCTGGGCACTACTGTCAATCAGGGGTTGAAAGTGAGAATCCCTTGGTGAAATCTAAAGCTATAGGCATAGTGGAGAAATGATGTAGTCTTGAGATATCTTTATGACTGTAGTTTAGCATTCCATTCTTCTAAAACTAAATTGATCTTTATTTATGGATGTTATTTAACTACTATGGCTCTCAGCACCCTATTCTATATTGGGGTGAACGATCGCTTAATTTTGTGCAAAGCCCTCTTTATCAGGCTCGAGAATCTTTGCATCAAGTAAATCCTCTGGCGGGTTTGAACCCGCAACTTCGGGGACGAAAAGCTAGCGTGTTAACCCTAGATCGCGGAAGTCGACCAGTTTTTGAAGATTCAATGTTTCAAGTAAATAATTGCTCCGTAGAAACAGCAGACATGGACTGTGATATTACTGTTACAGTTATGTATTGGTACAGTTCTTTATATGGTATCTTGGAAAAAATTAAAATGGAATATGAAACTTTCAAGAATCGAGGTGAGAAAAAATGACTGTATTTACAATATTATTCAAACTTAAACAATTGAACAACTGGACAGGAGACGTATTACGAAAAAAAATATTTGATGAATCTAATTCAGATGCTGAAATAATTGATGAATCAGATGATATACTGACATCCTTCATTTTGATTTTGAATAAATTGTTTAAGCAGGTGAAAAAGAAAGCTTCTTGCTATAAGAAATTCAGCAAACTACTTAGTTTTCTTTTTTTTTTTCTTTTTTTTTTTTTTTTTTTTTTTTTCAAACCTGGAAAACCTTAGTGCACTTGAAATCTAGGAAGCGTTATCCAGAATTAAACAAGCCTGCAGTTCTAATAGTGAAGACTCAGAAACTTCAAAAGCTACATCTCTGATGTGAACAATCAAAATTTGCCATACTCTCTTACAAAAATTTGCAACTTAACAAAAGGTAACTGCCTAGAGAGTGTAAACCAAACTTGAACATAGCCCTGCAAATATTCTTGAGTGCTCCTGCTTCCAATTGCTCAACAGAAATATCACGTTTTGCTCTAGGACGCATCAGTAATTATTTAACATCACAAAAAGGATCGTCTTATTCACTTTGGTTTCCTTACCATTGAATCTGACTACATGAAATTGGGCTATGAAGAAATAATAACTTATCTGCAAGTGATAGGTCAAGGAGAAAGCCCCTAATTATTTAAATAACTGATGTTTTGGTTCTCGGACGTATGAGGTACATTTTAAAATAGAATTTATTTGTATTAAGGTTTTCTCTACTTTTAATTTTAATAAGCCTACATGTATATTGTTTGCCATTGATATTTAAGTAAACACAGAGGTGAATAAACAGTCCCATATGTTAGGGAAACGTCAATAAATATATATACTATTTCAGGTCGGTGGCAGCAAAATTTTCTCCAGGATCTCAGCAGACCTACAACTGGATCCACATAGAGGTGTGTGATAAATTGGGTTGAGAAATATTTACAAATATTTATGACAGGACAAGGATTTATTAAAATACCAACTGTAGGAAGAGAAGACATTTTCTATTATTTACTATACCGCAGTCAAACAAAGTCATGGTGAGTACAGTCATGATAATAGAGATTAAATAATTCAGATGTGTAACTGCTAATTAGATAGAGCTATCTTTAAATGGAGAGAAAAATATTTAAATTGAAGGGAAATATTTGGGCAATTCTAGAGAGAGACATGGATAATAATCATCAAGGGGATAATAATAATAGAGTTTATAGCTAGATAGGCATAAATAAAATTAGTATAAAGCAGTAATGGTATGATGGTCATCCGTAAACTAATAACCTGAATATCCGTGTATTAGAACAAATAAGCATAGGCAAGCATCTCTAGTGAAGAGGTACTTAAAAAGGTTTGTTTATGTTATATTTTGTAAAAACCTCCGTAACAAGCAAGTTATGTATCTAATGTTGCCTTTAGAACATAAACATCTATCCAACTGAATGTATTAGCAGTATTGCCATAGAATGCTTATTATTCGCTTTTCTCGAATGTCAGCCACACACATTGAAATTACTCGCAAATTTCGGTACCATCCAAACTTTGAAGCATCTCAAAGCGATAGAAGGGTGTCAGCTGCACGCGTTTGTTCTGTTGTTTTAGTTGCAACATATCGAGAAAACATTTAATCTTGGGATGTAAGGCTTCCTGTGGAGAGAAGTTCCGCTTCAACTGTGAGGTGGATAAATTCAAGGTTTCTGACATGTAGGTATAGGACAGAGGCAACACGTGGCATCAAAACGAATGAGGATGTGCCTCGAAGAACCTCACAAGTTGGTGTTCTCCCTTTGTATCAAACATTTTTCACTTGTAGTTTGCAGCACTTAATAACATTCCTAATTAGCATTTAAGTCCAATTTATACCTATTTTTCACAACATTTTAAATAAAAGCAAACATGCCACACTTTCTGAACAACTTCAGAAACCAGGCTTTTATATTCTTCCACTGCTTCAACTGATGGAAAAGCGATTCCACGTATTTTATCCTTAATTTTGAATTCACAAGTTGTTAAGTCAGGACTATATGGAGGAAGATCCATAGTGCTAACCTTTAGCTTATTCAGACAATCACTTCTTACTTTTGCTGTATGCGAGGATAACTTATCATGATATAGAACTATTTTTTTCTTCTGGAAAAATAATATTCCACGAACGTTTACTGTAAACAGACATTTGTAACGCTACGTCTATTTTGGAATGCTATAGTAGCAATACGGCCCTTTAAAAATAAATAAACAAACGAACTAGCAACCATCTTCTTACCAGCACTGCGAATTCCGCAAACTTTTATAGGGGTAGGTTTTGTACTAAAGACATATTGAGCTGAACTTACCTTTGTTTTCACGATCATTACAATAAATCAAAAATTAATTACCAGTAACGGTATTCAGAACCAAATCTTAAGTACCATCTTGGAATTTTTCCAGTTTTTCTTTTCTTTTTTTTTCCCCCACCAATCTACGTTGCTTTTAATCGGGAGTCAGTTTATACGAAATCCATCTACAACATTGTTTTCCCACGTCCAACATTTGATGTGAAATAATGTAAGATGGTTTGGACTTGATCATACCAATGTCCAATATCACCTGAATAAGTCATAAGAAGTCCGTCGAGCTTCTTCAAGCATTGCTCGAACAGTGGTAATATTTGCATCAGTAACAGCAGTTCTTGGGCGTCCTTCACGAAATTCATAAATAAGAAAAAGCCGGACGCTTTTCAGGTTACTGTACCAATTATACATTGTTGCCTTAGGTGGGGCTTCCACTCGGGGAGGGAACGAGGAAAGAAACATTTGTCATGTCACAAAGTGTCACATGGTAAACTTACGCAGCAAAGAACAATGATGATAACATTATAAACTGTAACACTCAATATTAACGTACTTATTTACACGCACTTCCTCAGATGCCAATTCCTTAAAAAAACTGTACACTTTAAAAATAATAATCCTGGCCTGAGAGCGGAATACTTTACCCTTAGTACCTGCGCTACTGGTATCAGGCTTTGAAAGTGACATTGTTAACACTTCACTAAACACAATGTAAACATGTGAATTTTCTGCTTATTACACAAATCACAATTTGCGTTACGGATTGGTCTTGAACCGAACTAAAGAATTCGCGCGCGACTGCAGTGATCCGCTGTCAGTTAATTTACGTATGAACTAAATATACGCAGTTCCTAACGACACTTCGTAATGTCTTACTCCGTATTTCTGCGGAATGAAAAGGAATAAAACACACAGGTAAGATTGGAAGTTGCATACATGAGCATAAACACGGGAGTCAGTTGTTTATTCTCGAAGCGATAACTCGAGAACCATACGTCGTAGAAAAATGGCCTTTGTACAGGCTGTCTCAAAAATCCTTGCCACATACACCAAGGCATATTAGAATGTCGAATTTCCAGTAATAATTTTGGGCGCATGAGAAAGAGAAATCTGTTGTTCACACTTATGCTGTGCGTTCCGAACTAGGCAACGCTGCACGACTATGATAGGGCAATCGCTCTAGGCAAGCCCTCTCTAGCTCCGCCTCAGCTAGAGACTAATAACGTACGCCTCATAGTATACAGTGGGCCTTGAGTTTTTGGGCTTTGTATGCAGTGGAACATACACACACACGCACGCACGCACACACACACACACACACACACATTCACACTTCCATGCATACCTCCACACTCTGGGCGCTGACGACCTCGTAGTTGATCGCCCTTAAACCTCCACACTCTGGGGAGGACAGGGAATAATCTTAGATAGAGAAAAATTCTAACCGGGAATCAAACCCAGAACTCCTAGCACTGTAGGCAGGAGCTCTAATTACTGAGCTATTGGGCCAGCCAACATTTTTCATTGCACTACTCTTGGAATGTAAAGGTTCCTTTGCGTTTTTGTTGTTGCGAAAGAGCCGTGTCGTATGGATGAGGGTCACACCACTGCTTGTTTACGTTTGAATGCGTATTGAGTGAAGAGGAGAAGGTTGGCGGAGAGTTACTCTCTGACAGTTATTCTGCCCCTGTCGGTGGTATTACGTCATATTATCAGGCGATACAGATTTTCCGAACCCTGCCTTAATTTATGCCAGCTATATAACTATATAACAAAACTATACAACATTCCTTCCGAATGAAGAGAACTTCATAAGCTATTCTCAGACTATCCAAGACATTCGTTTATTTTTCATATATGTATTCTGAGTATATGGTATTTTAATCAAAATTGTTAGAACCATTTTTTGAGCAAATCAAGGGTTTAGAAATGTGTACATATAAAGAATAATTTGGGTAGAAAAATTTTCTTGAAAAGCTTAATGTTGCACCTTTAGAAGATACTGAACTGATATACCAAATTTGGTATTCATCCGATTCTAATCGTTGAGTTACGCATTCACGCACACACACACACACACACACACACACACACACACACACACACACACACACACACACACACAAACAGCATAGTGGCACAGACACACACAATGAACCTTTTACTAAATATAATTTTTTTATTCAAGGAGCCTCAAAAATATATTGCCAGTGACACCTTGGTATCATTTTTAAGCGGAATGCATTAACTTCTCTACCTACTATGTACATGGCAGAAAAAGTAATTAAGGACCAAGTACAGAAACCTTAGGAGCACCAATTATATGAGTTTAAAATATGAATATTCAGCATTTATTTAAACAAGTTGATCCCCATTACAAGCTTTAACAAGTTCTCACTACTTTTAACTAAACCATAATATTTCAACGTCTTGAACAGAATTTCATGAAACAAGATTTCAAAGGCATGCGTTAAGTTAAAAAACCGACTATGAACTTTATTACCTCTTTCGAAACACTGAAAGAAACCTGTTATAAATTAGCATCGACTATGCCATCAATTGTGTTAAACTTACAACTTTTTATTAAAATATGATGCCAGTTTCTTATTTAGAAGCATTTCAAAATCCTTTGAAATTATTGGTAATATACAAATTGACGGGGAGATTGAAGCACAAACATCTAGATCTGGCGGGGGGGGGGGGAGGGGGGGGGGAATCTAAACTGGTAATCCTAAAACAAATAGTTGCACAATGACTTGTAAGATAAATCTAAGCAGGGATTTTAACCTAAAATTCTTCTCTGAACCCTTATTAGAACAGTATGAAACTAGAATCTTCAATTAGCATTTAGATTACATTTAGTCTGTATTTTAAATCATAAGCATTGACTGAAATTTAGGGTTACAGCTTAATATCTTAATGTGTATTTCATTTTGTAGTTTTCGCTGTCTTACTTGAATCATGACAGAGCCTGTCTAGTACAGAAAGGGTGCACTTTGTGTCCATTATTGCAGCAGACTACAAGAAGATGGACGAGGACGAGCATGTGAGGGTAAGTGTACCCGGCAATGATGTCATCTCCACGTGACGAATAACAGCCCCAAGAGGATTTGCAAATGGCAACAGGAGAGAAGCCCTTTTTCTAAATGTTGCAGACCAATATGGGCGTATTATTGCCGACTGTGTTTCCCTTTTTCCTCTTCCACTGAAAAGAGAGTCCAAACGACTTTCAAGATAATTAAAACTACCTATCTGCTCCACCTGCTGGGTAAAAAGCGTGAAATAACGTACTTCTTTTTTTGCCGCCATAGTACAATACAACGTCTGTTTTCAAACGAACAGTTCAGCCGATCGTCACTTTGCTTTAGTCAGAAGCAAGCTATGGTGTTTGCTACTATTGCTGGCTATGATAATTTCACAAAGATCTGAGCGTGATAAAATACCAATAGAAAGAAAAGTATACATTAGCTAATGTCATTTGCATGCTTTAGAACCTTGTTTCAGATGTTTAATAATATGCTTTCATACAACGATGCAACAAAATCATTACACTAACAAAAAATAATGGATTTAAGACACACATTAAAGAATATAAGCTTAATGAAAGGAACCGTTTCACATTAACGTTAAAGATATACATTGAAAAACCTGGAACGTTCACATAAAATCATCACGCATATTAACAAATAGAAAAATCGCTTGAAATTTCTTTCGTAAACTATGACCCAAACTATGTAAGATATCTTATATAGGATAAACACATGCAGTAAATCCTCATTAACACGATCTCCCTTACAGAAAACAGTTGACCTACCCACACACACACACACACACACACACACACACACACACACACACACACACACACACACACACACACACACACACACACACACACACACACACACACACACACACACACACACACACACACACACACACACACACACACACACATACAGAGAGAGAGGCAAACGTATTCCCGTGGGCGAATACTATGCTTGATATACAATTTTAATAAGAATTAATTTTTTAAAAAAAGTATTAAATAATAATAATAATAATAATAATAATAATAATAATAATAATAATAATAATAATAATAATAATAATGATGATGATGATAATGATGATAATAACAACAATAATAACAATAATAACAATAATAATAACAATAACAACAGCAATAATAACAATAATTATAATAATAATAATAATAATAATAATAATAATAATAATAATAATAATAATAATAATAATAATAATAATAATAATAATAATAACAATAACAATAATAATAATAATAATAATAATAATAATAATAATAATAATAATAATAATAATAATAATAATAATAATAATAATAATAATAATAATAATAATAATAATAATAATAATAATAATACAAATCAGCAGTAGAAGTAGCATCATGATCATAATAATTTATACATTTTAAAAACGGTATTTAGTTTCAGAATAATATTGATTATGGATAGAACCTGTACCTTGATACCTTGATACTCACGACAGTCGGTAGTTTCGAAGTATGTGTAATACTTTGGGATAAACCATGGGTAATTTTAAGTTTTTAACTTTTGCATTATTTAAGGTTGTTGCGTATAACTTTATGCTATATAAGGAATGAAAGGGTCAAGACTTCACGTCATTGCTTAGCACGTGTACCCAAAGAATTCTTGGAATTATAGTTCTTGATACACCTTGACTGCATTTCCTGTGAGTGAATGACTGCAACACTTTGAGACTATTGTGTCTAAATGAAAACATGCAAAACCATGGAGGAAGCAGTAGACGTACTCATGTAACATGCAGCGTTAACTGAGTTGTCTATGAAGGTGATTTAGCTGAAGCGCTAAAATCACGTTTCTGCAATGTATTGACTTGGTGACTCACTCTCGGCTGTTACATTTACCTACTCCGGTGACCAAAATATGTAAATCCAGCAAAACAAATCAGAACTTAGGATGTGAGAAAACACAGCGCATGGAAACTGTGTTTCTTCCATCTGTTAGTTTGAGTTTCGCAAGCCAAACTTGGTCACACACCTAACTTACTGGAATACCGTACGACTAATTTCCATATATATTTTGTTTCACCAATGCACAACAGTATATAAAATAAAAATGAGTGAAGTGTGGATCCATTTTGAACTACAGAGTACTAATAATAAGACAGTGTGTGAAATATGTAGAAAAACGTTTTTGCGCTGTGGGATTTAGTGTTTATTGCAACCAACATTTCTATACAAACAATAACGTTTCACACAAACCTATAAAACCAAATTTACATATTAGTTGTACAGTTTCCTTTCTTATCACTACATTGAGTTGGTGTGACTCATAGACCCAAATGACTCAAACCACTTCGTTGCGGGTTTTATTTGGGCCCCACCTATTACTTAAACTTATTTCCGGTTGTGTCCTTTTCTTGCTAATGTTTTTCAGCTACTCCAAAGCTTCTTCATAAATGCTCCTACTCCATCTTCTCTCCTCTAATATTTTTGGATTATCCTTCCCTCTTGCTCCGAAATAATTCATTTCCTTATTTTTACTGAAAAATGTTGGCCTAATTGGGAAATGGTTGATAGAGCTGACTATATTCATCACCTCGAAATCATTAATATATTCATCTAAATCTGAGTACAGAGTATAATCACTTTGACCATTCCTATTAACAAATGTAAATTCTCCTTCGTCATCCTTTCCTTTCACTCCATTACACAACACCAATTAAACTCCTCACAAAACCCAATTGGCGTCTTACCTTCACTATTCATAATTTTATTTTACTTTCTTTTAACCATCTCACTCACTTTCCCTTCTAGCTCATCTTCAAGGTGTATTAATTGAATTTGACTTTCCCCCAGTCTTGCGTTAAAGTCATCCATTATTATGAAAGCTCTGTTGAGTTCCTATTTAGTAGTTCTTCCGTGTTCTGCTTTATATTGTTAAATAAATATGGGTCATAAAATGCAGGACTACTTGGTGGGTTAAACCCTACTGCAACACACACACACACACACACACACACACACACACACACACACACACACACACACACACACACACACACACACACACACGAATTGCTTTTCCCATAGACCACCAAGACCACACCAAAAGGCTGCTTTTTTGCCTGTATCCTTATGCACTTTCTCTTTCATTTGTAGGCTTTCTTTGACTAGAGATCTATTCTTTCTGATCTAGAAACCTCATCTCTTCTCTTAACACCACCCAGGCGTTCCTAACCACTGAGCTACAATGACAATATACGAAATTTCAGGGTTCTTGGTTTGCTGCTTTAGCTTCTCTGCGCGTACGCAACAGATAGACTAAATGTTGTATTCCCCCAAACATTTGATGCCAAAGTTGCACTGGAAGTACATGTATAGAGGGCCCTGAATCAAGCATTTTGGAGAAAGTCAATGTGTTTTTATCCATGTATGTTTGTGTGTGTTTATATCTGCGGGCAGCATAACTCCAAAAATGAAATGTCAGTTGAGTACTAAACTAAATAAATTCAGTATCTTTCAAAGATGGGAAAGAATATTTTCAAGAAAACCCTTCGCAGCAAACTGCCTTAACATGGAACACGTGTCGAAGCATTTTGTTTTCTCAAAAATGGCTATAACAAGTCAATGAGTGAATGAGTTTGTATGGTTTAAGGGCCCGTCGACAACTAGGTCATTAGGGCCCGGGCTGTAACGATTTTGATAAAAATCCCACATACGTAAGACGTTCACATGACGAATCAATTGCATGTCTTGAATTGTCTACGCATAGCCGTGAAATTGTCCTCATAAGGAAGGAATTTTGTATAGCTTTTAATTAAGTGTTAGATAAAAACGCACCGCATAAAAATGTGGACTAACATTTTTCATATCCCCCACTCCATGTGGTCATTACGGCCCTTTCAAATAGTGCTCTTCCCTTAACGTACACAGCATGTTCCTATATAAAAGCCTGTTTTTCTCAAAACTACATTTCTGCACATTCCAAAAGAAGGTCGCGCCTGAGTTTTGCTTCAAATTCAATGAAAATTTCCAAAAGTACTCATAAATAGCAGCTAAACAAAACTGTTTGAATATTGATGTTATCATTAACATGAATTCCAAAAACTTTTTTTTTTGTATGAAAAAAATTAATAATTTTTAAGATTAAATTTTCTTTGTCATTAAAAGAAATATGTACAGCATAATGAGCAAACGTATTTGAAATATCTCTTCATACAATTGTTACCCGTGTTTTAGAGTATCAGTTCTGCGAATATAAATGAATTTTGAAAAGTCAATAGACGCGAGCTCTATTTTGAAAATGTGCCTATTAAATTCATAAAATAATTTATATATCCTAAAAGAATTATCCAATTTTAATGAAATTTGGTGTACCTCCTATTATTATATAAATACAAACACAGTAAAAATTTCAAAAAAATCTATCAATAAATGTGGAACTTTCAAATTCCACTCCCAGTGTCCCTTAATTAAGTGTTAGATAAAAACACACCGCATAAAAATGTTGAAGCTTTAAAACACATTATTTAAAATAAGTTTTTGCGCCATCAGCATTTGCGAGATATCTATTGTTATTGGTTTGATTTTTTTTCAACACTCATCAACACTGTTATTTCCGGCGACGTCCTGGAAAGATTATGGAATTTAACAACTGGCTCTTAAATATCCCATTATTAACGCGGTTTTCTCCATTTCCCTTGTACCTACAACAAATTGTGTAATGTAACTATTTCCGCAAAAGTTTATCTATAATCAACATGAAGTACACAGAAAAAAATATGATGTGTGGCACGCATATGATTTTCTCTTGTCCTGTACAAACTATTCCTACAAACGCTTATTCCCCTATCCGTTTTATGTTAATCGCGATAATCATTTGCGGAAATTATCTTATTACTTTTCTTGAAAGTGCAAGGGGAATGGGAAAAGGGGAATATAATGAGCTTTCAGCGTTAGTCAAATATTTTTAGAGCTGGTCGCTATATCATCCGTTTTAAATTCCGTTCTCTTAGCATGGTCAAGAGATAAAACAAAAAATAATGTATTCCTATTTCAGAAAAGTATGAGTATTGGAAAAGTCAAACAAATAAAAAAGGAATATCTGGAGAATGGTTCACTCTACAGAAAATGTTTGTGCAGCAAGATGTTGTCTATCCCTTACGGTATAGTAGTTATGCAAAAGTTATCCAGAATTAACAGGACTTCTAAGGACTTTTCCAGAAAATTGAAAATATACGCTTCATTTGTCAGGAAAATATAAGCTCACTGAAAAAAAAAATTAGTCACTCTCTGTATAAATCAGTGATGAATCTTTCCTACACGGCAGACGGTGCTATGATAGTCATGTAGTTAACTGCACGCACACTGTCGCTACATGACCAGCGGGTCGTAGCAAGCTGTGAGACGTGGTGCGTCAAGTATTCATGTAGTGCAGGCATGTCAAACATCACTCCGAGGGTGTGAAGAGAGGGGTCTACCCCTCCTTAACTGCAGTAGCACGCGCTAGTAGAACCGGTTTTCGCTTTGTTTTTCCCGTTTTCCGATTTGATCATCACGGAGGGAGGGAAAATAAGGGGAAAATTTTTCACGCCTGGTGAGTGCTGTTTGACACCCTTGATGTAGTGGAACATGGGGAAATGTAAGGATGTCACAAAGTGACAAAAAGGGGAAATCATGTTTGGCCGTGACCATGGCCATACGGTAGGTGAAGTGTCCGGATTTCATGGTGTGTCGAAGCGGACTGTCGAACGGGTCTACGCGTAGTGGAGCAATACACGTGATCACGAAACACGACGTCGGAATTGTGGTCGGAAAAGGATCATGACTGAGAAGGACTGGAGACGAGTTTTACGGCTAGTAAATGCAAATCGCTTCCAAACCCGACAGGAATTGCTCCATTCCGTGAATACAGGTCCATCCCGACCTGTTAGCGAAGAGACATTGCGTGGAAACAACATTCCATGAACATTAGGAGTCGGACACCTCGAACGGGACCCTTGCTCACTGAAACACATAAAGCCGCGCAACTTCAGTGGGCTAAAAATCACCAAACGTGAACAGTAGCTGACCACAGAACGTCATGCGGTCCGATGAATCACGTTTTTGCCTCTGTTTGAATGACGCACGTCGTCTAGTGCACCGCTGGCCACATGAAGCATTTCATCCGGATTGTGTACACCATTTCATCCGGGTCAGGTTCAAGCTGGAGGTAGGTCAGTGATGTTTTGGGGGTATTTTCCTCACTATGGATTGGGCCCGCTCGATGAGGTGGCCAATGGGTTGAAGCAGCATGTTTATTTGAACATCCTGGATGAGCAGGTATTGCCATTTACTCAATATCTCCATGACGATAGTGATGTTGCCTCCCCTTTATTCCAAGATGACAACGGCAGGGTTCATCGGGCTAAAAGGGTATCGGACCTCAAACTCACCCGATTTGAGCCCAATCGAACATTCGTGGGATATATTGGAACAGCGGGTAAAACATCAAAATCAGCATCCTCACAATTTCGTGGATTTGCGCGAGCAACTCATGCGAGTGATGTCAGCTGGATGTGCCATACTTGCAAAACCTTGTGGACTCACTTCCTAACCGACTCAAGGCAGTTATCTGGTCCAGAGGTGGTGTTGGGCATTATTAATGCTTAATTGACCAGTGGTGACTAATTTTTTGTCCGATGAGCTTATTATGCATATAATATTTTAACCAAAATCGTTAGCGCCATTTTTGTGAAAATCAAAATTTTCGAAAAATGTTCCCGCAAAAAGCGGCCTGGGTTGGGGGGGGGGGGGGGGAATGATAAAAATCTTCATGTCGCATCCTTGGAAGATGCTGAACTTAAATAGCAAGTTTGGTATTCAACCGAATTTTCGATTTTGACTTACGCTCTTCACAGACACACACGCATAACACACACATATAAACACACCATAGACCTTTCTCGAAAAATGTTTTATTGTCTTCACGGAATCTCAGTACAAATATTTCCTGTGAAATCTCGGTATCGATTTTTTTGTCGAATAAAATACTATTTCCTCCACTTACTTTAAGTATGTAGTTGGAAAAGTAATAGGCTTTAGTAAGATTAGTGTGCCGAAGTTATATAAAAGGATAACTGGTGGAGAAAATGATGTGAATGTAACACATGGGATTTTTAAACGTTGAATTCACTTCGGCAAACGACTTGAGTCGACTTTGGAACATCAAGATTTAGTTTTTTCTAGATTCAGCCTTGGTTTGGTTCCCACACGAATAGAGGCAAATATGGCTGACGCAAAATAATATGGCGAGTAGCTCGATACAACATTGAATCATAGGCTTGACACGCGTTGCGGTGTTGTATACTTAAACACGGTGCGAAACCACGCTGTAAAGCTAGTAATATAAATATCATTTACACCTACAAAACTTATTTGCACAACAGGAAAAAGAATACTAACAGTGAGCTATTAGCCGCCGTTAAATTTTGCGTCTACCATAGCCATAGTAGATACTGAGATAGAGCAAGTTGGTAGAAATAAATGCTTGGATTTGAAGAAGAAATTTCTTATTAGGAGCGAAGTCATCCTATAAAATAAAACTATTGTGAATTTTGCAGAGGCTAAGAGTTTTAAACGGGACTATGAAATGCTCAGAAGCTCTTACAGTCAAATTTTACATCTATAAACATGGACAATCAATGCCGTGATTAAATATATCAGAAATCCATTCGCAGTTCGAATCAACTGACACTCCAAATTCGTTAGAAAGAAGTCATGGATGGTATGTTGGAAGTTTACCTTGAAATTATAATGCAAGAATTCGAGCAAAACACATTTCGAAGTATTTGGATAGTTTCGTTGTGGCTGTTCCTTCAAATTGCAGGTAATTGCTGCATATCATTTGTTTTATATTACGCAGGTATATATTTCCAGCATACGGGCTTAAGACGTAGTACGCTCATTTTTCACAGCCAGGATTAAATTAAGGTGGTCAAACCAACAACTGTCTCAGAAAGGTTATGTTTTGCTACAGATCCTTTATTGGTAATGGTTGAGGAACCGGTTCAAGTGGCAAGGTCGGCGACAAACTTTCCTCATCTCTGACACCTTCAGGAAATGCGTTCTGCATTTAAAATTCAGCCCACTTTTGACAAACCTTTGTGTTCAGTAAATTGCTTCCCTGCATCTTCTTTACCTTTATGATGTTAATTTTGCAACCGCACTACACAATGAAGTATGTAAATGAGAAAACCCAGTCCGTCGTTAAACCGTGAATTGAATGTTAACATGGAAAATCCTAAAATACAAGGAACATATTGCTTTATACAAAGGTTTATTTGGAACTGCAGAATCTTCAGCTTTGTAATACATCTGTTAACAATTTCAGCCGACATATAATGCGACGCCGGGCACGGCACACAACAAAGGACAGTAGGGGCTAGGCAACTTCACACCACATACCAGGTCTGGGAGCAAACAAAGGTGCTCAAGGTCAAGCTGCCTCGCGCACCTGTTTGTGTATGCGTAACTAGCAACAATGGGCGCAGCGCCAATCAAAAGCCCTCACGGTCAAGCTTCCCCATACGACTCACGTGAGCAAAAAACGTGACAAAAATCTGAGTGGCAAAACCAAAAGGGGTTTTCTCCAGATGATTCGAGAGTGTCCAGCGGCCGGCGTGTTTGTGGAGGTAGAGAAAGGTCCATGTGACTTCATTCCCGTTATATAAGGAGACGAGGAAATAGCAGTTAGCTAATTGCAGACATGAGTCGGTCAGTATGTCAGTGAGTGCGAGACAGCTGTGCGTGTGTCGTCGTGTCGTTGGTTAAGGCAAATGGAGGGAGTAATACCAAACTACACCAGAAGTTAGGACCGCAAGACTTTTCTGTTGCACTTGTAGGATCAAATAGACGAAGTCTTCAATCGATTCAAAAACGCAGTAGCATTTAAGTACGGTGTGATAGAATATACCGTTTAAGAATAAAACTTGTATTGTATACCAGTGATGTCCAACGTTTGCGAAGGAGGGGAGGTTGGATTTACCTGCTTCCACTTTATGCAGACTGTGCCACTCTTTACCACTCAGATGCGCATTGTGTTGCAGTGACGAAAGCACCGTCAAATATTATGCGATAAACATCTGTAAATTACTGACTTCTTTGGTGCTACTTACGTTTAAAAGGTCTGTCTATATTTGGCGACAAAGTCGAAGTACATAACTTTAGAAGATACACAAACTGATCGTCGCGTAACGTGTTGCGATACAGACTTTTAATATAGTTCAATTTGGAGAAACTCTGCAAATATATGTACAGCTATACTCACTCGTAAGCAAACTATTCTCACAAGTGCTATCTACTACACTTTAATCGACACAAGTGTTTTCAGAAATGATCTTACTATGAATTTTCTTGTAGGTGCAAGGGGAATATGGTAATACAGTAGGCTTTAAGCAATAGTGAAGTATTGCTATGCGATGTCTGAAATTCTGTTCTCTTTGCAAAGCCAGGGGATAAAACAACGAATAACATATTCCTACTTTTTAAAAAAGTATACGTATTGGAAAATTCAAATAAATAATAAAGAATATTTCGGAAATGATTCTCTCGAAAGAACAACGAGGTATTTGACATACATTGATCCACTTTTTTATTTAGTAAGCTTTTACCTGTCTCTTACTATTTATGCAATACTCATCCAGAATGAAGAGGTCTTCTGAGGACATTCGCAGAAAATTCAAGGCATGACTTAGAAACTGCCATGGAATCGCCTGTTTGTGTCCGTCACTGAATACTGACAGTCTGTCCCTTCGACTGAAGGAGTGGGGTGGGGTATAGCCACTTCTTACGTAGAGGCAAGGTTGGACATCCCTGGTACAGATTAAATTGCATAAAAACATGTCCTTCAAAAGCACAGGTAGGTTACTTGTTTATTTCAAAGAGGTGCAACGCATTCTGGGAACATATGCCTCTATGCTTGTTTCTGAAAAACGTTGATTCACTTAAGGATACCCATCTGTGAAATTTTGAAAATCTACAGTTTTTATTGGATTGATTTGAAATTTTAACACAACAATCACTGTATAGTGAGGAGTAACTGTTCTAAATTTCATACATTTAGGCAGATTAGTTGCAAACATATTAATATTTTATTATATTTTTTTAAATATTTGTATAAATGGTTCCCCCATGATGCAATTTTGATTTGAAAAACTTGATAATTTTCAGTTATGTCCTGTAATAGAATATTAGCAAATTGATGAGATAATGTCTTAATCTTGTTATTAGTTTGGATAAAAATAAATTTTAAAGTTTAAATTCATTATTTTTTTTATTTAAATTTTGAAATGTAAACTTTAATATTTAATTACTCAGCAGTTATTCACTTTATCAGAAAATTATCTCATAATTTCTTTTCAATGTTATTTATAAGCAGGTACACCAAATTTCATGCATTAGTACTGAAAATTGCATCGTGTGGAGCATTTTAAAGATCAAACAGTGCTAAAAATAAAAACTTGGAAAAACTAAGTTTGAAGTCATAGCAAGAATAATGGAACTGTATGGATTTAAATGGACACGACCACTTACAGGCAAACAGTTAGACGGCCATGTGACACAGATAAAAAGGCCGTAAGGCTGTAAAAAGCATATCAAAATAAAGCAGACGATTTATACTATTTGATAAAACAAAAATCCATTTTTGGCAATTTTGGAAATTTTTAGCCTTTTTTCACGGATGGGTATCCTTAATTCCGAAACCGTTTAAGTGTGGTAGCATCTTTCTGGGGTCGTGACGTCGTTCCCCTCTATGTGTACCATACGTACTTCACTCTCACAATAAGGAGACCAATGCACAAGGGGTGCTTGTAAAAGAGAATAAAATTATAATTTGATTAATTAACATATTCGAGTTTTCAATAGGAGTGTGGTAAACAGTGCTTTTCTTTGAAAATAGCTGACACAAACGCTACACAGGACGATTCTAATACATTGGTATAATTCCTATTAAATTTAAACACTCGAATGGAACGCCATATCCACATTCCTATATTACCTCAGCGAATTCAAATCATTTATGGATGCCTGGATTCCGAATGCTGAAACCATGAAAAATAAACGTCCTAACTCAGTCCATGACACACAAAGGCATTTGCGAGAGACGGGGAAACAAAAATAGACGAAGTGGGTAAAGTTCAGGACATTGAAGATATAGCGCACAAAAAAGGGGCAGGTACTATCGCATATTGGCAAAAACCAACATCGACCAAAGTTCCATTCATACATATGTATCTAACTGATCTCAACACGAGGTACGAAAGCTTTTCTGTGTATGTGAAATGAACCAACATGCTGTGAGAATAAAGGTTGTCAAATATCAGCTATACAGCTGCTTTGCTTTCACACAAATGTTTGTGTTTACCACGCATTTGTTTGTGTACGCTTGGGAGTTAGAGAGTACCTCTGATATGGTTCTGCCTTCATTTCTCTCCCCTCTGCAATATCGAGCGCCTGTTTCAGTATTAGACGTGTGCTTTTTTTTTTTTTTTTTTTTTTTTTTTTAAATAGTATCTGTACCAACAATTTTCACCAATGTTAGCAATTATTTCACCTGCGCCTCACTGTCGCTTTATTTTGAATACTGCACTCAGTGTCGTCGACAACCAGGGGAAAAATGGCTACAACTTATACTGAAAATGTCCAGAAGTGGCAAAAGTTTAAATCGCTAAAACCAATAGCCCTAAGGATGCTGGGTATACAATTTACATTAAAAAGTGTCAATATTGTGATACCAAAATTATGGATTCAGAAAATATATAATTTAAATGGATAATTATGGATAAAGCAAATAGAATCACTTCAAATATTAATATCAGAAGAATGTGACATATATCGTTAAAATTTATAAAGTTTGTCAGGTAGAAGAATAAGTTTTCGTTTATCAAACGGTTAAGTAGATCACTAGCATGGGGCTGGATTCCGGGATTGCATGTTTTGCGCAAGTTGATTTTACACCACCTGTTTTGTGTTTAAGGAAAATAAAGTTAGGTTGGTAACAGATCTAGGAACATGATTTTGCGCCACAATGAACACGCACTCTGTCAGCACACCTCTGTTTATTTTAGTAAGCAAACATTAACAAACATTCTTTGGTGCTGGTTGTATCAGTTTGACTATGAAAGTTGTTAGCGTACAAACCGAGGGAACGACTTGCTGATAGTGGAGGCTTTCAATACAGAAGTGCCTATGCTTATTCAGATGGACGTATAGGCTAGCGATGCACAACAAAGTTATGTTGAGATAAGGAATTAAAGAAGTAGAAGTTGTTGATCACAACTCACCAATTAGAAATAGACATCATAATTCATCATCATCATCATCATCATCATCATCACTATCATTCATCAGCACTATCTTCCTTACCCCTGTTTCCAACACTTTAGTTGAGACTGGGAGACAGCGTGCCTCCAAATATTTTGGGGTTGACATTTTTAAACTATTTCCTTATAATTTACTATAACAATATTGCTGGAACCGTTGTGCATCGTTTTGTCAAAACATTTAAAACCTCTCGTTCTTGTGCAACATCATATATTAGGTATATAGTTTCAATAGCAGTATAACAACACAATGTCAACATATTGGATCATACAAATAAAAGCAAACATTTGTCCATATCTCAGTAGTTCCAGACAATTGCTCGGTTTCGTATAAATAAAAATCTCCTCAACCTCCACACCAGCAAAAGTTTGCTCATCTTGTTCGCTGGGCTATTTCCTCACGAAATGGTGCAAGTAAAAGCAAATAAGCCCTTCTTGCCTTTAGTAAGCCGTTGCTTCCTGTTTCTTGAGGTACTTTTGTAGGTACCTCAGTTTCTACAACCGAAGTTTAGCGGCATGGTGGTTCCTGAGTGGAAAATAAAACTCGGATGTGTTCCATTGTGTTCTCTACACAATCTTGTACAAATTATTCTTACCAAAGCTTATTCTTGGTATCTAATTCATTTAAGTGTAGTTACACCTTCATTTAGCATTTGTGTATTTCATTGTAAGAAGGATGTAGTAAACTAGAGCGCTGGTCAAATGCCAAGTGGTTGTTATTTGATAATTTGAAGGTTGCTTTTTATGTTTGGGAAAGAAACAAAATCTTATTGCTACATCCACATAACTTTCTCTACGCTCTCTTCTGCAAGCCCGCTGTTGATTGGTGCTGATGTGATGATATGAAGGGCTACAGTTGGCCAAACATGCTACTTTACATTCGTTTTTTTATGGAATATACTTTTCCAACCAAATCACTTGTATCGTCCTTTCAGAAGCATTAGGGTCAATCTCCGTTGATGTGTAGGTTGTAGTTGTCCCCACAATTTGAAATTCACAAGGATCTTTATACGAATGACAGTATTGCTATCATGTGGTACTCATTGAAATGTAAAAACTCACCACAAACGTATACCAGTGGAAACGTGGTGATCTATAACAGTGAGTTTTGATAAGGTTTTTTTCTTTTGCCCATCCAGAACCTACACTTAAAGTCAACAACTACTAGGACAAGGGAATGGCAAGCCACAGGTTTTAAAAATGCGTTCAATATTCTTCAAAGATATAACAACTTTATTCCTTATACAGCAAATATTCATATAAACCTTCAATCTAAAATACATTAACAAGTTCAAGCAAGAGCGTAGTGTAGCATAAGAGCATTTTGTTTCTAAAACTTGACACGTAAAAATCATTAACATTTATGACCAGTTACGGCAGCAAAAGGAAGAAAAGGAAAACTCGTTCCCATATAATTATTTTAAACTCCTAAATGAGTCACGAAAATTGAGTGGTTAAGATTTCTCATTACTTGTTATGATGGACTCACTGTCTTTCGAACAGCACCTTAGTCTACAAAACTCCGACTAATTTGGTTGCTATCTTTTTTTCCCTAAAAGGGGTCTTATTCCTACTATATCATTAGAAGCTATACGCATTGTGACAGCCAGTTGGCAAAAAAACGCCTGTTTACTGCTCAGCTTTTAAAAAGGCAGTGAAAACGCGCAAAAGGAAGACTAACTTTACATCACGACAATGCATCGTTACATAGAGCAAAGCCAACAACTGAGCATCTGCTTACCCTAAAGGCCAGCACCATGGATCTTCCCCTACATAGCCCTGATTTGTTACCTAGTGATTTCTTTTTGTTTGCAAATATTAAAGACAAAATATATGGAATCACACTTTGATATCGGATGAAGCATCATAAAAACCTGATTTCTGGAATACCTCAAGAAGAATGGTATCATTGCTTTAAGGACTGATTTTATCGAATAAAAATATGAATTTATGTTAAAGAAAATACCTCGAAAAACAATAAAAGCATTTATTGTTTAAAAACTAATCCTTGTTTCAGTTCCAAAAATATTCAATGTCAGGCAAACGCTTCATCCAAAGTAATACACTCCAACATGGTGCACGCAACCTAAAGATGTGCATAAACACTGAAACATAAAAATCAATAAGAAAAGTTGGTAAGATAACAGGGAAATGAAAGAGAAATGGAAGCATAGGAATATCTTTTCTTTTATTAGTGATCGCAGGGGATTACCGAAGGGAACGGACGAAATTGCCGAGTCGACCCTTTCAGATTTGTATGTCATCTGTTCCCTTGAGAGAGACGATTAGAGATTTTTCATCATCATGAACAGTGAATTAAACTTAATTGAACCACGAAACCATTTTGCTTCAAAATAATTACTTCGATTGATCAGCTAATTCGTTCCAGTAATCACAAGATCAAAGACACAATTTATAAACGCATGCAACCACATACATATATGGAAGCTTACGTTCAAATTGGAAGTACTACTGTTTAGCAAGCTTCCATATTTTGTGTAAATTGTCAGAACCTAGTAGAGCTAAATCTGTCTTGTTTTACTTTATTTCAATTCTTGCTTCTTCACTACTTGATCACATTACGAGCGTAATAGCACATTATAAATGCATGTACATAGCAGCAGGCTATTCATCACTATACATGAACTGCATAGACAAATGGGAAGCAACGTAGATGTTTCAGGCTATACGTTATGGTAAATTATATACAGTGTGCAAAAATCGTCATCCAAGTTGGTTGTATGTTGCAGCGATTTCAGGGGTGCTACATACATGAAAAATTATTGGGTGCATTACGAGAGCAGAATAGTCCCACATTGCAGCGCGGTTCACACAAATTGATATTTCCAACACGCAGCAGAGTTAATTGATAATCTGTGTTCCATATGTTGTCGTCTGTCAGACACAGTCTATTTGTATGTTCGACAGACGAAAACATATAGAACAGAAACTATAAATAAACTCAGGGGCATGTTAGAAATGTCAACTTATGTAAACCGCGTTGCAACACGACATGGAACTTAGAAATATTCCGCTCTCTTAATGCGCTCAGTCAATTTTCTATGCCTGTACAAGTTTTATTTAGCTACGAGTTGTGGCTGTGTACATATAAACATACAGGGGATTTATTATTGATCCAACCATAAGGTTTGAGAACCATCTAAGTCAACCTATGGGACTTCATCTGGAAAAACAAACTATCTACGCACCTAAAAAGCACTTTTATAAAAATAAATACTAGCTGGATGACATAGAGATTACTGGTCTCATGGTAGGCGCCCGAGGCTCAATTCCAGCCCTTTTGGTGAACTTCTGGAAGTAATTTAAACTTCCAACCACCAACATAAGGAAAACCGTCAACGCCACCATACGCGGCTCTGTAAACATCCTTAGATCACACATATTTCGACCTAGAAAGCGCAACAGGGTATGTTTTGTTTTAGAATCTCTGTTCAATTTTTTTTTAATTCCGTGAAAGTATATCATTATTAATTCATTATTAATTCATTATTAATTTATTAGTATTACTATTATTATTATTATTATTATTATTATTATTATTATTATTATTATTATTATTATTATTATTATTATTATTATTATTATTATTATTATTATTATTATTATTATTATTATTATTATTATTATTATTATTATTATTATTATTATTATTATTATTATTATTATTATTATTATTATTATTATTATTATTATTATTATTATTATTATTATTATTATTATTATTATTATTATTATTATTATTATTATTATTATTATTATTATTATTATTATTATTATTATTATTATTATTATTATACAGTAATGTATTATGCAATATTACACGGTATTTGTTTTGTAAACATTATAACACCACACCCAGTATACAGTTTAAGAGGAGAAAGAATTATGAATATTTGGCAATGTGTCTTAGCGAGTTTAATTTTCCGCTGTTTTTAAGTTCTCTGATTTGGATTTGGTTTAAGGGCACTCAACTTCTAGGTCATCAGCGCCCTTTTAAGTTCTCGGTGAATTAACTGGAAATGTTTATGAACTACTTTATTAATCATGGAAATTATGTTACTGATTTAATTTTATAGAAATAATTTAAGATAGAAGAAACACCTAAATTTACTCCTAAAGTATGTGTGACTTCATGCATCTTTCTCTCTGAGACTATTTGTGATAACCTATTTTGTAACCTCAGTTACTTATTTATGTATATCAGTTCGGTGGACATATAAAATATGATTTGCAAAGTCAAAGAAACTGAAAAAGTGGAAATTTCGCTATCTTAATTCTTTCCTAACGTATTTAATATGCATTACAAATATGTTATTTTGCTTCAGTATGTTTATCTAAGTGTTAATATTAGTGTTAAAAATAGCTCAATTACTTAGCCAGGAAATGGAACATAACTATGCAATACTGTTGTTTCGTGAAAACTGAATTTAGTGCTTGGCCGTGCAGCTTTAAAAGAATGTAGCTGATCAATTAAATGGAATTTAAATTCTTTAAGAACATTTCAAACTTTTATAAGTATTCTAATAAAACGCCGAAATCCCGCCCTCTTACTTTGATATCACTTTATTGCCTTCTGATATTTTACGACAGATACACAATTTTCTTCTCGTAGTTAACATCCAGGCTTTCATGTTATCGTAACTTACAACTGTTCTTCTCATAACCTTGTTCCGTCCTTCAAGACTCATCTTCAGTTTCTCTGTCTCTTATACACTTAACTATGGCGCTACAATCACTCGCCACGAGCGGAGTATCTTCCCAGACGACACACACACACCAGCAGCAGTTCACACACGCTGACCGACTTATTCCAGTAGCTCTACCCTCAAACTCACTCACTGGCTGACTCATGTCCTTTTACACGGGCATGACGTCACACGACCTTTCGAGAAGCCCTTCACACACACGCAATGCGATGACTCAGCTAGAAGCCTCGCGAAAATTCTAGATTCCTTTTGTTTCTGCCAACTCATTGTTCCCGGTCACGTACACATATAGTCGCACGAAGCACCTCGGCCCCGTCCGCCCCAAGGTCACGGTATATATTTTCTAAAACTAGAAATTTGAGAGATGTTATTAGTGCCTGAAGCAAAGGTGCTTTTCTTTTTCTTTTGCCGTTTCCGGTTACCTTATCCCTTAATAAAACACAAGTAAAACACAGGTCAGATTGATTTAACAGTCAAAATCGAATGCTAGCACGCAAATTACACTTGCGTCATACGTGGTGATAGTTTTAGCAATACCAGAACTGCTTTGAATAAAATAAGTGAAACAGAAGACGGAAATGCTACGTAATTTAATGATGAAACAGTGAGATATTTGACCATCCCAGATTTTATTTGGGTTGCCTGTCCCAACAAAGTGCACGACGATTCATAAACACCGTCTAGGGGTGGCAAGGGGAATGATGTCACCTGGGGAAATACTGTTATTTTCGTTACCATACTGATTCTGGGGATATTTAAGGAGCCCTGGGGCTGAAAAGTGACCGAAAAGTTATTAAATTGACGATTCTTAGGTTTATGCCTATAAGTGTTCCCCAACCCTTCAGTCATCGGTTTGCAGTGAAATTTTTTAGATTCCGCCATTTTTAAAGATAAACAGTAGGCTTTTAAGTGCCATGTGTGCTACATTTAAACGCCACTTTTCTGCTTAAACTTTCGTCAGTATTTGAACACAGTATGGGACAAAAAGGGCTCAGAAGCAACCAAATTCAGCGAAAGGAGAGGTTAAGTGGCATATCGCCGCAAGGGAGAAGTATGAATCTGAGGGGAAACACTACCAGAGAAAAGGGGAAATATGTAACAAACAAGTTATCTGACTCATGATCATGATGCATGTGTGTAGAAAAATTGGTTTTTCTCGACTTTACATTTTACTACAGTCTCTTTATGCGCATTAAATTTTGTGCTATGTTCCCAGAATTCCTCCAGCATGTGGTGACTTCCACTTCATTCTTTGTTTTAAAATCTGAAAATTACTTTAGCTTTAATAAAGTTGAATACACACAGAAGTTTAAAAAATGTTCAATGCCCATGGCGAATAAATTGAACAATTAATTCCATCAAAACTACGAGGGCTGGAAAGAAATAAGTAGCAACATATAAATGTTATGTGAACTGTTTATTGTACAATTATACCTTTACAGCCCTTCGACGTGACCCCTGCCACATGTGAACCTGTTGCCAGATATGTGGAAGTGCAAGATACTAGCAGCAGTGCGCTCTTTGTTGATGTCTGCAAGAGAGCTCCCTATAGCTCCAAGCATGGCCTCTGGTAAGGAAACGTAATCGTCGCAGTGGTTCTTTCACCTTGGGGGACAAATAAAGTCATACGGGATCATGTCCGGTGGATAGGGTGGGTGGTCTAGAACCTCCCACCCCCATGGTGCAAGCTACTGCGTTGTGACAATGGGCGTTGTCCAGCAAAACAATGGGTGTATCCCTGTCTCGGAAGTTTGGTCGTTTCCTGCACAGTGCTGGACGAAGACGGTGTTCCAGATGATGCCCGCATGTAGCAAGGATTGAATCAATCCAATGACACTGTTTTCGACTCCATGTCGACCTCTACCTGGTTTCTGATGCACGAAAGGCTGCAACTCAACTTGTCACAGTCCGATACAGCATATCCTCATTCCCGTATGTTTCACGGAACCCAGTATGTTCCACAGGCCACTTCGATCTTTACCATTTCGAACTTGGCAAACACCACCTTTTAGGGCGGTGTGATTTGATAACTTACATTCAACACACACACAACTCCTATTACTCCAGCACCCACACTAATGCCACCACCCGAGTTGTATAGCTCCTTTATAGGTGTTGGCAACCGCAGCTCGAACAAAAATCCCTGCACGGAGATTAAACAGTGTTGCTATTTATTCCTCCCCAGCCCTCGTATAAAACAGATTGTGATGCAACTTTGTGTGGTAGTTCATAACATAAAGATCCTTCATTGTACAAAGTGTTGATTTCATACCTATAAAAATATAGAATATTCAAATTTAGGTCCTAGGGTTCTTCAAATTACTGAGAAGTATTAAATGCTGCTGTTCCTACGTTTTTAGCGGCCGAAATCTCCGCTCAGGTTTTACCGAAATGCAAACCCATGCAACAAACATTCTAATCCCTTGATTAGTTTCTATACTTGTGTTCTATATTGAGCTTATTCGTTCACTATGCTGACTTCCGTACCCAAACCGTTGCTTATCTCGCCACTAGGAGCGAGATGAATAACATTTGAGAATCTCATTCGGAGGCCATTTCTGACCGTAAGTTTTTATCCCAGTGGACTATATAATGCAGTGAAATTTCCTACCCCTCTTTCCTTTTATTTCATTTTCTTGTCATGTTTCAGGGGAAAAGGATAAGGCGAGAGGACGCATGGTGAGGCGTTATACCGGTGGAATTTGTTTTGAGGAACTGCCAGCCCTTGCATAAGATATGTGACGGACCCTCAGTGAAAGCTCTCCCTGGGGTGAGGGAGACCTGTATGGGGAATTCTACCCACGTCAGAATATCTGGAGACGTTGGGAACCCCGCTTACATCCGAGCCTGTCTCCCTAAATGTGGTTAACCTCTGTGTCCATTCTAATTTAATCTTATCAACCTCTTCACTCCTGAACCTCACTAGCGTCACGCATAGCCGAAGTCATTAAGGGTGAAATTTGGGCAAAAATGATCAAAAATCCGATTTTTCGTGTTTTGCTTTAAAATTATATCTGTACCTTGTACTTTTAGAATCTACTGTCGCTGATGTAATTTGAAAGTCTGTTACGTCATAATATAAATGTCTATGTGCGGGTGGGTGTGGAGCCCGAAATGCATTCCATTACCCCGTCGCAGCAAAATCGGTTATCTAAACTTTGATTATGATTAAATATTTAAGTTTAAATATTTAAAGTTCGAAGTTTAAATCAGGCGGTCGGGTTTAGTGCTGGCAGATGTAGGCAGAGATGCCTTGTGGGATTCTCTGCAAACATTCATCCCGCTAAAACAGTGCTAAAGAATGGCGAACGTTTTGTCTGTGTACATGTGTTACCATATGGTCATGTTTTTTTCTAAATGTTATATAATAATGCTTGTTTCTAAAACTAAATTGCAAATTTCAGTGACTTAGCTATTAATCAACTTATTATGGGTTTTAATGGAAAGGAATGGTTCGCTGCTAGTAAAGTAAGTTCAGTCCAGTCAGAGTGGACTAAGTACGTTAAGTACATTCATATAAGCAAAAACAAGAAGCTAAACAGCGTGCAGGAAGAAGTTCATATGATCCAGGGGAATTTTAAAGCAGTAAATATATGTTATTATGCACTTAAGACTTTAAAGTAATTTTTTGTGTTTCTGTTCTACATGTTGTCTTCAAAATAATCCTTCTAGTGCACTTCGTAATAGACTGCTTTGTAAGCTTTCATACATATTCTTTGATATTTGCCTCATAAAATTTGATATTTTAAATGCTCTAGATACAGCGTTTTACTTGTTACTGAAGTTTGATTCTGAAAATTATTAGTAGTAATATGAAGAAAAACGACCATCGTTGTATTCAATAATTTGGTTCTCCAAAGCCGTTTGATATAGCCAAATACAAATACCAGATTTTGTCGACATACTCAAAGCTACATACAGCCACAGTCTATTTATAACAATTAAAATTTATTATAAAGAAGCATTTCTTACATTAGACTAAAATTGCAGCAAAAAGCTGGATAAATATTTTGATATGGAAAAACTATCTTATATATAAAATTGATGGTAGACCTACTAGATATGCTTTGACATGCATACAAATTTTCACATCATTGTGACAAAAATTGTGGAGTTTAGTCATTCTCACAGATGCTTCCCCTTAAGGTATTAAACTCGTAAGCAGGAAGTCTCAAATCGCGGCAGGGCCATCCTTCGTGACTGGGTAATTTTCCGAGTTTACCTCAGTGATCATAAATGGAAACTAACAGGAAGGTACCCATAATTTAAGCCTATGATGTCCTTTTCCAAATTTCCTGCCCAAATTAGCATTTGCATTTCATGTACGAATCGTCAGTAACCATCCATCGCCTGTGAGGTACAAGTATATGTTGTAGAAGCGAGCGTTAAACACTTGCCTAAACCTGGTTTTCACATGACTAAGAATGACCTGCTGCCAGGCTTAGTTCTGCTCTCGATGTCAGAAAACGTTTCAGGCCGTTATGAAGTACGAGAAAGCAATACTTCAATGGTGTACTCTAGTGATGGGACGATAACACTCTTTCTCGATACTCGATAACGATATTGATTTTGAGCACCGATACTCGATCCTCAATAATAGCGCAGGCTTTCACGTCCAAAGTACATATTTCTAAAATGGTTACCCTTCGGCTTTGGTGTCGTGACCATTGGCTATCGAAAAAGCTAAGGTTTCTTTGGTAACTGTGGGGGACATCATCAGAGGACGCATATGGAAGTAGGCTGTGCTTGTCGATCCTTGTACAAGTTCCTAATTGCTGATCGGGTGAAAATGCAAGAACTTGTGGAAGGGCAAGGAAGAGAACAATCTCGACTCTAAATTTCGACGGGAAATTTATTTACTAACTACAGGAATACACGATCTATTTAATTAATTCAGTCCTTCGTCTTTGTTATTTATGTTATAGGGAGCTGATATATTTCTACTAATTCCCTCTGAAGTTCAGCATAGCAATGTTTTATTTTAGAGAGGATCTAGAGTTTTTGTTCACTTAGGAATACCACATGATCACCTACTGGAGGGATTTCTATGTGTCCTTTGTGCTTTAAGTTCCCAATTTCCTGTATTTATGTTGTATTTCTTTGTTCCTAAACGCACCTTTCCACAGCTACAGGAAATGTAAGAGACACCCACAAATGTAGGAGGGGATTACAATTAGAAGCACACGTATATACATACCATCCGGCATTGGGGTAAGTAGATAACCCTTCGTACGTTAAAAGAGTTGCAGAAATCACGGGATTAAATCCAGTCAGTGGCGTAGGTGAACTTCGTTCTGCTTGTAAGAGAAGCGGGCGGGATGCCAGCTTAGCGTTGTAGCGCGTGATAATAGACAAGAATAGTCATAGAATATTTTCCACTTCACTTACAGGACTTTATTTTCCAGGGAATAAACTCATTCTGGTCTAACATTACGGATTACACCGTTAGGTTATTCGGTTGCTACAGATACTTCTTTTGGATGTACTGAAAATTCAGAGGAGATATTCAAAACAAGATCCATACTGCTCCTGCTAAACAGCTCTTCAGCTTTTATGAAGATTAGGAGCATGAGCTTCTTTTGCGACATTTACAACCACCAACCATATGATCTTTCTACTTCATACATGCGGGGATTACTCGCATGTATTCGATCATAATTCCGCAGTCGTCACTCCAAATGTTTATTTAAAAAACAAAACTAGTCCAGTCGTCTAACTGGAAACCTTTGTCTATAGAGCACTTAGGCTTGTCTCGAATTACGTTGAAACTCTCCAAACACTAGTTATATATGCAATAATCCGTTGTTTCCCCATTATACCCTCTCCATGATAACACGATTGAAGAGCGAATCATTACGGAGCATGTGCCCATCAGGGAGCTATGTGTTGCAGCTACGAAGAGTGCTTTTTGCCGGAGAGATTAGGCCCCTGTACAAGTAGGCCACCCAACCTACAGGTCAGAACCTATACGAGCCACCTGTACACCAGTCATATTAAATAAAATATGAGTGAGGTGTTGAGTTGGTTTAAAAGGATACAACCAGCAACCTCTTTCAATAGGAGGATGAATCACGCCTGTGGCGTTTAGACTCATAACCAGTCAGTATCCAATGACGGACACAAACAGGCGATTCCATAGGCGTCTGTAAATAATACCTTGAATGTTCTGGGAATGTTCTCAAAAGATCTCTTCATTCTGGATGACTTTTGCATAAATGGTAAACAGTAAGAGACAAAGGGCATTCTAAGTAGCAATTTATGTCAAATATTTCTTTTTTCCTTTGAGTGTACCAATTCAGAGATACTCTATATTAATTGTTTGAATTTGCCAACACTTATACGTTTCTCAAATAGGAATATGTTATTCGTTTTTTTTTTTTTTTTTTAATTTTTTTTAATTTTAATCTCTTGGCTTTGCAAAGGGAAGGGAATTTCAAAGGTATCGAATAGCAACCGGCAACATCGCTTAAAGCCTACTGTATTCCCATATTTCCCTTGGACCTATAGGAAATTAGCAATAAGGTACTTTCTGAAAATGCTTATGTGGATTAAAATAAAGTAGATAGAGAAATAAGCATTTGCAAGAATAGTATAGGTCTACAAATATTTGCGAACAGAATTTCTATAAATTGAACTGTACTAGAAGTCTGTGTCGTAATAGGTTACCCGGCGATCACTTGGTGGATCTTCTAAGGCTTCGACTTTATCGACAAATATTGATTGACTTCTTAAACGTAAACAGTACCAAAGAAGTCACTAATGAACAGATGTGTACAATATAAGATTTGGAAGCGCTTTCCTAAGTCAAACGCAACGTACATGCGTTGCGTTTGACCCGCCCCTGTAACACAATGCACGGCTAGGAGTTAAAGAGAGGCAAACGTTGGACATCGCCGTGCTAGAGATTTCCGAATCTACCAGAATCTGTTTTTCTTCTAAAAATGAAGAGAAACGGGATTGTCTCTCTATACCTATTCATTACATAGTCCTGAATATAATTAAGGAATTAAACAACAGTCATATTTATTAATTCTCTAACAAAATGTATGTATAATCGTTAGCTTAATTAACGCTTTAAAGAAAGAAAGGCCGCGCCTAGCCGAGTGGTTAGACCATTCGCTTCTCACCAAAGCGGCCCGTGTTCGATCCCAGACAACCGCATATGGGATTTGTTGTGGACGAAGCGGCGCTGGGCCGGGTTTACTCCGGGTTCTCCGTTTTCCCCCACCATCTCATTCCACCGGTGCTCCATCTTCATTCCATGTATCATCAGTGTCAGCGCCTGCGGTGCCGTATGTAGTAAAAGCGAAAGTTAAACACTACAAAAATGCTATTAAAAAGGGCTATCGATTAACGAAAACATAGCAGCAGGAGTTGCAGAATTAAGATATGCGTCAACATTGGTTATAAATACTTATACACATACACACACACGCGCGCGCGCGCGCATACACACACACCTATCCTAACGGTGGGCATGTCAGTGAAATCCGCTTCATTCACCACTGGGTTAACACTTAAGGTCACAGAAGCACGTTGGCCCCCTTCCCCCGTTATTTGTCATGTTTTGATGTAGGTTTTAAGTCCACTGGACAAGGAGCAAAATTCACGCAATAATTTGACTACACATGGTAGACATGTGAAGGCTCATTTTCTTTGTCAAGTGCAAAGTGAAATGCAATTACTGTCAATAATGTGGTCTGGAAAAGAAGTGTGGTATGATGAATTTAGGGTTATCGAAAATGTATATAAGTTTCATTTCAAAGTATTAAAAAATTTTTGTACCCGTTGTGCACAGCGATTTCATGTGAATTCGCTATTACAGAGAGAGCCAATAAACCAAGAACCTGCAACGCGATGTTTTTTCACTGAGCGTTTGGATACATGCTTCTGCGCTACTGCTGCATTGAAGGTCATGCTACTGATGCCAACTTTGTTCTGCTCAGGCTCTGCAGTATTCAGTTGGCAGTGATATGGTGCACTTCAGTTATTACGAGTTATTTATTGGTGAGTCTGGAAAATAAGTGGAAAGATGAAAAAGAAGCTATTATCAACAGAGATGAACTTCCTACACAGATCTGCAATGAAATCTAGATTGCAAAAAGTAAAAAATTAAGAAGTTAGGAGAGTGGTCAATGAACTACAAAATATTTTAGAAGAAATTCAGGAAAACAATTAATTTAGTATGTACATGTTTGCCGTATGAGAGAAGAAAGACTGCCAAATATGACATGAAGTGAATCGCAAAGGGAAGAAGAAAGCGGGGACACCCACGTGGCACCTGGAAGAAGAGCACCATCACTGCTATATCCTGAGACATTTTCAGGAAGGGAATTGTTTAGATAGACATAAGTGGCAACTAGGGACCATAAGGCGACCAGTTTCGCTATGATACCGCAAATATACATACGTAAGAGTTATTTACAAATTATATTATGTCTCAGTGTGTGTCTTCTACTACAGAGTGTTCATTTATTCATGATTCGTAAGTTTTTAATTCAATCAGTTCGCCGACTGTAAATACGATTTGTAGAGAGATTCCCTGGTGTAAATGTTGCAGGCCATACGGCAATCCACACATGCTATAGTAAATTCCAGACCACAAGAAGTGTTCAATCTAAGAAACCTAAAAGACAGCGTAGGGTTCTTACCGAAGGAACATTAGACGATATCCCTCATCGTTTGGGGACTTCCCCCTAAAATAACTTAGACGCCTTTCACAACAAGCAGGCATATGTGCTGTGTGCAAAGAGCTACTAAGTTGATGAACTTAAAGCCACAAATTTCACACGCAAAGCCTTTGAAAATAGTTTTAAAAATGTTGTATGGTTGCATCTATGAACATTGGAAGAAACAAGCCTGTGAATAAAACCCGCTGAACAATAAACGAAAACAAAATATATTTTTGGGACTATGGGAACCCTTATACAACTGCAAAGGGGAAAATCGTTTTCAAAAGATAGAAAACCTTTATGCTAAACCTATAGTCATATTTTTGAAGCGCTACAACTCTGCTTTCTCCTCGATTTTGGGATATGCACGCTGAAGTGGAACAAGCTTCCTTTCTGATTTTTTTCTCCAAAGAGTTTATCCTAAGACAATGTTCATTCAAGCTTTCGAAAACAGGAAATCGTGTAAAAATGCAACTTATTACTTAGTAGGGCAAGGAAAGTATGTTTTATTTTTAGAGTGTTACGAATTTTGGAAGAAAAAAAAACTAGTTTCACCTATCTCCCTCGATGATAAAAGGCGTAGAGGTGTATAGTATCTCCATGAAAGAAATAAAAATGCATGACAGCTAGCCATACAACAGATAGCAAACTTAAGATGTCAGAACGAAGGTTTACCCGGACCATAAGCTCCCTTCGTAGAACCACGAAAGGTTCCATGACAATGGCGCTTCATTCGTAGGTTTTGCCATTATGCCTAAAAATTCCCACCTTTGCTCGTGGTTACCTCACTTACCTATCCGTATAAACACAGATGGAAAACTACCAAAGACCTTCGGCAGTGATGATAGTATCTAGTTCACCGTCTCCCAGCCCTCCAAGCTGGTACCGGAGGAGACATCTTACGATACAATCCCGCAAGAGACATATCACTGCCTAAGAGTATCCAACCTTACACGGGTATCAGGATCACGTTTAACCCAATTCAAACAACTCGCCGGTGACAAGTGCTCAGGTGTTCGGCCAGTGAACTTCTAGTTATGTCAGACATGTCACAAGTGCTAATAATCAAAAATCCACCGAGCCCGTAACTCGGTAGCTGAATAGATGGGAATCATCCTGCGAGGACAAGCCTACCAAGTACAAATCTGCACATTAACATTCAGTCGCTCGCTGTTATGGCGAAGGTCTACCAAGGAGTCGAAACTCCCTCTCTTCAACCAGGGAAAGGCGACATTCACGTGCCCCTCCTCTCCGTGTGTCTTACCATTAGGGCAATACCTTGAGTCTAAGAAGAGCGCCACCTGCTGAGACACAGAGGACGGAAGTGAGTACGCCACTTACGCGCGTGAACCCTAAAGGAAAGACTAAAGAAAAACCTTGGTGAGGCTGTTGAATGTCTAGCTTACCAGCTACTAGTTCTGCAGGCTAGTACCCCAGAACATTGAGGCGTCTCACAACCCCGCCTGGGTATCACTGCTCAGACGTACCCAATCTCCCATGGATGACAGGAACCACTTCCACGCCAAGTCCAACGCAATACGAACAACTCCCATACGAGAGGGGCTCGAATGTGCAGCCTGGCGTACTTCTAGCAACGTCAGAAGTATCACGGGTGCTAGGGACACGTAGCACCCGCACCACAGCTGAAGGGGTCGGAACCCCTTCCTTACGGAGATCAAATTAAATACAGTTCGAGAGGGGATATGTATTATGTCATTTAAGGAGAGATATCACACTTTTCTCTGAGAGAACTTTGTTGTGTGTACACATGTATGCGTAACTGCACAGAACTTCATCTTCGGGTTAAAGGCAAGGGAAAGATCCTTGTGGAATAGAATTTGTGAACGTCAAGAGCAACGTTGAGGCATGCCAAAGTTCTGAACATCAAGGAAATAAATTGAATTAAAGTAAGAACTTCTGATTCTATTTGCATGGAAACTCAGACACAAATGTACCGGTGAGGGTGTCACGGAAAGAGTCGAAAAATGTTTTTATGAATTACTTGCGCCTGGTCCGTCCGGCTCAGCGATGGCTTCACCAGTTATTTATTTCTGTGTGTGTTCCTCTGTTGCGTGGTCAGCGGGGAGCAAACAAGAAGCTAAATAAGCAATTTTATTGTATCCAAACAAAATAATTAGCGCATACTTTTTCGCACGTATTTAAACAAAGAACATTGCTTTTTTGTGTAAGCATTAAAGGCGTTTAAGAAATAGGTTTAAACAATTCCTGAAACACAGATAAAGCATATAATGTATTCCTCGTTAATAATAATAATAATAATAATAATAATAATAATAATAATAATAATAATAATAATAATAATAATAATAATAATAATAATAATAATAATAATAATAATAATAATAATAATAATAATAATAATAATAATGATGATGATGATGATGATGATGATGATGATGATGGTGATGATGATGATAATAATAATAATAATAATAATAATAATAATAATAATAATAATAATAATAATAATAATAATAATAATAATAATAATAATAATAATAATAATAATAATAATAATAATAATAATAATAATAATAATAACTCATGATGAGATGATGATAATAATACATAAACTGGTTTAGATTTAAAGGGTGATAGGCAAGAAAACTGAGGGCGAGAAGCTACCTAACCTATTGTGGTTGATGCCTCCTAATTTTTTAAACATGCTCTTTCGCATTTACAGTAGTTATATTACTTGTGTTACGCTAAACTTTAATTTTCCTTTGAAGTTCTGTTTTCCTGCTATTTCCGACAGATAGCCATTCAATATTTTAAACCACGATGTGAAATTTCAGGTCAAATACATGATTTCATGTTCGGCGAATAAAGCCAATTTGCAATTTTTACAGGGCACATGCGTGTCTCCATGAATAGCTTAAAAAATAAAAAAGAAAGGTGCTATATTAAAATTATTTAAATATTTGAAATTTAATTTCATTTTAGTGTGGTATGAGGCCTCTAATGCAGAATATTTAGTTTCTATCCTCGGTGCGAGTTCGTTCTGGATTTATAACGTTAACATTTCTCTTATATTGAGATTACTTTCTTACGACCGAGTGTAAGAGAAATGTTGGAATGATATTCTCTTTGGACTAACAAACACATTACACCCCTCACCCTTGTAGACAGGTATGAACCGGCAAGCTGACTTGGAAAACATTTGAAACCGGCTGTACGTACTAACAGAGAGTATCGGAATTTGCAGCTCATCATTGCGTTGTTTGGCATGGAGTGAATAGCAATAATGAAGCTAGCTGGTGATTGCATTTACTGTGTAATCATCATGGCGTATACCTATTACGTCACTGCGTGTGTTTATTGTGTTAAGTATTCCTGGAACGCAATCCCGTGTGAAATGTCAACTTGAATTTATTCAGAAGCTTCCTAATGCTACCGTTAGTAACAAAGCGATAATTTACTGATTCTCGCAAACCTTTCAATTAACGGAATCCGTTTCAGACCAAATGAAATTCCTATCCGAGAAAGAAGTCTGAAATCGCTGACTCACATTCCAGGATTTTTTTTTTTTTGCAACGTTACACTTGTGTGATGACTTTCCGTATCTTAATCTATGTGACAATTATCCGTGAAGAGTGCTTAAAAATAACAGAAAATCTCCAAAAAAGAGTATTCAGCGGAAATTTTGGAATATTTGGGTTACAAAAATTCGTTGAGTGTCCAACAATGTGTTCACCAGGTTTTAATTTTATGTAGGCCTAGATAGGCACAATTTGAAACTCCTTTTATAACGAAAGGTGAGAACGAAATATTCATGTTGTTTATTAATAATATCTAGGGAAGAAGCGGTTATCCGGTCCGCCATTATTGTACGCACTGATTCACAGAGAGGTGCTGCGAGTGCAACGGGTTTCCAGGTGCATCGCTGAAGAGAAACTCGGTATATAGGTATATAATTTAATCATTTAATTATTGAATATTTAAACAACCAAGCTAAAACGAAAAGCATTAATGTATAAGCATACGCATTATTCTATAAACTCTTGCCTTTAAGACGCCAATGCCCATCACAATTACATAATAAGAGTAAACACTAGACTTGTAAAACCACCGCAGGCTACCTTAGATTATTATCATACATAACTGTGGACGACGGTAGTTTTCCTGGTGGAGTTGGTCTTTTAAGAACCTACCCGCATTACGTGTACGTTAGGTGTGTTGCATATACAAAGGGCGTCGATCAAGCTGTTTACGTGTTTTATCATGTTTTACTAGATTCCTCTAGAAACAGAAAGCGTTGAGCTTCGAACCTTCTCAAATCTGAGTGAGCGTATATAAAGACCGCTTAACAATCGGAACATTAGTGTTTTCAAAAACATTTCGAAGCTCCTCTAAGTATATTACAGTTCAGATTGAAGGTACTGAAAGTGATCAAGAGTAATATTATTTTGAACCGAAAAGCACAACAGTGACCATAGCCACTATCACAACTTTTGGTGATCATTATGTTTGAGTTTCTTATGAAAGTTTATTTCTTAATTTGTTGTACTTCGTATTACGATTCTTTTCTTACCAATACCACCGGCAATCCTACCATTTACTAGGTCATTTATGTAAACAACAACTCTAGTAAACACCGGAAGTGATCGCCTAAGGTAAGAATGTCATAACATTAATGCAATGACATTAGTTTCGGACCAAAGAATCTTTCCCCATATACCTCATTGTACACAGGATGGAAATGAATAAATAAACTTCACCTTAGCTAAAGGTTTCAAAAAATGCGAGTTTGCATAACAAAAGGGGGATATGAATATCTGCTAGCTTCTTATGCCGTTATCTGAGACTTAGTTTCCGGCGTATTGAATGAAGGCTGATATAGGAATTTAGAACTTTGAATTATACAATGCCAGACAAAAATATATTCCAGAAAAGCGGCTCTCCCGATCGGGTATGTGCACATCCCACAAGAAGTAAACCACATAGGATTTCTAATATATGTAAATTAGTTAATAGGGTGTCTCTTAAGATACCTTCTGGCTCCTCCCTCACACTTAGTGTGATGAATGGTGAAGAGGGTATGGCTTACCCGATTTAAGAAATGTGATTCCAAGCTTATTTTTACTTCCACTTGGTAAAATGGTAGCCAATGAGTTCACAGTACTGCATTCAAGATACTCTTATTTGTCGGATATACAGCACAAGGTGACAGCACCAGCCAATAAAATTAAGTCATGACGTCATGAAGTACCCTAGAAGCCAGGGAAACTATGTTGATTTCTTCCTGTCATTTCTGTTTCTATGAAGCACGTCCCTATAGAATGACAGGTAGCTAGTCCTTATTTTCATTAAAAAGACTCCTACCATATATTTAACTTACCCCCTAAAGCAGTGATTCGACAATCACCAATTGAAAACGAAGTGAGAACCAAACACTAAAAGAAAAAATTGAGATAGTTTTTTGAAGGTTTGGAGCAGAAATGAGAATTACAAACCTGTGCTACAAAACGCAAAGCTTTACTGTAAATTTATTATACATGTCTGTGCAAAACTTGGAAATCTAGCTAAAACAATGGCGGGTGGAACAGCTAGATCCGTCTATGGCGTACGGTGCCCGCGCGTAGTTTCTGCTCAGCGCGCGAATTAGAATTTAGTCATAGTCGAGTGGCTTTCGGTTAACCGACGTTTCGGATGACCGGCCTTCGGTTAATCGACACTCTACTGTGGGCATATTTGAACAAAATCAAATCAAATGTGTACTGAAGTTAGGTGTAATCTTTCATTCGCCTTTATGCATGGATTCAGTTTCTATGAGATGGCATCTATACTGCTTCCATACGGCATAATATATCCAGTAAAATGTCTCCACGATTGCATGAACTCGCATTCGGAAGGGTTCGAATGTACTTATAGTTGTGTCATTTTGACATTAAGGTTTTCCCTGATTGCTTCTTCCTCTTTACCTAATTACCCTCCTCTTACGTAAGACACTCCCTAAGACTTACAAGCCACTGTTTAGCATGGACTGGACAGAGTGAAAACCCGGAAGCGCGTGGTCAGCCAAGCACCGGGTACGATAGCAACTGGTGGAAGGAGTGGCGGGGGTAACCGGAGAACCCGGAGAAAACCGGCCTAGACGCCGCTTCGTCCACCACGAATACCACATGCGGCTCCCAGGGATTGAACCCGAGCTGTCTATGTGATATGCGAATGGTCTAACCACTCGGCTATGGCGCCGCTTATCTGATTGTTTGGTAGGTAAGTGCTAGGATGAGTTAGGTAATATTAAGAATTTTCCTGTTCCCCAGTCCTTTTCATTGTTATCATAGATCAGGTGAATGGACTGTGGGGGAGGAGTATGGTGGTGTAGTTTGCTTTGAGTAGGCGTGTCATTAACTGTCGCCTAGGAACCTCCTCCCCTACTGAGCTGTGTACCACCCTCCATACCAGTAGGCTACATGGTGCAGTGGAAACTAGTAAACAGTATTGGAGGGACGTTCAGAATGACTACGCGCGTGCTTCATCAGAAATGAAAAGGTTATTTTTGTGTTTTATATAATGAAAATTCGTTTTGTTTAATTTGTGATTACTCATTACGCCATGCATCTCGTTTAATATTAGACGCCAATGTATCAAAAACATATCAATGAATATGGAAAGATCATTGTGTCATCTGTATATATTTTCTTAATATATAATAATTATTATTACTTATTATTTACTTTAATTATCATCACGCTAAACATTAATAATACATGTAGGATGAGAAAAAACCATACTATTCGTGCTATCACATTTTTTAACATAACACTATTTATTGCCATGTAGGACACACTGGACTACAGAGGGTTGAGGAATTAATTGAAATCCCAGTTCTCCAACAGATGCAATGAAAGTAAACCGTTACAGTCTTCTAACAATGCCATTCAACATTCTGTTAGGGCCAGCTACCGTAATTCAAAATTCAATCATGTGAAAAGCAGATCCAAGTCTACATTAATAGATATGAATTTAGTTTATGTTCTACGGCTAAATTGTTCGGCTTTGAAATCTTATTTAAATAAATTGGTAAAGAGAAAACACGGCCGCCGATCTAGAACTAAGCGATTTAAAATATCTGCACAAATGGGGTTCATTTCTAGTATCACAATGTGCCGTGTAATTGTGCAGTCAAATAACGCTATAATGAGGGTCAATATACAGCTTCGAATTGAACATCCTGTGTCGTTCTGTAATGTGGTGTGGGAGCAGTTGCTACCCTCTCTCTCTTTTCCTTATTGACATTCCTGGCTTTGAGCAACTGTCTACCCTGCCGTTCGGTGTGCGACGGTGCCACAGAGGTTCCTTTGTAGAGAGAGATAGGCCTGTGGGGAGTCCCAATGGCGTCAAGAAGTAATATCTGGAGACGTTAAAGGTCTCGCCTGCGCCTGAGCCTGCCACCCAGAATCTGATCGCCTTCTGTGTCATTTGTTTCACTTCTTTCTCCTGGAGGTTTAGCGAAGCACAATCTACGACTATGTGCTTGAATGTGGAATCCTCCGCTTACTTTAACCATACCTAAAATAACGGGTAATCCAAAAGACTGTGAACCGGCTGCGCTGTGTTTTGTCTGTACGGGTCCTCTGCGCTCGTCGCCGACTGCCGTAGTCATAGAACAGCGCGGATAAAACCATACAGCATTTTTAAAACTACTTTTAAAGGCTTTACTTACCAGTATAATTACAGCAGATGCTGAAACTGCCACCGTCGTTGTCCATACATTTTTGGCACCTCTTTAGGAAATTATCCATCACTCCCCATAGTTCACGTTGAGAAATGCTGCCAATTTCCTGACGGATATTTTGTTTTAATTCTTTCAGGGTGTGTGGGTTAATCTTGTACCCTTTATGCTTCAAGTTACCCCAGAGATAGAAATCGCAGGTGGTTAGGTCGGGGACCGAGGGGGCCACAAATTTCTACTAATAATTCTGTCCTGAGACACACTTTCAATTGTTCTCATCGAAAGGTTGGCTGTATGAGCTGTTGCAGAGTCTTGTTGGAAAAAGGCAAAATCACGCTCCCTGTCGGTTAATTCTCTAAAAAATGGGCGCAAAATTGTATTCACATATGTACGGGCGTCAACTATTGAATCGAATAAAAATTGGGGCCTTAACTCTTTCTCCACTTATGGTGCACCATACACCAATTTTTTCGTCATGAAGGTATATTTCATGAACAATATTTGGTTTCTCAGAGTTCCAATAACGATTATTTTGTGTACAGACATATCCATGGAGGTGGAACCAAGCCTCGCCGTGAAAAATATCAAATGTGGGTCAATTTCGCCATTGCATACATTGTTGAGAGTCCACTCACAAAATGTACCCCTAGTTACAGGATTACCTGGTTGAAGAGCATGTGCCACAGTTATTTTACATAGTTTTAACTTCAGCAATTTAGTAGCTCTTGCAAAGAACCATAAGAAATACCTGCCTGTTTGAAAGACGTCTGAGAGATTTCTGGGGGCAATTCTCCAAACGATGACCGATATCGTCTAATGTTTCTTCAGTAAGATCCGTACGCTGCCTCTTAGATTTCCGAACCTGAATACTTCTTGCGGCCTGAAATTTATTGTAAAGTTGATGGATTGTTGTACGGCCTGGAACTTTTACACCTGGAAATTTTTCCGCAAACCACATTTGCACCTAGCGAGCTGACAGTTAACACATACGAATCATAAATAAATACACGCTGTGCAGCCATCTTTGTAACTAAGTACAAGACTAAATAGTAAAGCACAGTGCTAATAATGCAGTCTTATGATATCGCGTCAATTCAATACCGATTGTGAGTAGAGCAGAGAAAAACAAGTCACGCTCGTGACCTTGTGTGTATCAGCTGCTGTTATCGTGTTTGTGGAAATATTTGCTGGTACTTCCTTTCTGTGGATACACGAAAGATAGCAGTTACCGCCATAGCTAAATATAGGTTTTATATAGAATGAAGAACAGAATGTGGCGATTTTTCTGAACAATTCATTGGGGCGTATTCAAGAATAAAAGTCTCTCTCCTCGCAATTCAGCTGTCCACGCTGTTTAATATTTCAGTATAGCACAGCATCGCATCGGAAATAACGTGTGACCTGAAAAGACAAAAAGTCATGTGAAAAGCACCACAGTGAACCAGAACCAAAAATAAACAGGTCAGTGTGAGTTTTGAAATTTCGGCCATTTAACTCCCGTAGCCACATGAATAAATGCTCACTGTTAGAGGCAAACGGTGTGCATGAAAAAGGGGTAGTTCACTGGAGATGTCAGATACTTGCTTAACGAACGCCTTAGTAAATATTATAGGACTGAAATTCATGAATAAGAACACCCACGTCCATGGTCTGCCTATTAATTCAAAGAGCTCAAAGTCGATCTCAGTTGAGAGCTGTGGGGTAACCGTTCTTCACCGGATTTCTCTTTTCTATAATGACAAAGTACAGGACAGCACTCAGCTCTAAAAACCCAGTGTTCATTACAGTTATAATTAACCATCATCACTTTATGCATCGTTTATGTAAACCAGAGATGTAAGGAATATTTGGGATAAAGAATTTCCCACAAAAATTTAATAAAATAACAGTTATAAAACATGTTTGGAAAAGTCTTCAGATATTGTTGAATCTGGTTCCGACTGCGGTTTTGCCCTTCGGGTCATTTTAGTTCCCAAACGCAGCAATTACGTAGACATGCATGCGTATGTGCAAATAATAGGTGAAATTCTATATCAATCTTTCTTTCTCACTTTAACATGTTCTCTAGAATGAAACTGTTGTTTAGTTAGGTTTGGATGTTCAGTGTGCACACCTTGAGACTATGAAGAGATATGAGGGATTTTTATTTCCATTAAATATGGTTTTGGATTTAAGGGTCTAGTAATTTTAATATAGGTTTCACTTTAGGACATTAAATGAGTTACAAGTGTTTAATGTTACTTAAAATGTAATGCTTAGTAATACATAACTTCCTTCAGGAACAAACTGCTGCACTGAAAACCATAAACTTTAAAATATTCATTATATGAGATGTTTAAAGTATGACTGTATGTCCATTTTTGCTTTCTCTATTACGTATAGTAAGAAAAGGAAGTATTTTATTCCACCCAAAAATTCGATGTCGAGATTTCACCTAAAATTTATGTTTTGAGGCCCTCTGAATACAAAAATACATTTATAGAAAAAGGTTCGCGCGCGCGTCCGCGTGTGTGTGTGCGTGTGCGTGTGCGCGCGCGTCAGTCTGTGTGTGTGTGTGTGTGTGTGTGTGTGTGTGTGTGTGTGTGTGTGTGTGTGTGTGTGTGTGTGTGTGTGTGTGTGTGTGTCAGTCTGTGGGCAGCATTACTCAAAAACAAAAAGTCGGTTAAAAACCAAAGTTGGTATTTAAGTGTAATGTCTTCCAAGGATACGACACTAAGATTTTGAACAAAATTGCTCCACCCTAAACTACGCATTACATGCAAAATTTTTCGAAAATTGTGATTTTCTTCAAAATGGCTCTAACGATTTTGATTAAAATGACATATGTTTAATATATTCTTATAAGAAATGAAATGTATATTTTAAATTTTTTGGCTATAGCCTATGAAGTGCTGTTTACTCTGAATCACTGTTGAATAGCTCGTAAATCGTAAGAAATAGACCAAACCTTGCTGTACAGGAAATGTAGATCTCGCTAAAACACACAATCTATGTACAAATAAATTTCTCTGTAGAGTGAACCATTTCGGAGATATGCCTTGTTATTTATGTCAGTTTCGAAAAACCTAAACATTTTTTTTTTTTTTTTTTTTTTTTTTTTTTTTTTCATCTTCATCTTCTATTTTCACATACCTGTAGGCACACAAAGTGAATTTTATCTATGTGTGTCAGTAATACAATTTATTAACGGAATGAACTAGTAATATTCAGATTATCCGATACACAATAATCCCATACCGATACCGATTTTTGCGCGCGATACTCGACACCCAATACTCGGTTTGTATTTTTTTTTTTTTTTTTTAATACTATTTTTTTATTAAATTTTGTTAATTGAGTTATCACACTGATGATTTCCAGTGTATGTGTGGATTCTTTGTTATCATAAACTATTGACAAGATTGCCGCTTTTGGGTCTTATAATAAAAATGCATTTTTAAGAATTTTAGTATCCCCAAAAACTTAACAAGGCTAATAAAATTAACCATGGAGGACTCCACAGCTCAAATTAGAATGAGTGCAAAAGTAGCAGAATCCTTTCTTGTTAACAAAGGACTAAAACAAGAGGATGGCGGTCTCCTCTTTTGTTTAATATAGACTTAGAATACATTCTTAAGGAAACTAAATGTAAACACAGGAGGTACCTACATTTTTTTTGTTTTTTTTTTGTTTTTTTTTCTTTTTTTTTTCTTTTTTTTTTTTTTTTATTTTTTTTATTTTTTTTATTTCTTTCTTTTCTTTTTTTTTTGTTTCTTACTTTATGATAAGAAAAAACATTATTGTATATATCTCTTTTTCTGCTTTTCTACAGCTGATTTAGTATTTAAGGATTCCTGAGATCTCTCTTTTTTTTTTTTATTTTTTTTTTTTATTTTTTTTTTATTGGTAAAGTTGGAAGGCAACTATAAACAGTTTTTTTTGACACATAGTGCCGCGTTCTTTTTTTTTTTTTGCTTTTTTTTTTGTTTTTTTGTTTTGTTTTTTTTTTTTTTTTTTTTGCTTTTTTTTATGAAAACCTTAACTTTAAGTTTAACCTGTTATTTTTTTTTTTTATGTGACACATGGTCATTTATTTTCATAGCAGATACTCAAAGTTAGCTTTTTTTTTATTTTTTTTTATTTTATTTTTTTTAATTTTTTTTTTTTTTTTTTTTTTTTTTTTATATGTATATATTATTTTGATTATAGTTGCATTTTCGTATTTAAAGTGCAAGGGGTGTTATGTACGGCTGCATTGAGTTGCTAAGACCAGAAGTTATCAGTTGCCAGCGTGCCTGTCTCAGAAAGCTGACCCAATCCTTCCTCTGCGCCACTGGGCCATTATTCTGTTTAAGGATCCAGTACATTGTTCCCATTACCAGCCACACTACACAGCGTTGGAGTGCAGTATTCTGAAAATGAAATTCCAAACGCTGGAGCTTCTCAAGGCATGGTGGAGCTTGCGGTGGGCACCATTTGGCGACGTAGGTCCTGAGCTCTACCCAGATGACTTCAACCTGCTTACAGGAAGCAATCCGGTGGTCCAGTGTGTCGACGGCGGCACAAGATGGACATTGGTTTGACTGTGCCCTTCCATGTCGCCAGAGTTTATCCGCTGTCGGTATAGTCTCATTTAATACTTCATAGGTGGTTTCCTGCCAATCACTGGGCACATGTTTACAAAATAAATTCTGCCAGATCACTTTCCACTCCCTGGTATATTTCTCTGCCACTCTGGGCACCAGATGAACTGTCGTGAGCATACGGTAGTGGTTCCGGGTGCATTCGAAGGCCGTAATGTCATCGTTGTTGTCCAGAATTCGTTTTAGGTGAAGGACAGTGGGTTTAAATCCGTTGAGTGCCACCTGAGGGTTATGCAGCTGTTCCTTCCAGAAATTTTGGTCAATGGATGAGCCAGATCCGCGCAATGCTTGTGTGGCGGTTTTCCCCAATAAGGCCATGCATTTCTTGGCAATGTCCACTAAGCCGCAACCACCTTTGGACGGAGGCAAACGTAGTTGAGGCCGGCTCACCTTATATGCTTTTCCAGTCCACAAAAAGTAACCAAGGAGTTGTTCCAATTTCTGTGCGTCACGTTTTGCAATCGGCAGAATCTGTGCCACATACCAAATTTTGCTTAGACCATAAGTATGCAGGTACCAGATGCGTTGTAGCAAATTCAGGTTCCGGATCCTCTCCATGGATAAGGAATGGCGTAAACTATTAATTTTTTCCCTCCAGTTAACTGCAATCGTATCTTCTATATTTGCCATAAAGCATATTCCAAGTATCCTTGTAGTACTCACACATTGCATCCCCAAGGTCTGTGGCGGTTCCGGCCAATTTCCTAATATTAGGATCTCCGATTTCTCAGCATTTAACACTGCACCGGACATCGTTGTGTACTGCTCCAATCCCTGTTGCATGGTCGTCATGTCTTCATTATCTGCAGCCACCACAGTCACATCATCAGCATAGGCTGTAAGTGTGAACCGTTCATTGTATACACTGACTCCTCGCATGGTTTGTTGCAACCTCTGGAGTAAAGGATTCAATGCCAATGAAAACAATCCCATTGATAGCGGGCAGCCTTGACGTACTGATCGTTGTATTCGTACCGGCCTGGAAAACCATCCGTTCCATAAGACTCGAGACTGTGCCGTGCCGTAGAGTCCCTGAATAAGGTTGATTACCGGCACTGGAAATTTCGCAGCCGTTAAGCAGTTCCACAGATACGAATGGCGCACTCTATCAAAAGCCTGTTGAAAGTCGAGATTGATCAAAGCCACCGCTTTATTTTCTCTGCGTAGATGGATCAGCGTGTCACGCAGTTCCGCCAATGTGTCAATAATGTTCTTTTTCGATATTGCCGCTTGGTTACAATGCATGATTTCTGCATATGCTCCTTTTAATCGGTTAGCCAGAACTTTCGCAAATAACTTATAATCGGCGTTTAGCAGCGTTATTGGACGATAGTCCTTCATGGTGGCGGTTTTCTGTTTCTTCGGCACCAGGGTGATAACACCATCCGCGAAGGTTGCGGGAAACACTGCTGTCTCCCACAGTTCCGCATATACTTCCATCACTTCGTTCTTGATTATTGGCCAGAACTTTCTATAGAATTCATAGGTGAGCCCATCAGGACCTGGTGATGTGTGTCGACTGGCTTGTTCAATGGCGACCAACACCTCCCGCTCCGTGATAGGGCTGGTAAGTATTTTTGCGGATTCCTGGGTGATGCCGGTGTCAAACAGTTCATGTTCCATACGCCTATAAGGGGTGTCTGCTTCTGGCGCTTCTTGAAATAAAGCCTGAAAGTGATCCGCTATAAGCTGGAGCTGGGCGCGCGTTCCAACATGGGCAGTTCCAGTGTGCGCGTCCCGTATTGTTTGAGGATATCTTCCATGTCCCTTCTGCCGCTCCTTTGCGAAATAATAAAATGAGTTCTGTTCCGCTTCATGCATGGATTTCACTTTGGCTCGAACTTTATGTCCTTCCAACTGGTGTAAGTGTTTTAATTTGATGATTTCTTTTACTTTTTTTATCTCCGTCTGCACCTCATAGCCCTCCCTTTGCTTCAGATGCAGCCCCCACAGCGCCTCATTGTAAAAATGTAGTAGCTGCTTCTTGGCCTGTGCCCTCACAATACCCATGGATTTAAATAGGGAGCGAATCGCTGGTTTTGCCGTGTTCACCCACCAAAAACTCTTCCGAGTTGAACTTCTAAAGGCCGACTGTAACTGAAGCCATTTGATTTGAAATTGTTCCCTAATGTCTGTGTCCTCCAGCATAGAATTATTGAGTTTCCAGTAGCCACGGCCGGCCGTCTCAAGCCTTATTTCATTTATTTGCAATTGACATAGCACTGCATGATGGTCACTAAAAACCACCGGAATGACCCAAATTCGATGGACATTTGGAGCCATTCCGGGAGATAGATACTGTCGGTCGATGCGTGAGGCAGAAGTGTTGCGGATGAAAGTGAATTCCACTTCGTTCCCATGCTTGATCTCCCATGCGTCAAGCAGTTGCAGCTGTGACACTAGGTGTTGTAGCATAATGCTAAAATTCGTAGCACCTTTTTGGTCCTTCGCCTGCAACGTGCAATTGAAGTCGCCTGCTAGCAGAAGTTCCTTGCCTTGTCGCAAATGCGGGGTTACATCGGTTTGGAAGAAACGCTCTCTCGCTTGTCTATTCTGTGACCCAGCTGGAGCATATATGTTAACCAGGACGGTCTCTTCCAAAGTAGCGGAGAGGACCCGTCCGTCGGGATCCATCTGAAAATTCTGCAGGGGAAGTCCCTTCCTGTACACTATTGCCGTTCCTCTGCCGTTCAAACCTAGGTTAACTTTATAGTCGTAATTGTAAAGAGCATCCAAGTTGTAAGTATTTACTTCTTGGAGAAAGCATATGTCAATGTTGTTCACCTGGAGGAAACTATTGAGCAGTTTTTGGGTTACTAGATTTCTGCACCCATTCACATTCACTGTTGCCACCGTTCGTAGATAGATCATTATGAAAGCGACTGTCGCAAAGATAGTGTAACTCGGGCGTCTACGTCCTTGGCCTCGTGCATTGCTGCTAGTGTGCTACTGTTCGGTCTCTGGATGCCTAGCTGGGGTTATCTGTGCCGGAGGGTTTCCCTTAAGCCTTGGGTCACATAAGGACACCTGGGGCTTCCGTGTCACCTGAAGTAGGATCGGCGACTCCGCTTCTGTGGTCCTCGCATCAGGTTGAGAGGGATGAGATCCACCAGCCATCTCTGCACGCCGATAAATTGCGACTGCTTCAGCTGACCGTGGTTGGTCCTCTTGGGATCTGTGTGGCCGTTCGAGTACTTGCGGTCGAGAATCACTCGCAGGTGGTCGTGCCGCTACGGTGGTGCCGGGGGTGTCCTCCCGGTAATGGGAGTCTGCTCCTATCTCCACCGCTGGGCACCTCACACTTTGTTGTAACTGTGCTGCTTCGTAATCACTCTGGGAGTTGTTTCCCGCGTCCCTCCTTGCAGGTTGAACCTCACAGGTGTTCCTGTCACCTCCCTCCTCCAGGATACTGCTGCCAATCAATGCTGAGGCAGGCTCTTGCGTCAGTACTCCAGCCGTATCTGCTGTGTCTGTGGACGGGACTTGCAATAGACGTGCCTCCTCATGGGCTTCTTCCACAACTTCCTCCAGCTCCATTTGGTTATTCCAGGATGGTTCTTCCTTCTGGGCTTTGCTTGTCTTCGCCCGCTTGGCCCGTTTCTTCTCGGTCGGGCGTTTCTCTTCTGCTGCAGCTGTCTCCGTTACAAGTGGACCCACCTCGGGTGGTATTATCTCCTCCGGATTGGCCAGATGTACTCGTTTCCCTGTGGTATCTCGAACTATGGAGGCATACTCCCTTTGCGGTGCAGACCTTGCTGCTTCCTGTTGACTGTCATTCACCAGGGACGTTTGCCTGTTTTCATCCGTAGGATGCGCTCCCTCACTCTGCGTGTCCACTACCACCTTCGTCGGTTCTGTTTCGTTTCTCCGTCCAGTCGCCACTGGGCGTGTTGCGGTCGGACGGTGGGGGCAAAATTCCTTTAGATGTGCCGTGCTACTGCAGACGTAGCAGGATCTGGGTTGGCCGGCGTAGGACACCGATAATCTGTAGCTGCCAATGATGATAAAACTAGGGATGTTCGTCTTCAGTTGCATCTTTACCGCTCGTACCCCATTAAACACCGGGACGCGATATTGTCGGCTCCATTGTTCCTTCCGGACGTCATATACCGTTCCGTAACGCTGCAACGCTGCTTTTAAGACCTCTGCCGGGAGCTCTGGGGGTACATCAAACACTCGGACATTGACAGCATTACCGGTCACGTGTTCGATAAGCACTTTAGTCATCTCACCATTCATATATGTGAAAGGTGTTTCCGCCGAGAAGTTATTGAGGGTTTTCTCCAGCAAGAGTGCTGATATTAATTTAACATAAATTGCCCGTTCACTTGCAATTAACTGTATTGTATCCACTTGTTCCGCATTTAACCGTAATGTATCTGCTATGAAATCATGCACTTCATATGCCGACGGTCGCGTTGCACTTAAAGCAAACTTGATCCTGAGGGTATTTTTCCTCGCGTACATTTCCATTTCTTTTCACTGTTAAATTTAGCTGAAATACTCACTTTAAATTCCTACACTTGGTGATCGATAATATCACTCACAGTGTGGTATATGTCTTTCTTGCGCTCACTCACTATCAGGCCACACACGCAGTAGACAAAACAACCGGTTCTCCTGGTACGTCCGCTCTGTCCCAGCGCACTGGCTTGACTGTTTAAAAGCCATCGGCCTGGGCCGGGTTTGAACCCGCGACCTTGGGATCCGTAGGCCAGCGTCTAACCAACTGAGCCACCCAGGCCGACAATACATTCGCAAATGCAACATCGCTGTTCATTTTTTATATGATAGCCGTACAAAGACAATGGCATCTCAAAACTTTAAAAGATTTGACTATCGCTAAATGCCTGCTCTATTCCCATATTCCCCTTGCACCCACATGCAAATACGCAATAAGATAACTTCTGCAAATGTTTATCTCAACTAACATTAAGAAGATATAGGAATGAGTTTATAAGAATAGTTACTACAATAGTACAGAAGGTCATGTGAGTGCAACACGTAAGTTATTTTAATTGTTTCCTTAGAAAGTACGGTGTTTGGGGTAGGAAACTTTGCGAGAATTACTGTAGAAATTGGCAATTAGGTATCCAATGCCACCAAATAATAATAATAATAATAATAATAATAATAATAATAATAATAATAATAATAATAATAATAATAATAATAATAATGATAATAATGATGATGATGATGATGATGATAATAATAATAATAATAATAATAATAATAATAATAATAATAATAATAATAATAATAATAATAATAATAATAATAATAATAATAATAATAATAATAATAATAATAATAATAATAATAATAATAATAATAATAATAATAATAATAATAATAATAATAATAATAATAATAATAATAATAATAATAATAATAATAATAATAATAATAATAATAATAATAATAATAATAATAATAATAATAATAATAACTAGTTTCAAACACATTTTGCTACAAAGTTATGCACCTAAATCTAACAGTATAAAAAACTTAAGAGGATCAGAAAAGACACTACATTAGCGATGTGAATTATAGAAATGGACGGTGAGGCCTTATCATATTAAATGAAAATGGAAGACGCAAAATTTAATGACGGCTGATAGGTGTCTATTACTATTGTTTTTCCTGTTGTTCAAATAAATGTTGTGGGTGCAAATTATATGTATATCGCTGGCTTTACAGTGTGATTTTGCAGCGTGTATAACTATACAACTGATTGAATTTTGTATTCAGTCACCCGCAATTAAATTTTGTGGCAGCCATCGCAAATTATGTATCTTTTATGGAACTTGAAAATACATTTCACAGATTGATTGAGAGAAAGTCATGGAAATTCTGAAGAAAACTAGAAGGGGCTGCTATGAGGGCAGAGCTCATAAGTAATTTGTAAGTGAAGAATTAATTACAGTCCAGGCGGTAGAATATATTTCAGATATATGGACTTGAAGAGGAATAGTTCAGAGCTACCTTTTATCAACAGGCCTGCTCAACATCTATCTGAAGAATTTGGCGAACGAGGCAACAGTGTCGTGCGAGGAAGAAGAGTAAACTTTAAAATATTTGTTAATGATGTAGGATTGGTAGCAGAAGTGTAAGGCAATTTAAGACTAGGCTAATTAACTAAATAAGGTTAACTAACGTAAATTGCAACATAAGATTGCGCGATGAAGTACAATTTAAATAAGTACAAAGATTATGATTACTGGAAGAAATACAAATACCTTTATGAATTTGCGATAGGAGGATATTGCATAATTAGCAACATGTGAAAATGGTTAGCCAAGGAAGGTCAAGGCAAAGGAAATTTAAATAAAAAATAAATATAATCTGCGAAACCTAGAAAAAACAACTATGGAAGAGATTAGCAAACAGCTTTGTTGTGAGTATGGGATTACATACTTTTGCAAATGTTCAGGTTCAGCTGAAGAGAAGAAGAGTGATCGGAAATGTTACATTGCATTTAGAGAAGTAGCTGTTTTGGAGAGCGAGCAAATGAAAAAACAATGTTGAAACTCATAAGGAAAACGAGGGAAAGGAGAAAATGATTGAAGCCATGGGTGAGAATTAACCGCTTTCCTTTTGAGTTGTAAATTGCAATAAATATTCAGGAAACCAGATGAAAGATAGTTCGTTTGAGGAGGCGAATAGGAAAAGGTAAAAAGAGAAAAACTGTAGGGATTTGGGTATGTAGTGAAGCACCTCTCCTTGTACACAAAAGTCATGATTGATTGTTCTTTGAAGCCTTCAAATTAGGTACCCAGAATAGTGTTCTACAAGAAAATGTATGGTAGCAGTGTGAAATGTAAACCACGTAAAATTAGGCAGAGAAAAAAGGTTTATTGTACGTGTCAACTACAACCCTTGCTTACAGAACAGTTCCTTGCTCCACAGGCAAACGGTTGCGGGTCTCTGTGTAGACTTACATTCTACAGCAACAGCGGGTTTCAGAGGACTAGAACTAGAGTACAATCAGATTCTCGCTTTCTTATTGGGTATCATACTTCCTTCGTTGTTGGGAACAGTAACATTGCAAGATACATTAGTTTACCTTTTTTATCTCATGCCTGATCTAAAAATATGGGTCTGGGAGTAGTGAGCTCTTTCCTGAACCTTTTATATGTTTGTGTTTAACAAAAACTTTCTTTCTACCACAATATTTGACTACCATATTCATTAAACCAGGTTTCCACTGAAAATGCAGCGCTTACTTTAATCACTACACTCAGATTCACGTTTGAAGGGATAAGTAGTTTGGTGCCTCCATGGCATTATAGTATACTGAAGCAGGCAGCAGTGGCAAGTTGTGATAGTGCCGAGCTTGAATCTTCTTCAAATTACTTTTCTGTGTTAGCAACAATATGTCGGCAGGAAGGGCGGAGTTGGATGAAGGTAGGCGGAAACAGGGGAGATGTAGAGGGTGGAGAAGGTCTTACCCTCCATAAAGCTGCCTTATCTGCAAGAGACCGCGTCCTCTAACCTTGTGCAAGCTCCACATGCGTGTCTATTTTGTCTCCAGAGTCGCTTGTATCTAACTTCCACATCAAGAATTAACATTAGTTAGTTATGTCTGAACGTTTAGTGATTCCTTTTTAAGCACAGGTTAAAATAATTTCTAGTCATATTTTGTTGCAGTTAAAACCACAGGGTGCTTTTCTTAAAATAATTCCCCTGCTTATCGGGAAAAACAACACTTCTGGGTGAAAATTTGCTATCGTCGTTTATTCCTATAAGTTAGATAAAGGTAATCAAGGTCAAAATCTATCTATAAATACAAATTCATTTTTACAAAACATAACAAAATTGAAAAATGCTCTTATACGATAATATAATGATTTCTAACAGAGCTAGGTTTCTTTCGTTTACCACTGAATTCGTTGACTTTCCAATGGTGGAGGTCCTGAGGAAGTGAACTAGTAGTTGCATTAGCAATAAAATATCGTAAGAGTTTAACTGCAGAGAGTTTGGTGAGTGTTCAACAATCACTCATTGTTTTATTGCAAGAGATTCTTTTTGCAAATTTTCTGAACTGAGTCATATCTGTTGTGTGGGACTTGAATTTCTGTCAGGAACATTTTCGTTCTATGTAGCAGCTGTCGTGAGTTCACAAATGCAAATAATTTCAGGTGTGTGCTGTAAACACTAAATCATGATGAAAACATTTAGTGCTTCTGGGATGAATGTGTTCGCTCATCACTTAATTTCCAGCAAGTATCAAGTACCTCTGGGTCTAAACCCCTTAAGTATTCCAAATAAATTACAATGTTTGTCCAAAGTCTAAAACTGTAGCTGATAATAGCATCAGGCACGCAGCATAATAACATTGGAATGCTTCAAGGTATTACCATGAAACAATACAGTTCATTGTTGTTAAATTTTTAAATAGGATATTGCTAGTGTTCTTCGTGCCAATATTATTATTTTAACGTACAACCAGAATCAGGTGGGAAATTCTGTGTTTTTAAAATAAATTGTCTTTGGATTATACATAAACATGCTTTTTGGGATTTGGGACTTCAAAATTCTACACATTAATGAGTAGTTGCTTAAAGTTAATTTAATTTTGTTGATAAGCTCTGTTAAAATGTTGAATTCAAGATAGAACAGCTAAGCCTTTCCGCCATACACTTACAGATGGTCAATAGAAGACGCGGCAACGGTCAACAGAGCTAGCAGAGTTAAAAAACTTAAATGAGCTATTAACACAAGCGTTTGGTTTTAGAACTGTCGCGTGGAAGGTATTCAGCACAGAGGGAAAAAAGGGTCACCCGGGCGGGTTATAATGCGACCGTTGGGTGCAACCTTGTCCACACTACGCTTTTTCCCTCTTCTTTTCTTGGGTAGAAGTTACACACACAGCACCTCGGTTTCAAACTGAGCCTCCTCTCTCCTCCGATCACGCACTTGCCAAACCCTTCTTGCGTAGACAACTGCTACTTAGTTGCATGCTGCAAGAACTCACTGAACCGAAGTGAATCCAACTCTGACGTAGTCAACCTTCTCATGTGCCCGTGCGGTATATACTATAAAGATCAAACGGGGTCAACAAGCAGGTAAATTCTAGATATACCTACCTATATAGTGACAGAAGTTCCGGAAAGTTCAATATGTTGAGATCATCTCCCTTATCCTTCAACACGGCAGCCAGCGCCGAATCTACGCCCTGCAGAATACACAGCAAGTAGCTTTGCAAGGTGAAATATAGTAGTTTCTCAAGATGTACATATAAGATCATGGATGGAACTTTATAGTAAGATTGATAAAGAGCTAAAAGACTTCTGCAAAAATAATGCTTAAGGAGTAAAACAAGTTTCTCTCAAAGAATTATCATGCGGAATAATCATCTTAATGTCACCAATGCACACAGGAAGGGAAAGTGATGCGTAAATCCCACTTCCACCCCCCCCCCCCCCCAAAAGATAGCAGGGCATACCTCTGGAATCCTGGTTTTCTTACTCTATGTGCAGTGTAAGGACTATTACACTACACACACTTAGTATATAAAACCGTGCGAGTGTACGTGGGAGGCGCTACCATATATTGGTGGACAAGGATGCAGCTGTGACCATGGTGCAACCTGACGTGGCGGAGGGCTTGCATGGAGGAAACCAGATCGGTCCTACAAGATAGTGCTTGCCTATGGAGGAGGAGGCCTTGCTGAAGCTGAACAAGGGGAAGAGTGTTACAGGTCTGTGGGTGCTCGTCGCGAGAGTGGGTAATGAGGTGATCCTGGGTTTGGACGCTATTAGTAGTCATGCGGTGAGGATAGGCGTCGGCAGGAGGGTCCTGCGAGTCGGACAGGAAGAGGTAACGCTCCAAAGCCCCAGCGAACATTTTGGGGTCTGCAAGTAACCCTGGAGGAGGTCATGTTTAAGCCCGCCAGGAGTAAGGTGTCTCCGAAGGCACATTAGGAGAGGTCAGTGGTCATGGAACCCCATAGATGCAGGATGTCCCGTCAACCACACCCGGAAGGAGGGAGGCCGTCCAACGACAAAGAATAGGGCCCACACTCGGAAGAAAAGAGGATCGGCGGAGCAGTCTACAGCATCCAGTGGCTGCCACGAAGGAAGATGCCGGTAACGCTGGTCGGGGGGACCAACGCTGAGGGGGGAGTAGTGTGCCCTTGTCAAGGAATGTCTAAACAACACTAAACGCCGAGCTTCCATCGGGAAGCATTCCCGATGGTTTATGTTCCGTAGGCTGATGTATCGTTGCTAGGAGCCAGTAGCTTCTAGCCAGTTTCTAAATCCTGGTTGAAAGTTCGTGTGAATAAGAGTTGATCAGAATGGTATGCCTTTGCCACCAGTTCTACTGTAAGGAACGGAATTGAATAAAAAGGAAATTGATTAAAAGAAACGGAACGAGTGCATTAAATTTAATCTTGGAAAATGTCAGAATACATAAAAAAGAATATAAATAAAGAAATTATTATGACTAAAAAAACAATAATATAATGAAGTTATTGTTATAAATCTACTAAAATGAGCCTAATTGCTCATCCTTTAAGTAAGCAAAATATGTTGTACACATCGAAATGCATTTACATGTCATAAAATGACTTTTAATACATCTAACTAGTAAATTTTTAATTAAAACATAGGAAAAATGTTTTAATAAATATGTATTATTTAATATCTATTTTTCTATCAAATAAGATACAAATAGGATATGAAAAAAAGCTTAAAGCTTAAGTTCTGACGTGGACGCTTATTTAGCCTTATTTATTTAGAGTTATTTATACGGCCAAAGTGTACGCATTCTTCATTCAATTCTCCCCAAATAGCCTTTGATGTACACTTAATTTTCACTGGAGTTTGTATAAACGCAAACTAAAAGAGACGGTCAAAAGCTTAATACGCGAAAGCATAGACCTGGTTAAAATAAACAATTAATTCAACAACATTTTGCGTAACTTACAATTTTTCGAAGTGTTGGTTGTTTGAGATGTTAAGTCGCTTCATCTTCCTTATTTCTTATTTATCCAAAGTTGAAGAGTAGATTAGTCGCCATCTGAGCGTATACCTACTGGAGATACAAATATCTGATTGTCCTTTCAGCAACTTCGGAAGATACCTATATGTATGTAAGTTCCTACAGACTAATTACAAATATTATCCAAACTTAAGGTTTTATTGAAACAGTTCTTTTAAGTTAACGTCCTCCAAAGTGGTTAGAAGAATCAGTTAATATATGATCACAACACTGTATCAGAGATTCCTGTAAATGGTGTTGGATAGTTATGTGAACATATCTCAATACACATCAATCATTTCACTTGAACGGATTTACCTCTTCGTTCTGAGGTTTAAACAGATAAGCTACATACTTCTAAGTACGTTCCCATCTATTAAATGTAATATTAAATTATTTCTTACCTTTGGACCCCCTCGATGATTACCTATAGTTATTTAAAAAAAAAAAAGAAAGAAAGAAAGATTTTCGTTTGCATTGTCCACCTTTCTCTTTGAAGACCATAAGGAAAAAGCCCTTGTCAGTATTTTTAACTGTCAATTCTAATTTCCTTCCTCATTCATAGGATCATATAGCACAAACCATACGTAATGAATGCAGTTTTTACTTCGTCTACTTCGTATAGTAAGTAAGGGAAAATTGCATTGCATCTCGATACCAGATTTTACCCTAAATACGTTCTGAGACTCTCTAAAAAAATTAAAAAAAAAAAAAGCATTTTTGGAAAAAGGTCTCTGTGTGTATATCTGTGTGTATGCCTATGAACAGCATAACTCAAAAACGAAAAGTCAGTTAAATAACAAACTTGGTATTTAAGTTCAGCAGCTTCCAGGGATGTGATTATCAGGTTGTTAAGAAACCTCCCCCAGAGGAATAACCATTCGGAAGGAATATTTTATACAGGAGTAGAGAAAGTGACGGTACAATACATAAGATTTTTAGGCTAGGTCCTACATGTTTTATCAGAATCCATATTTTATTGTTGATCTGTTATAACGTTAAACTTACAGATTATTTACTCAGAGCTAACGATGTAGTCCACTCCAGTAACGCTGAATCATACAAAATGTAATCCAACTTTCAGTGCAGAATAAATATTTTAAATATTAAAACACTGCGAATTTACATTTTCTCTTTCGAGGCAGGTCTTTTCAAGTGGAACGTTATATTATGTAGCGCATTGCTTTCAGCTTTCCTTCCAAAAACCTTTTACACACCGCTTGGCTGATCAAAGGCTTCCGAGAATTCTGTGGCAAAGAGTGAAAAATGTTTAAATAACAGAAATTCAGAATGACATCAATAGACTTACAGTGAGAACACATTTAAGTATGATGGATACATAGGCAAAAACGCTGTAATGCTACTTCACTCTTTAACGTGTATTCAGCAGTTGTATAAGTATGCTGATAAAAGATGATTAAAGCTTTGTGCCAAAAGACTGGCAGAGCAGGGCTCAAATGAATATTTTCCTTCAACACGCTGGCGTAAAAACTGAGAATCTGCATTACGTTTTATATGTCCATTCTTTAAGGATGGTTAGAGTCCTTATCTTGTCAATGTTTAGTTAACTGTGTGTATGTACTAAAACAATATCAATGTGATCGAAGTCGGTAATACTTAACCCTTAAATGGTAATATCCGTCTCCTAGACTGATATCAAATGTTTCAACCCATAGTGCGCACATATGCAATGCTAGCTTGATCTAATATTTCAGCTATGCTTCAGTAGATAGTTGAGCTTTGAATTGTGTGAACGTCACTGTTTTAGTTCCGCAAGAGTATCTATTTATTTTATAGGCATATACACGTAGGCCACACCGTCTTGCAGGCGGATATTACTGTAAAGGTACCTAGTATACTAATATTTGGTTTTGTAAATTTTTGCATAATTTCTTCCAACATATGATGTAAGCGGAATCAAAATATGAGTAATAATAATTCATCAAGCTTTTAAATTCTTGGGTTCACTAAATTGGACATACAATGCAAAATTTTTTCATCTTAGTCTCTCAGACTCTTGTTGTTAGAACCATTTTCTCACGATGGCTACTATAATTGTGTAATTTCTGCATAATTGATTGTAATATATAATGCAAATGGAATGAAAATCTTAGCATTAATAATTCATCAAGCTTTTGAATTGTTAGATTCACTAAAGTACACCTAAAAGTGCAAGATTTTGTCATCTTCGTCTCCCAGGCGGATGCTACCGTTAACGCCATATTTTCAGATGTTACCATTTAAGGGTTAAACTCTTGAACGGGAATTTCGCATTTCAAATCCCGTCACAGCCGTATTCCCTCACTGAGATTTTTTCCAACTTTCTTTAGCCTCAAGTGCCAGGAAGCTACCCTAAAGTTAGACCGCCTGGAGCGTTTCCTTACCAAAAGTATTTCCCCAATTATCATTTCATATCCTGCATCATCAGCGTCCGCCATCTATGTGGTGAGAACGGACGTTAACCATTTCCGCGCAGAAACATTGATAGTGCTACAGTGGAGCACGTGCAGCATAATTTGGTACAGGGTTTTCGGGAAATATCCTTGCCGCTCGTCTCGGAAACTGAACGTACCATAGTCGACAGAGGCTGTACTTTCATTTTGCTTTCTAAAACTATATATAAAATCTTAGCTTCTGACATGTGCTGGAAATGTCATCCTCTTTGAGCTAAAGAGGCTTTGTAAGGGGTAAACACACTCCGACTTTACACGTAATTTAATTTGTCCAGTGTAATGTATTTCATTTCATGTTTATGTATTCCGTAACTTCTGATACTATATACAGCTGTTTGTGAACTTTCTCTCTAAGCCCATCCCACGAGTTGAACTTCCAAACTGTTAGATCTGGGAAGTGAGAGGAAAATACACCAACACTGATCACTTATCTTCAAACACTTCTCTAATTTCACCCATGGACATCTCTATTATATGGACAGTGGTGGAATTTTGGATGAAACCGTCCGTATTATTTCACTACTTCCTCGGCTGACTAAAATGTGTCTTCACAATGTCATTTAATGGCAGCTTGTAGAGAAATGTGTTGCGCCAATCACACTCTAAACTCCAAACAAGCAGCCAGACAGATGACCATTTTTGAGGAAGGCAGCCATTCTTGATCAAAACGCAAAGCCTTGTGTGAGTTGTAAATATAGTCACCGCGCCCGTGGCTAATTACCTACATTAGGGAAGGGACTCGGCGCCTACCTGCGCTAAAGACCCGTCCGCCGACCGGACAATACAGCATGCGGAAACAGTAGCCATTGTGTCCTGTTTTCTCATCTAGACTGTTCCTCCTTATTCACTCTCGACCATTCTACTTCCAGAGCTTTTTCATTGTCTGAAGATCTATATAAAGAGCTGCCCAGTGCCGAGCCAGTTCAGTTAAACGTTTACGAAGCGTTCAGTGGACAGCGCAAGTGCAGTTCATTGTGAGTTGTAATCCGAGAGTTCTTTATTGTGATTCGATTCGACGACTGTTCTGTTCCTCTGAGTTTGTACGAAAATGATCTAAGTGTAACGTTAGCACAACGCTAAGTGGCTAGAAGGCAACAAAGTGCGATTAGTAGCAGTAGGTGGTGTTTTCTCATTTGTTACAATATATCCCGGAAGTCCAATGCATACGCATTTCAAAATTGTCTAAAGAACACCGTATTCATAAATGTGGTGTATTATTCTTTGTTTTAGAATTGTTAACTATCTCGGGTGTAAATACTTGATAAAGATGCCAATATGTTCCTTACTATCACTTAATTTTCTTAGTTTAATTTACGTATTTCAGAACCGCTAGTATTTCAGGCAACAACGATGTTCAAGTTTATTTTATTATCGAGATGAAATTCTTGACGTCATGTATATCGAATGCTCAAAATCTCTATTCCATAAAGTAATACATATGTTTTCGTTCATTAGGGCCTAAAGCATAGGCATTTTTATATAAATAAAAAACAGCTTTGAAATACTTAGTTTTGGTGAAAGTATCGTTTTCCTTAAGGATGGGTAGAAACTCCACACTCGATGAGTAAGATGCGTTTGCAGCAGAGCAATGCGCTGCGAAGTTGTTACTGTCTTACGGAAACGATATTCATTTTGTTACCAGTCTCCAATTTCCAGGACAGTTCTGTGATTTTTAGCTAAATATTTAAGGTTAAGGGGAGCATCTTCCGGAGTTTGAAATGTGTTATTTCTTAAGGAACAAATTTGATTTTTTCTACTAGATTTTTGTGATAACATATTCTGTAATATACTTTCGAATTTTTCTCAGCAATTTCTTGAATAGTTCGTGAGAAAGGAATATGTTCCACTTTTTTAATGATCCGCATGAAATTTCCCTGCATTGCATTGCAATTTTCATGTGACGTGAAGCAGCTTAGCCCCGTCCGTCCTTTGTTGTGTGCCGAGCCCGGCGTCGCAATACATTACCTTGTTTTTGCACCAAAATTCAAATCCCTCGAGGAACAGAAGTTGGGGCTAGATTTGGCAGTGCCAGCATAAACAGCTGCGCTAAATTTCATACATGTCGGTATACATGTCCATATACCAGGTGAGTCAGCTGCCCCTTATTCTCGAGTTTTATGCAATCCGCATTTTATACCCCAACATGAAAACATCGACCCCATTACTAGGTTCTACCCGCGTATTTAACATGGATGTTAAACACTCGATGAAATTAGCACTAATATAGATGTTATCACGTCGCTTTTTAATATATTCGTAATTAGACAGCTGACTTTGCACTTCTGCAAATGTTCACTGGAACCAGCGAATATTACATCTTAAACGGAACGTTTACCTCACACGTTACTAGGCAGCTTAGTTGGAACGAGCGCAAGACTCCTAGGTAGTCTGTCTGCTGTGAAGGTGGTTCGAATCGCCTGCATGTACTATTTTTTTTTTTTTTTTTACCGTGCAATCCTCACAATCTACAAACTATTATTCTGAAAACTGTTATTATATTCACTTTTATTGTTTTATTTGTTTTATGACATTGTTTGATGTTTATTTATTGGTGAACTACAATTGTGTAGTTGTTTAAACACACCTATAGGTAGGTGCAATTGAAATAAGGATCATTCATACACGTTTGAACACAGAAAGCAAGGAAATTACATTGCCAGAGTTTAACATGGAAGTTAAACTCAATTTTGCACACAATGAATTATTGTGCTATTAAAATGCAGACAACCAAAAACGATTTAAATTATAATGTCCTAAACCCTCAGGGACTAATTAGATTATTGTGAATTCGGTTTCCAAATTTTGATGAACATAAAAAGGAATATTTACAATGCTGAGACTCGAACCTGTGTCATTGGGGCTTAGCACAGAGGATTCGTCACAATCCTATTCAGCTTTTTCGAGACTTGACTGACAGTGCCTACCGCGTTCAGTAGTAGGACTTGTATGCCTGGCGCTATGACATGGCCACCTCGGAAGTTTTCGGGCTCAATTTAGCCTTTTAAGACAGTTTTAATCACGTACTGGGCGTCTTAATATTATTACTTAAATGGCAAAAGATGTTATGCATATTAATTGAGATGCACAAAGTGTATTTCACGCAAAAATGCAAATAAACTGTTGTTTAATAATATGTCCGTTTTGACTGTACGGGTCCATGATGGATGAGGCGTGTCTAAATTTTTCGTAACTTTTGCCAGCCAACCCCTGGTCTAAGTACAAGAATCCGCCATTTTCTTTTCAGCTGACGTTTTCAGTGTGCTCATATGATAGGTCCATTTTTTCCGAGCCGTTTACTGAATTACGTTGCTATGTATACTCAAATAAAAAGTTTGTAAAATCGGCTGGGAACCGGAATTCGCTCTCAGTAAACGAGTCGTATGTTTTTGAGGTGTACTTTAGCGAAGAGTACGTTCTGTCCCTTAAAGCACTGTTGCTCTCAATTTTGCGCATTCCTCTCTTTAAGAACGTCAAGCAATACATTTTAGTAAGCGCAAAACTGGACTAAGGCGCACATGCCGTTAGATGGGTGGCCTACCTTCCAAAAAAATAAGGCGCAGCTGACTCACCTGGTATAACTATATTCGATGCTGTGTTTAATGGTGTGTCACGTAAGTATAAGCTTGGTAAAGTTATGAGTAGTAGCAAAAGTTGAATATTAGAGCTGAGAGCCATTAAACCAGGATACTCTTACACTGCACACAGCTTCGGTGGGAGTTCCCTGAGAGTGTCCTTCATCTGGGATGATGCCATAAGAGAGTGTGATGTATTGCGATGTTAGGGAGTTACAAATTCAACACACTCTAACTCAGGAATTCACTAGAACGTTGCTTTTAATGCAAATCTCTTCGAAAGAACACATGCAACCAAATTATTATTCTTACAAGCGAAGGACATACACACGGTCTATATCGGTATACAGGATGGAAGTGAAATAATCCACCAGACTGAAGGAGGTGAGAGAGTGGATGTAAACTGACAAAAAATTCCAATAGTTTTTTTTTAATTAAATGCACCGTTAAATAGAGAATCGCGTTTGAAGGTGAGACTGTGTGGCAACGTGGCGCAACCTGTTGATCGAGTACTTAGCTTCTATCGGCAGATCAATTAACTACTCTAATGCTGTATAAAACCATTTAAATAACTTTACCGTGTATTGAATTCAGATGCTTTATCGCGGTGCACCAGACACCAGAAAATTACGTGAAAAAGGTAAGGTTATGGCTGATTGTCCCGTATGAAAACATTACCTCAAATCTTACATTTCCGCATAATTACAAATATTTTATTTGGTACGTTTAAAGGTTTGAATATCTGGCCTGTTCTATTTGAGGGGCTTATGCCATGATGAGATAACGGCCTCACTTGGAATTGGATTCTTCTTTAAAACGCCGCGCAAAATTGTTTACTAACTTCCGACAGTAAGTGCAGTATTAAATCTAATGGTAGTAAGTCACAAGTCTTAGTAAGTCACAAATGTGATACAAACGTTAAAAAAGAAACTTTAAATATGCTCTAATCAGTCAGAAATGCATAAATTGACTTGAAATGAAACGAATACACGGCAAGTCCTTGTCTACTTACTGCGCATGCACGCTGAGGAAAAGTGACTTATCTTATTCACTTTATTTACCGAATGATAGGGACCTAACACGATATTCATGTTCACAATAAATAGTAGGATAGTTTGTTTCTAACACTTAGGCGAATGTTGTGGTGCACTATTTCATGCCACGGTTTCCTTTCCATCGTTTCCTTTCATTCCATTTCCTTATCCTCTTTTAGGTGGTGCAGTTCCAGGCGTGTAGTGTGGGCAGTGTCGAGCAGATGGCGTGGATGACTGCGCATGGTAACTGCTGTTCTCGGTGCTGTGTGGCGTCCGGTCGACCATTGTCCTCCGTCGAGGGGGGCGGACGCTTCGTGCGACACCGAAACGGACTCGCGGTGTGATGGCTGTTTGGAGGGGGGGGGGGGGGCTGGCGCCGGCATGAAGAGATCTAAGCGCTTGTTAGGGGCTTCCTCGAGTCTCTGGTGTGCTTGTCTAATTGCGAGCCTGATGGCACTCCTTCGGTTCCCTCATTTCATCGCTACCTCCTGGGGGGGGGTGGTATGCACAATAGATTTGTGTACGTCGACGTGAGCTAGGTGTCCCCCTCTGTACCGGTACCCTTTACCCCCTTTACCACATTGGATGTTTATGTTCCCAATGTGTATTGAACATTCCAAACGTTATGCGACTGCGTGAAACACTTCTTGCATTAGTAATATCGTTATGCCGTATTGAATTTAAGAATGTGATACTAGTAATTGCTAAGCTTTCAGGAAAGCATAATTTATAATGTAAATTTACGCTCCACTGCAACATGTTTACACAAAATATATGTGCAATTGTTTACAGGTTTGGCTCGGTAAGTGTGCAATTTTCTTTAATTTTTTATATAAACTAAACCCCGGAGCGACAGCCCACGAAGGGCCAAGGCCTACCACCCAGCCGCTGCGTCCCCCACCTCTGCCCACTACAAGCGTCATTAGTGAGGTGCAATACTGGAGTGTGGGACGTGGTCAGCGCCCCGAGCCATCCCGGCCAGTTATACGGTCTTCTAGACCTGGGGCCGCTAGTCCTCCATCAAGTAGCTCCTCAGTAGGTCCCACCGGGACCTAACGAGGCTGAGTGCACCCCGTGCCAGACCTCCCAGAGGGGATAAAATCCCCATGCTGGTACCGGGGAGCGAACCCGCGTCCTCCGCGCCAGAGGCAAGCGTGCTACGGAGGCACTCAATTCTTTATATACCCGATTTAAAATGGAACTAAGGTGCTTTATGCAAGCACGCACCTACATCCAAAAAAAGGAATTTGCATAACGTCATGCACAAAGTTTTAAAAGCACTTTCGCTTCCAACAATTAGTCCAATAGGTTTTAACAAGAATCGTATGAGCCCCAAACAACCGGAGTTAGTGAAATTTGCAACACGAAATTTCTGACAAGATTCTTACGCTTGAGTATGTGCGAAAGATATAACAATACTTCAAGAAACGCAAGTAAACAAATTTGACAATGGTGTTCGCACTAAAGCTGTAAACTAACCATTATTTACGTGGTAGCTTTAGTAACAAAAATGTCCATACTTTTAAAAAGTAGCATTTATTAGCAGTAACAAGTATACAATAACCTTGGGATTAATTTGAAATAAGACTTTAGAGAAGGTATTCAATACCTGTAATCAGGCATCACATCTTTTGCGGCTTTAAAAAAAAAAAAAAAAAAAAAAAAGTTGCATGGGATTAAATAAACATTACGAGCGATCTACACCGGTATATGAAGAAAGTTAACACAAGTGATGCGATGTTGCCACTTCTACAGAATTACAAAGGCAACACATTGTGGGCTTTTTAAATTTTATTTACACAAAAACCGTTGAATCTATTGAAATACGCCAAAGGAAAAAGTTGTTGTTTATTCAATTTTCTATGAATATAGCCATAAATCAAGAACCTTCAATGAATAATAATAATAATAATAATAATAATAATAATAATAATAATAATAATAATAATAATAATAATAATAATAATAATAATAATAATAGTAATAGTAATAATAATAATAATAATAATAATAATAATAATAATAATAATAATAATAATAATAATAATAATAATAATAATAATAATAATAATAATAATAATAATAATAATAATAATAATAATAATAATAATAATTCAGCCAGGTGATGATAAATTTTTTTGATAAAAATATTTTTTTTCTGGAAAACTATAAACTTTTCAACATTTTGGTACTAGACTTTCTTGTCATTCACAACATGAGAAATTCGATGTTAAAGTTTGACGGATGATTTCACTTCCATCCTGAATAATCAGATTTTGGTTCATGTACACATTGCAGAAGTCATTCTGCAAGCTTCTTCGCATATGGCGACAACCCGTGATTCGAAATTTGAATTGCATTACGTCACTCTGGCACGCACCTCGACTCCGGCTATATCTGATTTTCATCCTATGATACTAACACAGCAAATCCTTTGTAAACGTTATGCATGAATTATATAGGTAGGGCCATCTGTATCAATGACCTTTTCGATGATAGTCTGGAATTTTAAACCAATTGGACACAGCATCTTGAACTTTACGACCTTATTTTCATATTCATCTTCATCACACACACACACACACACACACACACACACACACACACACACACACACACACACACACACACACACACACACACACACTCATACATACACACACACACACACACACACGCACACAAACACACACACACATACAGACACGCACATCACCTAGCACGAGGCATTGTTTCAAGGGCATTTCGAAAAGTCAGTCCCTGTTTTTCAATAATGCATAAATCAAGATCTTTCATGATTAATAAACTGAACGGGGTACACAAAGGAATGCAATTTCATTACAAAACCCCTGTCATGTAGGGTTTTCGTTGCTTATTACTTTATTCCTGAATAGTCCCTTCTATCTTCCGATTACAATTTTATATTGTCTAAAAATATGCCTCAAGATGTTGCACAAATAGTGTTGTCTTTGGAGATGATTTGAGTCAAAATTCTCTTGTTGTGTAGCATCCCTGATATTAACCCTCTATTAAAATATATGACATCAGTCTGTCAGCTCCAAAAAAGCAAAAGGATCTGTCGTTTGTAATATCCGACAACCCCCGCCCATTCTACATGCTTTATGTCTTACAAGCATATCAACAGTTCTTCTCTCCGAGATTCCAGCGTGCACATCAATATGGATGGGTACTGGGGAGGTTAGCATTTTCAGAGCACAACTGAATATTGTTTCGAAAATTTGAAAGGGCACTATGACACTGATAAATGTGAAAGAACATTTGTTATCAAATGTAATTGGCGTACAGAAAAATTATGTTTAACGCATATATTAATGACTATCACTATTGCAGTACATTTTTTGAAGACTAACTGTACCTTACCGTAAATTAAGGTCAGAAATCATCATCATCGTCGTCGTCATCATCATCATCGTCATCATCATCGTCATCATCGTCATCATCATTATTATTATTATTATTAGTATTATTATTATTATTATTATTATTATTATTATTATTATTATTATTATTATTATTATTATTATTATTATTATTATTATTATTATTATTATTATTATTATTATTATTATTATTATTATTATTATTATTATTACTATTATTATTATTATTATTATTATTATTATTATTATTATTATTATTATTATTATTATTATTATTATTATTATTATTATTATTATTATTATTATTATTATTATTATTATTGTTATTGTTATTGTTATTGTTATTATTATTATTATTGTTATTGTTATTGTTATTGTTATTGTTATTGTTATTGTTATTGTTATTATTGTTATTGTTATTGTTATTATTATTGTTATTGTTATTGTTATTGTTATTGTTATTGTTATTATTATTATTATTATTATTATTATTATTATTATTATTATTATTATTGCTATTATTATTATTAATATTATTATTATTATTATTATTATTATTATTATTATTATTATTATTATTATTATTATTATTACTATTATTACTATTATTATCATCATCATCGTCATTGTCATTATCATTATTATTATTATTATTATTATTATTATTATTATTATTATTATTATTATTATTATTATTATTATTATTATTATTATTATTATTACTACTACTATTATTATTATTATTATTATTATTATTATTATTATTATTATTATTATTATTATTATTATTAACATTTAGGAAGAAATAATATTCCACGCCTCCCTTCTATGGACTCATTTTTCTCACAAACCAATTGCGTACGAACGGCCAAAATTTGCAGAAGCTCTTGTTTTTAAACAGTAAACATCATCAAATAGAATAAATACGATTTTTCCCTGTCTCTTCAGAACGGTTGCTTATAGTGCAATACTGGAAAATATGCAAGTTGCCAAACAGGGTATCTTGCTACAGACGAAAAAGACAGCGAAATGACCTTTATGACATTTTTGTACTACTTGATATGTAAGTTAGTCATTGCTAATACATATTTTGATAGTGTACGCTAATTTTACAATTCATTTATCAATCCCCATGTCAACAAGGCTAAAACTGGCCATTAATGCTTACGGTACCAGTTGGACTGGTTATTAATACTTACGGTACCAGTTGGGCTGGTCATTAATACCTACGGTACCAGTAGGACTGGTCATTAATACTTACGGTACCAGTAGGACTGGTCATTAATACTTACGGTACCAGTTGGACTGGTCATTAATACTTACGGTACCAGTAGGACTGGTCATTAATACTTACGGTACCAGTAGGACTGGTCATTAATACTTACGGTACCAGTTGGACTGGTCATTAATACTTACGGTACCAGTTGGACTGGTCATTAATACTTACGGTACCAGTTGGACTGGTCATTAATACTTACGGTACCAGTAGGACTGGTTATTAATACTTACGGTACCAGTTGGACTGGTCATTAATACTTACGGTACCAGTAGGACTGGTTATTAATACTTACGGTGCCAGTAGGACTGGTCATTAATACTTACGGTACCAGTTGGACTGGTCATTAATACTTACGGCACCAGTAGGACTGGTCATTAATACTTACGGTACCAGTAGGAAATGACGTAACACCCAACAGCATAGTAATCTAAGCAGAAGTTATTAATGAATTCTTAGCAAAATATATACAAGTATGAAGCATTTATTGATTGAAATATTAAATGTGCATTTGGACCTGTTTTTAATGTTAAGAAAGATTCAGTGAGTGAGTGAGTAAGTGAGTGAGTGAGTGGGTGAGTGGGTGAGTGGGTGAGTGAGTGAGTGAGTGAGTGAGTGAGTGAGTGGGTGGGTGAGTGAGTGAGTGAGTGAGTGAGAGAGTGAGTGAGTGAGTGAGTGAGTGAGTGAGTGAGTGAGTGAGTGAGTGAGTGAGTGAGTGAGTGAGTGAGTGAGTGAGTGAGTGAGTGAGTGAGTGAGTGAGTGAGTGAGTGTATCGAGTTTAAGGGCCCGTCGACAACTTGGTCATTAGGGCCGCAGAAACGATTCAAATCTACTTATTTCTTCAGTACATCTTGAGGTGGAACCTGGATTTTCACATGAAATATACAAATTATTAGGCCTATTTGAGATAACACAGATCTAGATTTTCATTTGTTTACATTGAGAATTCCTTTTTTTCTTTTTTCCCTCTTAATTCCCAATAAAATATGGAAAAAGCGATTTTTATTTATTGTTGCTTTTTACGGTATTTTCAAGTATTGCAAAAAGTAATTGGCTAACCAGGAACTGTAAGTTACTTACTGCGTAATATAATTATTTTTAAAATAGGCAAAATCATTCTATTGATAAAAAATAAATGGAAAATACTTTGAAGTTTCCGAAACAAAGCAAGTATTAATTATTATAAAGCTTAACTTCCAACCACTTTCCAATATAGTAGAAGAGTGGGTAAGAAATTGAATACAATTTATAAGATATGGCAATTATGATATATGTCTAGTGGACTTCAGAAAAACTAATATGATCAACAGCATCACTGAAGCTCCCATGACTTATTTTAAAATTATTAGCTATTATATCCAACATTGCACAGATGGATTTCGTAAACAAGTTGTTGAAAATAATTATAGGGGTGGTTTTTGAAAGTCATAAGTGGGCTGCAACTTTTCTAGTAACTAAAGCATAAGTTTTCGAAGTTTTCTCAGCTTGATCAAAAGATGCATATTTCCGAACATACGAGTCTGAAAACATGACGATGGGTGTTTTTTGAACTTGTTTCATATCTTGTAAATTTCACCAAGTTCTATAGCTCAAGTGCGGAAATTTGTGTCCTGATTCATCCAGTAGAACAGTTTTACCCATGGAGGGTTGAAAATAAATAGCAATTATATAACTGGAAACGTTTGAGAGATGTGTGAAAGTAGCGAGGTAAATTACAAATTGTGCCACATCCTATAGTAGAATTGTAGAGTATCGTGTTTTGACTAGGCGGGTTAAGCAGGTGTTGAAATGAGGTAGGGATATATTATGAAAGTTTAAGATAGTCCACAACAACGATGTCCAACATTTACGAAATAAGGGAGGAAGTATTTACATCCTTCCGCTTTATGCAGACTGTGCCACTCTTAAAAACTCAGATGTGCATTGTGTTGCAGTGGTGGTTTAGTTATATGTACGAAAGCACTTTAAAATCTTATGCAATAAATATGTGTCCCTTAGTGACCTTGATACTGCTTACATTTAAGAAGTACATCAACATTTGGCGACAAAGTCGAAGTGCATAGTCTTATAAGATACACCAAGTGATCGTCTGCATTGCAATACAGATTTGTAATATAGTTCAATTTGGAAAAAACTCGCAAAGAGTGAAACAGATCCCAAGCTTGCTTTGTGGAACATTTTGAAGGCCGTAGCATTTTGTAGAAGAATGATTTTCGTTTGTAATTCCCCTCCGTTGTGAAACGTTTCAATATCTTGGAAATTGCCATGGAATCGCCAGCTTGTGTCCGTCAGTGGATACTAACTGTCCGGTTGTGATTCTATGCGTCACAGGCTGACTAACTCTCCGATTGAAGGACGGAGGTGGGATTGTAGCCGCTAATTACGTAAGCGTCTCCAAAGAGACAGGGTTGGACATCGCTCGTCTACAGTTTCGTTGGGTCCTGTACCATATATTTTTATTTACCAGAACACAGGGTGTTAATTTGTACATTAGTGGTTGAAAATTGGGATTGAAAATAAGGACAGTAAGCTTGTCTCTGCAAGTTTTATTATAGCTTCTTTTTCATCATATTCTAAAATCTATATTAAACATATTTTATCAACAGCATAGCAAAAATAATGCTAATAACAAAGTTCACAAAATCATAGGAAAAACTGTCAACATGAATTGCGATATTCAACCCCGCCTCCTAAAATAACCTACTCTTAAAACCCAAATGCACATTTCGCATGAAAGTCATTAAAATTAGCCTTTGTCCTTCAGGAAGGTCAGAAACCAACGAAATATGAACTGAAGGTGATTTATTGTAGCCTAAGTACGAACGGGAATGGACCACTCCAGATCTGTCGAGGAATGGGGAAGGTTTCACTTGTGACATCGGTTGCTATAGGTTTTGCTTGGGTGGGAAGAGCAGTGTGGTGCGGATTAATAGCATTAGCACGCGACTGAGAGCAAGGGCTTCCGTAATGGAACAGTTGGCAGATTTTCAAGCTTGGAAACTGATCCAAATGTCACACTACTCCCCAATTTACTGTTACTGCAGTGTCTGATTGATTCAGCTTGTTACGGATTACTTTAATATCACAATGCAAATTGGTTTATATATTTGTGCTAGCTTGTCCTCATTTTCAGTCGGTTCCGTAATATCCAGTGCATTATACTGCAGAAAAGCAATAAATTACCCATCTCACCTTCTGTTAATGTACCGAACACCTGAATTCCACGTCAAAAGCTCTTTTCCTCAGTCGTTTTAAGTTTAATTTAACCTTTTGATTGACATAGGGGGATGATTCAGACAGTAGAGTCCGGAAGTTCCAGGTACAATGCCAGTAAGGCGGACCATCGTGACTTTGGATATTTTCGTGGTTATCCTAGGTCGGTGTTTGGAGGTTTTATCTGGTGAGTGTAAAAACAATATTGTGACAAAAACAAGTCCAGTCCAATTACGTTATTCTCACTTTATTTTCTTTCAAAATTTTGCACAAATACACAGCTATTTTTTACTGGTGAGCTGTTTTCTGCTTACTGTTTTCGTAACAGTAGCGTTTGGTGATAATAACCATGAAAATAATGACAATAATAAACTACAACAACAACAAAAATATTCATATTAATGTAATAATTCTAATGATAAAAATAGCAAAACTAAATAAAATGAAATTAATAATTATGATACTAATGATAATTGTTATGGTGATAGTAATAACTACAAAAATAACAATAGATATAAATAATAAAATATTACAATAACATTGATTAGAAACGAAGAAATGCCGATGAAAAGTTACGTTCCCTCATGTTTCCTTGGATTTTATTACGGCACTTTACAATCTGTAATCCGTAATGTTAGATAATAGCAGCATATACGGGAGTTAGTTTAGTCCCTGTAAAACTAAAACTCTGTAAGTAAAGTGCAAAACATTCTAAGACCTTTACGCCTGTTTATACCGTTATTATATATTATCACGGACTACACACAATAGTTCAAGCCTCTCATCGTCGATAAGCAGAACGAAGTTGGCACACGCCGCTGCCGTCCCTATAACTGAAATTACCCCTTTGCGTTCTGCAACTGTTTTAACTCATGAACGGTTATCTACATACCCCATGCCGTATGAGATGTGGAATCTGGTATATTATTTCCACTGCTTCCCTTATGTAGAATGTTGTGGTTTTGTAAAACTCATCATGTTGTCAACACCAATGCTAACCAAGACAACTGAACATCGCAACCCGATGACCATTCCATTTCGGAATCACACCTACTCACAAAATAAAATCCTTATTTTAACCCTTGCACCATAAATAACTGTTGCTAAACGCATATAATTTTGTAAACTCATGATAATTAAATATCGGAGTAATTCTTTAAAAACATTATAAAATCAGAAATCTGGAAAATGTTAGAACCTGTACGCTGTGATATCGTTTCTTCTATCTAAGAATTACAAAGAAGAACTGTCTCTTATTTACAAATGTTTAAACTGAAGACGCATACTTCTGGAATCACTGTGTTAAACATAGGTAAGGGTAAACAGATAATGAAGGATCTCCATAATTATTCATTCTGTATGCTGCATTTTGAGATATACAATACTCAGTATGTCAACAGCTTTGAAGCTTGAATGTAAATACTTCTTATTTATAAACATATATTCTTAATACGAGAGGAAGGAAATTTTGGGAGGAAAAGTTCTGCGCCTAAACTTAAGGTACCTCCCGGGATTTGCCAGATATGAGGACTGGGGAAAACATGGAAAAACCTCAGTCCTAATGGCAGCACTAACGTTCATGAGTACGTGTCTTAAACACCTCGGCCACCCGTGTCGGGTATATATTCTTCTTGATAGTCTTATGCGTATGTGTGAGTGTGTGTTTCTGTGTGTGTGCCAGCATGCGTGCAATACACTTCTTAATTTTATTTACTATTCTATTGTACCTATTTCAAAGTCTCGTTTGGCAATTAATTGCTCTTTCACATTAGGTCTGTGTAGGACAAAGAAGGAAGAGGTAGAATCACACTGAAAAATTCAATGCTATAGCCGGGAATTGAACCACGGAGCTTCCGGTGTCGGTCCGGTTGCTCTAACCACTGAGCTACAATGGCAACATGCCGGCACCTAAATGCCAGTACTTACACTTGTAAATCGCCATTAGGATACTTTCTCTTACATCAATTTGAGATCTCCTTCTGTTTACCGTAAGACAATTGGAGAGTTTAGTTCCTATAGTAAATATAGAAGTTAATATTCATTTGTTTGTGCTATTAAAATACATTTTGAGACTAGCGAAGTGAAAGTGTGTCTTTAAGTAACAGCGCAGCATTCTAACGCGTGATCCAAAAGACTCCGAACCGGCTCTCCTGTGTTCTATCTGTACGCGTCCTCGGCGCTCGTCACCAACTGCCGCTGTCATAGAAGAGTGCGGATGAAACCACACATCATTTTTAAAACTGTTTTTAAAGACTTTTCTTACCAATGTTATTAACGGAGATACTGAAACGGGCCACCCTCCATTGTCCATACATTTTTAGCATCTGTTTAAGATTATCCATCACTCGCCAAAGTTCACGTTCAGAAATGCTGGCAATTTCCTGGCGGATATTTTGTTTTAATTCTTCCAGTGTGTATGGGTATGTCTTGTACACTTTATGCTTCCCCAGAGGTAGAAATCGCAGATCACCTGGAAATCTTTCTGCAAATCGCACGCTGTGCAGTAGAAAACAAATGCTGAGCCATAATACACTTTGTGACTAAGTACAGGACAAAATAATAAAGCGCGCTGTAATAATTCAACCACCTATCACCGTGACCTCTATACTGCACTTCCAGAACAGAGAAACATGCGCGTCACCTTGTTTATATCAGCTGCTGTTATCATGCTTCCGTTTGCGCAGTGGAAAAATACCGCGTAGCGGTTCTCGTGTTTTTGGGTCTCTTTGCATAAAGAAAATGACCCTGTTTTCATAATCTGTCTTAAAGATTTTAATTTCGCCTAAGGCACAATTTTGTGCAGTGTAATGTGAAACATAAAATAATGGTCAGCGTCCCGGCCCCTCCAGGCCGGTTGCGCGGTTTTCGCAACCAGGGGTCGCTACTTCTTAATCAAGTAGCTCCTCAATTGGCCCCTCAAGGACCTAATAAGACCGAGTGCACCCTGGACCAGGTCTCCCAGTGGGATGAAATCCCCATGCAGGTTCCGGGAATCGAACCGGGCATCCGACTTGAAAAGTAGAAGCGCTACCAGCGCGCTAAGCAGACCACCACTTTTCTGAAATGGGAAGTTCTTGTTTTTCCTTTTTCCTTCTTTTTCTTTTTCTCCTAGTCATGCAGAGAGAAAGGATTTCAAAGCCATCACTTAGCGACCAGCTCTTGTAAAGTTTTGAGTGTCACTCAAGCCTACTGTACTCCTCTAATCTCATCTATCCCAAGGAAATATGCAATAAAAATCTCTACAATTTTTATCTATATTAACACGAAGTACATACAAAAATAAGCCTTCAAAAGAATAATTTATTGAAGAATGGGCTAAGGAAATAATTATAATGTAACACACCAGGGTGTTATATGAAAGATCCCAGGTTACTGATATTTACGTTTTCATAGCATTATTTATATTTCGGAACTTAGATATTGGAATAACAATGAGTAAAGCTCTGAAATATATTTCATATTTATACAATTGCCACCAAAACAATGAAGGTACTCTAGACGCTTTCAGCACAGCTATAACGCATGTGAGATAATAACATTTAGCTAACGTTTCTCACAACAGACATGGAAATCTCGAGCGCCTGGAGGTATGCAGCCCGCGAAGCTGCCTTGTTAATTGGTCTGCATACTGCACTGTCTCACGGCTATTGTACCTCACTGTTTCCTATAGTTATAGTAAAGTTTGCAACCGTCAAAGCATGCAACCATGCCTCACAACGAAGCCCAGCAATGAGGTGTTTAATCTGAATTTTCAGCTGCGCATATTAGCACGTTTAGCAGTAAATGACCAGTCACAGATGCTTCCTAACGCCCACGTTCGAAACTTCTGCTTTATAATGCATTATTGTCGCCAGCGCTTCTACTCCTGTGCTAGGATTATTTATCTGATGACAATAAAACCTCTCGGGAAGTTTCCCTTAGTACTTCAGTGCTTTCGTTGCTTATGACCTTAGGAAACTAGGCTGAAAAATGATTCCCAAACGAAACATTGTGACAGATTTAGAGCTTGCTCAGAAGATAAATAGGGGGATCCGCTTCATAATAAACACAGGATTCCACAGTAATTAAATAATAATAATAATAATAATAATAATAATAATAATAATAATAATAATAATAATAATAATAATAATAATAATAATAATAATAATAATAATAATAATAATAATAATAATAATAATAATAATAATAATAATAATAATAATAATAATAATAATAATAATAATAATAATAATAATAATAATAATAATAATAATAGATGGGCCAAGGTGGCCCAATACCTCCAACTTCTATAGAAATGTGATAGAGAAAGTAAAATGTATTTTCTACATTTTTCTAATTAATTCTATAACTTCTTCAGTACTTTGATTTTTATGTCGAAAATTATTGATCTCCTTTTATCAATTTAGTCTATAGTCTCAGTTTAGCTCCAAAGTCTAAAATATTTGAAGCACTGTGATCTACATCCCCGCTGTGGTTGCACTTCAGTTTGAATATCCTAAACTTAGCAAACTCATTGCAGCAAATGCTCCGATTACTGTGCTGCCCCAACATGGTGTTAACAAAGGTAACAGAGGAACAAAGCTCTAATTTCGTGATTATCCAGTAAGCCTGCAACAATGCTTAAATGGCAAATCTCTCCACAGTGGCAATACAAGAAAAGCTGTAATGTATTGCAGCATCCACCACGGAGCCCTTAACCCGACTCTTGTAATTACCACGTATCCGGAACATTCAGGCTTAGTTCAACATGGTTTTTTCAACCGTGGCGGCTGTCGTATGTTTCTAAATGGGAAACATGTCATAAATTTGGTAACTTGTAGTGAATATGTTACGCAATATACCTTTATGTTTCTAACCACACAAAATGTTAACGGTTATGTCGTGTACACATCCACAATTAGTTATAAGCAGTACCGGCAGATGTCAGAGGTTGTTCGAAAATATTTGCCGACTGTTTATGCAGAGCCCATTTTCTCCAGCAGAGACCGCAGTGGCGTGAGTGAACTTTGTTCCGTTTGTAAGAAAAGACGAGCGGAAGAGTAATTCCCCAGGCTTCAGCTATCGGCAATTTACAATCATATATATGATTTACAATCATATACAGGAATAAGTTTATTCTCTGGAAAATAAAGTCCTGTAAGTGAAGTGGAAAATATTCTAAGACGGTTCTTGTCTATTATCACGCACTACACATGATAGTTGAAGCCTGGGGATCGTCGCTCGTCTTCTCTTACATGCAGAACAAAGTTCACTCACATCTCTCTGACTGCAACTACCCCGGTGTGTTCTGCAACTGTTTTAACGTACAAAGGGCTATCTAGTTACCGCAATACCGGATGAAGTGGGCCACCTGGTATAATCAGTGACACGCATAGGGTCCTTCAATAAGTGTGTCATACTTTTGAAATGAAATAATAGGAATTGGTATAAACGAAAGATTTTGAAGTACACTTCATGATGTGCGTAGAGTAGAAGATAAGCTAAAAGGCTGCCGTGGCTTTGTGAAGTTGCTGTATGCGCATCTTTCAATTTTCAATTACAGATAAACATAAACCAGCACATCTTCACGAATAACTTGTGTGATGTGTTGCTTAAGCCATAAGCTGTTTCTGGCATATTAACATATACCCGTGATTTAATATAATCCTACATGAAATAATCCAACGGAATTAAATCCTATGATCTTGGAGGCCAATTGGTATCAGCATGTTGTGAAATGATGAGGCCTCTGAGTCTGTCATTCAATAGGTTGACTGTTCTGTGAGCAGCATGACCCGTGGCACCATCTTGCTAAAACCTGGCATTTCTGAGATCCATACCTTTCAACTGAGGCCACAAATAATCTCTTATCATAGCATGTTATCTTTCACCATTGACAGTCAAACTCTCCTTCCTTGTTCATCTCGAAAAAAATAGGGGCCAATGATTCTGCGTTACCAAACTCGGCACATTCCTTTTGGGGATGGAGTGCTCTTTCTTAAATCTCCATGAATTTTGATTGTTCCGATAACGACAACTTTGCTTGTTGACAAAATCGTCCATCTGAAAATGGGTCTCGTTGCTAAAGATGGGCTTTTGGCTGAAGATAGTGTCAACTTCCAGTTCGCTCATAACCAAGTCGGACAATGTATGGCATAATCTTTGGACATTCAATTCTTGAGTTAACACAATTTATGGGTGAAGCTGCTGATGGATATGCAAAATCGGCCAAGTTGTGATCGATGAAATGTCCAATTCTTGTGCTCACTTGAAAATTGATTTTCATGGATAGTCGAGTACACTTTTTCGAACAGTGGCTATATTTTCAGTGGAACCTATGCGCTGCTAACATTCCTTTTTCATCTGCTACAGAATCAGTTGCCTTAAAATTTTCTATCACCACTCGAACTGTTCTTTCGGATGGACGATTGTAGACCCAACTGGAGGTTAACAATTAAGCTTTCATAATAATAGCTAGTAGGAATATATACATATATAACAGATGCATCGTAAACTCGTCCACATCAGGTGCTGAACTTAAAGCTTAATTTTCTATCTACTTCACGTTAATCGAGATCAGAAATTGTTACATTATGCATGTTGTCGTATGGACAAAGGGGGAATAGAGGAAACCGAAGCAAAACCAAATACTTATAAGCGGCACCCTATATTCTGGCCAAAGTTGGAACGAAGAACAAATAAGTCACGCAGGTGTTAGGAATTTTACAAACCTCAGCTTGGACTGCCACTAAGCTTTTAAAACATTAAGCCCTATAACATAACTACGGTTTGAGAGTGGCAACAATCTACAATAGGTTGCTAGATAATGTTAGTAATCGTTCAATTGTCCCCCGTTTAATTTTTTTAGGGGCGAAGTATCGTTTTATGTGCATGGCCTTGAAAAATGAATTAATACGTCTTAAAGCAGATATTCTCTAAAGGTGTCAGAGATGTGTGACAGCACAATGACACCATTTTCATTGCGTTCTATTACGAAGGTGTGTGGTTGGAATTTGCATAAAAATCTATGCGCTTGAATTTAAGAGGACTAGGAATATTCTACTCCACCAGGAAACAACGTGTTCCTCGGTGCCACGTAAATTCCCATTAGGCCGGCCACTCGTCCAAACGAAGATTCTCTATAAGAATCATTGTGTATTTAATACGTTGGTAGACACGTATCTAAGATTCCCTAGTTGTGGGAACCCAAACTGAGTTTAACAAGTACCTACAGCATAATGATTTTGCCAAGATATTAAACTTCTACAAGAGTGACTCAAATTGATAGCTCTGGTATCCATTGCAATTAATTAAATAAAAACTAAGCCCCGGCACAACAGCCCATGAAGAGCCAAGCCTTACCGCCAGGCCGCTGCGTCTCCCACCTCGGCCCACTACAGGCATCATTGATGGGGTGCAGTACTGTAGGGTGGTACGTGGTCAGCGCACCGATCCCTCCCGGCCAGTTATGTGGTCTTCGCGACCTGGGGCCGCTACTTTTCCATCAAGTAGCTCCTTAATTAGTCTCCTCGGGACTAACGAGGCTGAGTGCACCCCGTGCTAGACCTCCCAGAGGGGATAAAATCCCCGTGCTGGTACCGGGGATTGAACAGGGGTTTTCCGCGCCAGAGGTAAGTGCGCTACCAACTGCGCTACGGAGGCGGTCCAATTAATTAAATGCCTACATAAAATTTCACAAGTTCCTTAATATTCCACTAGAGTGTGTTTTTTCAGGTGAAGGGAATTAAGGAAATCTTATTTTGTATACAAATGTGAATTCCTGTTGTTATACCAGCAACTGTGACGTAAAATATGTTTTTCCTGTTTTTATAAAAACTATTAAATATTGGGTATTATAAGTTTGATACTGTTATTTTATAATAATTTGTGTATATCGTGTTCACCTGCTAAAAATGTCTTCTTCGACGCTTGTTCCAAATTTAAGATGTCAAAACTGATTCTGTCATCTGCTTGAGTATAGTGTGGGTTGTAAAAGAAAGTTGGTTGGGTGTTGCATAGTTGCTTTCCTTCCTTCTTCATCCGTCACGTTAGCACGACTTAAGGCTGATTCACCGAGTGAGGTGGACCAGACGGTAGCGCGTGTGATTCGCATTCGGGAGGTCTTGGGTTCAGTTCCTGCAGTCGACTCCATGGTTCTTTTGGAGGATTTTCCAGGTTGCTAGGCGAATGCTGGGAATAGGAATTACATTCCCCGAATTTCCTGTTCCTCTATTTCACCTCACTTCTCATTTCACGTCACCTTTCATCTGATTGGCTGTTTCACAGTTACAAGTATCGGTAGGAGTCTAAGTGTTGCATGACAGGGAAAAAGGATGCTCTCTGTAAACTCCATCTCCCGGAATAGATGGTCTCGTAAGAAAGCCACGTTTTAATTTTCTTTATATTCATCTGCAAATCCTTAATGTCAACTATAGAAAAGGTTTCTTGAAATAAGCAGTATTTATTAGGTTAAACAATTCTGTATTATAAGTAAAGCTTTAATTTTGTCCTTAGAATCACAAAAGCGTGTAAAGCTTTGCAGTACACAAAATGCAATATTACACTGAAAAAATACAAAATGCTAAATCTTCTATAAATTATCCCTATATTTATACTGGAATTACAGATCGTATCGAAATAGCTTTAAATGTGTTTGTCTATTACATTATATTAGAAAATAGTTTCTGTTTTCGAATGAAAGGTTTTTTCGAATACGTATGCAATAAACCGCCTTTCCTGGTTGGCATTAAAATTTAACATTTCTGTGAATTGACACAGTTTCTGAAAATTATCAAACTGTGCTACCAGCTTGTTTTAGACCAAAAATCTGACCACGTGTAGTTTCTGATGTATATGGCATGCTGTGAAACAAGCAACAGCTGAGTTACAACTACATCCAGGCAATAGCACGAATACCGTTGTTATTGGAGAGGGGTGAAGAAAGAGAAAGGAAGGCATGATGTCCTTGCATTTTACTTAATTCGTTTTCTGTACCAGCTGAAATTCTTCTCTACTTCCTAATAACCATTAACATGCTGCGATATAAAGATTAAGATAAAGAATACGTTATGATATTTTACTTTTCGACCAATGCTAGAGATCATGACCACCCGCTCAGTGGGGATTTTAACTGAAGTACCAACACACCTTTCCGGTTTTCATTTAAGAACCAACTAGAGGCACTGACTGGTTTTTGTGGTAAAATATTAGCTTACAGATTTGCTAATGGATGTTATATCATTTGTCGGGTACATCTGTCGCCATCGACAACACTACTACCACAGAATTTCATCATCGAGTGAGCAAGTTGATTAATTTCGTCTGCGTTGGATTATAATTCTATTAGTGGAGCTAACATGTCCATACTTTCTACTCCCAATATGCAATGGTGATGAACATAATTGGCGACGCAGCTCTGATTCACATAAAACCAGAACAGAGTGAACCAAAATCTATAATTAGAATAACATCTGTCACAGAGGGCTGAAATGTAGGAATAAATTTAATATTCCTGCTTTCGATAAAACGTTTATTTTCTTTTTAATTAAAATAGAGTTGGGTATTTTACATTTCTTGAATTGTGAAACTTAATCATATAATGAATTATGATAGGTAATTACGAAATTAAGTTCCATGTTGGTTTGAATGGTAGCAAAAACTTAATTGAACAATAATATTTATGGATAGTTATTCGTATTATGTATGCTTTGTTGTGTATTACAAATACATTTAATAACCCCAACTCAATTTAGTACTGAATATGATTTTTACCCCACTCCTATTGAATCGTGAATTTGAGAAACCCCACTTGCCCACATTCTTCAGAAAATTATTTTCATTAAAACTGAACTCTTCTTTAATTATTTTGCACGGTAACCTTCTTTGCCATGAATACACATTGGCCTTCCACAGATTTGAGTAAAGTTCAGAAGCCCATCATATCCAGGACATGTGGGTTCTCTTAAATTAATGAAAAAATGGAGTGGAGGCTTTAAAGTTTTGGAATGTGTGGAGCTCATAGTGCACTCAAAAACCAAGCAGCAAGGATGCAGCACGAAACAATAAGCGGAACTTTAATATTACACATGTTATAGAATTCACATATGCAAAGAACTATGTTGGAATATGGAAGCTTAACAGGACATTGATACTTTGGAAGAGCACAACTTTACGCTTTGTGTTGTTGAAACAAAGATGTTTTACGATGAAGTCTGTGCTTAAAAAAAACAGCGCAACCGCCCTTACCGGGCCAATGCTTACCACCCAGCCGCTGCGTTCTCCGCCTCTGCCCACTTCAGGTTTCATGAGAGGGGTGCAGAACTGCACCCTGGGCCCCCTCGACTGTTTACGCGGTGTTTGCGACCAGCAGCCGCTACTTCTTAATTAAGTAGCTCCTCAATTGGCCTCTCAGGGACCTAACGAGGCTGAGTGCACCCCGGATCATGTCTCCCAGCGGCAGAAAATTCCCACGCCGGTACCAGGAATCGAACCCGGGTCTCTCACCGTGCTAAGCAGGCGACCGAAGTCTGTGCTTGGTTCACTATTAATAAGATTATGAAAATAAATGACCATGTGTCACCTAAAAAAAAAAAAATAACAGGTTAAACTTAAAGTTAAGGTTTTCATAAAAAAAAAAAAAAAAAAAAAAAAAAAAAGAGGTCGCGAGTTAGAATCTCGCTTAGGGTAAATTTAAAAAAAAAATGCATAGGCAGTTCTCAGAGATTGCATATTTGAGGAAAGGTTAGCCACAGATCTCATGGAAACACTCTTCCATTAATCTTTCTTCGAAGCAGTACTCCAAGGGTGTTTGAAATATACCAGGAAAGTCTCTGGTGTAGCCGCATTGAAAACATATATATTTGATTATGTTGGAGATTCTTGCTGCCAACAACTGGAAAAACACGAACGATTGAGGAGTAAGAAGTTAAAAAAAAAAAAAAAAAAAAAAAAAAAAAAGTACGTGAAAAATGCCTGTTTTCACAACCAGAAACAAAATTTCACACTGTGGCATCTTTCCGAACAGCTTTAATTTACCCCAGGAAAGAAGCTGCACACCTAAAAATCTTCACACTGTTCATGACAAGTCAAAGTATATCTTGAATTTTCTGGGAGTAGCATCCGGTCGTCTTCTTAGCGCAGTTGTTGTTGTAGTGTTTAAAAAAAAAAATAAGAAATGAAGGATTTAAGACTTGATTTAAACAATCTGAAGCTTGGAAAGGATTGAATGAGACTAGAAAATGCAATGGTATGGCCGGGATTTCAACCACAGATCTTCCGGTCTCTGTTCGGTTATTCTAACCACTGAGCTACCATGGAAACATGCCGGCACCACATTAAATTCTCCAGCCCCTCGCATTTTTCTCGGTAAACCACAAGTAGATCTCAAATTCATATGAGATAACATACCCTAATGGTGATTTACGATACTGTAAGTACTTAAGTCCCGTACTTCATAGTTTAACAAACTACTTTTCAGGCCTACACACGTTTAGTGTGAAAGAAGAATTGATTACCATTGATTGACCTTATAGCTGGTTGAACTATGAAGCCCGGAACTTAATTTACTTACAGCATAGTAAGTCGCCATTAGGGCATGTTTTCCCATATGATCTGAGATCCCCTTGTGGTTTACCGGGCAAAATGCGAGTGAGTTGGAGTATCATGTTGTCATGGTAGTTAAGTGGTTAGAGCAACCGGACAGAGAACGGAAGCTTGTGCTTCAAATCCCGGCTATGATATTGAATCTTTTGGCCTCATTCTACTCTTTCCAACATTGTCCTATACGTGGCTAGTGCCAAAGAACAATGAATCTGAAGGTTCTTAACAATTTATGTGTTATATTATAATTCCAATAAAATTATGCCTGAAACAATGAAATGGAGTATAGTTTCCGGCGTACACTCGGTATGCGGATGTAGTTATGCACAAGGTACCCAAAAATGATACTAAAGATATGTTGCTATTTTTGGTTTAACTGGACGTGATTGAGATTTTCTTATTTTAAATTGAACATCCTGTATTTTTACAAATTTGGAGAGAACTCTTCAATGGCTTTTCTATATGTACCCGCATAGATAATTATGTGCAGTTTATTACTGTTGAATTAAAAACGAAGAGGTTAGGTTTAATGCACCAAAGGTTTCTTTTTTCTGTGATTCGACTGTCCTTTGTTTACATCCATGGAACCATCATTATTCAAATCGGTTGATTTATTGATTTATGGGGTTTAATCTGACATCCAGTGTGTTAAATATTCTGTCTGATGTTGAGTGAAAGGCAAAGTATTCAAATGTTAATGATTGTGGACCATGGAGAGAGGCAACAATCTCATTGAGAGGCACGGCCGCACCGAAACCGAGTGGTAAGACCATTCGCTTCTCACCAAAGTGGCCCGGGTTCGATCCCAGATAGCCGCATGTGGGATTTGTGATGCACGAAGTGGCGCTGGGACACGTTTCCTCCGGGTTCTCCTGTTTCCCCCGCCATCTCATTCCACCGGTGCTTCATGTTCATGATGATGTTGAAATATATTACGCTTCATAAAAATAAAGTACTTAATTCCACAGTAAAATAACCGGCGTTTTTATAGACCACCCTGTACATATATCCGCCTAGGAGATGTATTGATTCAGCGCCTCATGGGTTCAGCGTGAATACGATATAACATTTCCGCTGATATTGAGGCACAGAAATAACATCCTAGCTTTTAAGAGTTCTGGATTATCCGGTTCCGTTTCGCAAACCCTGGCTTTGATATATCACCACAAGAAAAATTATTACAGGGGATGATCTCGCTGGCCACTAATTGCAACCACCATGATATATCCACAGTACGGGATACGAACCCTCAGGCTCTGACATATCACTGGTAAATGTTCATATTTTTTTAAAAAACTATCATTTCGTTATTTTTTTAATATTTCAGTCAGTTTGTATGATCAAACATTTCAGTTTAAATTCTGTATCTATTTTCGTATGTACACATTGTTGAGATATTGTTGAGTTGTTGTTGTTGTAGTGTTTAACGCCCGCTTTTACTACTACGGCACCACAGGCGGTGACACTGATGATACATGGAATGAAGATGGAGCACCGGTGGAATGAGATGGCGGGGGAAACCGGAGCACCCGGAGAAAACCCGCCCTGGCGCCGCTTCGTCCACCACGAATACCACATGCGGGTCCCTGGGATCGAACCCGGGCCGCCTAGGTGGTAGGCGAGCGCGCTAACCGCTCGGCCACGGCGCCGCCGAGATATTGTTGAAGTCCTCTAGAATAATGGGATGGTGTACCATTGCGCTGCAACCAGTAATTTGGTGCTAACGTTTAGTGGCATTTCTTCCATAAGGTTCTCAATATTCAACCTGTTCTGGAGGAATTCCTAATGAAGCTGCCCAATTTGCCTAGGTGTTGAATAAAAGCCCCAATGGTACCTCCTAGAACACCGTACAAAACATTAACACCCGACTGAGCCTGCGCACGATGTGATCGTAACCAACGAGGTTGCATTAGAGTAAGCGACGAAATAAGTTTTATCTCTCATAAAACCTGTCTGGTGAAATTCATATATTCGTTTATTTTATTTATGAGTATTCTGTAAATAGGTACACGATTTTGTAAATCGTTCCAGTAAGCTTTTCGTAAAAGTGAAGCTTTAAATTTGCTCCTCCAAAATCCGTTGTGTTGATGTTCCGGAATTCCCAGGACAGCTGCAGCTGCCTAATTAGAAAAAAAAAAAAAAAACTAACGCCACGGCGCGACAGGCCTTTGCGGGACAAAGCCTACCGCCCGGCCGCTGTATCCCCCACTACTGCCCATCACAGGCATTAGGAGTGGGTTGCAGTACTGGAGGTGGGACGTGGTCAGTGTCCCGGCCGGTTACGCGGTCTTCGAAACCAGGAGCCGCTACTTCTCAATCAAGTAGCTCCTCAATTGGTCACATAGGGGCCTAACGAGGCTGAGTGTACCCCAATCCAGGTCCCTACACTGGTACCGGGAATCGAACCCGGGTCTCCTGTTTGGTAAGCAGCAGCGCTAAGGGGTGTGTAACTAGCGTACACAATTTAAAATTATATTTTATGATAATCTTGTTTTCTTCAATATCTTCCCCTTAAAATGTTCCTTCTTCTTCTAAGCATTACAGCCCATTGTGGGCTTCAGCTTCCCTTAGCTTTTGCTTCCATTCATCCCTATCCATAGCCTTCCTTCTCCATATCCTAACATCGAGTAGTTACATTGCATCCTTTCTTACATCGTCTTCCCATCTTCCCCCTGGTGCTCCTTTTGGTCTGGTCTTATAACATTTTCCATCCAAAATGTTTTTGGGGATACGTTTATCTGTCATCCTTGCCACATGTCCGGCCCATCTCAGTCTCCTTAGTTTTGCATCTTTCACGATGTCCACCTCTTTATATGGTTCGTATATTTCTTTATTCCACCTTATTCGCCATCTTCCATCCTCTTGTATTGGACCGAAGATCCTTCTCAGGATTTTCTTAAAATGTTCCTGTATGAGCAATTTTAGTCAGCTAATTTCAAATTTTCAACATTCTTTGAAGATGTAGCTAGAGGCCAAAAGAGCGTTTTCCTTATATAAAACGTGATTTAATATTTAGGGTCTTAATAATTTAGTACCTGATTGATTTTAGAAACTTAAGTGCTACCTAGTTTATTATTTGTTCCTGGAAAAATCTTAATATTGTAGAAAATTTGTGGTTTCATTGTAAAGAACTATATTTGAGAAAGAATATGAACAATTTATAAATTTAAACTTTTGAATTTCTCATAGCTTGTGTCATTTTATGTATTACAGCATTCTCATTTTTTGAAACCTATTTTCTCTAAGGCCATGATAGTTATTTTTCTAACCTAATTATGCTAAAGAATTTTTTAGTTAAAATGTGAATTAAACTCATTGAAATTTGTAGGCATCACCAGTTTCAGTACTTAGTACCCTTAAACAACGTGAAGGTTACACGTTTTTTGCAGCTTAATTGACCAGTATTCCAGAAAGTGCATACACGAATGACGAGGCCCAACAGCACAAAGAATTCACACAACCTTCTTTTTCAAAGCAAACGTCTTGTTAATGTGTACCGAGCGTGATGGCTCTGCGGAAATGTGCCAGGCTCGCATTACGGGCGCTCTGGGTTCGATTCATGGGGCCGCCCATTCTGAACGAGAATTTCCTGCCCTCGTTTTCTATAATTTTGCTTCCCTTTCATGTTTCGGATGGGCTTAGAGGATATGCAGTGTTGGTTGGTATAGAGCAGGTGCCACAGATGCTTCGTCATTGGAAAGTTATTTTCAGCTCTGATTCTACCTTTCCAGTCTTTGTCCTACACACGGCTACTGCGAAACAACTGTCATTGATTGACCTTATAGTTCGTTAAAATATTAATTCCAGGACTTAAGTACTTATAGCTTTGTAAGTCGCCATTACGGTACGATGTCTCCTATAAATTGTGGTTTATCTATGAATTGTGAGTCAGCTGAAGACGTTAATGTCGTACCGGCATGTTACCATGGTAGCTCAATGCTTAGAACAACTGGGTGGAGACCGGAGGATTTGTGGTTCATATTCCGGCTGTGGCATTAAATTTTTTAGCCTTTGCAATTTAATTGCTTAGTCGGTTTGTTCATGTAACACAGAGAAGTATACTGGCATCATCTGCCAAAGGCATACCTTTGATCTCCTTTTGATATTATAAGACAGGTCAGTTATATTAACATTTGCAAAGGACTTGTACAGGAACCATTGGAGCACCATTACTAATAATCGAGAGCTCATAAATACAGCCATTGGTTCTCGCCTCCTTTAGTCTTATTTGTTAGGAAAAGTGAAACCAATTTAGAGATCTAATCAAGTCATAAAGGTCTGCAGCAACAGTTATGGCTTACGCCAGTGATGTCAAGGGGTGTGCACTCGATGCTTAGCAGGCCCATCGTGTGCGTAACAGGACCACCAGCTTGGTGCTTGGGACAGTGTTAATCAGGTCTATACAACCATGGAAAAAGCGAAGCCACTTCCACGTTTGCAGTCCCTTAACATAAGCACAGAAATTAATAAGTATAGTTATATACTGAATGCACTATTAGAGGAGTTTGACGGAAGATTTTCAGATTTGGAAGGTCTCAAAGCTAACCTGAATCTCTTTTCCCTGTGCTATTCTATTGATCACAAGAATGTTCTACTTGAACTTTGGATGGAACTTCCTGATTTACGCTGAGATTCAAATCTAAAAAGGGCGTATAGTGATAATAATAGTGTCACCTTTTATCAAGCCCTTGATCTACAAGTACACCCATGATTTCGCAAATTGTCTGCACCCATTATGTGTATGTTTGGCAGTACATACATCTGCGGACAATTTTTTTAATGAACTTGAAGTGCGTTTAAGAGTAAAATTGTCTGAAGATAACCTTACGTCTGCCTTGAGACCTGACGGACCCAAATGAGCTGTCGACGGGCCCTTAAACAACACTCACTCACGCCTTGAGACTTGCTTCTCTCATTAGTGTCCCCAAATATTAGGATGGTGGAAAAGCACAAAGCAAATCCGTAATTAGGTTCAAAGTATGACCAAAAGTAGAGGTTTTAATGTGGAGTTATTTTTATTTTATGTTACAGAAGCAAATTTAAATCCTTTCGAATAACAAAGTTAAAAGCAATACAAATGTCCCCAAAGTTTTGTGATATTAATGTTTTGTTTCTGAAATATTAATCCTGTTTGGAATAGTTACACTGTTATTATAGTTCATATTAGAATCTTATGTTTATAAAATATATGTAAATAAATACTTTACAACAAGAAACACAATAATAGAGTGAACTTCATTTTCCCTTCGAGCTTCGTACGTCAATGTTTTGCTGTGTTTAGCTTAACGCCGCCGCTACCTGTGTATATACCACCGTCTTTCTCGGAGCGCCTCATGCCCGTGAGTACTGCCAAGATCACGAAATTGTGCTTGGGTTGACATCACAGGTCCACACTATCGTACTCCTCAACCAGGCTTGGGCGACTCGCGGGATAACTTGAACGACCTTTATATTTGCACCTGCTAAACATGAAGTTACTACTTGGCAAAGCCATGAAGCGTATCGGAAAGAATGTGAAACTGCCCTGATGTTTACGTGAGCTTATCGCACCACCGCGGCTAGACGATGTGCGTACTCTGTTCAGATGCAATCATATCTTCAGGAAAGTAACGTCTCGTATATCGGCAGACGCGAGAGATCATCTATTTGTGTTTTATCACTGACTATACGCCAAGTTACTATTATTTCGCTGTTGTAATAAACAGATAAGAAACGATCATAGCGCTCGACAGCCAAGGTGAATAAGCCCTAACGCTATGTCAAGTAATATCAGTATAAGACCGTGAGCGCGCTGCGCTCAGTGAGCACCAGTTTCCCCAGCCCTGTAATCAACCAAATCGCAAAATATTCCCATAGACAGTAACTTTTTACCTAACCCTTGGTAGACCAGTGGTGAATATATATGTTGAATATTCTGTTATTGCTGCTTTCTTAAAGTTAAATAATTTTAAAGGTACATTTCTACGTTTCACAAAGCTTTTACTCATGTCCCATTATGTAGACATACTTTTCTTGAATTGCCTCCTCGTATGTGCTACGAGAAACTTCAATACTGATAGTGTTCTGCTCTGAAAATTTAAAACAACACTTCCGCAGGCGCGAACAGGGCACTGGTTGTGCTACGATGGGACGAACCCCAACGAACGTTTTATTCTCTTATCTCCAGCCCACAAGGGCAGGTGGGGTGACCTAGCAGATCGTTAATCTGTCTTTTGTCGCACCACCTGTTTTTGTCGAATAGTTAGCATTATCTGCACTATGTGAATGGGAAGGGTGAAAGCTAAATAGAAGCTGTATATGGATTCCTGTTATAATCCTCCTTTTGTGGCGGTATCTGTTTTGTGCCACGAGGCCCGAGTTGTCCGGAAAATGGTACCGCCAGCATACTAACCATGCTGTATGTTTAAAATCAATGCACATTAATTTCAATACAATGTTAATAACTACAGGAAAAGGTCGCGCCATTGATTAGCTATATTTTGAAATGAGAGGGTTTACATTTTAAATTGTTCTACAGCAATGTCTTAGTCGTTTTTACTCTTCCAGAATGGGTAAACTTCGGTGTCTGCAGTTTACAGGCTCCCTTAATGAGAAACTAGTTAATTAACTCTCTGTAACATGCGAATCTAGGCCAGCAAAGTAGATAGATGTCCTTCAAAAGGAGTGGGAACTATATGTCCTATCTGAACATGTGCTGGCCGAAGAAAACAGGCATATTCATGTGTATAATTGGTAAGTCGTTAGGCACGCATCTATCTCTCTGAGAGACTTCGTGTTCATATATTACACGGGGGTTGTTCTGTAAAAACCAATACTAGATTCCACTGGTAGTGGAAGTATTGCATTCCAAGTTAAATTCGATTTTGAGACTGGGCGCGCACGCGTGTGTGAAATTAGGTTGCATGGTTACTAAATTTTATACTAGTCAGACGCCTTTTAAGGATGTAGGACAACAGTTCCTCATATTTGAGCACTACGTATAGAAATTCCAAATTGTTGTAATTTTGTTTCCCGTGAACCTATAGAGATTGTGCAATATCGAACCTAACATAAAATTGAACTGCTTATTCTCCATGCCTCTCAGAAGCTGTTTAACCGTTGTGATAAATTTAAACCATTACTTGTAATAATTTGATTCACGAGAAGTGTTTAGAAACAGGAGCATATGTTAAATTATTCGTTGAGTAGCTGTGAAAAATAATTATGGTAACTAGAGATATTCGTCTGGTTGTGACACACTATTTTTATCTATTTATTCTAACACTTAATCCTGTTAGAACCTATACAGTATTCGGGCCCAAATCACCTAGCCGTCGACGAGCCCTTAAACTCTACTCACTTACTCACTGACTCATAACAGTAATAGTAATAATAATAATAATAATAATAATAATAATAATAATAATAATAATAATAATAATAATAATAATAATAATAATGCTTTTTAAAGTATTGCTATTAATTTCTTAGTTTTATCAATTGTCTGTCTCATACTAATCACAATGTTTTGAAAAGATCGCTTGCAATATTCTTCTTCGTATTTGTTTGTTTCTGAATTTTTAAATCTCTTGTATAACTACATATATGTAACAGATATGTTTAGTATATAAGTTCCTTTATTATATTTGTGTATTCATGAATTTTTAAATTTATAGCATCTCTAGCACAAAGTATGTTTAGTATATAGGTTCACCTACTGCATTTGTGTATTTTTGAATTTTAAACTGTCAAGTATCTCTAATCTATTTATATTTAATTACGGCCCCAATATATACCTATTCTCTTATTCTCTTATTCTTGGAGATTTAATAATTAAATAAATAATAGTAATCCGATAAAAATGCAGGTCATGTAAGAATGTTTTGTAGAAAAGATGTGAAAATAAAATCGTGTAGTTGTTAGGCATAGGTTCTATTGAAGTAGCGTCACATACCATGAACAGTTGGCTGCGTTTAAACTGTTAAATGACAACGGCGGGCTTCATGACCAAGATCCGAAAGTTTCCGGCAATGCCATGGTGTAATGTTGGTAGCCTCTAGCAGATGTATGATAGGGACACCATTAATGTTCAAAATATTGTAGCCACACACCTCCATCCTTGGCAAACCACCACTCACAAGCTTCGATCCACTAGATCTACGCCCCCTTAGAAAGTACTATATCGGAAATTTAGGAAAAACGTAAGAATTTTTTTACTATTGGAACACGAATGTTGTTTCAAAAGTGCCGAGAGAGTAACTGAACCTGTGGATGAGGTTCCCACTTCTGCAAAAAGCCTATACGAGAAATATAATAGTCACAAGCTTCTCTAAAGAACAATTTTGAATGAAAACTCACATCAATAACTGAATTTCCCAAACTTTGTTGTAGGCTTTATTTTGAGAAAAGCTATTCATTTAGTTCTAACCGGTGATTACTGAGCTGTGGCTGAAGTGGTGCAATTGAAGTATAATTTTTTAGGAAGTGGAAGGGAAAAGAAAACACAACATTTTTAGAGAGGCTTTACTAAACGATCATAAATTATCCTTCCCTCGCCCTCCTTGTGTTTCTGTCTACCTCAACAGGCCACACAAGGAGCACCTTTAAAGTACATCATAATTCGATCTGTTTGATGTTTCATCACAAGATTCTTTTGAAAGCGTTGCTTTACTTTATTGCCCTCTTTCGTTTCTTCCATTCGTTTCCGCTTAGCATCTAACATTTATAGAATAAGAGGCAGAGAAGAGCGAGGGAACTTCTGTGATGGATGTTGTGTGTGCAAGATGGTATCTCTTTGAAAGCGTTTGTGAATAAAGACGAAAGAAAGAACCACTGCTTGTCAAAAGGACACCTTTAACAGTGAATAAATATGAGTTGAATTTGTGTTTAGTTGGCATTAAGCAGATGAAATGTTTGCACCTTTGGAAGAGGGTACCACGAAACAGAATAGCTGGAGAACAAAACTCAATAAAGAACACTTATTTCGATTTATTCGTTGAATAAAATTACGTACGATGTACATAAAGGCTGTGTGTATTTCCGTGGTCAAAGGCCTAGAGTATACATAGTATATTAAATAGCAGAAAATGTATAACTGCAGTTTGGTTCACCTTCTTACCGTAAACGCTACGTACAGCTTGAGAGGTTGTGGTTCCATAATAGATTAAATACGTTGAAGAGTATTCGCCCGGAACTCTTTGACCTGCATAGTGAACTCAAGGTAGTTGAAAAGTTCTAGACTCCTTTGCCAAAATTCACTTCATTCAGGCTCTAAAGCCAGTTGAGCTCTCATTGCTCTTCAAAGCCAGTGACAACCAAATAGTTTAAAGAATTTCTTGACGTTACTGTGGCTTCGCCAGCACTGTCTTTCCCCTCAACTGCTCCCTGCAGGTTTGTATGTTTCTTTATTTACGTAACAGTAACATTTGCTGAATTTTCACGCGTAGGACACTTCTTCGCTCATGAGTATTGCGCTGTCCCCTTTCAGAATAAGATGGCAACGTTTAGAATTAGACAAGTTACTATGTAACCTCAATCATTATTGCCATTTTACACGGAACACCTGGAAGGAAATTAAACAGACAAAACGAAATAATAATTGCTAGCATGTTAGGGGAAAGTTGGGTGGTATGAACACTTAGAAGTAACATTTACCATCTTGTACTACCTTAAAATATAAAACTTCTTTGTGAATATACAATAAGAATTTTTACAGTGTCAAGTGACATATGCCTAAACTTATAATAGCACTTATGTACTAGAAACAAAACTTAAAAGCAAGTATTGCTGTGTAATTTTGGAAAACGTGTAAAGTGAACAATAGGAAGAAATATTATTTATTTTAATATTAATCATACCGTAGTCAGTTTTACAAACTTCTAATACTGACGACGAAGTACTTTTCCCCACCAAAGTTGACTACCTGCATATACTTACTAGGGGTGGATTTAGTAGAATTTTACCTTTGGCTATGACGCTTTCCCCCACTCGTGACGTTTGTGGTGAGTAAAGCTGGGGGACGCAGCGGTCGGGTGGTAAGCCTTGGCCTGGATGGGTTGTTGTGCCACGGGGTTACGGGTTATGGCGTTTTCCTCACTTTCATCTTGGAGAATGTCAAAATAAGGCATTCAAGATAGCTGGACCGTTTATTGAGATGTTAGTAAAGTGAAATCTTGCTAGTTACGAGCAGTATATTTTTACTTGAATTCTTTATATGTATTATCTCTTGTGCCTTAATTCTGCGCGATAACACTAAGACTCTACCTTAGGGACTGGTTTTGGAGAAGCTCTGAACCGTTTCCCACTGTATATGCTACCAATATTTTCGTTTAAGCGCCTTCAAATAGGCATCATGCCTAAGGTTAAGCGTTGGCAGCTTAGAATAAATCGTTTTTAAAGACTACTAGCTAAACCCCTGGGAGAAGAATCAAAGACGCCGTGCCCAATACTAATCTAGAACTTCCCTTGTGCACACGATTAGTTATAGAAATTATACAGGGCAAAGGAAAGCAAGTCTCGGAAAAGTGTTCCTTTTTAATTTTTAGAGCGGCCGCTCTTATTGACACTGATCCTCGGAGGCTACACAATATCCCTGTGCACTTCTCGTTGGTGACTAAGATCACATCACGTAGCCCATTGGGGATGCTCAGTGTTAGTAGGGATTCATGCAGATTACTGTACTTTTGAAATGGGAAGAGTTCTAATCTGCAGCCAATGAGATACGTTTACGTGCACAGCGTTGCAAGCTCATTACCCTCACTCTTTTCATATTTCCCTCTCTCTCGCATATTGCCCTACTACTCTCTAGGCACGCGTCAAGCCCCACTTAAGGGGAAAGCAATATGACAATACAGCAGGACTCCGATTGGTTGCCGGCCTGGCGCTGCTCAAGGACAAACTCCTTCCCATTTGAAAAGCACAGTAGATGGGCAATGTTCCACTTGAGCACCCAGGTTAATAGCGTTAGTGAGTGTGCGAGCGTGTCAAAGTAATAGCTGGGCAACATTGTTTATACGGCCTGAATTTTACCGTGCACATTATGAGCATGATCAAATAAGATATGTGGAGAGGGTTGACTTCCTCAATTAAATTTCTAGGAAATATTTTTGTACTAATTGACTGGAATGGAAGGTCCTGACTATTTAAAGCGCGGCAAAGTAAGGGGAATGCATCTTGTAGCAAAAAGCTGCATGCCACTACACTTCAAAAGAGCTGTTCATTTGCATTGCGTACTACATTGTTATACAGGGATGAGCATAAGTAGGTATACAGTTACATAACTGGTACTTTTGATGGATTGAGATTTTTTTTTTATTTGTTTTTATATCTGCTTATTTCACTACTAAGCTTTCCAGCCTTGCTCAGTTTGTCTATTTCTTTGTCGTTTGCTATTCCATTGCTTTCAGCCTCTTGTGTCACAATGGCTGGGAATTTCACCAAAGATCAACCAATCTGGATTTTGGAACATTATTGGACATCGGATTCAAAAGACATAGCATGAAGAATTTGAGATACCTCCTCCATCCAGGGTCACAATTTACAGATTACGCACATTTCATCAGGCAGGGTTGGTCAGTAATATACCAAAAGGGTGGCCGACCAGTCATCGTTACAACACCTGAAAATTAAATTTTAGTTGCTCAGATAACTGTCCAAAGTTCATAAAAATCAAAGAGAAGAATAGTCATGGAACTGAATACCTCAGACAGTTCTTTGAGTAGTGTCTTGTCACATCTAAAAATGAATCTCTTTCGACTGCGATTGATATATGGTTTGCTAGACGATGATCTAGACCCTCATTTACAGTTCTACGAAGTAATTTTGAACGAAGAGCTTAAGGTTATGCAACTGCACGAAGAATTAGATGGTCCGACAAAGTATACTTTAAACTTCCGAGTGGTGTAAATATGCATAAGCGTTGCTACTAACCTGCAGAAAATCCCCATTTAACAATTGAGTAACAGATGAATCATCTATGATATACTTTGGACAGTTCTATCGTATAAAGGAGTCGTTGGAATCTATTATTTTGAACACAAGTGTAGACAAAAACGTGCACCTCAACGATTTCTTGAGGATTGTAGTACCACAAATACGAATTCAATACAATGGTGATTATTATTTCTATTTTCAACAAGATGAACTCCTGCTGTCTATGCACTAACTGTGCAACGCTTTCTAACTGAAGAATTCCGAAACAGGTGTATAGGACGACGAGGGTCGATTGGCTGGCCACCAGGATCTCAAATTTTTACTCCTATGAACTTCTTTTTCTGGAATGTTGCTAAGCATTAGGTATTTGCAAGAAGCCTCTTAATGTACATGAATTTGCCCGTTACATAAGAGAAGTGTGCCAAGAAGGCAAATGCAAATAACGAATTGTGTACGTTTGTATGTTTCGGTGTGAAATGTAGACTACAAGTATGTGTAAGAGCTAAAGACCAACAATTTAAGTATTTGCAATAGTGATAGTGATCTTCAATGTTAGTTGCTGAAATTACAGTGAAATTAAAGTACATTTTTCTTTGCATACATAGCGTATCATTGCGTATACCTACTTATGACCCTCCGTTTATCTTTAGGCTTGGCTTTCAAGATCTTACAATTGGAAAGGGCAGCTACTATTTTAAATTGGCATTCTTAGCCCACATAATTCTTCGTAGAAGAATTACAAGAAGTTCTTGCCGTGAGGATTTTAGCACTTTTCTTATAAGCTAAATTGACGTTCAATCCAATAACAGGTTCTTCATTGCAAATCCAGCCTCTTCCATCCTTCCCTGTTTTCCGTTTTACTCTTCTTTTTCACGAAATATTATAGTATTATTTAGCATAGATTTTCCTGTCAGTCCTTCTACCAGCCTTTTTTGCACTTGGTATTGGTCACTTTCGATGCTGTTCTTCCTTTTCACACTCTTTCTAATACACCTTCTTTGCTTATTTCGGCCTGCCCATTGAATACTATAATATTTCACTTTGCTCTTTGGACATTTCAAATGATTCCAAACTTTCTTCCTCACTTTGTCACAACATTTGGGTTTCTTCACTGAGTGACACATTCCACACAAAGGACCCAACTAATTTCTTCTTTTAGTTCGTTCTTCAAGCTTCCTCAGATTCCCTTTCCTGTTAAAGGCTTCCTTTGCCATTGCTATTCAGACTTTTTGACAGCTGCTCAAGTTTACATATGATATAAACATGATGCGTTAACTCAAGGGAACTCTTTAATGGTCCTAAAAACATATCACTCAGCCAAAATACTGTGCAACGTATGATTACGGTAGTAAAACATATCTCTTTTGCCTAATCAACACCTGAGTAGAAAATGAGCCAAAAATCACCATACTAATAATAATAATAATAATAATAATAATAATAATAATAATAATAATAATAATAATAATAATAATAATAATAATAATAATAATAATAATAATAATAATAATAATAATAATAATAATAATAATAATAATAATAATAATAATAATAATAATAATAATAATAATAATAATAATAATAATAATAATAATAATAATAATAATAATAATAATAATAATAATAATAATAATAATAATAATAATAATAATAATAATAATAATAATAATAATAATAATAATAATAATAATAATAATAATAATAATAATAATAATAATAATAATAATAATAATAATAATAATAATAATAATAATAATAATAATAATAATAATAATAATAATAATAATAATAATAATAATAATAATAATAATAATAATAATAATAATAATAATAATAATAATAATAATAATAATAATAATAATAATAATAATAATAATAATAATAATAATAATAATAATAATAATAATAATAATAATAATAATAATAATAATAATAATAATAATAATAATAATAATAATAATAATAATAATAATAATAATAATAATAATAATAATAATAATAATAATAGTACATCTATAAATTTACGTGCTTATTCTTTTAAAAACAATATAATTAAGGAAACTGCTAAACGATAACATAGTTCAACAGCAGCAGTGTCCGATTTGAGCCTTCTGCTGCGCTGAACTTCAGTGATCAGAATTCTATGTGGTGTGAACACGTGCTAATCAGCACGTTATCATTAAGCATGATATTATTGTGCTTAGTGCTTGATTTCAAATGGCCTCGCTTAACTGCTGTATGCTACTAATTAAACGTGTAGCCAATATTACATCAATGAATGCCCCATAGGTATCTGGTAATATCAAAGCAGTCTGACGCTGTGTTCAACGTGATGTGCATCAATATTGATAACACGGTCAAGTCTAATTACTCAAAGGAACAGAAAGTTAAGTCTTACGACGTGAAATGGCAAATGATATTTGTATTTATATTGAGTATGCCACAACTTCCATTGAAAAAAACGTATATCAATTAGATCATATGCTCATAGAATGTACCAATAAGATCACCAAATAAATAGCCTGCATCATGGGCGTCAACATTTTTTCTAAATTTGTGTCGCAATGAAAATATTTAGCTTTTATGATCGTAAAAGTACTTGTATATGGTTTTTATATTATTTTCTACATATATCTTAACACAGGTATGCAAGTTTACGCACTCCTTGAGAATAGTGTTAGCTTGAGGGAAGAGGGTACCTTAAAAATTGTGAAAATATAAATTTTTTGTCTTATTTTCATAGTTTGAACTGTTTTATATGGATATTAATTTTTTTGTCCCAGAACTTATTTTAAATGCCTAAAGGTATAAATCACAAGCTGCAAGGTAGGACAGGCCCGCTTTTCACTTTCTGGCTACTCTTAAAAGCATCTCTTGATACCTTTATGCATATTTTCTTCTTCATTTTATATTTGCAAAACCTGCTTCTTGTTGTTCTTTCACTTGTTGCTTGGCATCCTGTGGTTCCACATGTCTTTTTGTTCTTTAATAAGGAAAATGCTTACATCTATTGCTAAAATGTTCAGAAGAAGGTCTGGAGGGCCTGGTAGGAAGAGAAAGTTGAATGTGAATAATGAAAACAGTGAAAACAAGCCATGACTTGAAAACTGCACAGCACCTAGTGATAATCAGGGTGTTAGGTTAGGGGATTCAACTCCACATGCCAGTGTAGTACCAAACAAAAGTGCCTCTAGTTGCAGTTCTCAAAAAAAACATTATTCTCCTGTCCTAATGCTATGAGTCAAGAGGCTATGCTATGAATGAGTGAAGCAATAGTTGTACTATAATAATTGATATTGATCGACTTTCAGAAACCATAAATGTAAACCATTAAATGTAAACATTGTAATGCAAGTGATAGTATAATATACTTTGAAGATACTACAATCAGATACGGTACTGTAAAACTTTAAACTTATTTTCCCGTAACTTTTGTTTTTTAAAGCGTTATGTCCCTTTTCTTTGAAACTGTTTATCCTAGAGCAATGAAATCTTCACAGACTGTTTCCTTCACGCATATCTATTTTCAACACTTGGATGTTATCATCAAGGTCCTGATATATTTTTTCTTTTCAAAATGTACCAAAAAAGATATGAAAAAAAATTTTGCAGTTGCATTTTAATGCTATATACTCTAAAAATGTCATTTTGTTGATGAAAAATATCACTGTTATACTATTAATAGTTCTTCAGAAAAGGAACATTGTAGATAACACATTTACCATGACGGAGACAGAAAGTACCCTTGATGCGTTACCATCAAGGGAAGGAAAGGGCAGGCGACAAGTTCATGCGTCATGTATAAGCATTGTGGGCGGGATGGTAGGTTTGGCCGCTCTTTATGGTAAGGATATCATTAATTTTACTTCAGCCCGGTAATCTACAAAAGAGCGCAATTCGTTTAGGAAAATGAAGAGGAAGACATTTATTTATTTGTGTTAAAAGTAATTAGTATTGTTTCAGCTCGTAATGGATGATGATGATTATTATGATGGTGATGATGGTGGTGGTGATGATGATGATGGTGGTGGTGGTGATGATGATGATGATGATGATGATGATGTTGATGATGATGATGATGATGTGCATTACTGGAAAACAAAAACACATGATTTCGATTATTTCATTTGTGGCCACTACAGGCGTCATGAGTGGTGTGTAGAACTGGAGGGTGTGGTCAGCGCCAAAAACCCTCTCGGCCAGTTATGCGGCCTTCAGGAATTGGGTTCGCTACTTCTTTATCAAGTAGCTCCTTAATCTACCCCTCAGAGACCTAACGAGGCCGATTCAATATTACCGGAACGAATCCATAATTTCAGTAATATTCACGTGTCCACATTTCAATTCATGTGGATTTGCCCGTATGGTGGCAGCCTCAGCGGTACGGTATACCCACTGGGGAAGTGTTTTGTTTACATCTGAGGGCGGTGCTTGCCACGAAGCACACACCGGTCGGGTACAACACAGGTCGCTGGCGTGTGTGAGAAGTAACCCCGTCAGCTCCGCATTGCCGAAAAAATTAACATTTTTACAAAACGATTAAACCTACCGAAACGAAATTTAGTATTTTATATTTCTTATACCTGCATCTATTCAGGTTATTCTGGCCGAATCTCTGCCTTCCATCTGTATGTGGTAAGAACGGGCGTTAAACACTACTGATGTGTGCACTCACATGACTTTCTCTACTCACTCTGTACAACATATTCTTAATATAAAAAAACAAACGACTTCTCATTTTGGAAAACTCTAAGAAATGGAAAATTCAATCAAATAGCACGGAATGTCTTGAAAGTGGTTCACTCCAAGAAAAAATGTATTTGACATACATCCTGTGTTCTAACTCTTTTTTTGTGTAGTAGGATTTTATCTCTCTTACGATTTTCCGGTTATGCAGAAGTCATCCTGAATGAAGAGAACTTCTGAGGGCATTCCTAGAAACTTGAAGATACACGTTTCATTTGGCATGAAAATATCTTAAACAATATCAAAAACGAAAAGTCGGTTAAAAGTTGGTATTTAAGTTTAATGTCTTTCAAGAATGCAACACGAAGATTCTGAAGAAAATTGCTCCACCCTAAACTACCCATTAGATGGAAATGTTTTTTGAAAAATTTTATTTTCTTGAAAATGCTCAAACGATTTTGACTAAGATGTTTTATTAAAAAAATGTATATTTTGAATTTTCTGGCTATAGCCTATGTAGTGCTGTTTACTCTAGATGACTCTTGAATAATTCGTAGATCGTAAGAGAGACCAAATCTTACTGTACAAGAAATTCAATCACACTAAAACATACAGTCTTATGTCCCAAAATTTGCTTTGTAGAGTGAACCATTTCGGAGATATGCCTTATTATTTGTGTGAGTTTTGGAGAGCTTATACGTCTGTCAAATGGAACATCGTTATTTATTTTGTATACGTTAACCGTGCAAAGACAACGGAATTTGAAAGCTTTAAAAGATTTGACTATCGCTCAAAGCCATTTCCCATATTCTCCGTGTACCTACAAGAAGATGTACAATAAGATAATTTCTGCAAATGTTTATCTCAACTAACACAAGGAAGATATAGGAATAAGAGTTTGTAAAAATGGTTAGCACTAGAGTAGAGAAAGTCATGTGAGTGTAACACATCAGATTTTCAGTTATGCTGTTCACAGATAGGTAGATACATACTCGCAGACTTTTTTCTAAAAATGCTTTTCTTATCCGGGAAGTCTCAAACCGTGTATGTATTTTAGGTGTAATCTCGATATCGAATTTTTGAGTTAAATATAATACCTTTCCTACTTAACCATGCCTAGTAGAGAAAGTAAAACTGATATATGCATTGCATAGAGGAAAGGAGACGAGGGCTAGACAGAGAAAAAATGAGAGAATGGGAAGGGCAGTTGACGGAAACAGCGTGAGAAGAATTTCTTGTACAAACTAAAAACAAAACAATTTTCCACATTTAACGATACGCTATAGTATCATTCACCTGCAATTATCCAATACCCAGGTCATCATTTAGTGCGTAAACGTACCCCCTTTCGGTAGGACAATTATCGGTTCCAATGTTGCCGAAACAGCCATGTAAGTTTCTAGTCACATCGTGATTAACTCCAGACGTCACAAACAGCAACCGGAAACGGAAGTGCATTTACAGTTGACCCAGTTTCAAACAGGAGACATCCAAAGTTTCGAGACTTATTGCCAGTCAAATGGACTTCCTGCTCGTCGAGTTTGGTGTCAGAAAAACTATCTGCAATAGATTGCCCTGTTGAGTAACAAAATATCTACATGTCCGATACTGAAGGGGAAGACAGGACAAAACAAACACCTTAAGGGTTTAAACTTATTTTACACTGAATTTATGTTATATGAAGTACTTAAAATATTCTGGTAAATAGAGTATCAGAAATTCGTGAAACATAGAGTTTTAAATTAGTTTTTTTAGGCTTTTTAAATGCTACTAAATGGCCTATGAATGCAACAGGGTAAAGTGACCACACGGTGTTCAGCTCACTCAATAGTTCTAAAGTGTACTTATTGGATATTTGATCACAAACTCTGAAAATATTGAAGCTATATATGAGGAGCGAGGTGTACAGGAGAATACTTCGCTCACTACGGTCCGGTACGGAACTACTATAGGCCACCACCCCTCCACAAGGGGAAATAGATGAAGCGAAGGGACACCACAGGCCCGCAGAGAGAGGGCACAGAGTAGAGCTACAGACACGTACAAAGGTCCCAAACAATTCTATAGATAGCCACCCGGCACACCACCGAAACGTTTCACCACTACCCAGAGAGAGGACGACGAAGGGATCTTAGCGGCCCGGGCGCCCGCATGCTGCTGTTTCAGGTTGGGCCAGGGAAGAAAATTTTCACAGCGCAACTATCCTCACCATCCTACATATGCCTTGACCACCGCGCTGACAACCAGACCAGCACGATGATAAGGAAATGAAATGGAGAAGGGAAGGAAAGGAATCCGTGGATTAGAGAAGTCACCCCAGCAGCCGTCTAACGATAAGGGGACACCATGGAAAAGTATAAGTCAGCGTGGTCGGCCGAAGGGAATCGAACCCTCTGCTATGTAGTCTAAACTTCCTTTAAGTTCCTAAAATCCTTCGTAATTTATTTGCTTCGTAATACACTCTTTCGCCCTCGCTTCATGATTCCTGAAGAAATATAGTGCAAAACTGCCTGGTGATCCTGTGTTGTGCTGATAAACTTCGTTAATGAACATTTTAATTGCACAAACACATTTTCACAAGTGACAAGTTCTAACCTTTATTTACAAAACTATATTTTCCGTATTGAATATTGGAAGACGCACTGTTTGTACGTTACAGAAGCCTACCTTCATCACATTATTTAGCTATTAGAAGTGATACTTCAAACAATGCCCATTGTCATCTTTATGTGCTCTAGTGTTGCAGGAGGCTGCATGTAGTGCGCGACGCCAAGATAACAAAGCACCCGTTCCTCAGTAAATCTGAGATCATCCTTGAGGGCCGCGTTGAGATCGGAGAAGGCCAGTTTCCTCCAGAACCAGCAGTATCTACCGCGAGTCGGACAGAATTTCAACAGGACATAACTACACAGTCGAGTTGTGTGTTGCGAATATGGTGGGCCGGGGAGCTTTTGGAAAAAATGTCCAGGTCGTGCACATTGTCCATAGTTCTTCTCAACAGAAAGAACGGCGTTCCGGGAAGCATGTGGACACCGTTACAATTACATCAAAATCTCGAATGACCTAGTAAACCTCTTTGAGAATGATGGGTGCTAGGCAAGCGATCCCACGTACAACTGGACACTGAGATCGATGTAACGAACATGAGATCTGGCGCATCAAGGGCCTACAGCAAGGAAGTTAAACTGCAAGTAAAGTGCATTAATGTATTAGGGAGTTACCTTCCAAAAAGACAAATGCTTGTAAAAGTATATGGGCGCTTATTTTCTAAGACAGTTAATATAAGTGTTCTTCAGAGTAGCATTTTGGACCCTTTCCTATTCATAATTTTTATAAATGGCATACCAGAAATTAAGTCCGATAGAATAACTATGCTGAAGACATACTCTTTGGTGATATTATACTCTATTGTCTTCTTATCGATTGTTGTTCCTAATTGCTAAAGTTAGTTCTAATTTTAATTCTTAATGCTATTCTTTAAATCCTTGTGAACTTTTCAATCATAATTTAACTATGCAGTGTTATTGTGATGGATTACTGCTGGTCCTAAGGATACTTTCGGTCTAGGTAAGATGAAAAAGTAACTATACCAACTATTGAGGGAATTGGTGTATAAGAACATTGTAGAACTACTTTAAAATAACAGAATTCTCTCACAAATACTTCGTTTATTAATTATGATTATGAAACAAATTTTACCTGTAATGTACTTTATCACAATAACTTAATGCATATGAATTAGGTGTATGTGAGTGCTTGTTCCTATGCACTTCTACGCCGTTGCACTGACTTCGACCAAACTTGACATAGATATCCTTTGACACAAGGCAAAGGTTACTGAGAACTTAGTATTTGAAATTCCACTCTATTTCACACCGTTATTCAGTTTTATGTAATGCCTACGAAAGCTCACCATATCATCTACTTATACCTTTATCAACTATAGTAGTATTGAATATTGCCAACAATTATTTGTTTTCACGGCCTTCCAGAGTAACAAAAGGGCAACAATTCACACAATATTCGTTAACATCGATCATGGAGTAACAAGACCGTCAATTTTTTTCCTTCTTTTGTTTTGACTTTCTTGTGTTTCCTTAGTAATTTTGTGTATGTTGGTTACTGAGAATGAAGACGGTTATATTGATGCTACTTAAACTGATATTGTTTTTTCGCAATTGATTTTTTTCTATAAATAGCGACGAGTAGCCCAAATGTGACAGTGTAAAAGTCACTCTGCTATATTAACCAGCAGCATCGTTAAAATAGTGGTATTTGTGCTTGTTCAACAGTGTTTTTGTGTGGTACTTTATTGGTATCTTATAATTGTCTCTATACTTTTCTTAATTTTTAATTAAATCTTTAGGTATCTATTACTGTACTATTTTAAACACCTCTAGAGAAATGCAAAACTTGAGGAAATCATGACATTCTTTCTGTCCTCAAAAAATCATTGACTACATTAGTTTCTATAGTCGTACCTAATCTCACCAGGTGCTCGTGCTGTCCATTACAGCTATAAACAGCCATTGCATAAAAGACGTAGTTCACTGTTAAATGAACCGAAGACCATCAGATTCCAAAACAGCTACTAGAGTACAGATCAACCGGAAAAAGGCCCAAAGGCGACCAATAAAGGGATGGAAAAACCAATTCACAACTTTAGACGGAAGTGGGCCAATAAGCCTAAACCGTGATTATGATCACGATGACTGTTAATTCTTCTAATTAGCTTATTAAGTGTTTTAGCTACATCCAAAACTAGAGCTGTTAGGCCAAAACAAATTGTGTTTTTGGATTCAGGACTACTAATATATCCAAGAATAGGTTCAGCTCAAAGGCACCAAATTGTGTGTTGACCACTCCAATTTATCCGGTGCAAATATTCATCGACTGGATAGTTTATTCCTTACCGAAGTCTTTACTCCTACAACATAGAAAGAAATCAACAAGTGCAGCTCATGTTTATGTAAATTATTTTTAACAAGTTAAATTAAGAAATGTAACAAAATTCCAAATCGGCTTTTATTGCACACATTTTTAAGTGCAAGATAGGTTTTGAATATGAACAAACAGCAAGAATAGGGTGAGTAAGAAAATTTTCCAGTACTTTTGTAAGCGTATTTAAAAAACGAAGTCCAAAGTTCCATCTGTTCTGGAGTAATGACATTTTCCAGACGTACTTTAAAGGCCTCTGTGACTGAAAAATGACCGAAAAATTATCAAATTGACCATTTTTAGGCTATGCATATAAATGTTCCCCAAATCTTTAGTCATCGGTTGGCAATGAAACACTTTTACATTCTGCCATTTTTAAAGGTCTAGCGCATGCTTATAAAAACCCGTGTGCACTACATTTAAACGTCCCTTTTCTGATTAAATTTTCGGCTATATTTGAACAAAATGTGGACCAAAAAGGCTCAAACAACAACCAAATTCAGCGGAAAGCAGTCGCTAACCGGCAACTCGCCGCAAGGGAAAATCTGTGAATCTTAGGATAAAAACTACTGTACAAAAGAGGGAATATGTCACAAACAGGTAATATGACTCGTGAACATGATGAATGAGTGTAGAAAAATTGATTTTTCTCGACTTTACATTTTTAATTTTTTAATACACTATCTGCTCTATGCCATGCTACTAGAATTTTTCCAGTATGTGCCCCATTTATGCGACTTTAACTTCAACCTTTGGTTTCAAAATCTGAAAATTTGTTTAGCTTAATAAAAATAAATACACAACGATTAAAATAATATTTTTCATGTCCATCAAAGCAAATAAATTAAATACCTTAAAAGAAATTGTGGTTTCTTCCTGCAAGAGATTGATGGTGTTTGTTGGGCAATTAGAGTTTATTAAATAATAAAACTGTTATATTTTACTTTCTGATGCGCATGGAATATTTTGAATACTAAGGCATTTTCGCGCTGTGAAGAAACTGAATAGTTAATTTCCTCAAAATTATAAAAAAGATTGTGCTGGAAGTTTGTGTGGTAGTTTATAACATATATAGCCTTAAGTGTGTAAATTATTGGTTTCATACCTATAAAATAATATGGAACATTCAAATTTCAGTCTTAGGGTCCCTTAAAGTATAACACGCATTTTACATCAGATATGAAACACTATGTTTAAACTCACCTCTTTGTAGCTTCACTTGCACAACAAAGAACATTTTTGTGTGCAAATGGTTATTCTGATTAATTTGCCATACAAATAGAATTTTGACGTGAATTTTAATTTCGTACAGGAACCTATTTTTTATTGAAGTCTATTTTGCACTAATATTCATAGCAGCTAAGCTAGCGGAGTTCTGAAATTGAGTATTTCTTATGCAATTAGCTTCTGTTTTATTAGATATTTGCGACAGTTTCTATGAGAAAATTCGCAGTTTTCAGGTCAATTTGCCGAGTACTCCCAAAGAGAGAAAAAACATTTTTCTGCTATTTAACGACTTGCTGAAAAGTGTTCTTGTGTTGACATTTTCAAAGTTTTGTAAAATTAATTTGGAATTTGAGTTTTAAACGTGTCATTCTTATTCAAATATTACATGATTTGAAAATAAAATAGGAATCACTCTATGAAAGGAATGTAAATATTTGCGTCTACGCTTATCTTTATTTCTAATTTAATTCGCTTATTAATTATCCTCAAAACTTTTAACAATATTTTATTGTTATAAATATATTATTAAGTAATAATAATTATTATTTAATCAATAAACTTATATAACGCTTTTATTTCTTATTACAAGGATCACTTGAAAAATTCTTGGAATGACTTGCAGATTACAGCAGCATTTCTGAAGCCTTTTGTTTACAAAATCAGCTGTCCTTCATGGAAAAATTTCCATAACATAAAAATTGTGCAAAAATCATAGTAGGTATAGCTGTTTGTTTTAGTGCAAACGTGAGTACGCATATACGGGAAACATAGCAAATATCGAGCCTCATGCGAACATTAAGTTACTCGTAAGGATAGGCGTGAATGTAAAATATTCAAATTAATATAGAAAGAACACTAGGTGAATCTGAAGCCCCATTTTCAACGATTTTCAGGTGAGCCGTGGAGTTTAAACGGGAGCGTAAAAGTTCATTAATAAAATACACGACATGCTTCGGCAGGAACGCAGAATGAAGGTGTGTCTGAATTTCCTAAATATTTAAGCATTTTAACGTGTACTTCACAATTTGAGAGAAGAGATGGACGTGCAGAATAGATGTCACACCTCTGACTCTAGACTTAAAGTGAATAAGAGTGCAAAATATCTGAGCAAAGTTTGGCTCGTTTTCAGAAGGATCCCATCTACTTTATACTTGGATTTGTACCAAACGACGAAACGTGAGTGCAATGACACATATTGAAACAAAAGTTAAGTCTAAGTAATGGTCAATGGGTTCAATTTCACAGTAGTTGCTTCAAATGTGCAGCAGAAATAACAATTTGGGTGTTAATACTCGTATGCAATGAAAAATTATTCGGAAAATAATTAAATTTTAACACTAGAAAGACTTAGGTTTCAAAACTTCAGTCCTCTATGATGTTGACATTTCCATAATTTCAGATATAATTCAAACAAACCATATAAGTTAAGTAACTGTACTTTCACACTTGCCATGTGTAGGCTACATTTGAGAAGTACAATCAGACTGAAAAATTCAGTGCCATATTCGGGACTTAAGCCACAGATCCTCAGCTTACGGCACGTTTCATTAACCAGCTCAGTTATCATGGCAATATACCGGCAAGATGTTAGGTTCCTCACTTAATACACACTCTTCGTGTTAACTAAGGTGCTATGAAACACATGAGTCAATTAGGGAATTTAAAGCCGCACTAATCTGTAAACAAGTTAGATTCAAATTTTAGCTTTCCATATGATACTATGGCTAGAAGATAAAAGATAACTGCTACTAAATGATATCATAACGAACGAAATTTGAGTCCAAACTGCCATTTAAACGAACATGGCAAACTGTAAGGTAAGTTAGATTATGATTTGTAAGTAGCATATGATATATGCACCTGGGACAGGCTTCCAGTATACCTATACAAAGTACTTAAATTACGAAAATCTGATGTGTTGCACTCACATGACTTTCTCTACTCTTGTGCTAACCATTCTCCCAAGCTCTTATTCCTATATCTTCTTCATATTAGTTGAGATAAACATTTGTACAAATTATCTTGTTGCTTATTTCATTGTAGGTGTAAGGGGAATATTAGAATACAGTAGGTTTTGTGCAGCTTTTAAAGCTTTGAGTTTCCGTTCTCTTTGCTCGCGCAGCATACAAAAAAGAATGAACAGCGATGTTCCATTTCACCAGTTTTAAATTTTCCGAATCTGACACAAATAATAAAGAATATCTCCGAAATTATTCACTCTGCAAAAAACATTATTCAGACATAAATTGTGTGCTTTAGCGAAATCTACTTTTTTGTGCAGTAAGATTTTGTCTATCTCTTACGGTTTACGAGTTATTCAAAAGTCATCCAGAGTAAACAGGACTACATAGGCTATAGCCAGAAAATTCAAAATATACATTTAATTTGTCATAAAAATATCTCAAACTTATGGCATTTTAATCAAAACCGTTGAGCCATTTTCAAGAAAATAAAGTTTTCGAAAAAATTTCCATGTAAAGGGTAGTTTAGGGTAGAGCTATTTTCTTCAAAATCTTCGTGTCGTATCCTTGAAAGACATTAAACTTAAATACCAACTTTGGTTTCTAACCGACCTTTCGTTTTTGAGTTATGCTGTCCACAGGCTGACAGACACACACGCGCGCGCGCGCACACACACACACACGCACACACACACACACACACACACACACACACACACACACACACACACACACACACACACACACACCTTTTTTTTAAAAATGCTTTTTTTATTCAGGGGGTATCAAAACATATTTCCGCTGAAATTTCGACATCGAATTTTTGGGTGGAATACAATATTTCCTTCTACTTACCAGTAGAGAAAGTAAAAAATGACTACGTATAGTAACAGGATGAATCTATGATGCTTATTGCAAATCCTTGTTTGTAGGCGAGATTTTAAACTGACATCATTTTTTTTACAACTAGATGAAATACCGAGTGTGATAGTTCAGAAGGAACTGTCCATGGCCCGCATTCGGGATTCTTTGTTATCTGCAACGTCTCTGCATATAGTCAATGTCTTAATTGGAAAAAATACTTGGGGAGCTTCATCTTTATAGGAGCTTCCATAATGAAGGGAATTGTACAGGGTGGCTGGAATAGACAAGGAGCAGTAGGTTGGGTGACCAACTCCTCGGCCACTAAAGAGGCTTCTATTGGATGTACTGGAAACACAAATAATATGCTCAAAATAAGATTCGCCCTGCTCATGCCAAACAGCAGTGCGATTGGTATGAGAATTTGTGGAGCATTTGCTACGACAGGTGTTTTCATCATACGCGTTATGGCCGATTTGAAGCATGCATCTGACCAAATTCCGCAGTACCTCCAGTTGATGGGGGAAAAAATTAGTTAAGCAGCTAACTGGATATATTTGACTATAAATTTCTCACGCTATCTGCCATTAAGTTGACACTACCCAAACTCTAAAACAATAAACTAATTCGTTGTTTTTGTATCATGACCGTTCCGTGATAACACGAGTGAAGAACTAATCACAGCAACGGGACCTGAGTGACATTATTACAAAGCTTAAGCATGTGACCACTAGGAAGCTACTTGGTGCAGCTTCGCAGTAATACCCACTCCCAAGGACACATGGCCCTGCACATATAGCCCACCCAAACTACTGCTCATTGTCTATCCGAGCCACCCAGTACACCAATATAGTATGTGCGGCCAACCGCAGCCCTTCACCTAATTATCTCATCCCTTAACACAGTGCAGCAGCACTTTGGCATGGCACAGCTATTTTGACTATTATGTGGCTATAAACATTTTGACTACCATTAGAAAGTTTCTCTTACTTCTTCCGGATTCATTCATCACAGACTAAAGCTATCTACTGGCCTTCCATACAAACTAGATATTATATGCTTTATAAAAGCGTGAGCTTTTAATGACATTTTGACAAAAAATAACTATATAGAATGGTTCCTGCAATATTGTTATAGCAAATTATAAGCAATAGATTTAAAACATCGACCCCAAGTATCTAAGGGTACGCCATTTCTACCAAGAAACGCACTATATAAGCCAATGACAGTTCAATTGCTGCACCTGGTTATATCTATAAACAGTCAAAAATGATAGAAGTTTAACCTTTATTTACATTTTGAATGACTATGGCGTAGTAAGAAACAACAGTTTAAGAAATAGAAATTGCGGCATGAACCAATATTTGACTCTTGCCTACGTCATTGGCCTTCCCCCAGCGCTGTAGTAGCGTTGCTGCATCCTGAGCTATTATCCGCCTCTAATCTCCTGCATATGGCAGTAGCCAATAGGAGCGCGCTACACCGTAGCCATATCGGGTGCTTGTGAATGAAAGAGACAGACACAGTAGCATGCGCGGAGCGTAAAAATAGCGTTTCGCTGTCCGTTTTACAGATAGCTATTAGGTGGAACTGTTAATCAAAATTTAAGTTACACTTTGCTAATGAGTTAAACTAAATAAATGGCAATAGAAATGGATTTAGTTGTTCCACATGCTGCAGCAGTTAACTCTTGGCACGTTTTAAAATCAAGTTTATACCTTTCTTTGTCACTTGAGCTCCTTTTAAAAAGCTCTATAAACACTACTAAAACACTAGTAAAACACTATTTTTTTCCTGCTCTGTCACTAATACAGTCACTGGCTTTACTTAGCGACATGTTACAAGCTTCTACAAATACATACAACTGCACATTATGTACCTGATCTGTCCTCTTGTCAAAGTAATTAGGGGTGTATTACGAGAGAGGGGAAAGCATAACGGCACACTTATTCACAAGGGTTATTCACACCTCTGTTAACACCTCAAGGTCCTCTTCAGTTCTGACAAAATACAAGTAAATGTAATTGCGTATACATACAGAACGGTTGTAACTAAAATTACGTTCTTTTTCGTACGTGCTTGTACGACCATTCTGTTTATATCTGGCATAAACTTTAAGCTTGTAACAAACGATTAATGTGCGAGTGTTAATCTAGTAATTACTAAGCGAGAAGAAGCTATAGATAGACTGCGAACAAAATAAAGTTGGAGGCGTGGCTTACCGAAACTGAAGCTCTTCTGCTTTCCCCCTCCACTATCCTTTGGGTTGCCTCTCCTCCACTACGCCGTTTATACCGGTTCCATACAAGGGAATGCGAGAAAGGAGGGAAGCGTATCACGTGATGCACTGGTGGTGTGGAAGGGACATGGCTCTGCTGAAGCATGCGCACACCGACTCTTTTTTGCTCGCTGTCTATCTATAGTTCTGACTATGCAACGCTGCAGGCCTGCGATTCGCTACAGCCGTGTAGCCTCTTAAGGTCATATGCAGAAGGTTTGAAACAAACCTTAGGGAGCCGGATACTCAATGGATGCGGTCATTTCCATCAGCTCATAATAGAGTAATTGAGGAGCTGCCTGACAGAAAAGTAGCTGCCCCATTGTCGCACTCTATGTGGATGGAGGGAGAGAATTATGCGGTCATGCGGTAGGTCTTAGCCCGCTAGGACTATCGTGCCTGCGGTTTACATAGTAGGTAAAGAAGGTATTGTATTCCACCCTGAAATTCGATATCGAGATTTCACTGGAAATACATATTTTGAGGCCCCTATAACTAAGAGAGCATTTCTAGAAAAAGGTCAAAAAACAACCCATCCAAATTTTACAACCCCTTATGTACAAATTGGCACTATTTGACCAATGTGGATAAAACTTTGGACACTTACACCTTATGTATACGTAGTTGCGACCCTATCTATATTTGTGACCTCGTACCTACAGAATTCACCAACGTAATGCCGGGTAGGACAGCAAATTGTATATATAAATCTACATATATTTTCTTTAATGTAAACTAAAGTATTTAACCGAAAATAACCGTATTCATCGAATGAACATATTTCAATTATCCTATAAAAATTTGCAACTCTACCTGAAGTAGAATTTGTCAAAGCTTACCCACCTGAATTTTTTTAAAAATGTGAAACTGAGAAATACGAGTTAAAGTGTGACAAAATACTTTTAAATACTTTCTAATTTGGTATATTTCAAACATCGGTGTAGTAGACAAACTGACATCGCAGTATTCTACTCATTATGGGCTACATTATGCACGCAAATGGTTTTCTAAAATCTTGACTCCAAAATGCTCTTCACCACAACAATCCGTTAAAAATTTAGTTGTTTTTTTTTTCCGTAGTGACTATTAAAAACAAGTACTGGTATTACAATGCACTTACACAAGTAATAAATATTTTCTTAATTCTACTTTAAAACAGGTTTTATCTCGGATTCCAAAAGATTGTATTACCGTTTTATTCATTTGGTGAAAAATGTTATTTAGTTGCTTTTTCTTTCCTTTTTTTTTTTTTTTTTTCTCCCCTTTTTTAACCAGCGAGAAATCTCAAAGAGTATACTGCAAATGTTAGAGCATTTCACTAGTATCTTTCGCAGCCTTTTAGAGCAACATTTGGCAACCGTGCACTTCCCCTTGCAGGAGAGTGACTGATCACGTTGGAGGGGTAGGTCACGTTTGATTCACAGGAGAGATTCCGATAGCAGCTACGATTGCATTATGGGAATTACATTCATTTTGTTAGTGGTATTTCGTTCTTAAGGCAGTTCTCTATTCCATTTGCAGGGAAATAATAAAAAGAGCTAAAGCCCAAGCACTTGCTTTTAGTTCGAATGATGGAAAAAGTCCAGATTTACTTGCAGACGCCTAAAGCAGAAAGGATATAGGTTCCGTAGTTTTTACTGGCAGTACAGCAAAGGTCACATTATTGCCCAAGCATCGAACAACAATAAAAATAGAAATGGATGTATTACATTCATGTCTTTTTTCAGCTCTCTATCATTTATTAGTGGGTGTACAGCCATGGAAAAAATCATTGAGTGCATTAGGAGAGCAGAATATTTCTAAGCCCCATATTGTGTTCCAGTACGGTTTACAAAAGTCGATATTTCCAACATTCAGCTGAGAGTACTGATAGTCTCTGCTCCATATGTTATCGTCTGTCGGACACACAAATAGCCTGTGTTCAATAGGTAACATATGGTAACATATGGAAGAAAGCTCACAAATAATCTTAGGCTGCATTGTGGAAATATTGACTGGTGTAAACCGCACTGCAATACGATGTGGGACTTAAAAATATTCTACTCTGCTAATAGACAATCATTTCTTCCATGGCATACAAACTATTTATACGAAAGCATACTTTTCTTTCTAGTACATTTTATTTGAGCTACACCTTTGTAGAAATAACGGGTGATGCAAAAGACTGTGAACCGGCTGCGCTGTGTTTTGTCTGTACGGGTCCTCTGCGCTCGTCGCCGACTGCAGCTGTCTTAGAACAGCTCGGATAAAGTCATACAGCATTTTTAAAACTACTTTTACAAGCTTTACTTACCAATATAATTATAGCAGATGCTGAAACTGGCCACCGTCGTTGTCCATACATTTTTGGCACCTCTTTAGGAAATTATTATCCATCACTCGCTGTAGTTCACGTTGAGAAATGCTGGAAATTTCCTGACGGATATATTTTTTTTAATTCTTCCAGGGTGTGTGTGTTTGTCTTGCACACTTTATATATTAAGTTACCGCAGAGATTAGAAATCACAGATGATTAGGTTGGGGGACTGAGGGGGCCACAAATTTCCACTAATAGTTTTGTCCTGAAACATACTCTCAACTGTTCTCATCGAAAGATTGACTGTATGAGCTGTTGCAGAGTCTTGCTGAAAAAAGGCAAAATCACGCCCCCTGTCGGTTAATTCTCTAAAAAAGGGCGCAAAATTGTATTCACGTATGTACGAGCGTCAACTGTTGACTAAAAAAATTGGGCCTATAACTCTTTCTCCACTAATAGCGCACCATACACCTGACGAGCTGACTGAGTTAACACACACGAATCGTAAATAAATACACGCTTTGCAGTAGAAAACAAATTCTGAGCCATAATACACTTTGTGACTAAGTAAAGGACTAAATAATAAAGCTACTGGTAATAATGCAGCCGCACGATATCGCGTCAGCTCAATACTGATTGTGAGCAGAGCAGAGAAAAACAAGTCATGCTCGTGACCTTGTGTATATCAGCTGCTGGTGACGTGTTTCCGCGTGTGCAGTGGAAAAACACCACGTAGCGGTTCACATGTATTTGGATCTCACTGTAGTTACACTACACATTTCATTATAGATTGAAATGGAACAGCGATTGTTAAATGTTTAAAAACTTAAGCTGTATGCTGGGGAGAAACATCTGAAAATCGATAGCATTTAAAAAGAATGCCAACAGTATTGCACAAATCGAACCATTAATACCCATACCTTGGAAATGGCTTATGCCAACATAAAGGTATCTCGTTGTCGCCTATCACTTACCGTTTACCAGTTATGCAGGATTATACAAAGTTCCTTCCGAATGAAAAAAACTTCACAGGCTATACCTAGAAAATTCAGGACATATATTTTGTTTTTCGTTGCAATACACTTAACATGTGGTACTTTTATGATTATCATTAGAACCATTTTTGAGGAAATGAAAAATTTCGGATTTGATTCCAAAATACTCCTGTCGCGTTTTGGAAGCTACTGAAATTAAATAGAAAGTTTCATATTTATCAAACTTTTCGTTTTGGCGTTCTGCTATTGACAGACACGCGCGCGAACACACACAAACATGAGCGCGCACACGGACATTTTTCAAAGATGTTTTTTTTAATTCAGGGGACCTCGAAACATGTATTTTAGGTAAAATCTTGTTATCAGAAGTTTTAGTGTAATGCTATACCCTCTCTAACTAGTATGTATGTGGCAGAAAAAGTAAAAACCTGTGTTATGTCGCAAATTATACAATTAAAATAAGTCAAAATTATTTCATTTAAGCCCTTAATAGAAGAGACTAAAGCTACATTACTTTTCTTTTACTTGAACCTATGATGAAAACAAGAAGGGCACAATCTGAAATATTAGTTACGCCTTGCAGAAGACACCCGAAGGATCTATGGAACGCTAGGAAGTGGTGGCACAGGCATTTAGCGCGTACGGTAGGTAAGCTCGGTTGAATCAGGACACTAAATAAATCATTCCAAACTGCTAGTTCCATTTTCAGCAGAACTTGCATTTGTCCCATTTCATCGTTTTATACAATCCCTTAGCAACAAGTTGTTGCACTATGTTTTTCAAAAAATACCACGGAGTGTCGTTCTCCGTGGTCTAGTGGTAAAATGCTAGCCTGTAGTTCCCATGGTCGCGGGTTCATTTGAGAGAAGCATAATATAGAAACTTTTTTTGAAAAAATATCAAGGAACATCTCGGGAATCGATTCAATCCACACAAAAAAAATCATTTGACATTAACTACCTGTTTTAACAATATCAAATTCTCTCCTTTTTTGTGTGTACAAAGATTTTGTCTATCTCTTGCGGTTTTATCGACAATTACGCAAAACTCATACAGAATGAAGAGGACTTCTGAGGACAGAGGTAGGTGAATGCAAGGGTGGATTATAATAAAATCACGAATTTTCCTTTTCCACATTTCACATATTCTTACAATGTTTAAGGGTTTGCTGGTCAGGCGGGTGGACGGCGGGCGAGGTGTAAGCTGGTAGGATTTGCTCTGTGGAAATGTCTGCCCTGGCAATCGGTGTGGGACGAACTCTCAGAAACACATGTTTATGAGAATAGCAAGGCTTGTGGGCGTCCCTCCGGCGTCAGAATGTAATATCTAGAGACGCCTATGTCTAAGTCTGCCTCCCGGGTCTGGGCAGTCTCTATGTCCATCATCTTACCCTTCGTCCTGAAGGCTTTGAGAAGCTCAATTGGTGACTGTGCATTTGAATACCCACCATTGTACTCTCTGATTACCGAAAGCATATCCCTTCCTATACACACTAGGGCATTTCCAATTACACCATACACAGGGTGCTTCAAAAACAACAACAACGCTTAGTATTGGTGTGCGGGATGGCAAACTGGTCGGTTTCCTGATCGGAAACGTACGACTTGGGCCCGGTAATGTATCGAAGTGTGAGATGCGTGTGCGTTCACATTTCGTCAATAAACCCAACATGAGTAGACATCGAACTGTCTACATTGCAGACGGGCTTCAAGCGGTGTACCTCATACGTCATTGCAGAGCCTATATCGGCAGTGCTGAGCCTGACGCACATGACCCAATCCGTGCGTGCGGTTCTCTTTGAAGATTTTCAATCGCTGCGTGGACTGGAGCCATGAGGTTCTCGGCTGACATTACAGGAGTGCCGTACACCATACTCTTCATACAACTCCACAGAAAATAGTCGATAGGTATCAGCTCTAGTGGCCATGCTGGTCATGGAGCTGGTCCACGTCTACCATGCCATCGATTTAGACATGGGACGTTCAGGTGATTCCGCACATTTACATCAAAGTGTGCTGGAGCTGTTGTCGGCCATTTTCCCAGCTGTGCAATGGTGCGTGTTACACTGAAAAACGGTAATACTGGAAACTACACAAGCAACACACTAGGATGCGCACCAAGGTATCTATGGAGGAATGTAGGAATATTAGTGTAGGAATATCTTAATATTATAATATTAATTACATGTGCAGGAATATTACTAGGCTCAGGTCGTTCATTCGCAGTACACAGATGGCTACAGAGTTGCATACCTTCCTATTAAGATAACAAAAGGAACCGAAACCAATTATCACAACCGCTCGTTCTCAGATTTCGACGCCCTCCAGTGCCCAAACCATTGTCATCCTATAAGCGTTGTCTGTTTCTTTTTTTAATGTTATTTTAAAAAAGGTGACACATTGTATATAAGTAAAAGAAAATAAACAGCGTGTATTGTGACAGCAATACACTGAAACATGCAGGAGCCACGTGTTGATACGCTATTAAAGCACATTTGTAGCATAACTTGGTAGTGAAGCAAGAAATACAAACCTACACATAAATTGGGGTAAACAGCAGTAAAGGTGCTATCTTCTGATACCGATGTTGTGAGCGGCACCTTTGACGCCGTCTCTAAGTCTCTTCTCCGGAGTATCTCCTGCCAGCTGCTCCAGGGAAGAACTATGAGGTATTTAACTCAGGGTATACGTGGACAAACAACACAGTTGGTAGAGCACCTGCCTGCTGTGCTAGGGGTCCCGGGTTCGATTCCCGGCAGGGGGTAGAATTTTTCTTCAGCCAAGGTTATTCCTCATCCTTCCCTGAGTCTGGAAGTATGAATGTGTGTGTATGTGTGTGTGTGTGTGTGTGTGTGTGTGTGTGTGTGTGTGTGTGTGTGTGTGTGTGAAAATGAATGGAAGAGACACATGTATAATAGATATCTATATTAATATTAGAGGGCGCTTCACCACTATTTGTCATAGGCTATGTAATGTTTCCAAAAATTTTAAAACTGGTAGATAGGGGTTTCCTGGTTGCGAAGACCGCCTAAGTGGCCGGGAGGGACCGGGGCGCTGACCACGCCCCATCTCCAGTACTGCACCCCACTCACGACGCTGGAGGTGGGGGACGCAGCGGCCGGATGGCAGGCCTTGGCCTGGAAAGGGACACGTCGGGATTAGTTTTTTAATTAGGGGTTTCTTTTTCATGCTCATGTTATCAGATTAAAATCCCGTTTGGTTGAAAATGGGTATAAAGAGTTATATCTCTTAGAGTTATATAGCATTCTAAACTTTTAAAACTACCCTTAGATTATTTTCAACCTGTTATGAATAAAACTATTCTGCTTACCAGCATAGTTCACGCGGTAAGGTTTGGGGCCCACATTTGGGAGGTCACGGGTTGGATCCTCGCGGCAGACCTTTCTGAACCACGGGCTTGTTTCGGAGGTTTCCCCGCGTCGCCAGGCGAATGCTGGGAAGGATATCCTTCGCCTTTCCTGTCCCTCCACTTCGTTACATTAGTCACTTCATTCCGTCCTTCATTTCGTTAGGTTTCTTTCAGGGTTAGAAGCGTCGGCGAGCGTCGCGGCAGCAGCACGCAATAGGAACAAATGCGTTTTGGAGGAAATCTCGTTCTTCGTATTGGAGGGCGAGCCTACTGGTTTCTGGGTCCCCATGGTATGGTGCAAACCGGAGGGGAGAGAGGAGCCGGTTTCCGAGTCCCGTGCCCCCCTTGAAAGTAGAACTCGAAGGGTTGGGTGAGGAACCGGGCCCAGCCAGCCTCCGCCGGAGTGCTTCTAACTGGGAAAATACAGGGACCCTGCTATCTGCTCTGTCGTGGCAAAGTTCCGGCCACCCTTGGGATCCATACGCCTCATCCATCCCCCGGGGTTGCCCCATCAGAGGCATAGGCACAAAAAAATTTCCTTCCGGCCGGGGTGCTAAGTCCCCCTCCGGAAGTTTTCATTACATGATTAAGTCATACTGCTTGGTCAACCAGGGCACAGATTTGTGTACTTTGACTAAAGGACTTGGCATACTTGGATACCATACAATTTCAAAAAACTACCCATATTTATCTTGTTCAGACCCTTATTTACTGTCACTGCCTGACGAATCGGGGCAGAGCTTTGGACACTAACCCTTTAGGTACAGCCACAAACTACGCACTACGCACTACTTACGACTTTCAAAAATCACCCCTATCCTTATTTTCAACCCGGTATCTATAAAATTTAACAATGCCCGGTGCGACAGCTATTGCTACATAACTTTGTTTTATTTTACTTGGCTTAGAAACCAGACTCTAAATGGCCCTAACCTTTCTAAGCTATTTTATCCCTGATAACGCACTGCGATCTTGTGGGCATATCATTCCGTGCACAAACATATCGCAGTGTAAGCCTTTGATTCCGACACAGTTAAACCCAGCTTTCCTGAGCAAGAAGAGTTCGCCCTTGGCGGTTCAAGACTGGCCAGATAAGGTTTTCCATCCCTTCATTTCACTCCGGCTTCTTACCTGTATTTAAACCACAGCAACTTATAGAAGACTTTTGACGCCAGAAGATTTCACCTTCGCAAGAATACATGCTGCAGAAGAAATTATTATCATTTAATTCAGGTGTGTCATTAATTGTCTCCTAGGAACCACCTCCACTACTCAGCTGTGTACCTCCCTCTATACCAGTTGGCTACACGGTGCAGTTCAAACTAGTAAACAGTATTTGGAACGAACGTTCAGAATGACTACGCGCGCGATTATTTTTGTATTTTACATAATGAAAATTAGTTTTGCTTAATTTGTGATTATTCATTCCGCATGTATCTCATTTTAGACGCCATTTTAACAAAAACATATCAATGAATATGACAAGATCGTTATATCTGTATGTTTATAATTAGTTTCTTAAAATATATAATAAATATTATTTCTTGTTATTCATTCAATATAATCATTATTACCACGTTGTACATTACTTAATATTTGCAGGATGAAAAAAATCATATCACTCGTGCTATCACATTTTTCAGCATCGTAATTAATTTTATTCTCATGTAGGACACACTCGATAACCGAGAGTTGAGGAATTGAAATACCAGCTCTCCAAGAGACTGAACAAAAATAAGCCGTCACAAGCTTCCAACGACGCCATTCAACAACCTGTTAGGGCCAGTTATCGTATTTTAAGATTTAATCATGTTAAAAGCAGATCCAGGTCTACGTTAACATGTATAAATTTAGTTTGTGTTCTACGACTAAGTGGTCTGACTTTAAAACCTGATTTAAGTAAATTGATTAATAAGAAAACAGGGCCGTCGATCTAGAATTAAGTGATTTAAAATATCAGCACAAATTGGGTTCTGTACTATAACAATGTGCCGTGTACTTCTACGCGCAAACAACGGTGTACTGAGCTTCGACTTGAACATCCTCTGTAGTTCCGTAATGCGGTGCGGGAGCGGTTGTTACCTCCCTCTGTTTTCCTTATTTACACATCTGATCTAGTTATTATGATTATTATGGTGTAATGAAGATATTGCTTGAATTGCTTGAAAACAAAACCGAAACCTGTATTTCAATGGTTTAAACTTAATAAATATAATATACTTTCATTGTTAAGATAACTTTGAGAATCCATTTTCCGAAACTCATTACTATATGTTGGCAACGTTAACCTTCCCCCCCCCCCCCAACTTATCACAGCAGTGAAACGTCAGGGCCGTACAATAAATACAGAAATGCACATATTTTATTAATTAGGAACAGTGTTTACTGGAAGCAACTTTGAAACTGCAAACTGTGTTTTATGGTGAAGCATGGGTGTAGCAGGGAGTATGTCAGAGACCAGCGCTGTGTAGTGTGTGAAATTTTGAGTCGAGGTTTCTCATCATTTACCTGCGCAGACCTTGTGAGGTGCCACCGTGGTAACGCCTGCGACTTGCATTCAGCAGGTCGTGGGTTAGACCTCGCAACCGAGCTTCCTGACGCATGATTTTTTCGGGTGTTTCTGCGAGTGTTAGAAAGTGTTAGAAGTTTGAAATACTTTGAGAAAATAAGATGGGACTATTACAACCAACTGGTCGGAATCTATAAACGAATTGCTACGAAAACTACTACCGGGTGATAATGACGAGACAGATAATGAGCAAAATAGGATATTAAGAAATGAACTACAGGCACCATATGAAAACAATACAGTCATTTTCCCATTTCATGAAACTGAAATCAAACATACAATTTTAAACCTTAAGAAAAAGAAGGCAGCTGGAATAGATTAAATTAAAAATGAGATTTTGATTAATATAAGGGATAGCTTAACTCCATATTTGCAAAATATGTTTAATGACTGTCTATGGCAAGGAGAATTTCCCAGAGCTTGGAAAATTGCCAAGTTGACAATACTCAAAAAAGGAAGTGCGAAAAATCCACTTGATCCTAAGTCCTATCGACCAATCTGCTTGTTGAACACTATAGGGAAAGTTTTTTAATCTTTATTAAATAAAAGAGTAATTGAATTTAGAACTATGATTGGCATGAATGACAACCAATACGGATTTCGGAAGGGAAGGTCCACCGAGGATGCCATTAACACAGTAATTGGAGCCACAAAAAATTCGCCAAGCAAATATGTAGCCGCTATTTTTGTTGATATTTCTGGCGTTTTTGACAACCTTTGGTGGCCTTTTCTTTTTAAGAGATTAAGAAGCTTAAATTATCCAGTTTCATTATATAGAATTCTTTTAAACTATTGCAAAGATAGAAAAGTAAAACTTTTAGGAATAAATCAAACAATAACTAAGACTATTACTAAAGGATGCCCCCAGGGCTCTGTATTAGGGCCCACATTTTGGGACATTGTTTTAGAAACACTCTTAGAGGAAGTACAGCGCGATAATAACTGTCTGAAAGTAATAGCTTACGCTGATGACGTAGTTTTTTTTAACATATGCAAATTCAAGACGAGAACTAGAAGAAAAAAGTAATAATTTGTTGCATATACTTTCAACCTGGTGCAAGAGTTCCAAAATGAAGATATCCCCAGCAAAATCTGGATACATGATTTTAAAGGGAAATATGAAAATGAAAAAATAAGAAGAAATAAGAATATGAAATATTTAGGAATATATTTAGATGAGAAGTTACATTTTAATCATCGTACAGAACATGTAAGGGTCAAAGCCGAAAAAACTATGATGAAACTTTCTATAATAATTCAATTTGATTATAAAATTTCGCTCCATACTGTTAGCATATATCATACAAGCATATTCAGCTCAATGATAACTTACGGTGCTGCAATTTGGGCTACTAGAATGAAAAGTGTGATGATTAGAAATCTCCTAAGAAGCACACAAAGGAAAGTTTTAGGTTTATTAAGATTTACGGGAGCTTATAAAACAATCCCTACTTTGGCACTTTTTGTAATAACTGGAATTTGGCCAGTAGATTTAACTCTAGGACTTTGAGGAGCTTATTTGTGGCTTAAAAAAGGAAACTTTAATGCAGATGCTGATATTTTGGAGCAGTATTGCACTACTAAGCGGGAAATTAAAACTAGACTGATGCACATTTGGCAAGAAGAATGGGAGGCTATAAATCAAGGAAGGCGTACCTTTTCTTTCTACACGGATATCTCCGATAGATTTGCACTCAGACATTTGTATATATACATTATATATCTGATCATGGACCTTATGGCACTTATTGGAAAAAGATTAATAAATTGAACACCGATGAGTGTGATGTATGCTTTAAACAGGACACACTGGAGCACGTTATATTTGAATGTCAAGAAAACACCAATTTTACGCTTGAGGAAAGAGAAAATCTACAAGGATATCAGCTCTTTGATATAATACCTAACAAAGATCTGTTTCCACATTTAGAGGCTCTAGCAAACAAGATTAGTTTACACACTAGAAAAATAATTATGGAACAATCTCGACAAGTAGGAAACATAACGAGAAATGTACCAGAAAGACGATCACAAAAAATTCGGACCAGGAACATGACAAGAAACCGTGGAAACCTAAATATATATGATGAAAGGGAACAGGATGGAATTTAATTATCAAGATATCGAGGTAAAGGGATCGAGCACAATAGTATACAGTCAGGGTAGAGAGGCGGTATACCAGAGGAAGTACTATCGGTGTGAGGCAGGCGACAGGGCCTTCAACCCACTACCAATTCGGAGGAAGACGATGATCAGGAAGGAGCAGCGAGGCGAGTCGAGGCGAGTCGTGGCGAGGCGAGGTGAAGCGAGTCGAGTCGTCACCATGTTGGGATTGCTGCATCATGCATTGGCAGGAAGATCGGCGACAATGACAAGTGAGTGATAGGATTTCAAGCAAATTATGGCCTTGATTATTTAGTGAATCTAATTAAAAGTAAATAAGTGATTTAGTGATGTGAAAGTTGAATTTAGTGAAGTGAAATGTGATTTATTTTATAAAATTTCTGGATGTTTAGGAAGTAATAGTGAGAGGTAATTTTGTAAAATTATTTAAAAATAATTAAAGTTTAGTGATTTTAGCCCAAATTATTATTTTATTAAAGTATATAAACTATCTTATTAATCAAAAGTTTGTGTATGTTGTTTTTACAAATTCTGGTTATGTAGATTTTGAACTTTATACTACACACATTTTGTAGATTTTGTAGTTTTTGTGCTGGAAACGAGTACATATAGTATGCCGCCCGTAACCGGTGGCAGTTTAGAGTGTTTAGTTTATAGTTGTTTTTTATAACTGGTTACCAGTTATATTTTACTGGATACCAGTAAATTTTAGTTTATTTATAATTTTTAATAAATATGTAAATTTAAATTTAAAAAATATTTATAAAAAGTATTAGTTATAGGTATAATTATAATATTAAATTAATTAATTTTAAGTAATAATGATGATAGGTAATAATAATGATAATAATGATAATAATAATAGTAATAATATAATTTATAATTGTATGTAATAATTATAATTAATAATTTAATTGTATATATTTGTTTAGCGTTTAGTAATAGTTTGTAGTTGTGAGTGATGTTGTGTATGAAATCTTATATTGTTCGTATTGAGGAGATAAATTTGTTTTAATTCTATTGGTTTTTATTTATTTATTTATTTATATTATAAATTGTTAAATGTTAATTTTTCTTTTTTTATATAAATTTATTTTATTCTATTTTGACTGTTCGAAATTATTTGTTATTGTTTTATAGTACTTGTATTTTTGAGAGTGATTATGTGTGAAATGTTATAATTTGTGTTTTTGTTTGTATTTTCTTGTTTTTTTTTTTTTTTTTTTTTTGTTTTTATGATATATGATCTAATTTATTTACCTTTATAATTTGTTAAATATTATATTATTTTGTAATTTTACTTTATAATTTTTTCTGTAAAGTATGCTGTATGTATGAATGTGTAGAATAAATAAATTTTAAAGATCTGGCATATTAGCCCTGGTTTAAGTAATTAGGTGCCAGGGTTATTATACAGATTTTTGTGTTCATTTATATTGTTTCTGTGAGTCTGTAGGTGAACGTTGAGAAGGTCAATCACATCCTGCGAATTTCCTTCCCTCCATTTCACCTCACTTCTCATTTAACTTCGCTTCCACTTCCACTTCACATTTCACCCTGCTTAGTTGTTTCAGGGTTGTGCGTGTTGGTGGGTTCTTCGGCATTGCTTAGCAGGGGAAACGAATGCTCCTTATAGATCTTCGTCCTCCGCGTCGGGCACAGTCTTAGGGTGCTGGGCCCTCGAGCAAGATGTGTAAACCTACAGGGGAGCCAGGTGTACGAGCCGACACCGGGAAGTTCAAATCTGAAACTATAGAGACCTCTGTTGTCGTGTATCCTAGATACGGTCACCCTGTCTTGCCTCACTCCACTCCCCATTCCCGGGGGCTCCGTAAGGGACATCAGCGCAAACATTTTTTATAAGTCGAGCAGCTAAGCCCCCCCTTCCAAACCTGGCCAAAACCATGCACTGTTGTTGTTGTAGTGTTTAACGCCCGCTTTTACTACTACGGCACCGCAGGCGGTGACACTGATGATAGATGAAGATGGAGCACCGGTGGAATGAGATGGCGGGGGAAACCGGAGTACCCGGAGAAAACCCGCCCTGACGCCGCTTCGTCCACCACGAATACCACATGCGGGTCCCTGGGATCGAACCCGGGCCAACTAGGTGGTAGGCGAGCGCGCTAACTGCTCGGCCACGGCGCCGCCGTAAAACCATGCACTACATACCTATGCAAAGAAGAGAGAAATTATCGAAAAAGTTTGCAAAAAGTCCAGCACTAGCAAATTTGAAAACAAAATTATACTTTGTTCAGTCTTTTGAGACAGTGGGAGGGGCAGTTGGGCAGCAGTTTGCTCTTGCCGTAGGTCACTTACGCGTGCTAGCACACTGCGATGGCACAATGCACTGCTGTAACATTTGCGTCCCTTTCATACTTCTGTTGCGTTGTTTACATTTGTATAATTTATTTGTTTGTTTATTATCCATTTTATTGGCATTGCTTGAACAAATTATTGTCACACAGTGTGCCAATAATTACATTTAATATAAAAGAAACTGGAGTGCATGATCATATTTGCTTGGGCTACATTACTTTTATTCCTTTATATATAACATATCAACATAGTTGGTACTAGATATATACGACCCCCACAAAAAGAACAAAGAAGGAAATACAAGCAGAAAAACGAACCGTTATTTACATAAACATAGATATGTACATTGGTATTCACTCAATCTTAGTATTTTATAATTTCTTTTCTTCTTGTACAATTTTAAATCTTATACAACTCACAAACAGTTTTGTTTTCATCGCATTTCGTCTTTGTTGGAGTTGTAAGTTCTGAGATGTATCTGCTGTATGGGCAGTAGCAGAATCCAGTTGAAACCACCCTTATCATTTCTCCCCTTTTGTCAGATTATAAGTCGAATAGTGCAAAAACTTATTTATTTTCTGCTGAAAAAATTAATTTGCCAACTGAAATAATACAGTGTATGTACACCCGTGGATAAAAAATGAGTCATGTCACAGTGCCTTTTTCACACCATCCGCGATACAGCGTCCAAAAGAGGCGCAAGGTTAACACACAAGCTATAGAAGGCCCTTTCCAAAAGGTAATAATCTCATTTAATATTGTGATCCGTTTAGATTTTACTCTAAAAGTGCAACAAACATTCAATGTTAATTCTAAGGAAGTATGTTGTACGTAATAAACAATTACTTAACGTTTTAAGCCATTTTGGTCTTTTATGACATACTAGGACAATACTTCTGTATTATCGGAGATTTTCCGTATCCGAAGTAGTCTCGATCTCAATAAAATTATCTGACAATCGCGAGTCTACCGCAATATAGTACACTGATGTACTCGGCCCCGTTAGGTCCCTCAGGGCTCAATTGAGGAGTTACCTGATTTCGAAGTAGCAGCCCCTGGTCACGAAGACCGCATAACCGGCTGGGAGGGACCAGGGAGATTCCTGCATCCCATCCTTCAGTACTGCACCCCACTCATGACGCCTTTGGTGGGCAGAGGAGGGGGATGCGGTGGCCGGGTGATAGGCCTCGGCCCGGAACGGGCTGTTGCACCGCGGAATTAAACAGAGGAATAAACTTTTGTACAAGTACTTTGTACCTGAGTAGAGAAAGTCATGTGAGTGCAACACATCAGATTTTAGCCATTTTTGAGTTAGTGGAAAAATGAATTTTTTTCGTTTAAAGGGTCCTTTATGGTGGAGAGCTTTGTCGTTAATATTCGCTTGCTATGCTTAAACGTCTTAAATGACTATGAAATGTGGCGCGCACACACATACGTGCGCGCGCAATGGTTCTTTCCAAATATGACTTTTAGGATTTAGAGAACCTCAGAAGGCGTATTTCCGGTAAAATCTCTATATCAAATCCACTTACCGTAAGTAAGCTATGGATAAAGTGAAGACCTGAAAAGCGAGTGCTGTCTGGGTGAAGATGGAATGAAATGCGTATAAGTGAACATTTTGTTCCAATCCCTACGAGAGTGCTATTTAGTGACTTCTCTTACATCATCCTGTCATCTGCGCTTTATCCACGTCACAGAGCCGCGAGTTCACTTACCCTGACCCAAACTTTAATACACCACAATGTGACAGACACCTCACGAAAGTCAAGCTTTTCCTTGAACATCTAGATATTGTCGCAACCGAGGTTGACGACTCGGGGACGTAGCTCTGGTAATCAGATGGTAGAGCAGAAGACACTGTTTGGCTTCAGTGATCACTATTTTTTATTCCCAATTTTATAACAGCAAAGCAGTGTTTGTTTACAATAAAGGAGGTGCTATCATTTACCTTTAAGATTTACATATATAGAGTTGAAGAGGCTTACCGTTACGGGTGGTGTCAGGTTGTTCTTGAAGTACACATGTCTAGCCGAGACCGGTCAACGCCGGGGTTGACCGTCGGACGGCAACCTGGAGCACAGCACACAGCGGTTCCTGAATCTGACTACCCCGAGTGAGGTTTCAGAGCCCGGTTATATCGGGTGCTGTTTTCTATGGGGATCTTGCAATTGTAACGGCGGCTTTTACCATATTTGGTATGCCAACACCCTGGTGAACAGGATGTTCTAGAACATTCTTAAGACACGTGACATCTCTCATGTTGCATGGTGCAACATGGTTTCCCCAGTTGCTATGCGGAAGGATGACATCAGAGAAAACTCCATAGGGACTACCATAGAAAGTGGCAAACTAATTATGTCCGGTCACGTATATATCTTAAGACATATGTAACAAGTTAAAAGAATTATAGAATGTACTATATGATTCTTCACAAATTTGGAAGGTGCTGAAAGTTCAATAAAATATTATAATTTAACATAAAATATATACTCCTCAATCACATACGTGGCAATATAATTTGTCACCGTTTAAGAACCTATTTTTTACACGTATGTACAGCCATGGAAAGAATGATTGAACGCATTAGGAGAGCCGAGCATTTCTAAGTCCCACGTCGTGCTGCAGCATGCTTTACACAAGCCTGTATTTCCGAAATGCAGCCTGAGTTTATGGATAGTCGTATTATCGTCTGCTGGACACACAAATAGGCAGTTTGCTACACCATCCCTTTCTTTATCAGGAACAAATACAAATGCGAGCGGTGATTCAAGACAGCCTATTTGTGTCCGACAGACGATAATATATGGAACAGACTATCAATAAACTCAGGCTGGATGTTGGAAATATCTACTTTTGTAAATAGTGCTGCAACACGATGTGGGACTTGCTCCTATAAATATTCCTCTCTCCTAATGCTCTCAATCGTTTTTTCCATGGTTGTACATGTATAGTTTTCTTTGGTCTACATTGACAGTAAGTAGCAGTAGCAGTAGTAATAGTAGTGGTAGTTGTAGCAGTATTATAGTAGTAGTAATAGTAGTAGTAATAATAGCAGTAGCAGCAGCAGCGGCGGCGGCGGCGGCGGCGGCGGCGGCGGCGGCAGCAGCAGCAGCGGCAGCGGCAGCAGCAGCAGCGGCAGCGGCAGCAGCAGCAGCGGCAGTAGCAGCGGCGGCAGCAGCGGCAGCAGCAGCAGCAGCAGCGGCGGCAGCGGCAGCAGCAGCAGCGGCAGCGGCAGCAGCAGCAGCGGCAGTAGCAGCAGCGGCAGCAGCAGCGGCGGCAGCAGCAGCAGCGGCAGTAGCAGCGGCAGCAGCAGCGGCGGCAGCAGCAGCGGCGGCAGCAGCAGCGGCGGCAGCAGCGGCGGCGGCAGCAGCGGCAGCAGCAGCGGCGGCAGCAGCAGCAGCAGCGGCAGCGGCAGCAGCAGCGGCGGCGGCGGCAGCGGCAGCAGCAGCGGCGGCAGCGGCAGCGGCAGCAGCAGCGGCGGCAGCGGCGGCGGTAGCACCAGCAGCGGCGGCGGCGGCGGCGGCGGTGGCAGCAGCAGCAGCAACAGTAGTATACTTCCCAGATATGTAAATTCACCTGTACCTTGCATCTATTCATCTAACATAAGAGCAGAATCAGCACTATTATGGATTCTCATTTCTTTTGTTTCATGTTTATTTATTTCCAATCCAAAATTCGACTGCCAATTTATAAAGGTCTTGAAATTTACCATTTATATCTGAGAATCTATGATTTAACAGGCAAACACCGTTAACTCAGACTTTCTAATGTTGCAATTAATCCCCACTGAACACCACGACGTCGTTTACTACTTAGCCCATTCATCAAATTATCCATAACCAAAATAAACAACATTTGGGACAATGAGCAACCCTGTTTGACATTGGCAGTAAAGGGTAAAATAAATGCTACTTCCAAAAGTTTTTAAGAGTAAATGGAGTATAAAAAGTCTGATGCATTGTAGGCACAAGAATTTCTCTACTTTTATACAAACTAAACTTACAAATGTTTATTTCTCTGTGTGCTTCGCGTTAATCCAGATAAACATTTGCAGTCTGCTAATTTTCTCGGTTTAGCGCAGTTTAAGGACGGGCCACAAGGGCGTAACCTGCAATCCCTGCCCATTGATCAAGAAGCTAGAGAGCTCCAAATATTTGACTCAAACTTTTTTCCGACAAAACGGTTCTTTATTGACAATTGTATTGGACATATTTGTTACGTTCATCATTCCTGGTTAATGTATGGCCGAAGCAGTATCTTCCACCCGGTATGTGTATATGTATAGGCATATACATGTATGTGTGTGGGTGTGAGCGTGGAAGAGAGAGAGAGAGAGAGAGAGAGAGAGAGAGAGAGATTCAGAAGTTTTCTTTGTGTGTACAGCAATTATGAAGCCATGTATTTTTCTATTGAGCATGGTCGGTCTTTAAACCAATGAGACTGTTTTATACGATTTCTGTAATATTAAGCATATAATAAATACAACTACTACTATAGTAAATCCACAACTCCACTTTCCGACCCGGCTTCGATTCCAGGTAAGCGCATATGGGGTTTGTGGTGGATGAAGCGGCGCTGGGGCGGGTTTCCTCCAGGTTCTCCGGTTTCTCGCGCCATCTCATTCCACCGGTGGTTCATCTTCAGTCCATTTATCATAGTGTCACCACCTGCGGTGCCGTACACAGTAAAAGGGGGCGTTAAACACTACAAAAATCTCCACTTTCAGACACACATAAGAATATTGAGGGTCAAACATTCGAATGCGCTTTAGAGAAACTTAGCGAGTTACGTTTGGGAAACCGAGAGAGGGCTCCATGGTAATCGTAGGTTTCACATTGGCCAGGTCCCAGGTTCGATTCCCTCTGGCTTTGGTTTCTTCATGGTTTTGCCAGGTCGGTAGATGAATGCTGGCATGCTCTCCATTTTCCGCGATTTCTTTTTCATCACATCCTTTTCCTTGCAGTTTTTTCTCATCTTTCAGGCGTGCTTCTTGGTTTCTCGGCCTAAGGCGTTGCAGGACAAATGGCATGGATGCTTGTTCAATGGAAAGAGTACCCTTCCCCCTTTGACACTAGAGGGCTCTTGGTGGACGAGGAGCGGTCTTCTATCCTGGAATTGTTAGGGACTTCTATACGTCCCTGTGGTCTGTCTCCCTGCAACATGTATACTACTCTAGTTCCTTCACCTCATTCTTTCCTGCTGGGGAATGCTAGCCACAATATATCTATGTAGATCTCAGTGTGCGAGGTGTCTCCCTCCGTGCTACTGTCAACCTATAAATAATATATGTCTGGGAACTTGGCTATTTCAGTTTAGGTAACACTCTGTTCAGTAACAATAAATATAATTTTCAGTGATCTAAAGTTATTCATTTGGATTGTGCCAGATTATATTCCTTTTCTTGCCTAGTTATGGCTAAGGATCCTTGATGCATCATTCACTTTAAAGAAAAATTTAGGTGTTTCATCTCGTATTACTCAAATCTTGTACGCTAACAGTTAAAGTCATTTTGTTTCTTGTTCTGTTACATCTTCAATATTGCAACTCCAATATTTTGAAGGACTAACATGCTCATCTAAAGTCAGAAATATTTCACATGTTGAATCCCCCAGAATAAGAAGTTGCAAGAGCCGCGAAATATCAAAGCTCTCAAATATTTACTCACTTCTATGCGCGTATAGCAATGACAGTGAGAGACTGCACCATAAAAACTTTGTGGGCCAGGCCAAACCCCCAATCTCCGGTTGTAAAACCTACCCTTGCTGGCCACACTTACCAAGGAGCTAGAATGTTAGAATATAAACCGTAGGTATCTGTGACTCTCTCCCCGTTTAAAGATGAGACTGCGGTATAAAGTCCCAGTTATGACTGTACTTTCTCTGTACTGCTGGAAGCAAGAGGACGGTGCACCAGCAAGATTCAGAATCTTATGGGAGGGTAACACTGAAATTATTTAGAAAATTAAACAAGGATTTTTAAAACATTTAAATTATTGTGTTGTCTTTAAAAATATTCACCGTAAACATCAATACATGTTTGCATTTGTTGAAACCAGTCCCTAAAGCGTGGGACTTCCCCTGAAGCACTTCAGAAACCAAGTTGCACCGCTTCATCTGGTGACGAAAAAGTAATTCCACACAATTTATCCCCGGGGGGACCTTGTAACCCCTAATGGGCCCGTCCCCCGGGTGGCGGATGGGGGAGCCCAGCAGATATGGTGGGTTGGTCCAAATAGCTACGGTAATAAGGACCCCTGGTCCAACAAGGAGCCCGGTTCCTGGGGGCTTAAAAACTGGTACACCCTATCTCCAGGGGATATAAATATGGAGGTCCCATGCCCGGGGTAACTGGGTGAAGACCTCAACGGCGACATTCATGGCGGCGGAAGAGGCAGCCCTTCATTTGGGGATGGTACATATGATAGACGTGACTGTTAGTCTATGAGCTGGCAACCCCAGCATGTAGCGGGATAAATCAAATCAATTGCTAAAGCAAATTCTTAAACAAAATATTCGCCAACCGATCATTCAGTGTGGCAGGTAGAGGCGTGTATGAGCCAGAATTTGCTCCAACTCAGGGTAAAACCATCATTAAGGTGACGATGCAGACAATGCTGAACAAAGGACGAATTTTTTTTTTTTTTTTTTTTTTTTTTTTTTTTTTTTTTTTTTTTTTTTTTTAAAGGCTGGCCCCACACCCGCCAGCCCTGGTGACGATCATCCTCAGAGGCTACATCGTCTCCCCATGCACATGCGGTTAGTAAACTAAACATGCAAGGCAGAGAAAGACAGGGTGCTTGTTAGTGTAGCGATACATGCAGTTAGGTCGGGTTCCGCGATAGCACCCCGGTTAGTAATGGTTAGTACCTAGCTGGCATGCGGTGCATGCGAGCGCGTGATATTGTATCCTGGGAGTCAACACATACCGAGGTCTGTGCAGCACCCAGGGAGGGAAAGCTTGTTAGTAAGGAGTAGCTGGTGTTATGTGCTATAGGGTGTTACAGCAGTGCTAATTTAAGGGGGTTAGTAATGTACGTGCTTACAAGCTATGAAATGGTTATCTACATATAAGGGAATGCAGTGGTGGGGGCAGGTTTAGGGAGTGTTACGTACCTGTTGTGGGCTTGGGAGTATCCTGTATACCTGATCTTGAGAGAAAGTGGATGTGGTCCGGGCGTTTACGGTCCTCCTCTGTTGGCAGAAGGTTTTAAGTAGTTAGTTGTGATTCAGAATATTGAATAGGTGGGCTCTGGCATCTATGGTATCTGTGTTGTTTAGAGAACGTTCAAAAAGATGGAGTGGCGTTTTGTGTTTGGTTAGTTCAAGATGATATGTGCCGAGGTTGGCAATGAGTGGGTTATGGTGGCGGGAATTTTTGGCATAGAGGTCGGAGGCAAGCTTTTTAATGAATTCTTCAATTGTGTGCATATGCAGTTCTTCGTGCAGCTTGTAGGCCGGCGCCCGTCTGGGTACGCCAGTGATTATCCTTAGGATCCGGTTCTGAAAGGAGTTTAGGCGCTTAATGTGGGTGGAGGCGGCGTATCCCCAGACCGGGGCTGCGTATGTCAGTATCGGTCGGATTAGTGTTTTATATAGGGTAAGTCCTAGTTTCGGGGAGATATGTGATCCTGTACGAAGGAGGGGGTAGAGTCTCCTTACTTGTACTTGCGCCTTGCGCCGGCAATTTTGGATGTGTGTGTGCCAAGTGAGGCCTTGGTCCATCGTGAGCCCGAGATAGGTGGTCTGGTTAGTCCAGTTAATGTTTTCGCCAAACAGAGTTAAAGGAGGGAGTCTACGTGCAGTGCTTCTATGTGTTTGGCGCTTAGTGAATATTACTGCATGGCATTTGGCTTGGTTGACTCGGATTCGCCATTTGGCGAGCCAGTCTTCCAAGTTGGTGAGTGACGTTTGTAGCCTGTCGCGTACAAATCTAGGGTTGCCTGACTGAGCTGCGATAGCCGTATCGTCTGCATACAAGTAAAGTGATGTGTTTGTGGTTTTTGGTATGTCGTTGATATACATGTTGAAGAGTGTGGGCCCCAATAAACTGCCTTGGGGGACCCCTGCTTGCATAATACGTGGGGAGGAGAGTGCATTGTTTACTGCGGAGCTGAACTGGCGGTCACGTAAGTAGTTTGCGATGAGCTTTACCATGGTGTCTTGCACATTTAGAGACATTAGTTTGCGTAGGAGTCCTGGGTGCCATACCCGATCGAAGGCACGTTCAATGTCCAGGAACAGGACCCCCGTGGTTTTATTTATGTTAAATCCGCGGGTTATGTGCTCGGTGATACGGAGTAGTTGGAGTGTGGTCGAGTGCTTGGCTCGAAAACCGAACTGTTCTTGAATGATGATGCCGTGTTTGATTAGATGTGCGGTTAGTCTTTTAAGTATTATTTTCTCTAGCACCTTACTGAGTGAGTTCAGTAGGCTGATGGGTCTGTAGTTGGCTGGGTTGGCGTGGTCTTTGCCTTGTTTGGGGAAGTGGAGGACTTTGGCCTTCTTCCAGCGCTGTGGAAAGGTGCCGCTTCTAAGGGTATAGTTGAATATTTCTGTCAGTCGGTTAATGGCGTCGGGAGGTAAGTTTTTAAGTGCTATGTTGGGTATGGTGTCAGGTCCAGGCGATTTCTTTCTTGGGAGATGCTTAATGATCCACTTAACCTCAGATGGTGAGGTTTTTCTGACTTGGTTGTGAGTTGTGGATGAGTATATGTTATTAGTTAGAGTTTCGGTCTCAGCAGTAAATTGTGGTAAACTTGGTGTAAGGTTTGGTGTTAGTGTGCGTTCCAGCTCATCTGCGAGTGCTTCAGCTTTTTCGGTGTCGGATGTGGCTATACGTTGGTTGATGTGTAGGGGCGGAATGGAGGTGGGTTCGCGTGTTAGGCATTTCGCAATGCGCCAGAGTGATGTGCGGTCCGTGTCTAGATCAGCGACTGTCCTTTCCCATTGGGAGGTAAGGAAGTCGGCAGTGCGTTTTCGGATGTGTAAGTTAAGTTCACGCAGCTGTTGTAGGGCTTGAGGGCGTCTCGTATGTTGCCATTTGCGGCGGGCTTTATTGCGGATTCTTGCTAGGTCTTTGAGGTCGGTAGGCATGGTTTGAGGGCCGCGGTTACGTGCATGAATGGGGACCGAGGTAGAAATGGCATATTGTATTGTATTTTCAAGGTTTGCTACTGCTTGTTCTAGCTCGTTGCATGACGTGATTGGCGTGTTGTGGATTTCAGCCGATACAATCTGGTTAAAGGTTGCCCAGTTTGCTTTGTTGTAGTTGCGTCTGAGGGGTTGCAAGGAAGGAGCCGGAGAGCCTTCTAGGTTGATAAGAACAGGGAGGTGGTCTGAGGACAGGGCGTTGATTACTTTAAGCGTGACCCGGAGGTGTAGTTGTCGTACTAAGGTGATATCGAGGATGTCAGGCTGGTGGTTACGCTGTGTGGGTATGTATGTGTGCTCGCTTGGTGCGTATATGACATAATTGGAGTTGTTCTCATGTCTAAGGAGTTGTGAGCCAGCTGGGTTACCTGTGCGGCAATTCCAGAGCGGGTGCTTGGCGTTCAGGTCTCCGGCGATTAGGATGGGGTTGCTTAGTTGGAACAGGTCGTCCAGGTCATGTGTGTTTAGTTCGCCCGGGGGATTATACGCAGCAACAATGAGTGCGCGAGTATTATTAATTTTGACATACGTGCCCGTCGCCTCCATACGTCTTAGGGGGGGTAGCAATGCTTGTTCGTGTTCTATGGTACGTTTGATAATTACGGCTGTGCCTCCGCCACGTCTGTCCCGGTCAGTTCTATAGGTTTGGTATCCAGCAATGTTTAGTCTGGATTTGTGGTTTAGATGGGTCTCTGTGATTAGTGCAATGTCTATGTTGTGGGTGTGTAGGAAGTCCGTGAGTTCTCTTTTACGGTGGTAAATGCCACGTGCATTCCAATTCATTAACCGTGTCATTGCAGTGGTCGTCATCGATATTAAGCAATAGCTGTTTAGGGGAGGGGGAGTTTAGTCAATTGCGAAGGCATCAAGGTCAGAGAAGAGTGCAAAGAAGCCCGAGTATGTGGCGAGCACCTCGTGAGTGAGGTGTGGCTGGGTTAGCAGAAGCGTGAGTATGTGTATGCACTCGTGCCGCGCTTGGACCCAGGTCATTCGTGGGAATGTTAGGTTTCTTTGCAGTGTGGCAGGAGTTTGGGAAGGTGGGATCGCTGGTTTTGGAGGTTGAAAGTGGGCGTGTGTGCCTTGCTGGCGGTCATGGGTGGGGGTGTGGGGTCTCGAAGTGCTGGCCGCTGGTCTCAGATTAAAGCTGTCGCGGCTCTGGGCCATATGAGGCGTTGCAGGGGGGGCGATGTTGTCCTGTGTGGGGGCTTGTGTGTGGTCCCTGGGGGCAGTAGGGCGTGGGGGCACTTGTCCCCTCAGTCTCGCCAGTTGGCGCTGGTATTCGCGGCAACCCCGGAATCGCGCCCCATGCCCTGGTAATCTGCACAGGGCGCAGGTTCGCCTCTCAAGGGGGACGGTGCACGAGCGAGACTCGTGCCCCCGTGCACACTTGGAGCACACGGGTTCGGGGGCGGGGCATCGCTGGAACGAGTGCCCTAACCTCTGGCATTTGAGACATTGGATGATGGTGGCTGGGGGGCGGAAATCCTCAATTGTGATTTTGAAATGCAGTAGGGTGGTGATTTGCCTGAGTTTCTGCAGGTCTTCAGTAGAGGGGACCTCGATCAGATAGATAGGGAGGAGTGTCCTGTCTCTGGCAAGGCGTCTTAGTTGCTGCACTCGTATTGTGCGTATCCCTTTAATCTGTAACTCTTCTTTGATTTCTGAAGCCGCCCCGTCCAGGAACAGTGGCTTTACCACTGCTCTGTGGGAGCGGTCTTCCCTGTGAACGTTGGTAACATTGAATAGGACCCCCTTTCCCCTCAGGAACTCGCAGAAGTTTCTATAGTCCTCCTCCCGGGTAAATCGCACCATCGTGTCATGGGAGACTGGTGCTCGGTTACACGAATAGTGCCCCGGGTTGTAGGTTCTATCAAACTCCGCGAGCACTGCAGGCATTCGGGGGGACTCGTCCTTGAACACGTAGATGGGGGACTGGTATTCCCTGGCTGCAGCTTCAGCAAAGGTCTGGGAGGAAGCAGAGGGGGGTCTAGTCGGGGGGTGAGTGGACGTGCCATCGCCAGTGCCGTCAGTCTCAGCTGACAGGGGCTGCATGCCTGAGGAGGTGCTGGGCAGAGGCGAGGCAGGGGGGAGCTCTGGCTCAGGGGTGGGGGGTGAGGGGTGGGTCGGGTGATTGGAGACCAGCAACGTGGTTGGGGTGTCCGTCATCTCTGGGACATGTCTTCTGTGGCTCGTCAGCCTAATAGTTGAAGGCGGCTGAGGCGGCTGATCTTGCGTAGGGGGGGATGCGTCGGGGGTGGGAGGTCGGCTGTCAGTCTCGATCCTTTTGAGCCTTTTGTTAGGCTAATAGGGACGCCATGTGCAGTGAGGCGGAATCCCCTTCTGGAACTCCCGCCACAACCAGGCATGCCTATAGGTGGAAATTCGGAAGCCGCGCGTACAATATGAATTTCCACCAATCACTGCAAACTGCATGGACAGAAGGGAAGGGTATAGTCAGGGGAAATGGGAAAGTTATAAAACCGGCGAACACGCATTTTAAAACCCCAGTCATGTAGTACATCCCGACCCCAGTCCTGTGATACACCCAGTCATGTAGTACATCCCGACCCCAGTCCTGTGATACACCCAGTCATACAATACACCCCGAGCCCAGTCCTGTAATACACCCCGCGAGTCCTACAACACACACCGAGAGCTCTACAACACACTCCGACATTATTACAACACCCCTGCAACATTAGTATCAGCGCCGTCCAGTACCGCGAGGAAAAGTCAGTGACGAAGTCGATAACAAAGGGTATATGGTAGGAAGAGTAGCATTTACTGTGGACTGGAATAAAAAAGGTTTCACAATAATAACTGTGGTTATTATTTCTTCAACACCCACGAGATAAGATCTCAGCCGAGGCAATCTGTGTGAGACCTTTAGGACGACCAGCCGCAAATGACGCCATTCAACGTGGGGCTCGAAAGAACCACAACCAGCAGCTACGGACACCAACGGCAACAAGCGTGAAGGAAGACACCACATCAGGAACACACCACACAACAGAAGCGAGAACGTTCAAAACTTCCAGAGCTTCCAGAACGTCCAGAACCTCCAGAACTTGCAGAAGGTGCCGCAGTAAGTCAAAAAAAAAAAAAAAATAAATAAATAAAAACTTTAAGTGAAAGTGTGTAGGAAAATTGCATCTAGATATTTTCTTACAGGGTTAAAAAAAATTGTAAATATAGAATTAAATACGAAGGGCTTCCATAAGAGGGATTTAAAATAAACAGCTGATAGGGTAGAGTTAAACAGTTTATGACTTTTTATGACTTTGAGAAGCGGGAAGAATTACGGGAAACCCATTAGTATGGAATGCGAGAATCAGATGTCCGCAGAAGGGCCCATTATGTATGAAAGTGAAAGGAACAACCCAAGTCAGGTAGATGTAGCGGGACTGCTTAGGCAATTAGCTGAAAATATAAATGGACTTAAAGGGGAACTGCAGGCCAATAGAGAGGAAATATCGAATAGTAATAAAGAAATTAAGAGCGAAATTGAAAATAGCAATAGGGAATTAGACGTAAAGATACAAAATAAATTAGCGCAGCAACAGGAGGTACTGGAAGACATTAGAATAGGTCAAAATCAGATGCAGGAAGACTTTCTCTTAATCAGGGCAGAACTAAAAGGTACGCAGGCAGAAATAGAACATTTAACAGAGAAAGTGGAAGCTCTTCAATTAGATAACCTAGATATAAGAAAATACGTGAGTGATGGGCTGAGGAGAAATTGCATATCAATGGAGAACAAGATAGATAAAGATCTAGAATTAATCAGGAATGACATGGTTAGGGAAATAGAGTCAGTAAAAAGCAATATGGCGGAAACGCTGGCGCAAATGTCCGAAGCCCAGAGCTCCCATAGTGACAAGATAACTGAAACTGCACGTGACATTGCTGATATGAGGACGCAAATACAGCGGGCCTCTGTAATGGAGGAACCCGTTCACAAAAGCGTACGCACGGCCATCTCACGTGCAGAATCAAATAACAGCCATAGCAATGTAAGAGGGACGCCGCTAACAGTGCCACGTGAGAGCGATATAAATGTTCCGTATGAAAGTGCAAACTACATGCAAAACATGCGTTTTCAGTTTTTAAACGAGATAGCTATCCCATCGTTTGATGACGCCCATGACAACGCCCAACAATATATTTTAGACCTAGAAACATATTTTGAGATGAAGTCTGTCCCCGACCAGTTCAAGTTAATGGTCATTAAAAAGGGTTTAGTGGGGAAATGCCTGAATTGGTTTAGGCTCACACTGGGCGACCGAGTCCCTTATGAGCAATTTAAAATGGCCTTCCTTGCCAGATACTGGAGCACCCAGAAACAGTGTAACGTAAGAATAAGGGTAAACAATGGCAGATATAATAGTCATAGTGGGGAGAGTATGGTGGACTATTTCCTTAAGCTTGCACAAGAGGCCAAGCTATTAGACCCACCAATCAGAGAGGAGGAATTTATAACCCTCATGGCGTCGCACTTCCCCGAGTACATTAGAAATCATTTAATTGTTGCCAAACTCCGCCACCTCAATGACGCAATTGAGTTGCTAACCGCCTTCCAAGGGGAGAGAACAGAGCGCGCACCTAACACTCAGAGGCAGCATCTCAGTGGGAGCGGGGCACGAACTGCCCCCAATTACCCGAACAGACGACACCAGCCCTACAATACAGGTGACCGGCGCCATGACGAAAGGCCCCGACATCCGTTCGGCGGAGGAAATCGCCGATACGACGGTCCGAACCACCATGCCCAAGTGAACCACACCAATGAGGGGAGAATGCATTTCATGCGTTATCGGTGGAACCATAACAACAGGCAACCAACAAGATGGCAGAACCGACGGAACGACGTTCGTCCAGACGCAGGCAACGCCTACCAACCAGACCGACGAGATGAGAGAGAAAGTCCGTTGACCTCGAGGGAAAGGGAACAATGGCACGGTACAAGTCCATCCCAGGATGTAAGATTCAAGGCTCCCGTAAAATGTACCCAAGGAGCTGACCGGGGTTCTTTAAACTAATAAACGGGGACATAAATTCTCCGATATGCGCCCCGAATGATGATGAAATTAACAGAAATGAAAAGGAGAATGATATGGGTCTATCAAATGACAATAAGGACAGCGCAGAGCATCCCCAAGCTAAAAGGAATTTAAGTAAAAATAGAATGTGTGACATTGTGGAGGCGCCTAGGATCGCAGTTACGGTAGGAGGAATGGATTGTCACGCAATAGTGGATACCGGGTCTAATGTGACAGTCTGCAGTCAGGAATTATTTAACAATTTGAAATCGCGTGGGCTGAAACTACAAACACTACCTGTCTCTAATGTATACTGTGTATTGGCCATCGGTAGAAGAAAAACGAGAATAACTCAACAAGTATTGATAGAGACCGAAATTAAAGGGGTGAAGTTGGATATTATTGCGCTAATTGTGCCAAGGTTGTCGTCGGAATTAATTATCGGGTCAGATTTCTTAATGGCCACGCGGGCAAACATAGACTTCGGACATCAAAGGATGCAGATCACCGCCCAAGAAAAGAGCTTTTCAGTTCCATTCACGCAAATGACAAGAGATGATAAAGAGAGTTTCGGAGACGGAGAAAATATACAAAATGCAGAATTCTTTGTAGAAAGAATATCCATGAAGAATAAATCCGATGGGAATAACGAGTACGAAAGGGGAAATGAAGAGCTATGGATAGTTGATGATGATGATAATGGTAAACACGAAAGTGAAAGTTATTCTCGCAAAAATCCGTTCGAGGAACAGGTGTTTAAACAGTATAGCATGCGAGTGCAGGAAATACGAGCTCGAAATGAATGGGCAGACGGTAATGTACAGGCAATTAGCGGACAGCCGGAATACGAGGAATTTGACCTGGAAACCAGTTTATTGGGAAGGATATGCCCAGTAGCCAAAAATGTCCCGGCGTTGAATGAAAGTAAAAGTGCTAGTAAGACGACACACACACTGAATAAAATAAATGCGATAATCTCCAACCCGTGTGAGATCGTGAACCAATTTGGCCACTTGCATTTTAAATAAGGAAAATAAAAAGCCATAAGAACCTGGGCCGTTACCACCTTTCACTGCTAACACCCTTCAGGGAATAGAAAATAAAAACCAAATCGCATGTGGAGCAAGGAAATGCACTAAATAAATAATTTTAAACAAAATTTATACCTCACGGGTAAGGTGGAAGATTGCATTAAACGTAGTAATTAGTAAATTGTAAATAGTAGATCCTGTAAATATGACGCAATCACGTGACACTGGAAAGCGAGGCCTCTCAGATAGGCTGTTTGGCGAAAGGAATTCAAAATGAATTGTAATAATAGAATTGCCTGCTTTCGTCAGAACTAGTATACTGAAATATTGCCAGCAATAAGAATAAATGAATGACAACTCTGGTGACGTGATAACGGTAATTCATATATTAACACACAGTTGGTTCACACAGACCTTAATTTCCGAAATCTTCAAATACCAAGGACATGTAGCCAATGCCGTGTGAAAAGACCTAAAGATGTGAACCGAAGTAAAAGTGTCAAGGAAGTGATAGTTTAAAAAAAAAAAAAAAAAAAAAATCCAGGTCACGTTCGTATGAAATATGTACGCCAATTGTACAGGTCATTCATGTAAAGTATGTATAAAATTCAAATGACTATTTATATATGCGTGTATTCCATGTAAGTGTGTTTCACATGAAATACGTAAAATTCGAAGAGCTATTTATGTATGTGTATATGTGTATTCAAAATATGTCATTCAAAAGGGTAATCTGTTATTTATATATGTGTGTATTCCACGTGAGTATATGTCACATGAAAGATGTAAAATTCGAAGGGCTATTTATGTATGTGTATTCAAAAGATGTCATTCCAAAGGGTAACCTGTATAATATGTTCAGTATGTAAAATATGTAAAAAAAAAAAAAAAAAAAAAAAAAAGAAAAAAAGGGAATACTCAAGTATCGAACCATATACCCATTGTGCCGTCGTATGATAAAAAAAAACACTGACTCGCCGACAACCCGGAAAATGTAAAAAGAGAAAAGAAAGAAAATTTTTAAAGTTCAGTGGGAGACGAGCTCTGAACAAATCAATTCCTACCGATGGTGGTAACTGATTTCTTCATAGCGGGGCATTTGTAGCGGGATAAATCAAATCAATTGCTAAAGCAAATTCTTAAACAAAATATTCGCCAACCGATCATTCAGTGTGGCAGGTAGAGGCGTGTATGAGCCAGAATTTGCTCCAACTCAGGGTAAAACCATCATTAAGGTGACGATGCAGACAATGCTGAACAAAGGACGAAAAATCCTTTTGAGCCTTTTGTTAGGCTAATAGGGACGCCATGTGCAGTGAGGCGGAATCCCCTTCTGGAACTCCCGCCACAACCAGGCATGCCTATAGGTGGAAATTCGGAAGCCGCGCGTACAATATGAATTTCCACCAATCACTGCAAACTGCATGGACAGAAGGGAAGGGTATAGTCAGGGGAAATGGGAAAGTTATAAAACCGGCGAACACGCATTTTAAAACCCCAGTCATGTAGTACATCCCGACCCCAGTCCTGTGATACACCCAGTCATGTAGTACATCCCGACCCCAGTCCTGTGATACACCCAGTCATACAATACACCCCGAGCCCAGTCCTGTAATACACCCCGCGAGTCCTACAACACACACCGAGAGCTCTACAACACACTCCGACATTATTACAACACCCCTGCAACATTAGTATCAGCGCCGTCCAGTACCGCGAGGAAAAGTCAGTGACGAAGTCGATAACAAAGGGTATATGGTAGGAAGAGTAGCATTTACTGTGGACTGGAATAAAAAAGGTTTCACAATAATAACTGTGGTTATTATTTCTTCAACACCCACGAGATAAGATCTCAGCCGAGGCAATCTGTGTGAGACCTTTAGGACGACCAGCCGCAAGCAACAGTCTTACTCTGCTTCACGTTGGTACCGTGTCCAGAGGACAATTAACTCTACTCAATCTCTTCAAGGAAATAGAAACGGCCGGATAAATATGACGATCCCAGCTCAGAAAAAGGACAAAAGATTTGGAATATCGGAGGAACTGAAACTAGCTGTTTGGAATGTAAGAGGTATATGCCACAAAGAAGACGAATTACAGAAAGAACTTAAACAAGCAGATGTTGATATAGCAGTCATCCCAGAAACGAAAAAGAAATCAAAGGGATCTGTAGAGTTGGAAGAGTATATAATGTTATACAGTGGAGTCTCACAAAACAAGAGAGCATCGGCAGGAATTGCAATACTATTAAAGAAAAAATGGAAAACAAAAATACAGAGTTACGAATTTATTAATGAACGCATAATGAAACTGAGATATAAAACACCCAGAGGGCCAATGACAATAATAGGATGCTATGCTCCAGAGGAACGGAAATTAGAAGATACAAATAAATTCTATGATCAGCTACAAACTACATTGCACAAATCAAATAAAAATGATTATACAATCATAGCAGGAGATTTAAATGCTAGAATAGGGAATATTCAAATTTCAAACATAATAGGAACACCCCCAGAGATCAAGGAAAACAGTGGTTGCAGCCTTCCGACTACTGACAAATCACGACTGCTTAGCAAGTCATCTCTACAGAATAAGTATCTCAGCTTCACCAATATGTGTCCTGATCCAGCAGAAATGAACGAAGACCACTTGAAGACCTGTGAAGCATTAAGATCAGAAGAAACTACAGTTCAAAAGTATTGGAAAGCACGAATGCTAATGGCTTCATTGCCAGATGCAAGGCACTAGAAAACAACAACAACAACAACAACAACATAATAGGAACAAATGGAGAACCTACAATCAATACCAATGGAAATATCTTAAGAAACTTTGTATCATATAACACATTGAAAATTACAAATACATTCTTCCGCCATAAAGACATACATAAATATACCTGGAGTGCTAGAGGTACACGTACAATCATAGATTATATCATCGTAAATGAAAAAGTATCAAAATTAGTGGAAGATACACGAGTGTTTAGAGGATATGATGTAGGTACAGACCACTTCCTATTAATTTCAAGAATTTCAATACCATCTAGGTGGAAAAAATTAAAAGACACATAAATGAACCAAAACAAACTTTTAAGGTTCACCTTCTTCATCTAGTATATGGAACTATTTAAATATGCCTCGGTTAAATTCCAGACTAGACTTTTGAATTTCATCAATATATGTTGGAAAAATGGGCATTTACCAGAGGAATGGAATATTTCATTGATATGTCCGATTTTTAAAAAGGGAGACCGAACTGAATGTAATAATTATAGAGGAATCAATTTTTTGAACTCAGGCTACAAGATCTATGCAAAAATCATAACACAAAGAATTGATCCAGTCTCAGAAACTAAATTGCATGATTCACAAAATGGATTTAGAAGAGGGCGTTCCTGCAATGATTGTAGCTTCACAATAACACAAATTATGGAGAAACGACGAGAATATAATCTACCAACTCCAATAGCTTTTATAGACTATGTAAAAGCTTTTGATAAACTAAAAAGAAATATGCTATGGGAAATAATGATTAAAAATGGATTTCCTCAACATTTAGTAAGAACAGTACAAAGTATGTATATAAATACAAAATTTAAATTGGAGAAATCCATAGAAAAAGATAACCTAGTAGAGATTAATTTAGGACTACGACAGGGGTGTCCATTGTCACCTACCCTATTTAATATATATATTAATGACGCAGTTGTACGATGGCAAACTATGCTCTGAACACATTTTAAAATAAACGGGAGAAATGTTGACACATTGCTGTTTGCTGATGACCAGATTTTAATTGCGGAGACGGAAGATAACTTACAAAGAGCCATACATGAATTAAATAATATTACAAGAAAATATAATCTTCAAATTTAATATGAAAAAACAAAAATAATGGCTTTTATAGGAAAAAACCATTTAAGAGCAAAAATTTGCATAAATGATAAACCCATCCAACAACAAAGTGATTTTAATTATCTTGGCTATATTGTGTCATATACCAGCAATAGAGATATACAAAACAAAATAAGCAAATTCCAAACAATATGTGGCACAATAAAAAGAACTTTTAAAAATTGTAATTGTCAAACTTTGTTAAAACTGTATAAAATAATGGCGATCCCAACCCTGCTTTATGGGAATGAAAACTGGGTCTTGACTATCTCACAACAGAAGAAAGTGGAGGCTGCTGAGATGAAATTTCTGAGACAGGTCGCAGGTTATAGACTCATAGACAAGAAAAGAAACGAGGATATTAGAAGAGAATTGGAAATTCAGAGTATAAATGAAACAATCATTGCATACAGGCAAAAATGGCAAGATCATGTGCAGAGAAAGACCGAAGACCGTACGCCGCAAATAGTGCACAAGTATAAACCTGTAGGTAGAAGAAATGTTGGCAGGCCACGAATGAGATGGTCCGATCAATTTCCTTGAAGTCGGAACGGGCCACAAGGCTTATACCACGATGATGATGATAATGATGATGATTATCCTTAATTTTTGGATACAAAAATATATCATAACGTGCTAGGTCAGGGCCTTATGGTGGAGGGTCCATTGTGCTGAGTTTTAGGGCATGCTGATATTCTGTTGTTAGTTTTGCTGTATGCGATGATACGTTGTCATGATGTAAAATTATTTTTGCTCTTGGGCGTTTTTCATGAGTTGTTTTGAAAAATTTGCTGTAAACAGACATTTGTGTAGCAGTTGGCAGTAACAGTACATCTATCTTCTGATAGATGGCCCATGTTAGAAAAAATGACCAGCGACCATCTTCTTAAGAGCACTGCGAATTTGTCGGACTTTTGTTCGCTGAGGATCTGTTCAAAACACCCATTGACTTTTCTTATTAGGATCATAACAATACTTCTAAGACTCAACACCGGTAACGATATTCCAAATCAAATTTGAGGTGTCGCCTTGGAGTTATTCCCGAACTTTTCTGCACCAATCAATGCGTAGTTTTTAATCGTGAGTCATTTTATGTGGAATCCATCGACTACAACGTTTTGTCCCGTCTAAGTCTTGATGTGAAATGTTTGAATTTGACTAATATCAATGCCCAATGATGCCGAAATAAATGTATAATACGTCCGTCAATCTTCTTCAAGCATTGCTCGAACAGCGAAAATATCTTCATCAGTAACAGCAGTTCTTAAACGTCCTTCACGAAATTCATCACCAAGAAAAAATCTATCTCCTTTAAATACATTGTACCAATTACAAATTGTTGCCTTAGATTGGGCTTCTTCGTCAAATGTATTTCTAAGCCGATATTTACATTGTTTAGGCGTTGATGATGATTTAAAATAGTAAAAAAATCAGAGCCCAGAAATGTTCTGTAGTCAAATTCATTTCTGGGTGAACACAAGATTTTTAAATAATAAGAGTTAACAAGTTATTAGAGAAAATCGAGCAAACTACACAACAATCAGCTCGCAAAACAATATAAGATAGCCGTCAAATATAAATTAATTTAATTTTTAAAAAAAGTCATTGTACTCTGTTTAAGTTCCCAAAGTGTTTTGCATTTTGCCAAATTCAGTGTGTCTTCGCTTCTCAGAGTGTCAATATCCAGCATAGGAGCTGCATAAAAAAGGAATTTAAATCTCTCCAGACAAAGAATTTATTAGATTCAAATCAGAAGATCGAGCTGGCTATATAATGAATCCCCCTCGACCAATCCACCTCTGAGGAAATTTGTCGTTCAACAAATTATGTACTATCCGACTTAAATTAGCTGATACACTATTGTGTTAAACCCGCATTCTTTTGATGACATCCAGAGGAATATCATCAAATAAATTATCTAAATGATTTATTAGAGTGTAAATACACCTCTGCATTCAGGTGCCAAGGAAACAGACACCAATAAAGCGATCATGAATGATTCCACCCTAAATGTTTAGGGATAAAGCTCACCTCCTCCTGGTGCATTTCCATCTGCAAGGTCATATATGTAGTACATACAAGTCTGTTCAATTAAATAACACGTTTTATTTTCCCTTCTGTGCTCCACAACAAACAATCAGCAGGCTACAAATTAAAACTGGTGTCAACGAAGAGGCAAAGCTGCGATGAGCCACTTATAATCATAGTAAACATAAAAATATAAGGAAATTTAACAACTTCACGAAAGGCCTAAAAGCTGTAGGAGTTTGAGGTTCAAAGCAAGGTAAAAGCAAGCCTCAGGCGATAACGGAAAACATATCAAAATGGTTTTCAGACTTTAGAATTTCTGAAAGGACGCTTGCTCACCAACAATAAGGAAGATCACAAGAACTTCACAGCGACAGACCGACGCCGGAGTATACGTGTCTAACCAGGCAGTAAAACCACTGAAGCATAAAAACCGACGCTAGAAATGAACGATGGGCCATAAAACCTTCTAATTGGGGAAACAGAATTTTGCGCTATTCCTGTAATGAAAGCCAGCGATAAAAATTGAGTTAGAAAAGTAAGGTAGTGAATAACTGAGGCGAGAATTAGCGTGGTTAGGGGCCAAATTCAAGCTGTGAAAAATGAGCATAGAACCACAAAACTTCTGATCAGAAGGAAGAAGGTTGGCGGAAGAAAAAGCTTTACTCCTGTCATCTTCCTCACGGCTATGAGAGAGAAAATCTCTACATCTGCGCCATGTTTGTGACGCTCGGAAGATTTCCAAGTCGGTGACACTCAATAATCTGCTTGTGGCTTAAAATCAACACAGTGTTCAAGTGGGCTTTGAGTGTTTAGTAGTAATTAGCTTTGCTACGGATATTATATTTAGAACGATTAATTGTTCTTCCACACAATAGTCGTGTGCAGAACCACTGAGCTACCATGCACTTAAGTACTTACCATATGTTAAGTCGCCATTAAGGTATGTTATCCCAATATGAGTTTGAGATCTCCTTGTGCGGTTTACCGCGAAAATGCGAGTGAGTTGGAGAATTTGGCTACGTATAGGCAGGTTAGCAACGGTAGCTCACAAGTTAGAGCAGCCGGATGAAGACCGGAAGACCCGTAGTCCAAATCCCGGCTATGGCATTGAATTTTTCATTCTCATTGTACCCTTTCCAGTATATTTAGAATTTGGCCAAGGCTTGTGTCCTGAGTGGGGGAAGGGGGAAGCGTATTGAATGTAATATAGTTTGTCATCTGTTACCCAATGAGAGAGGTGGCTGAGGTGGTAATGCTTGGACTCTCATTCGGGAGCAACTGTGTTGGATTTCCAGCGATCGAACAATCTAACCAAAAGTTCTTTCACGGTTTTCCTTGGTCAGTAGACGAATACTGACTTGGTTACTTTCCTTTCACTCCATTTCATCTTGTCAGTTTGGATGACTCAGTTGGTAATACGCTGGCTTACTGACCTCGAAGTTGCGCATTCAAACCTGGGCCAGACCCTGTACCTAAAAGCGACATCCCCATGTAAGTAGATTTACTGGCATATGTCAGATGTCCCGCGGGACAAAATTCCGGGACACTGGCTGCGCTGGTATGATCCTGCGAATTAGCAGCGTTGTTAGCAAACATAATATGTACTAATTTACCCATTCCAATTCACATAATTTGAATCCGGTTTTTCTGGGTCAGAAGCGTTGACATAGGAACAAGCATCGTGCCCTGCGTGGTAGGATTTGCTCTCTGTAACTGTTGTGGGGGGGGCGCTGTGGATTCCTGTCACCGCAGCCCCCCCTGGCGGCTGCACACGAAGAAACCTTCTACAGAGATGAAGAATCTCTAGCACAATTGTTGGTGCCCTTGTTCCGGGTTCCAACATATCCGCACACATCTAGTTTTCAAAATGCTCTTTTGGATTCAGGGAACCACAAAACATGTATCTCCGGTGAAATCTGGATATCAAACTTTAGCGTGGAATACTACGCTTTCACTGTCCTGCAGAAAATATTGTTAAATCGTCTGCAAAAAGACATTTCTTTAATTGGTTGAGACATGTAAGAAGCAATATCGTTTATGACTATTAAAAGCAATGTTACACTGATAACTGAACCTTGTGATACCCCATTGCTTATGGTTAGTTCATTTGATAACACTCAGTTCACTCGGAATGCATTATTCGATTTTGCAGAAAGTTTGTATCTTTCTGGATACGTTGTTTTTCCTCACTTTTTCTATGATACGCTTTTATCGGACGTTATCATGTGCTTTTTCAGTATCTAAGCTGAGTATTATGAGATGCTGTTTAATGAAATAGGCGTTCTAAATTGCAGCTTCTAGGCTTATTAGGCTTTCTACAGCCGAATGGGTTTCTCTAAATTCAATTTGCACATTGTTAAAAAAAGTTTTGTGTTCAAGATAACAGCGTATTCTCTTGTTTATTTTCTCCAGCAACTTGCACATCGTGTTTGTTAGCGCTATGAGCCTATAGTTTTCTGGGGTGGCATTATCATTATTTGGTTTTAGTATTGGGATTACGATGGCCTTCGCCTATTGTTTGGGAAATACATTTGAGGTCCATATATGATTGCAGATTGCTAAAAATAGTTTAGTACTCTTAGTGGAAGCTGCTTTACAAATTCATATGGAATAGTCTGGACCAGGGCTAGAATTACATTTTCCAGTTCATTGCATAGTCCATTGCATAGATGGAACTATTGGACATTTCGGCAAAGGTATTCGCAAAAGTATCTGCTTTGTTACTTTTGGTTTATAGAGGCTTCATTTGTTGTATTGTTCAGTTGTAACTCTAAATTGGTTGCATTTGCCTTTTATTCTTTGAATTTTATTCCACAGCAGTTTAGCCGGAGTTTGTGAAATTAAGGAAGGGACAAATGACAGTCAGGATTGTATTTTACTTTGTTTGATTGTCTTCCTAGCTATCGCTCTGCATTTCTGGTAATTGATTTTGTTTTCAGTTGATGGTTTTCTTTTGTAGAGGTAAAATGCTCCATGCTTATTTTTATGCAGAGTTTGCACGATTGTACCCATCTATTCGAAATGAAAAAGCTTATATTGGGAATGCTGTTGTCTGTATATTTAACTAAGATATCCGTAAAACTTTGTACGATGCCACTAATGTGCCAAGTAGTAAATTTATCAGGAGGTACTACACTATTTAAGAGATCGTTAACACCGTTTCTAAATTTCTGCCAGTCTGCTCTGAGTAAATTACACTTTGCGTTAGGGCATTCAATAGTGCTAGGAGAGGCCTTGTCACCGTTTTGAATAATAATGGGAAAGTGATCGCTTCCATGTGGTGATTCATAAACAGACCAATTCAGTAACTCAAACGTGTGCAAAAGTTAGATCTATGCTGCTTGTGGTTCCATGGGCAGTATCATAGCAAGTTGGCTCCGTCGAGTTCATTAGTACCAAATTGAATTCATCCAATATCTTTTCGATAGCTTTTCCTCGGGAATTGGTGTTACGGCAGCCCTATAAGCTGCTGTGACTATTAAAGTCACCCAATAAAATAAAAGGTTTAGGTAGTTGGTGTATAAGATTTCTTAAAGCGTCCGTTTGAAGTGTGGCACTATTCGGAAGATACATATATATTGCAAATACAAGCTGCTGATGGTAGATTTACTGAAACTGCCACTGCTTCTAATAATTCCACAAAATTTGTCACTTTTCTGCTAAAACCACATAATTTGTCACTTTTCTTTGTTATAGTTTTTAAATTTAACAAAAAATGTTGAGCATTATAGTAGTATGAGAACAATTTGAATGAACTTCATTCGTAAACGTACTGCGTAGTGAATGACCTCCACTACACGTGCTGCCTCGCTACCTGAAAGGGGAATCCCTTATTTAATTATATGGACCGCTGACGTAAGGTACGCAAGTCTTCAATCACTACCTGAGTCTTGTAAAGCAGAGCGTTTATACAGTACGGGTTCTTAAGTGGTGATTTGTGATATAATGCCGAAAGTAAAGTTGAGTGTTCGTTCTCGTTTGCAACAATATGTTGCTGAATTCAGTGGCATCTTTACGAGTAATCGAAGAATTCTATTCTGCCAAAAATGTGGGAAAGCAGTAACTGTAGACCAGCGATCGCAGTCTTGCTGCATTTAGCAGGTAACAAACATAGAATTGCCGCTTCACATACAAGTTCTAGACAAGTTCTTTTTGGCGAAGCAGCTTCCACTTCAGAGACTTCACATACCCTGGTTTCAAAATGTTCCGAATATTATGCAGATTTATGCAAAGCTTTTCTTTCGTGTGATATTTTTCTATACAAATTGAAAATTTCAGAGCTCAGAAATTTTCTTACGAAATACACAAAGTTTCAAATACCAGAAGAATCAACATTAAGAAAACTGTATGTGCCTGCCTGTTACGAAGATATTCTAAGAAAAATCAGAGCAGAATGTGAAAATAAAAAGATATGGGTAAGCATTAATGAATCACCAGACTCTAGTGGTAGGAAAGTGGGAAATGTTGTGGTAGGTGTGCTAGAAAATAATGAAATAGCTTCCAAGCGGTGTTTTCTGTTAACATGCAAAGAAATATCAGCATCGAATCATGTAACAATGGCTCGCTTATTCATTGAATCTCTGCTGTTGTTATGGCCAAATGGGGTTAAATTTGATAAGAGTTTTACTCTTACTCACAGATACTGCTCCATATATGAAGAAAGCAGCCGAAGGTCTTTCTGTAAGCTTCCCACACATGATACACGTAACTTGTATAGTACATGGTTTACACAGAGTATGTGAGCAGATACGTACATTGTATCCTAAAGTGGACAAATTGATCTCAAATGGCGAAAAGGTGTTTGTGAAAGTGCCAACAAGAATTGATTTATTCAGAACCAAAAATCCAGATCTTACACTTCCACCTAGACCCATAGTTACTCGTTGGGGGGCATGGTTAGAAGCAGCTGTGTATTAAGCAAACAATTTTGAAAATTTTAAATCAGTGATTGATGAACTAAATTAGGATGACACTTCTTCAATTGAAATTCTTCAGAACTTGCTCAACGATAGTACACTGAAAATTGAATTGTCTTACATATCTGCAAATTTGAGTTTCTTGTTTCCATCTATAAAAAATAAGAAACTTCAACCACCTTTTTAACTGAGACTTAATGAAGTATATGACATTGAGAAAAAAATTAAATCATTGGAAGGTCCAAAAGTGGAAGCTATTAAACAGAAACTTAAAAGTGTGATAAAAAATGGTGGATTTCATACTATGTGTAAAATTACCAAGGTTTTGGAAGGAGAAGTAGACGGTGAAATTGAAAATGTGTGTGCAAGTGACATTCCTTTGATGAAATATGCAAGGCTATCATCTTGTGATGCTGAAAGGTCTTTCTCGCGGTATCGTGCATTGTTTCGAGACAACCGACATCGGTTTGTGATGGAAAACTTGGAGAAAGTGTTCATGGTTCACTGCCTCAGCATGATTGGTGAGTGATTTTTTAGCATAAGTACTTATAGTTGTGTAGTATTGAAACATTTGCATTTTTATGCTTATTTACATATTTTTCCTACATAAAAAAATAAAATACTTTGCAGTTTTCAGCACATAAAAGTCCACTCCCTAATGATGATGATTAAGGGTATTTTTAAAATATTATAGGACATATTTTTTAGATTTTTAAGTTATAATTGCATTTTTCAAAGTGCATCCTTTAGCATTTTATTTGGTGTCAAAATCCTAACCCTAATCATGTTAGACAAGCTCGTCAAACATGTGGTCGCTGTTGTCCAGGACTCTTGGGAAGTTGCGTCACTGAATCATTCCTCAGTTGTGTTTATTATTAACAAAAATAATGTAAATTCTAAGTCATCATAGACTAACATTTCACATTTGGCTTTGAATCATCTAAAATAGATTACTTTTATGAACAATTAAAATAGCCTTATTTCGCAAAAAAAAAAAAAAAAAAAAAAAAAAAAAAATTAATTCACTGTAAGGTGTAGTAGGTGAATATAACAGAATATTCCAACCACAATTTAGGTAGCATTTCATTATTGAATAGTCAATGACCATTAAAATACTGTGAATACAGCATAACACCAAATAGGTTTTACATAAATATAGTTTATCTCATGAAGTATATACCCCAGTCAAACGTTTAATTCAGTTTGTGAGAAAAACGACTCATGATTTCAATGAAAAATAGAGGCACAGCTTATTCTCCATGCTTGTTTGTCAGGTTCAAAATAAAATAACATTTAGCCAGATTAAATAAGTGCAAATGTGGAACAGTGTTTTTAAGTCACTTCAGTTTTCAAATTGACAGCTTTTCTCAAGACCTTTTGCTCTTTTCTCTTTCACTAGTTTCTCAATGTTCGGGATCATTGTCTGACTAACGGGGCAAACGAAGAACATTGGTTAAGTTCACATCTAAGATCCGGTTCCTGACGTGAGGCATACATAGCTTCATGCACGAAAGGAACTGTTCACATATATAGGTAGAGCTTGAAAAGTTTCTGTCAAAGGTACATAGATCCTTTTTATTTTGGAATGCGTCTTTCATTTCCAGGTCATTTTGTATATGGATAATTTCTAATTGTAATTGCGTTGGAGTACTGTCCACATCAACTGAAAATGGTGCTGCAAAAATACGAGCCGCCACGGCACTACACGCGCTTAATGCTGCTGGATGTGCACTGCTCGTGTCTTCTCTTAACACACTTCCGTCAGCGTTTGCCCGCTCCTGCGTCATTAGTCCGATACTTGCCGACCGCTGCAGTGACCCGTCCCCAGGACAGGCACAACTACTCGAACTACTCCTTCCGCTTCCCCTCAACACCTCTCGCCCATCGGAAAACATTTGGAACAGGCTGCACATAGCATTTCCAAATTGAGCAACGCTCACAAGCAGTTTACTGGTATGCAGAGATGAAATCAACAATTATAGCTCAAAGAAATTACTGGAGAGAATATGGGGGAGATGCACCTGATAGAAAAACCATCAATCGACATGTCTACCGTGAATATGCCCGGGATAGACCAAAAGCTGATGAACAGAATTATCGGTCCCCCCCCCCCCCAAGAGAATTCAATAACTGACCCAGTATACCAAGAAATGTTGGAACTGTCCGTGAACCCCCAGGTAGCTGATCCATAAGCTCATGTCATATTTTATCAATACGGATTACCCACATATTAGAGCCACAATGGTCGGGGTTCCCCTACAGAAGCCTTGCCAGATTGCTGCAATGGACCAATTTGTTGGCCACCGAGTTCGTTAGACATCACTCCAATGGATCTCTTACTCTGGGTCTATGTAAAACACCGTATAATTTCAAATCCATTACAAATCTGTGAGCATTGCTGCGGAGTCATCATTTTGTTTTATGCTAATATTCTAGTGACAGAACAACCAACTTCTGTTCTCTGAGTTTCTATTTATTTAGTAGCTCTCTCATTTAATAATTCCGCATTTCTCCTGGCAAAGATTAATTAAAATGTCTGAGGTATAAAAGGAACACACTGCACTTTCTCACCAGACATGTCCTCTTCCTTTCCTGCCCACTGCCTGTGAAATATTCCATTAACACCGTGATACCAATTTGTATCATAACATTTGAAGAGAATACAAATTCATTCGTAAAACTACTTAGTGCAGCAACTGAGGTCTCATTTAAAAAATATGGAGATATGAAACATGTCTACAAAATATGATATATTATATTCACGTTGGCAGGTCACAAGTGTTGATTACGTTAAGAAAATATCCTGCAGAAATAAAGCATTACGAATTTGGCATACTTATTCTAAACATATTTGACCAAGCTCTTTTAAAATGTTATAGCTTTAAACAAAAATCAAAGTTACGATTTGTTTAACTCACCAGCTTGTATTAAGCTTGCTCAGTCCTAAGTGTGGTTGAGCGCGAGGAAAAACTTTGTCTTTGTAGGAATTCACATATCACTATTCTTACAAATTGAAACTTTATAGGTATTGATATAGCAAAGTTCCTACAAATCACAACTCTCTAGGTATTCAAATATCAATATTTCACAAACCACGGTTTTGTAGGTATTCAAATATCAATATTCCTAGAAACTCCAATTTTGTACAAACCACAACTGTGGAGGCAATCGCATATCAATATTTCTGCAAATTACAGCTTTGTAGTATTCTAGGTATTCCTAAATCAATATACATGCAAATCATTGCACCAACCACAACATTTCAGGAATCCCCAGAAACCCCAGGCCTGTTATAACACATACATATCGACCTCTTAAATGAATTTGGAGCACATTTGTCACATTTGTATCTCATACTTCTTAAAACAGCAGTCTGTTACCTTACACTGAAAGTATAATGAAATGCTTTTGTAAATCATGCAATTCAGATGTATCTAATATGTCAAATTTTGTTTCTGGAGATGGCCATTTCCGAGACATTCCTTGTTATTGTTTGGAATTTTCAAATATGTACACTTTTCCCAACTGGGAGGTGGCTGTTCGTTTGCTTCTTTTTCCCCTCGTGATTAATGGAGCGCAATTTCAAAGCCAGCACCTGGCAACATACTCTTGACTATTGCTTTGCTCACTGTATCATTCTCATAACGACAATGGAATGTGTGAATGTGAATTAAAAGTTTATGTGAATTAACCGAACGGGATGGCTCAGGCGGTAACGTCTCTGCCCCGAATTCGGGAGGTCGCGGGTTCGATCGCCATGGCCGCACAATCTGATATGAGTTATACATTGGTTTCCCCATGTTACTTAGGCGAATGCTGGGGTACATTCTTCCATACCGCATACTCCTATCCAACATTTCCCTTAATTCCATTTCCTTATCATCTTTCAGCTATGCTTTCAGGCGAGTGGTATTGATGTAGCCGGACAGATGGCGCAGATGCTTGCGCATTGTAACTGCTGTTCTGGGTGCTAAGTGGCGTTTGGGCGGCCGTTGTCCTCCGTCGGAGGGGACGCCTGGTGCGACACCCATCGAACCCATGGAGCCCTAGCTCCGGCGGGGGAAGGGGCACGCCTGTGCGACATCGCACACTCAGTATGTGGTGGCTGTTCTGCGCGGCCTTGGGCCTGGATGAAGAGATCTCAGCACTTGTTAGAGACTTCCGCGCGTCTCTGTGGCTCATCTAGCCGCGACCCTGTGGCACTCTGTGGTTCCCTCACTTCATCCCTGCCTCCGAGGAGATGGTAGCCACAATTGACCTGAGTTCATCGCGGTGCGTGAGGTTTCCCCCTCCGTGTTTATCCTGTACCTTATATATAATGTTGATTAACGAGAAACAATAATAAGCCCTCGTAAGATTACTTTGTAGAGGTGTGAGTAGATAAAGTCATCTGAATGGAGTACACTGCGTTTCAAAAATGTATTTAAAGTATCAGTATTTGCTTATAAAACATATACCAAAATAAAGAAGACGTACCAATATAAGGTACATAAATAGGTGAAAGTATGCTTAATAAAGTGGCCACTTTTTCTTTGTTATTTATTTTTACTGCCTTCTTTATTTTGCTGATGCATATCCTTCTAGATCATCAAACTATGTTCCTTCAGCTGAACCTATTATCCAACTTTGCCTTATAGCGCTTTGCTATTACGCAATACATCAATAGCACTTGCTATCGCTAACTGAAAAAATCAACACAAGGTTTTCACTTTTACTGGGAAAAAGGGAGGAAGGTGAAAACAGCGCTCAGCGTTTGATTTGTAGAGAACGTAACGTCCACGCAGAGCACCGAGATTGGCGCCTCAAAGCTTTTCCCCAACCACTACACTCAGCAACAAACCGTTTTAACGCTTAAGTAATCTTTGGACGCTTTTTTAATGTTATTTTTACATACAACAGCTACATACGCTGCAAGGGCTAAAAAAAGTAGTAAAGCTTATATGGATGCTAATTAAGCGTTTTGGTTATGGTGTAGTGCATAGGATTTTTCTCTTTTTGAGAGGTATAGTACTGGGTACAGTGGACCTCGTGAAGTTCTCCAGTACCTACTGAAAAGCTTTCAGACTGAAGGGCAGCAACCCTCGAGTTCAAAAGACGTGATATATTGTAGCGGTATTATATTTATTGTATGAACTGGCATTGTCTCCACACAAAACCGTACCCTTAACGTCACATTTAAAAATATATTTTTCTGCTCTACGCATGCCTAAAAAACAAATCTTCCTTCGCAGAAATGCACCCAGGCTTCTTATATTGCAACATTAGCCGGTAACACTTGAAATTACACCTTATTACCTACATATTTACAACGAAATATAATTAAACGCTTCTGCCTTATACCTTATGATTATATTAATGTCAACAGTAAATAAACTAATATATTACCGGCGAGACAGTGGAAGTTCCCGTCTCAAAATGTGGCTAGAGGCGATCACACGCAAGGCAGAAGAATGAGTGGACCTCCTTGACACCCTTGCGCTAAAAGTTAACCAAATTCTCTGTTTCTCATAACCTTGCCCACTGAAATGTATTCTTCTGCTCCCCCTTTCCTTCTCTTTTCCCCTCACTGACTACTGGACACGTTTGAATGGCGATGTATGATAGACAATCCCTATGCAATACAAGGTCAGCTGATAAATGCGATAAGGGCGCTCTAAAGTACACGTCTTCGTCATCTTGAGAGACAGGTTTAAGTCGAGCCATTCTTCTGCCTAACTGTTGATGGAATTTACATGGATTTAAATGTGTTAAATCTATTACGCGATATATTGCAACAGTTTGACAATTCAATGATTCCCACTCCTGACAGCAGTGTGACCATAAAAGTCGGTCCAATTACTTTTTTCTCATTTTATTTTCTTCTAAAACTTTTACACAAATACACAGTTCCCTTTAATGACGTTAACACAGTCTACAGTCTTTCGTGATATTACAACTCACAGCTGTTTTCTTCTCCTAACCTTGACTCAGTCATTTCACTGTCTTTCTTCACTTACTCTGTCTCATACACTAACTCTGATAATACAATCACTCAATACTCAGTAAAACTTCTTCAGTTCGACGCGACGTATCTTTCACGACAGCACTACACACACATAGCTGTCTCGCACTCACTGACACACTGCCCGACTCATATCTGTAACCGTAACTCCTCTAACTCGTTGCCTCGTCTCCTTATATAGTGAGGAGGACATAACACGGACCATTCTTGAACGTCTACAAACGCGCCGGCTGGCGGATACCTTTCAAATAATCAGGAAAATTCTTTGTGTTGCCGCTTTGATTGTGTTTGCTCGCGTGAGTGGTGTGGAGAAGCTTGATCTTGGATGTCTTTAGTACGCGCCGCGCCAGTAGGATGGGGCAGCTCGGCCCCGACCGCTCATTGTTGCCGCTGCCGTGGACCGGCGTCACATTATTTTAATTCATACCGTTACGAAAACATACATTTGACAATACTCTTGGATGATGTCAAACAAGGAACTACTCGGTATCACTTTACCTATTCCACAAAACAGCAGCCAGTGAGAGGTGACTAGTGCACGTGAAGGTTAAGAGAAGCGGGCCAAAGTTATACGACAAAGGGTTTGGTCAAAGAAAGAACGGGAAAAGAAAACTAATGGTGGATGCAATTTGAATTGCTTAATTTCATTCAATTCATTTTAACTAATTAAATACACGTGACTGATGTAGGATAGTGACAAGAATAAAAAGAAAAAAGAAAATGCAATTTCTGGCAACCAATTATACATGTTGGTATAAATTATTAATCAAAATTCGAAAATTACCAGGACATTTTAGGTCACAGTTCTATGGTATGCGTAAACTTAATGTAAATTAATTGAATATGATATTACTTGTTTCCTTTTACAGTATCTAACAGTTAGAATAAAGATTGCATTCCACCTAAAACTTCGATATCAAGATTTCTCGTAAAATACATTTTTAAGGACCCCTGGATAAAAACAAAAAAAAAACAAAAATCAGAAAAATAGCTGCCTGGGAGGGGGAGAGAGAGAGTGTGTATGTGTGTATGCGTGCGCGCATGTGTGTGTGTGTGTGTGCGCGCGCGTATTTGAACAGCATAACTGAAAATCCAAATGACCGATAAGTATCAAACTTGGTATTTAAGTTTAATGACTTCTATGCGATACGCAGTTTTTTAAGAGAATCAAGGGGACCGGGTAGTGATATGGGCTCAAAAAGTCAATTTTTGTTTTTCATCTTTAAAAAAAGTAAAAACCTTCCTCTTCAAAATTATATATATATATATATATATTGTAAGGGTACCGGCACATTTAAGGCTTTAAATTACCCCTTTTAAATATGGCGGAGTGCTGGGTCACACTGGGTAAAGAGGGCTTCAGAGATGACACACTTTTCTTTAAATGTGGTTTTCTGTAACTTTACTTTTTCAAACTCAGGTACATTTTTTTTTTTTTTCAAAACCACTGAACCTATTTGAATGAAAATTTCACAGTAGTTCCAGAAGCATGTACTCTACAAACGTAACCCATTGTTATTGGAAAAGTCCAAAACAGAACATTTAAAAAAAATATTTGTGCAAAAAAAATTTACTTTTTTTTACAAAAGTTAAACATTTTTTCTTTTGAATATAGCCAGAGATATTTAAGTAAATTTAGGTTAACAGTTATGAATACACATTACCTAGTGCACTACAAAAGTTTCAACACATATGCTTGAATGTTGTAGAAGGAATTTGTATATTATATTTTCTCAAAAACCTGTTATCAGTTTTTGCCTTATTACATGTCCATTTTAAATAATTGTTTGATGTTCTCTATATCAATGTAATCACAATGAATCACTAAATATTCATCCCAAATTAAATTTTGATCTGAGCAGTAGAAGCTTAGATATCCTCAACTAAAGTTATGTTTTGAAATACTGAAATCGTGTTCGAATCACTACCTTGTCCCCTTAATGACTTCTATGCGATACGAAGATTTTTAGGAGAATCCCTTCACCCCGAACTAGCCCTTACATGGAATATTTTTTGTTATTTTTTTTTCTTTTTTTTTTTTCTTTTTCAAAAATGTTTAGCATATTGTTCATTAAAATATCACGTAAATGAGAAATAAAACGTTTATCTTTCTGGCAATAGCCTGTGAAGTTCTCCTCTTTCGAAACGAATTTTGTGTAATTTTATATAACGTGCAACACATAAGCCATAGCTAAAAGCTTAACTACTACAGAAAATGTAGATCTCTTTAAAGGATAAGATGTACATGATTTTAATCGGACGTGTCGGAAGTTACTGTAGCTTGTTACACATTGGCCACGGTCACAACACACAGCGCGCTCTCGCGGCGAGCGAGTGTAACTTACTTTTTGATTCGCCCTCGTATAACGCTAAGCCATAAACTACAGACAAATACACACAACTCAAAAAGATAGATTTGTTTAAACTACACAATTTATCTCTATACTTTGTCTTTGGAGTGGTCATCATTCAGTTGTTTTCTCGCGATATCGTGGAAAGAGTACGGAATTCACAGGTTAGCGTACAGCGACCCATTTTTAAATATTTGACTGCCGATTCAATTTGCTGCATTTCACTTGCAACTAAAATGAAATGCAGGTATAATGAAGCTTAATTCTGCAAACGTTTATCTTGATTAAAATGATGTAGATAGGCATACCTTCCTACAAGGCCTTCTTAAATCTGGTTTGCAGAAGCTATATAAAAATAAACGATAATGGGTAAAGAATGCCATGTGAATGTAACACATCGGCTTTTTATTCCACTCCCCCAGCGAAAGATAGGGAGACGCTCAAATGTTTATACTTGTATTTTTGGGAAGAGGAGCATAGCTGTCACGAAGCATCCTGTTGGTGTTTGCCATTAATGCTATTTGACAGAACTGGAAACTTTTCAGACTTTGTTGCAAGTAAAGCGATGAAAATAGATTTGATTATAACTTTTGTGAAACTCAATTCGTGGAAAAGCAAATTAGCTCTCGATCGTCTGAAATGTTACAGGAAAAAGCATCACTGACAGCGTAAAATTACGAAATTAATGTTTAATCCCCCTTCTTCGTTTTTTCATCCGAGCTCAGCAATTAGAAGAAAATCTGGTGTGTGCAATCACATGAATTTCTCTACTCACTCTTGTACAAACTATTCTTTAAAGCTCTTATTCTTCTATCCATTTCATGTTAATCAAGGAAAGCGTTTGCAGTAATTGTTTTATTACAAATTTCCTTATAGGTACAACGGGAATAGAAGAACACAATAGGCTTAAGTGAAAGTCAAATCTTTCATGAGCTGGTCGCTATATGCTGACTAGAGCGCGGAATCACATGCGATACTGGTTAGTTGGACACGGAGAGTGAATGATATAACCGGTACCGCGCAGCCGTCGTATATACATGCGCATCAGCGGACGCCTGCAGCTGTGTACATGCGCGAGTAGCAGCAGTAAAACCCATGTGAATTGTGACTTATCGCACAATCTTCTGCCCTTTGACATTCAATTCTCTTTGCATTGCCAATACATTAAAAACGAATGACTTCTAATTTGAGAAAAATATGAGTATCTGTAAATTCAAACAAATAACAATTAATATCTCACGAAATTGGTTAGCTTAATAAAACAGTTATTTGACATAAACTGAGTGCTTTAACAAGATCTGCTTTTTTGTAGTAAGATTTTGTCTCATCTAGAATGTGAGGCAGTACCTGGTTCGTGCCTCGTTGTAGTGGTCGTTGCTCTCCTCCTTGATAGCTCCGGTTAGCTTCTTACCTCGTAGTCGTCCTCTCCAGGGTTTGATGTCCGTTTGGTGCCTCGTTCTTGTAGCAAGGATCCTACCCTTTGGTGAAAGGAGCGATGACCTCAGATGGTGGGAAAAGCAGCGAAAACAATTTGTGTGATTTGACTCAGAAGTAGCACTTCCAAATGGATTTATTTTACATTTATATTCATCACTAGTTGAGGGTTAGCGTCCTTGTCAAAACACTGTATTTGCTTCTCATTGATGGCACTGACCAATGCGGCTTAAAAAGAAACAATATCTCTGCACGATACCTCTTTTCGTCTCTAGCACTGGGTCACTCCACTATGCACAAACTGCACCAGTATGCGACGCACTTCTAAGCAGCAATAATCACATTTGATCCACTTGGCGCACTGACTCGCGGTGTTTCTTTATTTCACGTCGACACCTTCTTTTACAGGTAGCACGCGTGAGATTGTCCGAAGCTATACGCAGACTGTAATGAAGACTACGTGTAGACGGTACGACGACGGTATGGCGACTATATGGAGACTGTGCCACGACAGTAAGAAGATTGTCTTGAGTTCTGCGATTTCATGTACTTTTAAGCGCGCAGGCCCCTGAAATTTACTTCATGTTGATTGGTGGGATTTCTAGACGATTCTCCGCGCCTTAACATTTTGTACTTAAATCGCGAATTTTCATTGGAGCTTCTCCATCCCCACCTTTAAATTGCCATCTGGTATCAGGGAATTCCCCAAGTTATATCTGCTGAGATGTTCCGTCTCACTCTTTCTGCTACGGTACGTTACCATACAATGCGACAAAAGAGAAACACCCTTCGAGATACGACAATATACTCTCGGGTGGAGAGACAACCTAACTGCCTCGTTTTCCTACAATGAGCAAGTTTCTAGCTTTTTAAACACAGGTCCCGGAATAGTGTTTTAACATGAATGCTTTACACGTTATGCTTTCCAGGCTTGCAAAGACAATAAAAATTACACATATAATTACATATACGCATCGAAAACATTTACGTCTTACTCAGTTACCTATATCTAATCACACTCATTATGTTAATTAATACAAAGAATTATAATTTGAGGCATTGCGGTCTAAAATACCATCTCAAATGAAGAGTGACTTCGAGAATACTCTAAGAAAATATAAGGGCATACATTTCATTTATCATGAAGTATCTTAAACCTATAGTACTTTGATAAAAATTTAAGTCTTTTTTTTTTCTTTTTCTTTTTTTGAGAAAATCGAAACTTTGAAACATTTTCTCATATGAAGGATAGTTCGGGGTGGTGGGATTTTCTTAAAAACCCTCATGTCACATTTTTTTAATGATACTGAATTAGAATGCCAAGGTTGGTATTTATTTCACCTTTTTTTGTTATTGTTCTGTTCACGCACACAGGGACCTTTTTCTAAAAACTTATTCCGCGTGGCGTATTTCTGATGAAATCTCGACATCAAATGCAATATTCCCCTACCTACTAGGTATATCTATCGGTCTGGGTGGCTCAGTTGGTTAGGCGCTGGCTTATTGATCCCAAGATCGCGGGTTCAAACCCCGCCCTATGTGATTGTTTCTAAGTGTGCTTAAAAGCGACAGCCCCGTGTCAATAGATTTATACCAAGTCCAAGAACTCCTGCGGGACGAAATTCCACACACCGGTGACGCTGATATGATCCTGGCAATTGACAACGTCGTTAACAAACAAGATATTATTTTTCCTACTAGGTGTGTGACAGGAGAAGTATAACCACTTAAGAGGCTGCAGAGTTGATTTATTAATTTTCTTAATATAAATTGATGCCAACTGAGGCAGTGTTAATCTCGAACATCAATTACAAATACTCAGATACTGGTTTCTTTTGAATGGTGCGACCGACTAACCACCGCCGTTTCCATGGCACTGCTATACTAGTCCGTTGGTGCAGTAGCGGCGGCCGCGGTATCGTTTTTCCCCATAGATTATGCCAAGGAAGTGAAACATAAATGTTACGCTTACCTTGTGTTATAAAACGCGTGCAAAATGATTCCACTCTGTGTTACACTAGCATGTATTTTTTCCCATCTGAAGCAGCCCTTGAGCTGTTAACAGAGATGTGAATAACTTTTGTGAATAAGTGTAACGTTATACTTCCCCCTTTCTCCTAATGCACCCCTCATTACTCTGACCAGGAGACAGAAAGGTAGATGAGGTGCAGTTCAATGAATTTGCAGAAGCTTGTGACATATCGCTAAGTAAAGCAGTTGATAGTGACAGGAGGGAAAAAACACAGCGACTTACATAGTCAAACATGACAAGTTGTTTATAGGGTGTATGAGTTTTTAAAATGATTTCGAGTTTCGTCACTCGTTTGGTGCAAACGTGATTTTAAAAAGTGCCAAGAGTTAACTACTGCAGCGTGTGCTATAAATCAATCCATTTCTATTGCCATTTATTTGGTTTAACTGACTAGCCAAATTTTACTTAAGCTCTGACGTTCAATTCCACATAATAGCTCTCTGCAAAACGCACAGCGAAACGCTATTCTTGTGCTGCGCTCATGCTACTATGTCTATCTCTCTCACGCACAAGCATACGACATCGCTACGTTGTAGCGCGCTCCTATTGGCTACTGCCATATGCAGGAGATTTGACGCGGATAATAACTCCATTAAGTGTTTATGTTAAAAGTTGCAGACCACCGCGTCAACACTTGGTATGCAGCAAGACAAAAGGAATTAGAGGAAATGAGGAACAGGAAAATTCGCGGTAGTATGTAAGCCACCCAAGGGTTGCCTACCAACCTGAGAAAACCATGAAAATATTCAAGGTCAGACTGGCTTGTGAAGGGAATCGAACCAGGAATGCGAGCCTCTGATGCTACCACCTCGCTCGGTCACTGCAACAGCTATTCATTTTACTAAAAGATAAAAGAAGAAAAATATATTCTTGCATGAGAATGCAAAGCGTTGCTCACTATGGGACAATATAAGTACATTCTAATTACACAACGCGTAAATTCTGAACAGGGAAATGCAAAACATGTTCTAAGTAGTTTAGAGAAATTCTGGGAGTTTTTATAAGATTCCGAGTTATTCTTTTTCTGTGTGGTACGATGGGGCAAAGCTAGAAGAGGTTTTCTAGAGGCAAGAGAGTTTGACAAGAAAGCAGATTTCTCGAGTAAATACGACCGGCCACAACAGCTTTCGTAAGTGCGAAGCACTTGAATGTGTCGACTAAAGAGTAAAAACCTATGCTTCAAGATAAACTCGAAAAAGAACTTTAGCGAAAGCTACTCTTATATCTGCTAGTTTTCACATACCGATGTAGATTTCGAGAAATAGTTTGATCTTTTGAGTTTTTATTGTCTTTAACAATTTCCTTCAAAGGTGTCCTGTAGCATCGTTGTTTGTTTTCAGTTTTAGAAATGTAAAAAATTTAATTTGGAGCGTAACTTTCGACTTTGCTTCTACACTGAAGTGCGTAAACAGTGTCAGCTGATTATGTTGGTAATGACAAATGTAGCCCCTCCCTCTGCCAGCCTGAACGATTCTTTTCCTCGAGCTTAATTTCTAGCCGCTCTCACTACCCCAGTATATTGGCAAGCTGCCGATGGGTGACATTACACGCCACATGTTCTCACTGGTGGAGTAATATTACAGCAATGCTTCGTTGAATTTAGGCGTAAAAATATAATATAATGAAAATGAAGGAATAAATGTGAAAAACTTCGTCTCTGTCGCCATGTCACTGATTAAATTTCTCACATGTAGCTGTTGTTTAACGACACAGTCAATTGCCAGGATCATATCAGCGTCACCGGTGTGCCGGAATTTTGTCCCACAGGATTTCTTTTATATACCAGTAAATATACTGACATGGAGTTGTCGTTTTAAGCATATTTAAAAACCATGAGTCTGGGCCGGATTTGAACCTGCGACCTTAGGGTCAGTGGACCAGCGTCTAACCAACTGAGTCAACCAGACCGACTCACATGTAGCTGTCCTTCAGTTCAGTGACCATGCAAATTGTTCTTCACGTCTTTCTGTAAGAGAATTTCGCATTATGCCGTATGGCCTGGCATCTTCTTTTGTATCAATCGTAGTGAAAGCCGAACGTATAGACTTTAAAGGATGACATCTAGGATCTGTAGGGTTTAACTTCTGCCTACTAGCTTGAAGGTGGGTGAAAGCCAATAAATTGGGTGAACAAAACAACCCAGCCGGGGAACCTAATGATCTTCCTCTAAAACAGTGATGTCAAACGGTGCGCTTGGGCGCAAGCGCGCGCTTCAGAACTTAGCAGGTCCATGCTGCCCGTCAGAGCAGCACCTGCTTGCTCTGTTTGGGATAGTTGTAATCCGGGCTATGCAGCGTGCACACGATAGAAAAATCAAAGCTACTTCCACACTTTCAGTCTCTTAACAAAAGCACAGCAATGTATAAGAATTATAAGATATTAAATGAACTCTTAGCGGAGTTTGATGAAAGATTTCTACATTTGAAAGCTCCCAGCTGGATCTCTTTTCCATTCCCGATTCTATTGATCCCGAGAATGTTTCAGTTGAACTTCAACTAGAACTTACCGATTTATGCTGCGATTCAGATCTAGAAAAGCATATAGTACGAAATATTGTCAGTTCTTACCAAGCCCTTGATGGGGAGAACCGGCAAATTGTGTCACTTCCCGTACATTTAGTTTTAATCCCTTCCACTGCCTCAGAGCGATCAGCCAGAATTTCGCAAATTTTGGCAGAAATTATATGTGTGTTTGGCAGTAGATACATTTGCGAACAATTTTTTTACTTTAATGAACTGACAAGCAAAATTGTCTGATTAACATTACGCCTGCCTTGAGACTTGCTTCTGCAATTGTTTCCCTAAATATTAAGATGTTGGTGAAAAAGCACAACATGGACATAATAAATGCGTAATTAGGTTCAAAATGTGACCACAAGTAAGAGGTTTTAATGTGGAGCTATTTTCATTTTATGTTACAGGAGATAGACCGACTCCTTTTGAATTCTAAGGCTGAAAGTTATATAAATATTCCTTTTCTTTTGTGGTTTTAATGTACTGTTTTTAGAATATCAATTTGTTTTTCAATAGCTATATTATTATTCTTGTTTTTATTAAAACTTTATGATCAAAAATCGATGTAAATAAATACTTTTAAAAGAAATAAGAAGAACACAGTTGTTGACTTCATTTTCCCTTCGACGGCCCCCCATGACCTAGTTGTCGATGCGCCCTTAAACACTACACACTCATTCACTTTTCCCTTCGAACTTTGCACACCCATGTTGTGCTGTTTTACTTAACCCCACCACTACCTGGGTGTACAACAGTCTTACTCGCAGCTCTTCATACCCACGAGTACTGCCAAGGTCACGAAATTGCGCTTGGGTTCACATCGCTGCTCTATATGACCAGTAGGGGCATTTAAGTGGTTTTCAGTGGTGGATAGTATCAATGTACAGATGGAAGTGTTACAGCAGATACTAATTTTTGCTATGATATATATCTATGATACAATATACGTGACTTCATTGTATATTTGTCTTCTGCGCAACCGCCTTCGTTCGTGACGGCGACTATAAGCATAATACATTATATAGTCCATTCATATTCTTTTTGGCCAGGGCTTGAAGGAGGGGGAAAGGGTTAGGTTATATTGACCCTCCCACTACGTCAGTAAGGCACATGGTGGTCGTGTGCCAGGCGTGAGCAGTTGAAATATCGGCGTTGCCATATCGTCCTTATTATGCAACATACAGTTGCCTTAAAATTGCTTCGACGTGATTGTGAATAAGAAACCTGAATCTATAGTCCGGAGAAGATATCAGGGACGTGCAGTAATGTGCAAACATGAAGAATAACTAAAATAGTAAAATATATACAATATTTTATTGTACTAGTTACACCATGAAATTAATGTAACATTAATGGTCATCCTCTGAAAATGTGTCGTCGTGGTCGGGTTGTAGATCAATTACCAGGGGCTGGTTGTTTTCCATTATAACTTCAAAGGAACGATATTTATTTTCTAGTTCTTCAACACAGTGTATGTAGTTAGGCCAATAATTCTTGTTTTCAATGCCCTTTAGTATTTTGAACTGAAGCTCGAATTTCAGTAACATTTTTTCTTTCGAAGAAACTATTGGCTTCAATGTTTCTTTTTAGTTTTGACATACATATTCTATGGGATTCAAAGTACAATTATAAGGAGCCAGCCTAACAACCACATGGTCCTTCTAATTCATCAACAGCGTGCATCTTGTGTTTATTGTATGTTTGTTTTATAAGTTTTAACAGCTGTAGTACCGTCGTTGGTGGTGTCCTCTTTTACCATTAACTTGTAAGAGAATAGAATGTTCAACGTCAACTGCACTGTTTACATGCGTGCTGCGTGTGCCACCACGTGCCTCTTGCTACACTGACCTATCCTTCCCTCCCATACCCCACCTGGTGGCCCAAAAGAACGCAAATAGACTGTATTTTAAGAAAAACAGTGTAAAATCAGTCTTCGAAAGTGCTTTATCAATGGCAACCGTGGATAACTGGTGAAAAGTCTGTGTGTGCGTGAAAAATATGAACACTTTTATTGGGAGCGGGACCGGTTGATCGATCAAATTAGTGATCAATTCGTTATTATCTTAGAGGGATCAAATTTTGAAAATGAAGGCGTAACCGGAGTCTATGAAGCTGAAGACGATAAGGGATCCGCCCCTGACCCCAATCTAATAAATAACGTGTTTTCTGGTGAGTAATATTTATATATTTCTCTCTCTAAATGATTGTGTCAAGCAAAACCTCACATGATATAACAACGTCTATACCCGCACCACCCGTTCACTCCGCACTGGTCCTTGGTAAGATTGTTTTTTCTCACAGAAATGAGTTCTGATTACAGCCTGTCTAGCTGTTTGGCATGCTTGATATTTCCACTGCACATACGTGCTTAATGATATCGTAACTCCATGTAACGATTACCTGAGAAACGCTTACGTTCCGAACATTGTACTTAAAGACAGATGAAGGTGTTAATAACAAATGGTGTCTAGTATCATCGATTTAAATGATGAACGTTATACCAGTGTTTTAAGTCTTAGCTTTCTAAAACGTCTAAAATTCTAGAACTGAAAACGTTGTAGCTGTTTTCCTACAACAATTATAGCTATCATTATTGTGATTATAACACATAAAATGTTTCTGCTTCTTATTCAAACGCCATTTATTCGCAAAAACAGTGCTTATTCCATAGTGATATATCTACGCGTTTGCCCCACAGAGATACAAAGGTAAATATGCACATAAGCAACCTAGTGCCGTCATAGCTGTTTGTACCCTAAGATTCAAGTTAGCGTTTAACTGGAAGGGTATGGGTTCATTTAAACCTGTGTAAACGAGCTTTGTGCGAACAAATTTGCATAACGTTGGGAATGATAAGCCATTACAAACATCGTCAGATACAGCATCACAAAACTAGCAGAGAGCATAATAAATGCACGTATAGCGAAACTTACACCGAACCCTGAAACTACAAGCACATTGACCAAGCTTGTGCACCTTTAGTATTGTCATTGCCACATGGGATAAAACAGAATAGGTAATGAGGGAATGAGCAAGGGGAGCAGGTAGTGCCAACAGACATGTGCCAAAGCTGTTCCCGTGAATCCCCAACACTCAAACTATCTCTAGCGCTCTCAGCTTAATGTTTGTGGGTTGTGACTCACGGTAAACTTTTGGACCACACAGTTAAGGGGAGACTAACTGACAAAAATTACCAAAACTTGCGTTTTTAGTTTTTTCTTCAGTCTTTCGCATATTGATTCAGGAAAAGGCCAGTGTGCGGTCAAATTATATCGTAGCAATTCCCATAAAAAGATTTATTCGAAATAAGTCATAGTCCATGGGCATATAGTATATTAAATATTTAATATAAAATGTAATGTACAGGGTGTAAATTAATAACACCGCACGAATTTTACTGGCGATAGATGGTTCATAGGCAATCAGTTTGAGATCGGAAACCTGTGGTCTAGGATTGCAAATTACAGAACTGTGCTTAAAAATTGTTTGAGGGTATGCACGCCACTGATCATGTCCACTGCAGCTGTAACGCATAATGAGAAAATAAGTGGGCGAATTTCGTAGCCTGTCTATTTAGAGTAATGGTTATGCTGCCAGGACGCGAAGGAACCCACATATTAAAAATTTGGTTCTGCCCCCTCGATTGTTAACAATCACGCACACAGAGCAGTCCCGCGTGGCAGCCCGACCTTGAATGTCTTTGCCCGCTAGCCGGTACGGCGCGCGTCGCGAAGCAGCTTGGCCCTATAGTCCATTGTTGTGCGCCGAGCGTAACTCCACAGTATATTAGCCCTGAAAGTTCTATTTTGTTTCTGTTTGTTAAAACTGCCATTTAGTGGTGTAATTACTTTAATTCCTTTTATGGGTTGTAATGTTCAATAACTGCATGTTTTAAAAATATTCTCTCAGACTGTTAATAAAATGCAGACATCTAGAAAAATAAGACATCAGTGGCGAACTCCAAGAAAATAATATCGGCTTATAATATAGGCTGGTTTAATATAGGCACACACTTGAAAAGTGAATTCATATTTTCAGGGTATTTCCGCACTTTGTTCAGATTTTATAGCCATTAAACATTCAGTATGGTTGTTTGGGGCATAATTCGCACATTCAGTATGCCGGTGGATTTCTCGTATCCTTATCTCTATGAAGTTCAGAAGGCGAGAGTGGAAGATAACGGTGTGGAAGCTAGATGCACAATTCGGGAGCTGTGATCAACTCATAATGTGACCACACCACGTTGTTCCGATTGCAAAGAGATTTACAGCTTGGAGGAAAGTCGTTTTATCTGCACATCGGCTCGCTCAAAGATAACGCTGACAGGGGAATGAAAATAAATGCCGGCATTAAGCCGCTAAATGTTCCAAACACCATTCCCAGCTCTGCATGATACTCCAAATTTTATGGCTATGTGCTTTAATGTTGCCTCAGGATACACGTAGTAATGGATTCACGTGATGGCTGGACAGGGAGCTGAATACACGTAAAGGTACTTAAATGTTATTTCCTTCAGGAGTACGATATGAAATTATTTTCGCCCGGTATCCAATATTACTCACATTTTTAGATTTTAGAAGTTTCCAATATGTCATCAGTAACTGTCATTTTTAATCTCTGTGCCGCTTACTTATATATCGTGCTATCATTCTACCCAAAAGATCTATATCAAAATGTCACCATAAATACCCGTTGTGAGGCCCCCAAACCGTAAACAAATATTATACAAAAATTTCCAAGAGAGGATAGCATAAACAAGCATCTTTAAGGAATCCAACATGAAGATTTTCAACAAATACCCCAACCTCAATTCCACACGTCACCCTGTAAACTGCACATCCCGTCATTACAGTGGTTAAGCTCTAACAAGGGCTGATACACGTGAGACACACCTCGGGCTGTTCTCAGCCTACCAACACTTCTCGGCCTCGTCTTCATTAAAGTTCTTCCCACCCACATAAACTACATGTTATATGGAAATTTGTCCTTTGCTTGTCGTTACTCAAATACAGTTCTTAGCGATGTTATCCAAAATGCCACATTTTTGACATGCTGTTATGATAAACCACTATACCGGGTGGAAGGTACTGTTTCGGCCATACATTAACCAGGTATTCTACATGATGAGTGTAACAAATATGTCCACTACAATTATTGTCAATAAAGAACCGTTTCGCCGGAAAAAAAAAAAAAAAAAAAAAAAAAAAAAAAAAAAAACTAATTTGTGTCACATATTTGGAGCCGTCTAGCTTCTTGACAAATGGATACAAAAGGTTTATAATTTCACTGTCACGCACACATTGAGTAAACCATGCTGTAATGCCTTTTTACTTCAATTCGAATGAATTTAAACACAATTTAATGCTAACATGACGTTGCCAAGTATTTTAGAAATTAAACTCTGCATGACATTTTAACATTAAATTCTGACTAAATTTATTCGAATTAAGGTAGAAATGCATTACAGCATTATTCGCACAATGTTTGTGCGACAGTGAGTGAAATAATATACCACTTATATGTGAAGAAGCTAGATGGCTGCAAATTGTTGACACAAGTTATTTTTTTATCGGCGAAACGGTTGTTTATTGACAATAATTGAGGCGTTTGGGGCTAAGCCACACTTTGTGGAATAATAGACTCGTATATTTTTGGCACCTGCTAAGGGATAACAAGCTACAAGCGGAGTGGTGTTTGAAGAAACTTAGAGATGGCGACACACACTTGGTTGCTATATATAGCATCAAGAAATAATGTGCAATGTTTGTGCTTTTATGGTAAGCCACAGGTAAAGTGGCGTCTTGCAAAGGAAACAGTGAGTTATTGCGATGAAATAATGCACTGTGGAACCGATATGCAAGCCAACTGTTTTGAGAGTGAATCCTGATGAAATGACAATATTGCAGCTGATTATTATCAGCCAAATCCATGTGATCTCTCATCATAATCAGAGGTAAGCACCAACAAAATGTAATTATCTGACATGTCATATTATAGCATGCTTATGACAATGCACTACGTCCAGTATTCGTAAATAATGATAATTTTTCGTGAAACCATGAGCTATGTGACGTTGCATAAAAATGTTGTAACATAGAATCGTTTTTATTTTTAAGGGCCAGAAGTACTGAGTGATGTAACCAAACAGAAAATAGCTGACAGCGAAATAGGACCTCCATGTACTTGCCTTCGGAAACGACTGAGGTACCCCGTTCACGGAGACTTCGTGAAATTAATGTCAAAAAGCATGACCATCCTGCACAAACATTATGGTTTGAGAGCTTTAACACCAAGATGCAATCGGCCGTTTCCTATACAGCACAAGAAACTGTCTGACATCATGGATCTCAGTCCCTATATAGTTGCAGTGCATCATGGATTTTATTTACTCCTGATACAATACGAAGACACAGAATGGATTGGTGAACCTGAATTAATTTATGGCAGTTTCTTAGATAGCACAGATGGTAATGTGAATGGAGATCAGTGAAACCAAATATTGGCCCTGAAAGATTGGCGATATACAATGACAAGCCACAAATTTGTATGTATTCCTTGTACTTAATATTGTTTTGCACCATTTAAATAAACAGAAAATGTTCCATTCTATGTGGCAAGAATACGTAAATGTATGTTGTACGGTATAAAAAGATTAACATTCCCCTTATACACATCACCTGATTTATGATCACCTGGATTTGTGAGTTCTCCTCTACATGTTTCCTCTTAAAGGAAGGAAGTTACTTTAAAAGGTTCATCAGCTTCTAAAGAAACCTTATAGGGCATATTGTACATATTTTCATCTCTTGTATAATGCATTCATTGCATATCATGCCAGACAAACTTATTGTTTTCATTGTCTTCGGTTTTTAGATGCAATTCTGTAGAATACACTTCCGCGAAATAAACAAAAATCATGGAACGTGTTCACAACAATAAATGTATTTCCCATTGACCAAATTAGCTTATAACAGTCACCTGGATGACTTCTTCTGATTCTCTTTCATCGCATGATCAGTATCACACTCCACATGTGTATGTCACCTACACTAAGGCTGAAAAACACATGGCAGCAATATGCAAATTCATTTCTGGCTTGTGCATGTATCAGGATATTTAACCCTCCGTTAGGCACGCGCCGTGGTAGAACACCGTTAGTCGTGCTGGCCTAGTAGGCCCTCGCTATATTTTTGTGCTTATATGCTTGCATTTATTGTTTTAATTATAGTCTTGCTTCGTTCCTATGTTTAGCTTTATTTAGCTTAAATATAAACGGTTTTATTAGCGTTATCTTGCTAGATTAATCAAAGATAAATAACACGTAGTTTGAGTACACTATACGTTATAATTTGTTTGTACTACACTACAAGGAAAGATAATAAATTGCGATGTTCAGGTATACAGCCTGTAGTTTGAAATGTACGGTCAATAATAATAATAATAATAATAATAATAATAATAATAATAATAATAATAATAATAATAATAATAATAATAATAATAATAATAATAATAATAATAATAATAATAATAATAATAATAATAATAATAATAATAATAATAACAATAACAATAATAATAACAATAATAATAACAATAATAATAACAATAATAATAATAATAATAATAATAATAATAATAATAATAATAATAATAATAATAATAATAATAATAATAATAATAATAATAATAATAATAATAATAATAATAATAATAATAATAATAACAACAACAACAACATTGATAAGAAACGAACAAATGCCAATGAAACATTACGAGCCCTCAAACTCGCAATTTACAATCTGTAATTCGTAATGTTAAACAATAGCACCATATACAGGAGTGACTTTGTTCCCTGGAAAATGAAGACCCTCTAGGTAAAGTGAGACCTTTTCGGTTGTTTATATTGTTATTCTGTATTATCACGGACTAAACACGCTAGTTCAACTGCCTCTGACGTCTTCGCTGAGGGGCAGAGCAGGCCACTGCCCTCTCTATGGCTAGAATTGCCCCGTAGCGTTCTGCAACTGTTTTAACGCACGAAGGTTTATCTGCTTATGCTGATCCTTAGCAATCTATTGCTAATCATAGGAATACAACGGGAATATAGAAAAAAATGTAACACATTTTTGTCGCCATATGTACTGTCATATTCATTTATTTCTAGTTTCTAAATATGATTTGTCAATTATAACAAAAGACTAATTTAAATCATAAAAATCTTTATTTTCAGAAATGTATCATAATTGTGAATCCTATATAGAAACATAATATATAATAGTTTATGTTCCTCTAGTTCTAATGTTTCCGTTTGGTTCAAGTATTAGCGGTTTTAAGCACATACATAACACAACAAAGTTTACTTTGCCAGCATACGCATATGACAAGTTGTGTCTGTATGTGTCCTAGAGAAAGAGATTCTAAATAGCTATCACTGGAACTTTCGAGAAAAAGCAAAGGCATCAACCTCCCCTCTTTTCCCTCTTATTGTTGTGTCATCAAGCCATCACCTCTGTGAAAGGTAAGGTGAAGAACATGTCTCAAAAGACTCTGGGAAACGATTATTAGCTAAGTTTATCTCTTCCGGGCTCTTAAGCCGTGGTCTAGAAGACATCGAAAATACCGACGTTTCGCCAAATACTGCGTTTGGCATCTTCAGGGTAAGATGATCCGTTGTCTGCGCTGGTCAGAGCTCAAATGCAGACCATCGCAGGCAACGGATTGTCTTACCCTGAAGATGCCAAGCGCATTTCTTGGCGAAACGTCGATATCTTCGATGCCTTCTAAGCCACGGTCCAAAAGCCCGGAAGAGATAAACTTGGCTAATAGTCAGCACGTGAAAGCCTAGGTTTATACCCCGGGAAACGATACAAAATCCGCTCTTTGGAGCTGTGTGTACGTGTACAGCGTGAGTATTGCGATAGTACTAAAGTTAGCTCATTCGTTCATGAATGAATCGTTTAATTCAGTCTGCATCTGAATGATAGTGTTCCCAATAAGTACGTTTAGAATAAGGAAGTTCCTTTTCCAGTTTTGTCTGCACGTTTATTTCTCTGTTTTCTCAGTGCCATGTACGTGCCCAGTCCCAAGAGCTCCCTAATGAGATCTGCCTCAAAACTTTCTTCTGTGAACCAAAACGAAGTCCAAGCCTCTTCTGTTTTCGAAGAGTTGTTTGCTCCTTTGGGGACCATTATTCCACTCTGCTCCCAACACCAATATAGACGTGAGTGACGTTTCAACGGAGTTCAGAGCAATTCTGCCCATTGTTTCTAGTTCTCTCTGCAGTTGATAACTGACGTCAATGTGGCAACCATAGTACGTTCGATTTATCTTTCCTTCGGCTCTTAGCACATATGTGCCAAATGCTTTGACAGGTTGTATACAGAATACGAACTAAGTTACCTGGTAGAAATCTCACTATTGACGTTGTCTAGTTAGTGGTAGATAGTGCACTGAAAACACTCAGCAAAGGGAATAAACAAACCAAACAGTCTGTGTAAGGAGAAGATTAAACTGGTATTTGGCAGAATGTTGCAGAGAGGGAGAGAGAAAATCCAGTAGTTGGATAGCTGTTCTATTTTAGGGTTGTCATAAACACACAACCTACGAATAACTCTGTAGAAAAAGATAATTTTAAATACGAATGACAAAGTATAAAAAACATATAATGTAAAAATATTTGATAGATAAACTGTGGAAACAGGACAGCTAACCATTTTAGAATTATCTATTTAAGTAATTTAATGTAGTATAGGGATGATTGTGCAAAATATACAAAGAATTACAAATAATTTGTAAACGAATATCTTCTAAAACAATTGTTATTCAAAGCGTTGGAACAAATCAACAGTAATTTTAGCAGTCACACCACGAGCACCAAAAAGTATACCAATTACTTCCCAATTTAAACTTTTGTATTTGTCTCGCAAGGCTCATAATGCATTTTTCCCTTATCAACCTCCTTAATTTGGATTACATTCTTTTCGAATTGAATTGTGGGGTCAAGAATGAATCCCCTATCGTGTTGCCTGTCAATGAGAATTACGTCTATTCTTTTGATGGAGCTGGACATAGAGGAACAAACTGCTTCTTCATAGACCTCATATTTCTGTTTAGCTCTGAATGAATCAGCAATCGCCGTCCGTGCTGATGTCTGTTGTTTCTAAGAAGTTCGCCCTTTCTGCAGAAGCCAAGCACATGTGTGAGGGTTTCAGTCTCGTTGCACACACAGCAGCGGTTTATTTGGCCTCTACCTGGAGCACTGAGAACTGAAGACACATTGCAGTTCATCTTGATGACGTTGATCCATGGTGATGAAGAGATACCTTTCTTTGTAGAAAGCCACGAGTTGGACTTGGACCATTCAGAAAGGAGAGTAACTCCTATTCGTTTCTGTGGAAGTTGTTTCCATTGCTTGTATTCGTCATGCAGAATTTTTCTGAGCTTTTACATATTCAAATGCTTTTCATTTGAAAGGCCAAGATTTTCTAGGATTTCAGTTATCTCCTTAGAAAAGTTTCTTGTACAATGGAGAACATTTGATACCTTGCTAATACAAGTATGAATATTAATGTGCTGAAAATATGCCTCCAAAGCTTTCATCACACCAGGCCCTCTAATTTTTCTTGCTCTATATATTGGCTGTTTGCTGGTAGGCCAATAATTTCTTTAATTGCGCTTTTAACAAATTTGTCAATATCATTTATGAACCCCTTTACTATTGAAAACATAGAATACTTACGTTTTCTGTTTATTCTTATACGGAGTGTTGGGGTATAAATTCAGGTATTTTTATTGGAAATTGACGACAGAGCAATGAACAACATTACATCAATATTTGCGTATTTGAGAACTTGTAATTTTACCTACTAAGAGTAGTATGTTTTCAGGTTGGTTAGTACCTGCAAGTAGACGTGACACAGAAGGTATGACGGAAGGCTTAATCTAGTGATAACGAGTGGTGTACCTCGCTTTCTGCAAGGCCAATGACCTCGCGCTACCTAGACCAGTAGGTCACACCTTGACGTATGAAGCAAAACGGATATTATATGTGGCGGGCGTTGTGACGCTGTTACAACCATACAAAAAAACATCAGGTAGTAAACTCTGTGTTTGGTTTGTGGGAAAACTGTTAGACGAAGACAAAAAATAACTAACACACCGAGGTGGGTACATACTAAGGTATCAATTGTCAAATTAGTTGTACCTAGCAACTTGTATATTTTGCGGATGTGGATTTAATCGAAACATCCAAAATACAGTTTCAAGTAATGGTCTCTACATAGTGCTTTTCCATACAGCTTTATATTTCAATTTTCTTAAGAACTGTAAGTGGCAGTGACAGGGGAATTATTCTATCTTTTTCTTTCCTTTTAGACAGCTGAAACTATAACTATAACTTTAAACACAAGATACATATTAAAGGTTAGTCATACACTATCACACTAGTGCGATAACAGCGTTTACGTCACCCCATTGTTACCAACTTCAGTTTCAAGTCCAACCACATGGCAATTACCCTTTGTATTTGAGCATGTTTAATAAATCGACCCGGTTTCCTTGGCGTTTACTTTCATTATCCATTTTTACATGATTAACTTCCCATGGTGGCCACATTATCCATTTGGAATTCAAATCCTCATACCTAATTTTGTCATAATGCGTTGTCCTCTTAGCCTGTTCCTTGGGCTAGCAGCTTGTCCTTTCTTTGATCTGAATCGTTATTGTTTTATCTATAAACTGAGTAATCGATAAAATAGCGGCAGGTACAAAGCTGGATTAAACTGAATTACAAGAGCCAGATGAAATTCTGGAAGCTGCCGAAAGTGTAACATTGGGATTGCTCCCAAAAGAATTCCAAAGAAATTGGACACAGCGGATATAGCCAAAGCTACCAGGATATCGGCGCTAGACAGTCGGAACCGTAAATATATAAGGCGTGTATTTGCCCAGTATAAACACGATAAGCGCTATCGCCAGAGTACTAGAACCTTCTGGACTTTTCGACTCGAACGTTGTGAAAATTCCTATGGTTATATAAGCAATCGCTCTAGCGGACCGAGTCAGTCTTGCTGTGTTCGAGAGTGAGTCTGACGGGTTAGAAAGTCTGCTGAGTGAGGAACTCTGGCAAAGCAAGTCAATAAGTCTGGTGAGTGAAGAGTTTGGCAAAGCAAGTCAGTATTCTGGTGAGTGAGGGAGTCTGACAAAATACGTCAATAAGTCTGGAGAGGAAGTTGGCAAAGCAATTCAATAAGTCTGCTGAGTGAGGAAGTCTGGCAAAACAACTCAATAACTCCAGTGAGTGAGGAAGTCTGGCGAGGCAAGTCAGTAAGTCTGGTGAGTGAGCTACTCTGGTGAAGCACGTCAGTCAGTTTGGTGAATGTGGAAGTCTGGTGAAGCAACTCAGTCAAAATGGCGAAGCGAGTCAGTCAGTCTGGTGAATGAGGAAGTCTGGCGAAGAAAGTCAATCAGTCTGATGAGTGAGGAAGTCTGGCGAAGCAAGTCAATCATTATGGTGAGTGAGGAAATCTGGCGAAACAAGTCAGTCAGTCTGTTGTGTGAGGAAATCTGACGAAGAAAGTCAGTCAGTCTGGTGAATGAGGAAATTTGGTGAAGAAAGTCGGTGAGGTCTGGTGAATGAGGAAATCTGGCGAAGAAAGTCAGTCAGTCTGTTGTGTGAGGAAATCTGGCGAAGAAAGTCAGTCAGCCTGGTGAATGAGGAAATCTGGCGAAGAAAGTCAGTCAGTCAGTCTGTTGTGTGAGGAAATCTGGCGAAGAAAGTCAGTCAGCCTGGTGAATGAGGAAATCTGGCGAAGAAAGTCAGTCAGTCAGTCTGTTGTGTGAGGAAATCTGGCGAAGAAAGTCAGTCAGTCTGGTGAACGAGGAAATCTGGCGAAGAAAAGTCTGGTGAGTGAGGAAATCTGGCGAAGAAAGTCAGTCAGTCTGCTGAACGAGGAAATCTGGCGAAGAAAAGTCTGGTGAGTGAGGAAATCTGGCGAAGAAAGTCAGTCAGCCTGGTGAACGAGGAAATCTGGCGAAGAAAAGTCGGGTGAGTGAGGAAATCTGGCGAAGAAAGTCAGTCAGTCTGTTGTGTGAGGAAATCTGGCGAAGAAAGTCAGTCAGCCTGGTGAATGAGGAAATCTGGCGGAGAAAGTCAGTCAGTCTGTTGTGTGAGGAAATCTGGCGAAGAAAGTCAGTCAGTCTGGTGAACAAGGAAATCTGGCGAAGAAAGTCAGTCAGTCTGTTGTGTGAGGAAATCTGGCGAAGAAAGTCAGTCAGCCTGGTGAATGAGGAAATCTGGCGAAGAAAGTCAGTCAGTCAGTCTGTTGTGTGAGGAAATCTGGCGAAGAAAGTCAGTCAGTCTGGTGAACGAGGAAATCTGGCGAAGAAAAGTCTGGTGAGTGAGGAAATCTGGCGAAGAGAGTCAGTCAGTCTGCTGAACGAGGAAATCTGGCGAAGAAAAGTCTGGTGAGTGAGGAAATCTGGCGAAGAAAGTCAGTCAGCCTGGTGAACGAGGAAATCTGGCGAAGAAAAGTCGGGTGAGTGAGGAAATCTGGCGAAGAAAGTCAGTCAGTCTGTTGTGTGAGGAAATCTGGCGAAGAAAGTCAGTCAGCCTGGTGAATGAGGAAATCTGGCGGAGAAAGTCAGTCAGTCTGTTGTGTGAGGAAATCTGGCGAAGAAAGTCAGTCAGTCTGGTGAACAAGGAAATCTGGCGAAGAAAGTCAGTCAGTCTGTTGTGTGAGGAAATCTGGCGAAGAAAGTCAGTCAGCCTGGTGAATGAGGAAATCTGGCGAAGAAAGTCAGTCAGTCAGTCTGTTGTGTGAGGAAATCTGGCGAAGAAAGTCAGTCAGTCTGGTGAACGAGGAAATCTGGCGAAGAAAAGTCTGGTGAGTGAGGAAATCTGGCGAAGAAAGTCAGTCAGTCTGCTGAACGAGGAAATCTGGCGAAGAAAAGTCTGGTGAGTGAGGAAATCTGGCGAAGAAAGTCAGTCAGCCTGGTGAATGAGGAAATCTGGCGGAGAAAGTCAGTCAGTCAGTCTGTTGTGTGAGGAAATCTGGCGAAGAAAGTCAGTCAGTCTGGTGAACGAGGAAATCTGGCGAAGAAAGTCAGTCAGTCTGTTGTGTGAGGAAATGTGGCGAAGAAAGTCAGTCAGTCTGGTGAACGAGGAAATTTGGTGAAGAAAGTCAGTCAGTCTGTTGTGTGAGGAAATGTGGCGAAGAAAGTCAGTCAGTCTGTTGTGTGAGGAAATGTGGCGAAGAAAGTCAGTCAGTCTGTTGTATGAGGAAATGTGGCGAAGAAAGTCAGTCAGTCTGGTGAACGAGGAAATTTGGTGAAGAAAGTCAGTCAGTCTGTTGTGTGAGGAAATGTGGCGAAGAAAGTCAGTCAGTCTGGTGAACGAGGAAATTTGGCGAAGAAAGTCAGTCAGTCTGTTGTGTGAGGAAATGTGGCGAAGAAAGTCAGTCAGTCTGGTGAACGAGGAAATTTGGTGAAGAAAGTCAGTCATTCTGTTGTGTGAGGAAATGTGGCGAAGAAAGTCAGTCAGTCTGGTGAACGAGGAAATTTGGTGAAGAAAGTCGGTGAGGTCTGGTGAAGTTAGTCTCTCGGGGCAATTTGTTGAGTGAGTGAGTTAGCGCGTGAGTTTCTGGTTCGACGAGAAGCGCTGCTCTCCTACCTAGTTAGTGTCGACCGTGGTGAAGTGCAGTGAGTGCTATTACTGCACGAGACTGGAGATGTCTTTGTTCGATTTACCAACAAGTGAACTGTCGGTAAGGCTACATTGGACGCATTTCATTATGTCGCAACGTCACGGGAGAAGGTGAAGTGACAGCGAACAGTGGAACTGTTTCCCATTATTGAGGTGACAGACTTGGCTAAGGTCTCGACAAAAGTTGAGCTAGATTACTAGGGGATGTTGAAAGCTGAGTGAAGAGACAGTTTGAAAATTGGACATGTCACATACCATATAATCGCCTCATTGGTTGGTGTAAGTTAAGTACTCCTAGTCAATCAACATGTCCAAAACACCTAGATTCTTACAGCACACGTCTCTTGATCTAGCTCTAGGTGCCACTTCTCATAGTTACATGAAGGTCTGGAATCAATATGGTTTATTTTATTGTTATTCTATAATCTTCAGAGCTGTGTAAAACTAGTGGGTGCCACACTCGTTAAAAGTAATTCTATTTTTCTTGTAGGATTGCTACTCTCAAAATAAAACCCTACTTTTAGCGCTTGTACCATAAATAACAGGAATATAAATTATATCCTGGAAACTCTCAAAAGTTAGTATATCTGTGGTCATCATGAAAATTATCATATGTAATGCCACGAGTGATTGTCAATTTATCTACAGAATTTGACTCACGAGTTGCATTTATTAAGACTACTTCACGAATTAAAGGATGATATAGCCTATGAAATGTGATTTAAATAATGTATTGTAGTTACTAACCTCTTAAAAGAAGCATGTAGCATGAATATATACACGGTCTAAAAGATTCTCATATTAATGCTCCAATTTTTTAAGGTGTTGGCAATGTCAGAAGTGGGAGTATCTGCTGTTAGTTTATAATTTCGTTCAATACAAATTTTGTCAAACTGATTCCAAATATATTTCCTGTTGTATTCAGTGTTCTCTGGTTTCCCTCTTCGAATTATTTCATCTATATCAGAATTAGATAAGCGAGAGTCAGCCATTTTTCACATTTGAATAGATGCTCTGTTGCGTCAAATTACGTCAGCTGATTCTCTACCGTGATCATAACATAAGAAAATCAGAGGAGGTGGTAATGAAATGTGTTAATTTTTGGTGAATGAAGGCTGCCATTGATTATTATGCGCATGATTGGTTGATTTCAACCAAGTCACGTATGAGTGGAATCGTCTTTACAACAAAAGTAATTAAAATGTATGTATTAAACGCTCGATAACACATGAAGTTGCTATTTCTTCACAAAAGAAGTCCTCAGAAAATTCAGTAATTTGAATGTTTATGGTGTAAAATTTTCAGTGATGTCTTAGGTGATTTCTAATAATTATTCATAAGTTTCCAAACTTTAGAATCGGTACTATAGTGCTTTAAGTTCCCCTTATAATGTTATCTAAAAAATGCAAAAATACATATAGCTTCACCTTTTTTCTTTTGGTTACCTCTGAAATTAAACATACGACTAACATTTCCATTTAACAAGTTCTAACAGGTATTTAAGTCTGAGAAGTGAGAGTTTACATCGTTTTTAGTACAACAGTATTACTTTCCACACAATTCGATGTTTCACTTCTAAATCATAGATGTAAACACAGAAAATGAGGTCTTAGAAGTAAGACGTGGTATATCTTATAGGGGAAATGATGTTATTATGGTCAGGGTGACTTCATATAAAAAGAAAAATACTTAGCCGTACCAAGCACATCTTCTTATGTGCAATAAAACTTAATCTTTTTTTTTTTAACCTCCACATGAGGATGGGCCTTTAATCAAGAGGTATATGAGAGCATTTATATATGTTTCGTCTCTGTTTCTCGATTGTATATTTGCTTTGCGACAATCACAGATCCTTTCCATAATATGACGTCACAACTCTAACGTGCGCATGGATTGTCAACAAACAGTAATACCAACATTGGTAACAAAACTAAATTTTCTCAGCAAGTGTCCGACTGCCCCTATGTCCCTTTGCCCCATACTTACCCTACAAAGTTTTGTATTCATCTGACATTTCGTTTGTTAGTTATGCTGTTCACACGCACTTACATACATGGACCTTTTTCTGAGAAGCTCATGTTTATTCGTGCGGTCTCGAAACTTGTATTGTTGATGAAATCTCAGTATGGAATATTTGGATAGGATACAATCTTTCTTCTACCCATTAGATACGTGGTAGAGAAAGTGACCTGCTTGACATAATCTCGAATATACCTAAGTTCGAAACCCGCAGAATATGAATAATTATTATTATTAATAATGATGATGATGGCGGCGGCGGCGGTGGCGGTGGCGGTGGCGGTGGCGGTGGCGGTGGCGGTGGCGGTGGCGGTGGCGGTGGCGGTGGCGGTGGCGGTGGCGGTGGCGGTGGCGGTGGCGGTGGCGGTGGCGGTGGCGGTGGCGGTGGCGGTGGCGGTGGCGGTGGCGGTGGCGGTGGCGGTGGCGGTGGCGGTGGCGGTGGCGGTGGCGGTGGCGGTGGCGGTGGCGGTGGCGGTGGCGGTGGCGGTGGCGGTGGCGGTGGCGGTGGCGGTGGCGGTGGCGGTGGCGGTGGCGGTGGCGGTGGCGGTGGCGGTGGCGGTGGCGGTGGCGGTGGCGGTGGCGGTGGCGGTGGCGGTGGCGGTGGCGGTGGCGGTGGCGGTGGCGGTGGCGGTGGGGGTGGCGGTGGCGGTGGCGGTGGCGGTGGCGGTGGCGGTGGCGGTGGCGGTGGCGGTGGCGGTGGCGGTGGCGGTGGCGGTGGCGGTGGCGGTGGCGGTGGCGGTGGCGGTGGCGGTGGCGGTGGCGGTGGCGGTGGCGGTGGCGGTGGCGGTGGCGGTGGCGGTGGCGGTGGCGGTGGCGGTGGCGGTGGTGGTGGTGGTGGTGGTGATGATGATGATATAATACTTAACATATTCATATACCTCTAAAGTATTTCTTATATTTGTGACTATTATGTAGTTATAATGTTGTTTCAAATCAACAAACCCTAGTTTTAAAATAAAAATCGGTATTTTATATTTAAACTATTCATAGCATAAAAATGTTTAACCCTGTAAGCACCATAACGATTCTAAAAATGAAAACTGTCACCAATTTTTGTTTCCTCTACTCTATGATAGTGATAATGGTGGTAGTAGTAATAGTAACAATAGTAGTAATAGTAGAAGTATCAGTAGTAGTATACTGCCCAAAAATTACACAGGTATCCGTATTTCACAAAAAATACGTATGTGTTTTGAAGTCCACTGAACCAAAATTCATCTAGTAGGTGTTTGTGTGTGTTTGTGTGTGTGTGTTTGTGTGTGTGTGTGTGTGTGTGTGTGTGTGTGTGTGTGTGTGTGTGTGTGTGTGTGTGCCTAACTCCATATTCCAAGAATACTGCCCCAAATTGTACTTTTCTTAGAATAAATATTCTTTACCTTCTATTTTCTCAAAAACGGTTCTAATAATTTTGATAAAAATATCTTACGTTTGACATAATGGCACAAGGGAAACATATATCTAAATCTCCGTGAATAGGTGCTTTGGGAAGACCAATTTATTCCGACTCATTTTTCACAACAAGGAGGCAGAAGATATTTGTAATTCAGAAAGAATGTAGAGATCATTAAAATATAAAAGTAATTGTATCAAATAATTGTTTTCGCAGCGCCAGCTGTTATCCAAATGTGATGGAAGACGGTTTAAAGCCCCATTCTTCCACTTCTCTCCCTCGCAAGACCTGTTGCCATGACCATAGAAGATAAATTAATTCCTCCATAACTATGTCTTCTGAATTTGCTCCTTCGTGCTTCCGATAATCATTTCAAACTTTTTGCATATATCTATTATATAGAACTAAATAGTAACTGCTTAATTTTAAATAATGTCTAGACAGTAATGGTGAATAAGGTAACAGAGATTGAAAGAAAAGATTAGTGAATGCTACAGTATGCAAAAACAAATGGGTAGAGAAAGTTATATTAAAGTACCACGTATTTTTAAACATATATTGCGCACAAAATAGGAACGGAAAGATTGAAACCTGGAGATTTTGTGGAAGACCGCAAATTACTTAATACGCTTGGTTTAGTACTGTATTTCTTCATTTTCCCTTGTTTTCATTGTGTTGTTGTACATGAAAATAAGATAAAAGAATTTAAATTCTCTTTACATTTTCATTATGATTCTGTACGATTCTGCGTGGTAAATATACATGTCATTGTTAAGGCATCGTGTTCTCCATAAAAAACTAATTGGTTCCAGCAGCGATGTAGTTAACAACTGTCTTACCTGGAAGGAAGTGCTCGAAATGTTCACATTACTGTTTTATAAAAATACCACAATGTTATAAATTGTTTGCGAAAAGTCGTGTGACGTCATCTCCACTATATAATCAGACCAGGAAACAGCAGTGAGAGAGTTGAGGTTACAGACATGAGTCAGTGAGTGAGTGTGAGACAGCAGTCCGTGTGTGTGTCGTCATGAAATGTTCGTCGCTCGTCGTAAAGAAGATTCTAACAGGCGTCGAGTAATAGCATCGCCGTAGTTAGTGTATGAGAGACACAAAAAGTGAAGAAAGACACTGAAAGGACCAAGCCAGGTTACAAAAAGTAAAAGTTGTGAGTGTGAAAACACGAAAGAATGTAGACTGTGTTAAGGACGAGAAGAAAACTGTATTTGTGATAAAATTTTAGAAGACAAAGTGGTAGAAAGGCAACCGGACTGATTTTTCATTTCTTACAATAATAATAATAATAATAATAATAATAATAATAATAATAATAATAATAATAATAATAATAATAATAATAATAATAATAATAATAATAATAATAATAATAATAATAATAATAATAATAGCAATAATAATAACAATATAATAACAATAATAATAACAATAATAATAATAATAACAATAATAATAATAATAATAATAATAATAATAATAATAATAATAGCAATAATAATAACAATATAATAACAATAATAATAATAATAATAATAATAATAATAATAATAATAATAATAATAATAATAATAATAATAATAATAATAATAATAATAATAATAATAATAATAATAATAATAATAATAATAATAATAATAATAATAATAATAGCAATAATAATAACAATATAATAACAATAATAATAACAATAATAATAATAATAATAATAATAATAATAATAATAATAATAATAATAATAATAATAATAATAATAATAATAGCAATAATAATAACAATATAATAACAATAATAATAATAATAATAATAATAATAATAATAATAATAATAATAATAATAATAATAGCAATAATAATAACAATATAATAACAATAACAATAATAATAATAATAATAATAATAATAATAATAATAATAATAATAATAATAATAATAATAATAGCAATAATAATAATGATAATAATGATAATAATAATAATAATAATAATAATAATAATAATAATAGCAATAATAATAACAATATAATAATAACAATAATAACAACAACAACAACAACAACAACAATAATAATAATAATAATAATAATAATAATAATAATAATAATAATAATAATAATAATAATAATAATAATAGCAATAATAATAATAATAATAATAATAGCAATAATAATAACAATATAATAATAACAATAATAATAACAACAACAATAATAATAATAATAATAATAATAATAATAATAATAATAATAATAGTAATAATAATAATAATAATAATAATAATAATAATAATAATAATAATAATAATAATAATAATAATAATAATAATAATAATAATAATAATAATAATAATAATAATAATAATCGCAATCGCTATCGCTACCGCTACCGCTATCATTATCATTATCATTATCATTATCATCATCATCATCATTATCGTTATCATTATCATTATTATAGTAATAACTATATCTTATTGTGATTCTTAACTGTGTAATTGCTATACTTATATGACTCTAAAAGTGAAAAAAGTATTTAAATAAATGGGTTGTCATTATCCTTATTAATTTTATCATGATGGTCATTGTTACTTTGACGGTACATGACTATCAATAACATGATTGAAGTCACTCACGGGCTACGCTCCGCCCATTTTGGAATGACTAATAATTTGTCACTCAAATGGCAATGTGAGCAGGGTGATGTATGGCAGGGACGGAGCTACAAATGTCATTGCCAATTTAAATGCGTCAATTGCTTTACCTGCCATATTCTGTTGTACAAAGCAGATCTTGGTTTCCATTGCTATTTTAACACCCAGTTAACCAGAACTACAAGGTGTTTCTGATATTCTGGAAAATCCACTGCTGTATTCATAGTGTTCATTATGACCTAGTTTATCTCCGCACTAGGTTACTCTACACCAAAGGCATTGTAGAACTCATAAACCTTAAGTATGCCAGCTTCTGCTAAGTGATGAATCATCTCTGAAGCGCTGTTCCACAATGCAAAACGTTTCTACTGCTGCAGTGCTACCCTCTCTTGTTTATTTTAACAAGCAATGAGCATGGCTGATGTTAGCGGTAGACACACAAACTGGATGGCCAACTAAACCACAGAGCATAGTTGTGCTCTCTGGACAAGGAGGCTACTGAAGCACTCATTGTAATTAATCCGAGGAAGAAAATACAGGTTGCTAATCTAAGGCTCAACAACATTTACTTAAGACAGCAATATTACACAGATAGAGGATACAGATCTTAGCATAGCCATGCTTCTGCCTCCCAACGTTTATCAGAATGAAATAAAATATCCTCTCTACTAACCATTCGTTTTACCCAGCGGGATGGCTCAGCTGGTAACGTCTGTGGCCCACATTCGGCAGATCGCGGGTCCCATCCCCGCGGCCAATCTTCCTGAACCATAGGCTTTTTCAAAGGTTTCCCCTGGTCGCCAGGAAAATGCTGGGAAGGATTTTCAAATCCTCCGAATTTCCTGTTCCACCATTTCGTTACGTTACTCATTTCATTTCATCCTTTATCTTGTTAGGATTCTATTAAGATTGGAAGCGTCTCGCAGCAGCACGGCAGGGGAAAAGGATGCGCTCTGGAAATCTCGTCCACTGGATTGCGAGGTGAGCTGGTTTCCGCCCCCCCACCTCCCGAGTGGTGGGAGAGGAATCGTGCTGAGTTAGCCTCCAACGGGGTGCTTCTAACTGGGAAAATGTAGGGGCCCTGCCACCTGCTCTGTCGTGGCAACTTTGCGGCCACCCTTAGGATCCATTTGCCCGGGGAGTGGCATAGGCAGAAAAGATCGCCTTTCGGTCGAAGTGCTAAGTCCCTCTCCGCAAGTTGTCATAGAGTCATGGAGTCAATTATTCATTTTCTCATTTTTCTTCTAATGTTTTGAAGAATGTAGACAAATCACTCAAAAGTTTTTGTTCCAGGAGAACTGTCAATTTTTATGTACAAATTCACGATCTTTGTTCAAAAGGGAAGAGACATTACTGCATTTGTTGTGCGTAGGTTCGATGAACTCCATGAAGTCTACAGAGAACACAGAGAAAACAACAGCGTAAAATGTACTTAAATCTATCTTCAAATTAACTGAACAACGCTAGCTTCTGGTAACAACAGGGGATGATTTATCCCCCCTACCCTCTCCTAATTATTGCCTTCAAGCAATAATGGTTTTCCAGAACCCAAGTCCTTAGCGTAAATGTCACTAAATTGCACGAAGTGCAACTGTCACCGAGGGCAACCGTCACAGGTTCGTACTATACTGCATTTCGTATTGAACTCGACCAACGTGTCATTGGGGGACACGCCTCGAGTATGACATTTCGTTGTGGTCTACGGAGAAAGTGTGAATCAGTTGGAGAATTTAGGGCGCTGCTGGCATGTTGCCATGGTATCTAAGCTGTTAGCAACGATACCCTTTGAGGTACAAACATTCAACTTAAATATGACAGTATTATACACACGAGTCCCTAAAAATAAATTTAAATTGTGTGGTCAAAAAGATATAGAGGTTAAATTTTTCACGTTTAAGGCAGCTTTAATATCGTCATCGCATTATGTGCCTAAAAATTAATAAAAGTATAAGTCGGTGCACATGGATTCACGTATTAGCCCACCAAGATCGCATTCTATGGACAAACTCGATAAAAAAGCTATGGAATGTATGTTCTAAATGTAATAGTTACGGTAACGGAATTATTGACTAACAAGATTAAGAATTTTATAAAGAAATATAGGGAGATACCCTGAGAAAAAGATATAATAGCTCGCCACTGTAGCAGCCGGCAGCAGCATATCCATAAAAGACGAAGCTACTATAATATGTCTCAGACTAGAACAATTGTGTTGTAAACATATGACAGGGGAGAAAGAGAAGAGGAAACGCCCCAGCGCAGCTTTGTCCACGACAAATCCCACATGCGGTTACCTGGGATCGAACCCGGGCCACTTTGGTGAGAAGCGAATGGTCTAACCACTCGACAACGGCGCGGCTCTCTCTTTCTCCCTTTCCATGTTTTTACAGTGGGATCGTTCTAATACAAGACACATTATAACACCCTTGTGGGCCCCAAATGATCTAGCTGTTCAGAGTCTTTTGAGACAGTGGAAGGGGGAGATAGGAACATTGCGTGGCCGGCGCTTGTATAGAAACCAAAACAAGCCAGACGAGTTGCAAGGTTTATCCAGTCTTTCGGACACGAATAGTGGCGCACAACAGAGATTGCACAAAACTCTTAAACCTGTAAAAATATGTGGCGGCTGTGGGAAACACGTAATGCATCTGCCACGTATAAGGCAAATTCCTATAGGACGTGGAAAACTAGTACATAAGCAGACGGCACACATTATTCAAAATGTGTAGTTACTTTAAAGGGGACGAAAAGTGTGACCGGCCGATTGCACATACTGTGGCTGCAACTGCCTTAAGTACAGTAAAAAGAACCAATAAACTAGATAAATATTCAGAACTACTCAACTCCAACAATGATGAAATGCGATGAAAGCAAAACCGTTCGTGAACTTTATAAAATTGATGGTTTCTTTGTCGCCTTCGGAGGATGAGGAAGAAGAAGAAGAAGAAGAAGAAGAAGAAGAAGAAGAAGAAGAAGAAGAAGAAGAAGAAGAAGAAGAAGAAGAAGAAAGTATAAGATACTAAGATTGGGTAAATGCCAATGTACATATCTATGTCAATGTAAATAGTGTTTCATTTCTCTGTTAGTATTTCCTTCCTTTGTTCTTTTAGTGGGGTCGTATGTAGTACCAACTATGTTGATATACAGGTGTTAGTGAACTATACCGAAATGACTCGAGAGGTTGTAGCTGTAACTTATACAAGTAATTTAAGATAGACAATGTGTGGTTCGCGACTAAACATAACGCAGTTAAATGCGCTAAACATATTAATATCAGATGCTGATAAGTCGCTGTTAAAGCAAAGCCTGATAAAGAATTGCTTTAGAATGTCTTTAAAACTGCTGCTTACATAGATCGCAGCGAAACCTGGACGAATTTCAGATAATTAGTGCCTTGCACCATTGTCCAGCGCCTCGCTGACTACCGCATCCTTATGCTACTCTCGCAGTCGTTGCATTTTTCGCAAACTTCTTCTATTGCAACATTTTGGTGTATTCCCCGGTCATGGGTTCACCCTCAGCAACCTCCACAAGAACAGACCCCGGTCCTGTCGAATTTACCGTATTTATACCGGCCGTTACCCACACCAACTTGGCTAAACATCCTCGTTTCCATGCGGCAACTTTCTCGCGGTGAGTTTCGAATTGTGAAATCCCAGCTTTGGCAATGGGTGCCTCCCCCTTGACTTCCAGATTTTTACGCGCAATCCCCAAAATGTACCGTCACTTTGAAGCATTTTCGCAGGGCTGGCGTCGCCTCTACGCAAAGCCGTACCCTTAACGTAAACATTACAAGGGATGTTTTTCTCTTCCTACACTTCTTTCACGGGAATACGCCCAGGTTTCTTATGCCACAATATTAGCAAGAAACACTTGAAATCACACATTTTAACCTATATATTTATAATAAAATATAATTAAACACATATATCTTAGAATACCTTATGATTTTAAGCAGTAAATAAATTAACCTAGTGCCGGCGACACAGTGAAAGTTCCCGTCAGAAAATAAAACTCCATACATGGAAACATAATTAAAGTCAAGATCAAAAAAGCATTATTATGCTCTATTCAAAATACAGAAAAGAAGAACAAATAAAGTAAAAAAGCAAGCACATTAGACTCAAACTCGAAAATGATGACCTTATACTCGACCGCTTATGTCATCATAATGACCATTGTGCCAAAGAGGTACGCTCTAAGACGCCCCTTCCTTTTCGTGTGTTACGCTCTCGAATGGTTGATATTAGCCAGTGGCGTACTGGCACTTTAGAATCTTATAGCCGTAACTTCGAAATTTGAACGAACAGGTCATGAGTCTTTCTGACTCAAATTACTTGTTTAAGACATCTCCATGTCCTCTGAAAATATTTCTGTGTAGTTTATTAACATCCTGTATTTTTATATAATTAATAAAGCAATAAAAGTAATTTAATCTAAGTAAATATGATCACGTGCTCTAGTGTTCTCATATTAAATGTATTTATCGTCCCAACGTGAGAATACGCTGTTGAAGCAATGCCAATTAGGTGCATAAATAAACATGTAAACAATGCAACAGAAGTATAAAAGGGACTCAAATGTTGCAACAGCGCATTTTGCTATTGCAGTGTGCAAGCACGCGTAAGTGGCCTACGGCACGAGCAACCTGCTGCCTTCCTGTCACTCCCACTGTATCAAAAGACTGAACAAAGTATATCGGGTGTATTAAGGCCACGAGTAGATTGTTAGTGCGTCAAATCACCTTTATTTGATTCTTTTTAAATCTGATGTGTTGCACGCACATGACTTTCTCTTCTCATTTACTAAATATTGTTACAAACTGTTATTCCTCTATTTTCTTCGCGTTGCTTGAGATAAATATTTGCAGAAACTGTCTTGTTGCTTATTTCCTTGTAGGTACAAGGGCAATATGGGAGTACAGTAGGCTTTGAGCGATAGTCAAAGCTGATCACTATGAAGGGTTTGAAACTCCGTTCTCTTTGCACGGATAAAAAGTGAATAGCGACTTTCCATTTGAGAAAGGGATTAAGTATTGCAAAACCCACACAAATAACAAGGAATATCTCCGAAATAGTTCAACCCCAAAAAATACATTTGGACAGAAATTGTGTGTTGTAACGAAATCTACATTTTTGTATAATAAGATTTGGTCTATATCTTATGGTTAACCAGTTACGCAAAAGTTATCAGGAGTAAACAGGATTACATAGACCATAACCAGAAAAATCAAAATATACATTTCATTTGCCATAAAAGTATCTTAAACATGGCATTTTAATCAAAATTGTTAGAGCCATTTTTGAGAAAATAACAATTTTGGAAAAATTTTCCATGTAAAGGGTAGTTCAAGATGGAGGGATTTTCTTCAAAATTTTCATGTCGCATCCTTGTAAGATATCAACTTTGGTTTTTCACCGACTGTTCGTTTTTTAGTTATCCTGTTCATATATAGACACACACAGACATACACATACATGGTCCTTTTTCTAAAAATGCCTTTTTAGGGTTCTGAGGGCCTCAAAATATATATTTCTGATCAATCTCGACATGGAATTTTTGGATGGAATACAATACTTCCCCTGCTGACTATATATAGTAGAGAGAGTAAAAATTACTATGATTCATATTTTAAATACACTTAACCAAGTGCACATTGAATACTATGAGACATTTGCGGACATAAACAACATGCAAAGAGATTACAACTTTGTCTGGAGAAGCACGAAGTAACGTATTAAATAAAGTATTTATTTCTGGTAAAATAGAGATATATTGAATATTTGTGTTGAAAGCATTATGTCCTCCCAAAGCGAAGGACGGAGATATAGAAAAAGAGAGACAGGCATAGCCAGACAGAGAGAGAAAGAGAAGCATGCTCACATGTAAGCTGAACTCCAAACTATTTAATTTTCGAACAAATACGCTAATGCAGATCCCAGAGGACTACTGAAACCACTAACGAAATTGAAAAGTTGGAACAAGCTACGAACTAATCCATAAACTGAAGTAGCAACCTGTTTGTGACCGCACTACCGCTGGATATTTTTCCCCTATTTATTTGACAAGCTGAGTAAAATAGCATGAACACCGATCAGGTGGAGCGGGGCGGGGGGGGGGGGGGATCAATGTTACTCGTTGCGGCTACTTCAACATAAAGGAGTTATATTCGCTATAAGGACTCATTATGTCCCAGTGCCCACCTCTCTGCTTTTAAAGCAAACGACTTTGTTAGATGTGAGAAGAGACATTTATAATTTTAAAGAGAACTACCTTAATTCTTTATTAATTCTGTTATAAGGGCTGTAACTGAAACCAAATTATTCCTCTTTGCTGGTTAAAGATGATGTAACTAACCTCGTTAGACTTTCTTCTATTCTCGGTTATTTTAAACACCGTAACAAAACACACAACTTTGATGCGTTTAGTAATATCCAGGAGCGTATTCGTCAATGAAGATCCGAATGCAAGTGGCTCATAGTACACTCACTTCCATTAATGCCGTCCCCGCAGCTTCGGGAGGCATTCTACCAACCTTCGCAGGTGGCGTATTTATAGCATGCAGTGTCAGTGGCGTTCTATTTTAGGTGCACAGTTCTAGATTATTCACATAGGAATATATAACTTCGAGTAATGTCTACAAATGGTAAATTGGCTTCCCATATATCCACAATTCTTCCCTGCTGCACCTCCGCAATATTCGCATACTTCGTGTCAGCTACAGTTAAGAGACACTGGGACTGAAGTTTCTAACTTATTTTTAATTTTACATCAATTTACTTGAAAATTGATATACTTAATATGAGTAAATAAAGAAATGACTGTGCAAAAGCACAATGTTTTATCTCAAACAGTTCCTCAGATTAATAGTTAAGTACTTTTAATTAGCGAAAAATGCATTTTTAACACAAAAAACTGCTTTAACATTTTTCGGAGAAGTATACTAGCGACATTTCCTGATAGTTAAGTAAACTGAAAATAAATTGAAGTATTTGATCCATGTTATTACTTTTAGAGGAATACATTTTTGTTTTTACGAAGGTTTAGGTGTTAAAATTTATTTTCTTTTCAGCATAAATTATTTTTGTGAGCCAATGAATTAAGCAATCATCAAATGCACATTTGAGTCCTTAGATAACACGTTTGGGATTATATATGCAAGTTTACATACAAATCAGAGCAAAACTGAAATTCAAGGAATAAATGTCATACCAAATGCAAAACTGAGAGAAAAAAGCACCAATGTGGCGCACCCCAGTGTGGTTAAAACGAAGCACATGGGTGACTTAAACAAATCGCTGGACTTTTAAAAATTGCGGGTTGAGGAAAATTTTTGCCCCAAATAATTCACAGATGTCTACAGAATATTTATGTGATATAATTCGGAAACAAAAAATGTCAATTTCACTCAAAAATTTACTCCTAGGATTCCTAACATACGCCACTGCTTGGTCGAATAACAAGGCTCCACCCCCTGCTATTACGTGCCGGCTGAGAAGGTTGGTAAAATGCCCCGTGAAGTAGTAGGGATGGCAAATATCACGGGTCGCAAAACTCACAAATTCATGACGCAATACATACAAAGTGGAGACGGAGGTGAGCGCAGTCGGCGAGACGGCAGAGGAGGCTTGTGATTGGCAGTACCATAAAACATACAGCTCAATAGTATTCGTAGCAAATAAGTAATAGGGAAAGAAGATTTAAACGTTTTTGGGATACCTATTACAAGTATATTTGATGTTTCTTACTTACTTTTTATTTTTTTATTTTTCCATTTTCTTTCATTATGTTACAGTGATTACACTTTAAATTTGGGGTTGCTGCATAAGTAGTGGTAGTGCTAATTGAGCATGATACCAGTTAAGCGTATTTTTCTTGTCGATTGTAATGTGTTCAATTTATAATTAAAAGAAGCTGTTCACAGGTGCATGTAAACTCTTTGGTCATATCGGGGGTTGATTTTTATCATCTTTTACATTAAACACTCACATTTGCTCCCACATTCATGCATCCAGGTTCTGTGGTGGTAAAAGAACCCCAAAACGCCAGCTGGGAATGGTACTCGAAACCTCTGGGTTGAAGGAACTAATTTTGGTAATAGTCTTAGCAACAACATCCATTAATGCTTGTTTTGCATTTACAGTATTTCCGCAGAGTGGATTATCCTGGTGGATAAAGGCATTTGTAACATGTTAAATAATTGCTTACCAGACACTTCTTTTTCCCAATCATTACGGTTTAGTGGTGTGGGGTGGTGCCGGAGAGGTGGTGCAGATGTTTGCTACAAGGAAAGCGGACACCAGAGAGTTATCTGGCTGCAAGATACGTTCATCACCCTCTCTGGGCTGTTCCAATAGTAGGTCGGGTCTTCGAGCCAGAAATGCTGCAGATCTGCGCATCTCTATAGTCTGTCTGCATGCGGTCTTTAATTTCCTGTGGTTTCTTCACTCCATCCATTCCTACTGCGGGAAGGCAGCCACAATAAACCTATGCTATACCTGTTTTTATATCTACTTCTTAGGATCTTCTTTCCAGGTATCTCTTAAGTTAAGAGGTTCCAAAACTGTATAAAGACTAGTATTTAAAGAGAACAAATGAAATTAGCAAATAGACTATGTCAACCACATAATTTAGTATGTATCTTCCCTAACTTCTCTATTAAAGGACTCAGATACTTTGCCTGAGACTTTTAATGCGGCTGTGATTCCTCACTCATACTTGCACAACTTTCGTCCTTCATCTTCCCCTGCTAATGCGGAACACAGATGCAGCAAGATAAAAAGTATGCATTGTTTTAATTGGTGTGTAATGAATTCAGATCAAGAAATTTCTTAAGAAAAAAAACAGTATGGGGAGGAGATGTTATTGCAAACTTACGATAAAGTACTACATTTTGGGTCAGGAAAAAAATCTGATGCATTAGATTCACATTAATTTCTCTGCCCTCTATTGTTTACTTCATATAACTTCTACACACTATCCTTACGGAAGCTTATTATTACACCTTCTTCAAGTTAATGAAGATAAACCTTTGTAGAAACAGCTACATTATAATCTTCCAAAAAGTTAAAGGCATATGGAGGCGGGCCTGCTGACTCCAGCGAATCCCAAGCTTGCTCCTCCTACCAGCGCTGCCGAATGTGGTACACGCATCTCACGCGCTCTTATGTACAGAACCTCTGCCGGTGCACGCACTACACTTGGCAACAGCGCTCCACTTGAGCATTGGCCAGCGTTCACATGCCTTCAACTTTAGCGAGCGGTATAGACATTTCGTTGCAGGTATAAGGGCAATAGAGGAAACCGAATCCAGTCAGATAAGTGGGCTACTATTAGTAGGCCTTGAAATTACACAGCATTCCCATGACTTCGAGAGAAACGACTAAATGGCTACAGCACTTTAAAAAAATGACTAAATATTGAAAAGTGTAATATTCGCTACCAATAATTCATTAATTTTCAGGGGGTAACGTCCCTCTTCATGACACCCGTGGTATATTAATAAAAATCCTTAGAGCCATTATTGAGAAAATAAAAATTATGTTCCATGTAAAGAGGTAGAGGGATTCAATCTTTGTGTCATATCTTTGGTAGATACTGAACTTAAATACAAAGTTTAGTATTTATCCGACATTTCTTCTTCTTCTTCTTCTTGTTCTTCTTCTTCGTCTTCGTCTTCGGCTTCGTCTTCGTCTTCCTCTTCTTCTTCTTCTTCTTCTTCTTCTTCGTCTTCGTCTTCTTCCTCTTCCTCTTCTTCATCTTCAACTTCTTCATCATCATCTTCTTCTTCTTCTAGTTTTTGGTTATGCTAAGAGACACACGCACACACACACTGACCTTATCCTAGAAATGTTATTTTCGGTTCAACGGACCTCAAAACATGTATTTCTAGTGAAATTTCGATATCGAATTTTTTTACTTCTCTCACCTACTAAAGATAAACGGCAGGAAACGTAAAAAATTAACTGTTTTCCGGTTTCCACACAAGATTTCATCATTCAAGTGTATATTTCATTAACTTTTATGATTATCATAGTTAATGGCAAATCTATAAAAAAAAATAATAAAAGAGCGTAAGAGTTCAACTCTCATGAAACAGAATGAAGTTTGAGCGACATAATCTTAGGGCAGCACAATTTAAGGTTACTGTTATGGTATCCTTGCTAGCGACTGTACACAAAAATGTATTCGAAATGAAAAGCAAACTTCGTTGAAGACTCGAAAGAGAAGTAATCGGGTTACCGCATTATTGACTTGCAATATGTATGTAGCCACAATACAATACGTTGGGTAGATTTCAACTGATAGTGCAATATTCACATCGCCTAAGGGGGCAGGTACGTGAATCAACAGAAATGTGAAAATCAATTTGTTGCATAAATAATAAGCGCACAGAAAGATTCTGTAGGAAATTAATTACATTTATACAGACTTGTAACGCATTTGGGAATAATTTAAGCTATGGATCACAACTTATGGCGAAAAGTATTTCTCTGCGTGACAACTTATAAAACCTGAAAAAGAATATGCTTAGATCCTTTCAGTCTCTCCACTGCGTATACCGAGTAGGGGGAGTATTGCATTCCACTCAAGAATTCGATGCCGGGATATCACCGGAAATACATGTTTGGCACCCCTGAATCCAAAAAGTAACCTTAGAGAAGATCCGTGTGTGTGCGTGTTTTAGAAGATTATAGTTTGTTTACATATATTTTTTATTTATATAACAGGAGTGCTAGTAGAATGTTTAATGCTTTTTGTGTACATAGATAAGCCCATAACTTCAAAATTATATTAATGCTATATTAAGTTATATTAATGCAATATTATGTTCTACATATTCAGTCATAAAATTAGCAAAAAAATTAAAGCGACGCGGGATTTGAACCTAGAAACTTAGGAGTGGAAGCAATGCCTGCTTAACTTCTCGGCTACCGTAACGTTTGTTTTCAGCACTCATAAGTTAACCATTGCACTTTAAGTCGCAGACCGTTATACAGTTCTTTTGTATACGCTGTGAACACAGCTTTCACGAAAATACACGAAGCTCTACGATCGACACTGGAGATGACTCATTATTTTGTCCACGGGTGTACATTTTCTTTTAGCATAGTAAACACAAAGCTTTATTACTTTCTCTACTACGGATAGTAAGTAGGGGAAGCGTATTCAACCCAAAATTTCGATGTCGAGATTTCACCGGAAATATGTTTTGAGACCCCTGAATCAAAAAAAGCATTTTAAGAGAAAGCTCAGCGCGCGCGCGCATGTGAGTGTGTGTGTGTGTGTGTGTGTGTGTGTGTGTGTGTGTGTGTGTGTGTGTGTGTGTGTTTCTGTGTGTATTTGTGTGCCTATGAACAGCATAACCCAAAAACGAAAAGTCGGTTAAAAACCAAAGTTGGTATTTAAATACAATATATTTCCACGATGCAACACGAAGATTTGAAAAGAAAATTACTCCAACCTAAACTTCCCTTTACGCGCAAATTTTTTCTAAAACTTTGATTTTCCCAAAAACGTCTCTATTTTGATTAAAATGCCATATCTTTAAGATATTTTTATGGCTAATGAACTGCTTATTTTGAACTTTCTGGCTACAGCCTATGTAGTCCTGTTTACTCTTGATGATTTTTGCATAACTGTTAAACCGTAAGAAATTATTAAATATTTTGTTGTTTAGCATCGCTTTCAATTACCAGGATCACATCAGCGTCGCTGGTGTGCCGGAATTTCGTCCCGCTGGAGTTCTTTTACATGCCAGTAAATCTACTAACATGGAGCTGTCGTTTATAAGCACACTTAAAAACAATCGATCTGGGTTGGAATTTAACCCGCGACTTTGGGATCAGTAGGCCGGCCGGCGTCTAACCAAATGAGCCACCCAGAACGTATGACCAAATCTTATCTTATCTTATTACACAAAAAAAGCGTGTAAAAACGTAGATGCTAAAACACAAAATTTATGTAAAAGTGCATTTGGGGAGGGGGGGGGGGGGGGGAACCATTTCGGAGATAGTCCTTGTTCTTTGTATGAGTTTTGCAATACTTAAACTTTTCTCAAATGGAAGCGATGCTTACAACAGAGAGATGTACTTAAACAGAAGACAGGTACAGTTATACACTATTAAGTTGTTATTGTTAAATAATATTCAGCCGAATGGTAATAAATTGTATTCATATTACCACAGAAAGTTGTTTTCCATCTGTGATAACGAATTGCAAATATGATTACTATGTTTTTGCGTAGGCAACATGGTCAAATGTTTTTTAGACAAACAAACCAGTTGCTATGCTGCCTTCATAGCAATAGGACAGGTGTGTGGCTCCCATTATGCCTAAGCAAATTGAACCACATTGGGAAGGCTACATTATTGCCCCTTCCGACGCACAGTATAGTTATTCTGTTATTATAGAAGCATGCAAGAAGCGAAAGTTTGTTGTGTCAAGGCACAGGATTAGCTCAGTATTGATTAAAAAGGGAAAGGGTCACGTGAGATTAATTCCAAAAGGAAGAAAACGGACAAACCTACGACCTGCTACTACATGCTCTTCAGAAGTGATAAGGAAGATCAAGGCCGTCATCTCTGGCAGTGACGAACCATTGCAAACAAATTGCGAATATCCCTCAAAACTGGTAACAAAGTTTAAAAATGGAGAAACGTCACAAAACTCTAATTCATAAGTTGTTGCCACGTCACATCTCAGAACGTCGCACCAACAGCAGAAAGGTTTATGAGAAGCACCTGGCAAGAGAAAAATGGAAATTTGTGGTCACATTAGACGAGACATAGGGGCATCTTAGTGACTACAACAAACCCCGTGCAATTTATTACCGACCAAGGGGTGGAAAAAGCTTTGAAAAATGGTACGCAGAGAAAATTTCTCAAACGGATTTATTGTCATCGCTGGTTACTGCTACAATGGGAAATTGGTAATTCTAAAGTTGCTAAAAAAAAGGTCAAGGTCAATTCCAAGGATTATCAGGATGAAGTTCTCACCCCAATTTACCATACTGAGATCCCGGCTCTCTATGCGAGAGACCAAAACAATGTCTGAGTGCACCAAGGTAAGGCGTCAAGTCAGACTTCTGCTTCGACTCTGGCATTCTTGTAAAGAATGGACCAGGAAAATGGAATACACCCTATTCCGTTCAGCAACATTCCAGTAAAATCTCCTTAGTCCTCTCCGATAGATTTTTCACCTTTGGACTCTTGGAAAGCGCATTGAGAGGTAGGCACCCTCGAACAATTAATGGTATTTGGAAAGCCTATAAGGAGGAGTGGAAATTTCTGGTCATGACTGCACTACGCAAGAGGCTTCTCCAGTGGAAACTGAGGTGAAGAGCGACTGCTCGGATGAAAGAGCAACAAATAAAGCATGATCGATGGTGGAGGCATAGCTTTCTGTAAGGTAGGAACAAAGTCAAACTTGTTATCAGAGATAGGAAACAACCCTCCGCATGTGGCCCTCTCAGAACAAAATAATACGTCTCGAGGTGAATGCTGATTCAGATGTTACTTTTTACTGCCCAGCGTGGCTTCTAATACTTAACACTGTATTTCCTGCACTTTGTCTTGCATAACTCAAAAGCCCAGAACACGTGTATGTAGCTTAAAAGTAGTCACCTTATCATCATGGAGCAGACGTGTACTTCTGCCAAAATAAAACACAACCAAAGCATACTTTAAGAAGTGCCGAGAGGCAAATATGGTGCATTGTTTCGTGATGCTTAGAGAAAGAAATCCCGAAGTTTAACCTTGTGGTACTTACACGATAATATGAATTTCATACATTTAAAGAGCAACAAATATTAACTTTAAATAAAAAGTAAACCAGATCCAACAAAATTAGCACACATTAATATATCTTTATAACACATCGATTTCTTAAGTTACTGGCAATGTCTTACTCGATTTCTTGTAAACAAATTAGCGTTGCTGCAAAACTTATCTGTACATATGTACAGTGTTAAACACATGGTGAATTGAGTCCGATTCGCCTCTTTCTTTACAACAGCATGTAAGAAGAGCTGTGAAAAACAGCGTTTGTGGACCCTTATTCATATGATATAATTTAATCAGTATATGTGAGGAACGTTTCCTTTAAATTCGGACAGATGTTTTTGTTACATTCTGCATAATCCAAGTGTACAGCGTAAAGTAGGGCCTTTTGTGCTTCCTAGTATTCGAGAGTCGCTATTCGCGATTTACTTTGCTTAATGTGTGGCACTTGGCTGATGGCACCGGTGTTCATTAAAGATACGACTGCTTAATTAATGAACTGAAGTTGGGCAATGCCTTTTGCCCTCTCTGGTGCTTTGATATCTTGCAGGTCGCTTAGAAATGAAACACACACTCACGCGTTTAGCGCAAAAGTTACGAGACGAAGTTTCGTAATAAATGTACACAAAACAAGATGTTAAACAGAGAGTGAAGATCAACGACGTATTTGCCTTATCACGTAGACTTGAGCGTGGCAGCCCAAATTCTGCAAGATATATAAGGTCAATATTTGACATGAGCAGCGTTCTCCACTTTACAAATATCTTCACCCGGTTCTTGTGAATATTTGTGGGAAATGATCTGAGTGCAAGTTTCTGCATAAGCACATAGAACGTGGATAAAAACAAACACAAACAAACACTCTGCATAGTGGACACTGCAGAGATGTGGCAAATTGCTAACAGTGACGTAGCCTGACTGTTTAGTGATTCTATTTCTGATTTTCTAATCTTAACCTTAGTTGCATAAGTGTTGCATGTACTGCATGAATCCGTGTAAAGATATCCAAAATTTATATTAAATTTGTTACAGTGCTACCACATACCAAGCTCACGTTCCCCTTTCTTTTATTGTTATGTAGTGACATTCCCCTTTCATCAATTGTACATGACTTCTGAAACGTGATATATTTCAGTGACTTTTAGCTTTATTTGGTTGGATATTGTCTTAAACTATTCTCCCGCCCATAACGTATACCTTGCTAGTGCTACATCACTTTTTGTTTTACAATGACATTCCCCCTTTTTCCCGCGTACCCTTCAAATGTTATTTAAATCTTCAGAACCGCTGGAATTTCAAACTCACTTTTCTTTTAAAAAAGATTAACAAAGCGTTTGCTTAAAGTATTACGACACAGCCAGGTCTCACTTCGATGTTAAAATGTTTATGCACTGTTTAATGTTCGTCGTAATACTAAGTGCATGCTTTGGAGGATCTGCTTTAATTACGTATTGCATTTTAGAGAAAATTTAATGTTTGGAAGCCCCATACTTTGAGTTTGTCCATCACACAACAGTTTATTTTGATTTTGGTTGCAACCACGGCACCGAAACGAAGTTTTGCTTACTGCTCTAGCTCTGATTCATTTCGTAACACCCTCCCCCCCCCCCCCGGATGCAATTGCCTGTGTACATACATTCGTCCCAGAATCCGCGCAGATCTTAACCTGCACTTTGCGTTAATAGTAAGTAGCCAAGTGTCCAAATCATGCTCAAATACCTACAGTTCAGGATCACACACACAAGAAGCAAAACAAAACGCCAACTGCTCTCTGTTCACGACTATAAAAGCAACAATGTTAGCGCGATCCTTAACATCAGATGTACTATCTTTCACAAAAGTAAATACCCAACTTCAGTGGGACCTGAGCAAAGGGTCACCTAATTCTCAGGCGTACTTGCATAGATGGTATGAGAATTAAATTAGTCGTGTGCTTCCCATGCTGTTCAGAGGACATGGCAGCCATGGGCTCACCTCGCAGTTTTGAAAAGCAATATTTAATTCTGTACAGTTTTTTATCAGAAATGGAGAATCGGATGAACGCACTCTGCTAGAAATTGAGTTAATGGGGATACGGCAACATTGGGTAGTGCTTGGAAACAAACACCATGGCAACGTCTCTAGGTGCAAAGGTTGCTTCACGCTGAAGTAATCTAAAACTGCTTTTAGTTCTGTTTAATATATCATTACTTACATTATTCACTGGCATTCAGATCTTGTAACAATGCATTTAATGAACATTAAAACCGTATTTTGCACTATTAAATGCTTACATATTTTAAGTGAGCATGGTACTATGGTACTCTGAACTACAAACTAACAAATGTAGTATGCTGTATAAATGTAATAAATTCTGAGTGGAACTTCTTGAAATTTTTACAGCATATGCAGAAAATACACTGAAGTGTTTTGCTAACATATTAATGATCGTAACTTGATTAGCTGACTTTATAAAAAATATTAAATTTGAAAAATTACATGAAAATTTTGTTAAAAGCATGCATCAATTTAGGAACATTTCTCTCAGCAACTTTTTGCAGAATAAAACCACAAATTTTCAAGCATTTTGCAATTATATTTACCTGCATTTTCTGCCACTTTCAATTAGTTATGTGTTCTAGTTCAGTGGAAAAAAAGCATTACTATCTCAATTTTTCATTTGAAAATTTTACCTTTTTTCACACTTTTATGCCTCTAAAATCTTTAATTTTCACAATATCGTGACAAAAATGGCGGCGAGAGCCATAATTATGTATAATACATGTATGCAATATTTCAGCTTTCTATCTTATGTAGTTTTTGAGAAAAATGTACCCTAAGTTTAAAAAATAACCTTAAGAAAATTAGTTTTGAAAAATGACAACAGTATTCTAAGTCACATTAATCATTTGCATCATCTTTCCTGGACCATTTTTCACTTTCAGCAAGTAAGGCCTCCAGTATTTACACAGAGTGTTCTTATTAATAAAATTAGATAATATATTTACACTTATCACAACATTACTATCATTATTTACACAAATATTTACACTTGAAACGTCCCTTTTTCTTTGAAGAACTAACCACACTTTCTTCATTAGAAGCACATGGTTTTGTAGAAGCACGTGAACTTCCATCACATTTATCATTTGTAAATTGATCCCCGTTGAATTTTTGTTTTCTAAACAATTTACATCTTGGCATTGTAACTAACTCGTGAGAAACCAAAATAAAAGTAAATTGCACTTAGAAAAATAAAAAATAACTCAAAACAACACTTTTATTTACTACATTAGAGAAAGACAGAGAATGAAAGAAGCATCATGACACCACAGTATAGCCAGTGATAGCAAAACAAAATTTACCCCATGATTATCATCTTAGAAAGCAAAGAAACTTTGGAATCAAAAAGGGGGTGTGGCACTTACTGAGTTAAAGGGACACGCTCCATGTTTAAAACGTTATTTAATTGCCCTAAAATGATAGAAACACTATAAAAGTACATATTTTCTTAAACTAGAAACACACGAGAATTATTTAATACCAAAACCTAAAAATGTAAATGTTGATCATATTGAGTACCATTTTCCCTTAAAATGGTAATGTCTGTGACATTTATAGAGATGTCTTTGAGTCTGAATATTTAAAGGGGAATATTAATTTCGGGAGGAATGACTGACAGTTAATGTAGGCGTGTTCCCTGCTTCATTTTCAGCAATTGCAATCAATATCTTATAAAGTATTCAGTTGTAAAATTGCAATTGCACTGCAGCATTCATAAGATGGCGGGAAAAGTTACAACGATATGCGGAATAAAAATACCTAAAGGAGGAGCTTTATCAGAAACAGATTCCATTAGTTTGTATAATTTTATATTTCGCACGGATTACATAGGTAATAATGATCCCGTTAGGAAAAAAAAAAGGGGAAAGGGAAATAAAAGAAAAGGAACTCTAAATGGGATTCGAACTAATGTTAGCCCACCACTGTTGATAGGAACGAACACGCCTTAGCCAGTAGCGCTATAGTGAAAACACAAGCTTCATCTCACTGATTAAATTGACGTCTGTAAGCCTGGTACGAAACACTGGAATGATTTCTAGTTCTACTCCACAGTCTAATAGAAACACAATAAGAACATATTTTTTGCAGGTGCACTGAAGTTGAATCTGCAGTGTTTGCCCATTGATGTGGAAGGATTGCTAAAATATTGCTTCTCAAAACTGCGAGGTGAGCCCTGGGTTGCCATGTTCTCTGAACAGCAAAGGAAGCACATGGCTAGTTTAATTCTCATACCATCTATGCATGTACGCCTGAGAATTAGGTGACCCATCGAGCAGGTTTCACTGAAGTTGGATATTTTGTGAAAGATAGTACTAGCAAGATTGAATACTGAGGTGATTTAGTGATAAAATACATTTAAAATATGATATAGGTACCTAATAGGTATTATAGTTCAATATAACCAACTTCATAGTCGAATCTCCACCTTGTGTTCCATTAGCTCCGCAAACTTGAGATATTCAATCCTACACCATGAATGGACGTGAATTTGTACAGTAGTATTTTCAAATGGCTATCAACGAGAACGCATATTAAATATTGTATAACTTTATTCCTTTCATCTTTGTTTGTCGTTTATAAAAGCAACTTAAGGATCTTACCATCCACACTGAACACTGCGATACTCATGTTTGTTCTAGATAATGTTCAGTTTTCCCCTAAATTAATGTAAACGAACATCCAGAAACAGAAGAAAAGTATTTCAACTGTTGTTAATAGTGCTACGAACTTTCCGCCTTGCTAGGAAGCTTGTTGCCAACTTAATGACAGATTGTGCCGTAATACCACAAGAACAGAGTGCAAGTTTCCCAACCCAGAAATAGCTGAAATCGTTGCCTGGCTGTGCGTCGAAGTTGAAAGTACTGAATGGCGGTGGTCCAAACCTCGCCTCCTGCATACTTATTTTCTGAAAAGGAAAATTAACCAGCGTCTTTAGTTCTCCAGAGCTTTTATTAGGATAAAGGCACACGTCTGGAAATCGAGTGAATGGGCGCATGGCAACATTGTGTAGTCCTTAGAAGTAGGCAAAATGACAACGCTGCCAGGTCCAAAGGTTGCTTCACGCTGTTTCATGCACCATTAACTGCTTTAATCACTGGCATCACGTTCTTCTAACTATACATTTTTGTGTTCATCGATACCCCATTTTCTTTCGTGTGGTATGTAATACACTAAATTCATTTTCCTTATCTCGCATATTATGATATTTATGTCGTATTACTGCATAAAAGTATAAATGAATGTAATCATGCTGATGAATTTAATTTTCTAAAATAATTATTTTATTCTCTTGCGCCTGAAACATTTTAGTTTTCCTGCATGTCGATGTTTTCTAACATGAACAGATATAAGCTTTCTTCCATTGTAAGCTAACTAAATACTGACAGTGGACGACGGAGGTAAATTCTTTAATATAGTAATAACTGTCCACATTTATACAGAAATGCCTTTGAATGCGGGTATTTAAAGGAAAATATTATGTATTAATATCTGGAAAAATGATTGACAGTTAAAGCAGGTGTATTCGCTGTTTTATCGGCAGCAGTTGTAATCAATGTCTTCTGAAGCGATGTTCCCCTATGACAGAAAGGAGGGGGGGGGGATTATGGGATAGGATCCAAGTTCACGGAGCCACTGTGAGTCCCCGGTAACACGTCTTAACGCTCTCAGCTAACACTGAGTAAAGGAATTGTGTGTGGATCATTAAGCTTACTTTGGTAAGCAAAGAGCTTAACACTGGCATCATTTTTTACATCTGGCCCGCTATTTAATCAAAACCCAATGGTGACATATTTTCTGCAGATGTAGTAATGCTGAAATTGCAATATTGACGCGTTAATTTAGAGTGATTGCTGAAATATCGCTTGTAAAAGTTTCGAGGTGAGCCAATGTCTGCCATCCCCTCTGAACAGCAAGTGAAGCATACGTATATGACAAATTTCATTCTCATACCATCTGGGAACGCCTGAGACTAGGTGACCCTTCGCGCAGGTCTCCCTGAAGATGGGTATTTACTTTTGTGAAAGATAGTGCAATAACACAATACATCCGTGGATCGAGCGCACACCACCAGTTCCTTGCAGCTGACGATAGGTGCCGTTGACCCAAGCTTCTTTTCGGGAACATACTGCTGCAGAGTGGCGCGAATTCAAATCATGTGTACGAAAGCTTGATTTTTAATGACGAAACAATTATGTACCACAAAATTACTGTGAACACAACTCGGCAATCAGTTTGAGGAATATTACAGGGTACGTAATATTTCTCTCACATCCACTGACGCTCCACTCCTGATTGCTAGAGCAACAGTTTTACTTTATTGTTAATAGATCTCAGAAGTAATCAAGTGAATGACATGCTCCAGTAAGGTATTAGAACCTCAACAGTAGCAACAGCGTCAATTCAACAAAATTATCAAAACAGCATGTCCATATTTAACTTCGGTATTGCAGTACATGCCACATTATTTGTGTCATAGGCTCTAAACACTTGTATAACTTTGAATTCAGACTAAATAATTAACTTTATGAATGTTATTGCTTGTACAACTTCAACTCTGTGGAACTTAACCCACAAAATTCACCATATGTTATTATAAACTAAATTAGTTAACCAGTTTTATTTCTTAATTTACTTTCCTTTTGAGTGCTTTGCTAATTTATGCAGTATATTAAATTTATTGGCTGACATTTATTTTAAAAGTTAATTAGCTCAAGAGGTAAAAAGTGAAAACGTATGAACAAATTAGTATTATTGTAATTTGTACCCAGTCAACGCATTAAGGCACTTAAAGTGAGTGAAGCAATTCTTTTGTTCTTAATTTCCTCACCTCTACCCGTGGAATTTAAACTAGTAAATTTGTTCAATCCTTCAAAGTCATAATTGCATGACTATTGGTGAATATATTCTACCACAGCACACAAGTTGGTGTGGTCCAGTTCAAAGGGGGGTGCTTAATGGTTTGAAAACCTCTCGTCAAATGTCAGTATTAAGTGTCTATTGGCCACTAGTATTAAGATTACTCGCATGTGAAAGTGCATTATGTTGTTTTAGGCGTAGCACACTCGATGGCAGAGTATTAAATTACTCCAATCGTATTTTTTGGGTAAACCAAATTAAAGGTACTGTCGCTTTGAAGCACGGCAAGTATGCTCACTAAAACGAATGAAACATTGAATGCTGCTGGAAACTATTGCGACTATAAAATAATTCGATAGTTTTCATTCGGATTGCCCAACACTACATACAGGTATTAGACGTGGCAACATGTGCATGTCTGTATGTGAATCGACTGCGTGAGCAGATTAACAGTTAAAGCCCCCTTTCATACCTCAGATCCCGCTCGCCTTCTTCTGGTGGCCAGACAGTATCTGCGCTTGCATTGACCGGGTAAACAGTTCCTATAATAATAACTCGTCTCTAGATTCATGGAATAGAGTCGAGATGCATGCGGGATACTTGAGTGTGCAGAAAGTGATTCCTTACAGTTCTCTTTAATTTTTGAAGTTTTGCTAAAACGTTTTACGGTGTTGCTTCTTTCAATTGTGCATCATACTACTTTACAGTATGTATTTGATAGTCTGTGTTTTGTCTTGTTCATTTTTATTTGCCGTTAAACACGGGTGTCATCATATGGCATGAAATATTAAGCCTAGACACGAGTATGGCAAAACATAAAAGGAAACCATTATTGGAGATCTGACTCAGCTTTCGATCACTCTCAGAAAAGCAAGAAATGGTTGGAAATGATCAACCTTAACCTTCTTTGACTAGTGTATCCATTAAACACAAGGATTAGAAGGAGGAATGTGTAAGGCATTTTCAAACTTCACAATATGACAAAACAAGATGGTTAGCAGGTTACGAAATAGAACAGCAGCTGATGTCTACTATTTGTGGTCGAGAAAACAAATATATAGACAAAACATGGTTTTAGTAATTTGAGTGTATTATTAATTTCTATCACAAAGCATAAAAAGCTCTTGTCCATAGTAAAGCCGGTCTACAAATTTCAACATTTTGACGAACAAGAATAGCAGTTTAATTCCTGCAATTAAATCAACAAACGAAAATATCTGTTCATCTCAATAATCGGCTGTGACAAAGACAGACAGGTTTTAAAAAGGATTGATGGCTAAATAAGAGCTCCCATTTAGGGACGACGAATCTGTCGAGTACTTAAATTACATAGAATTCTTAAATGTCTTAGTGAATATGATGTTAAGCTCGAAAATTACCGAACGTATGGTACAGTTTTTATTGAGAGATCACCTACAATTCAAAATTGTGTAATAAATTGCATTTTAAAAATGACCGCAGATGCTATTGTAACAGACATATGCTCAGCAGACATATACTAATAAATCAAATGTACAACATAATTGTAAGAAAATATCATAAGAAGTGGAAATTGTAGTAAACAGAAATACGTTATAAGACTGTAGATAACTTGTACAGAAAATGTAGCCAAAAAGATCTAATCGTGTAATCATTAGCAGACGAAGTAGTTAGCAACGACCCAAAGTACACAAATCTTGAGTCAATTAACAAGAAAGAAAAGGGACTCACCAGGTCACGTAATGAGGATAGAGTCCAGCTGTCATAGAAATAGGAGACAGATTTATTCTGACAGAGACAGACAGAGAGAGAGAGAGAGAGGAACAGTTGGTTTTCCCCAAAATGTCAGAAGTGTGACAGATAGAAGGATGAGCAATTTTGTTTTAATACAACGCTAGTTAGAAAACCAATGAGAGTGGAGATAGGGCATCTGGCGCGAAAGTTAGCATCACTATAATCGCTCCACGCTTAGATCCGCACTTGATGTAAACACAACTCGCGATACGCCGAAACCGAAGCACACCTTAAAATATAGTACCTTAAATATTGGCAATTATCTGAGTTTTCAAGATATATGATAACCCTGGTAAACACTTCTTGCATGTAACGCTATTCCTGAAACTGCGGAGTAAATATCGTTCTGTTGCGTCATAAACACGAGGTATGAGTCCACGTGGAGTTTGTATTAGTCACAGGTGATATGATCAGGTTATCGCGGAAGGGTACAAGGTGCAGATCTAAGGCTGGGTGGAGTATAGAAGGGTTTATAAATAACGCACTCCGCGTCAAACTCGCATTGGGGTACATTTCCCCCCAGAACCCACTTTTTGGCACAGATCAGGGCGCTTTGACCTTGAGATTTTGGACCTCGTACTCACAAAAAATGCGACACTCTCAAATAACTTCACTGTGTATCAGCCTGGACTCCGACCATCTTCCTGTGCATTTCGACATACCGCGTGCCATTATAGCTGGTTGGGATAGGTTTACCATGGAAATGCACAAGTTGGTGCAACCCAGGTTGTCATACTATAGCGAGGCAGACATAGATGTCACCATTGAAAACTTTACTGCTTGGCTACGGACGACCAAGAGAACTGCTACAACATATACCACAAGACCACCTGGTTTTTGCACGTACCCCGAGGTACAGCAGCTCATTGTGCGGAGACGACGCTTGGCAAGACTGTGGCGGTACACCCGTCAGACTTAACATAAAGTGCTAGCAAAATGGCTACGCAAAGTCATTCGGCAAATAAATTAAAGTCAACAAAATTGAACAGTGGGAAAACAAAATGTTGGATACCACCCATTCGAACTCTTCCTTGTGGAAATTATTACAGGCTTTCAAGATCTCCACGAGCGTCAACTCAAGGCGGCCTGCACTTCTCCGCAGAGGAGAAAACCGAGGTCTCTCATGACTGTCTCCAAGACAGATTCACCGAAAACCCAGTGACCAGCCGTGACCTAGAACGGGAGGTCCAGACTTGGGTACAAACCTGGGTGGCAAAAGCAACACCTAATCCTTATAACACCGCAGGAAGTTTACAAGCTCATTAGGAAACTGTCTAATGGGAAAGCTGCTGGTCCAGATAAAGTGACAAATGAGGAACTTAAACATCTCCCGAGGAAAGCCCTGGTGCAACTAACAAAGATATTTAACGTCTGTTTGCAGCACAGCTAATTCCCCTCCACTTGGAAGCTAGCCAAGGTTATTATGCTCCCAAAGCAAGGGAAAAGCACCAGTCAGCCCCAGAATTACCGTCCTTTTAGTCTCTTGTCTATTATTGGTAAATTGCTAAAAAAAACAAACTTGTACTTTCTCGACTTCAAAAACAAGTCTCAGAAATACATGATCTTTCAAACTCATAGTTTGGCTTTAGAAAAGGACATTCCACAGAATTGCAGCTTCTCAGATTAACCGACGATGTAACTGAGCAGTTTAACAATGGGCTTCAACGTTGGCACTATTTTTTAATGTAGAAGACCGTTTGACCGGTGCTGGCACAATGGCCTCCTTTACAAACTGCAACGCAATATCCTGGCCCTTCAAAATTACATGTACCTGCTGCATAATTTCCTAGAAAATCGGCGTTTCTACGTCCATACTTAAAGTTAGCTTATACCTTTTAGCTCGCTTTGTTATGAAAGCGTGCTTTTTTAGTTTGTTTTTTCTTAACTGTAATTTACTTTTAATTTTTTGAAGTTTCTGAATTCGAAATTTCTTCCAACTTTTTTTTATTTTCACATCACCTTTTTGGAATAGTATTAGATTACAATTACTGTTTTAACTACACTATCAGCTGTTGGGTAAACTTCGATCCGCAATCCATTCCCCGAAATCTCGTGTCCATTGCAGGTCCTTTCTCCAAGCATCTCCGTTTTTCAATATTTTCAAGCAATTTAATTCCTCTGTCCAGTGTAACCTGTGTCGATTACTAAACTAACAATTGTTGTGGGTGTCTTGGCCCTGTGTGAACTCCGGTTCGCGATATTCCCTCCGGGTCTCGTGTTCCTTTCAGGTCCTCTCTCTATCTGGGCATCTACGTCATCCAATATATAAATTTCTAATTAAAGCAATTTGCAGGGCATATGTAGACATGTTCCCTAGTGACATCTAAGATGTCATAACTGTACCATTTTCTATAAATTTGCTTAGTCATTCTTTATCCTCACGATCCTGGTCAGAACATTGGAATAAGGTCCTGATGATATTGTATTCTTATCAGTCCTTATCATGTGTGCAAATATTCAAGTCAATCAGACAACTCTAAGTTGGTGAAAATTACGTCGAAAGTTTCCTTTGCATTTATAAATTTAGCTTAGTCATTCTTTATCCTCACGATCCTGGTCAGGACATTAGGACAAAGTCATGATATTTTTACCCTGTCATCGGCCCTTGACATGTGTGCAAATATTCAAGTCAATCAGACATCTCAAGTTGGTGAAGATTACATTACATTGTTAAATTTAGCCAAGTCACTTTTCATCCTAATGATCCTAGACAGTACATTAGGACAAAGCCATAATATTGTTACATTGTCATCGGTCCTTGACATGTGTGCAAATATTCAAGACAATCAGACATCTCAAGTCGGTGAAAATTACATTACATTGTTAAATTTAGCCAAGTCACTTTTCATCCTAATGATCCTAGACAGGACATTAGGACAAAGCCATGATATTGTTACATTGTCATCGGCCCTTGACATGTGCGCAAATTTTCAAGCTAACAGACGACTCAAGGGGCTGAAAATTACGTTACTTTAATAAATTTAGCTAAGTCCCTTTTTATGTTGATGATCTTGGTCAGGATCTTAGGACAAGTTTATAATATTATGGTATTGTCATTGGTCCTTGCCATGTATGCACATTTTCATGTCAATCAGACGCATGTAAGTTGGTGAAAATTACATCGAAAGATTCCATTACATTGATAAATTTAGCTAATTAATTTTGTTTTTTCCTAATGACACAAGGACCTTGGGATACAGTTATGATATTATTGTATTGTCATTGGTCCCTGGCACGTGTACAAATTTTCAAGTCAATCAAACGACTGTAAGTTAGTGAAAATTACGTTGAAAGATTCTGTCAAATTGATAAATTTAGCTAAATAGTTTTGTTTATCCTGATGATCCTCGTCAGGATCTTAGGATTAAATTATGATATTATTGTATTATCATAGATGTTTGACACGTGTGTAAATTTTTAATGTAAGTTGGTGAAAATTACGACGAAAGATTCCATTACATTGATAAATTTAGCTAATTAATTTTGTTTTTTTACTAATGAACCTAGTAAGAACCTTACGTCTAGAAGACAGATCTCCAGCAGACCACGGCATAACAGCCCGGAAGATACTTCATTCTACAATTTAGACGCCGGCCGTGAAAGCCTACGTAGCTTTTTAACTAATTAATTTTGTTTCTTTCCTAATGACCCTAGTAAGAACCTTAGGATAAAGTTATGATATTATTGTATTGTCATCAGTGCTTGACATAAGTGCAAAATTTCAAGTCAATCAGACGACTCTAAGTGGGTGAAAATTACGTCGAAAGATTCCGTTACATATATACATACAGGTGAAGCTAATATAAAGCAGTTTGTCACAATAGCTCAGTGGTTAGAGCGTCCGCCCGGTAAGCGGAAGGTCTGTGGTTCAAATCCCAGTTGTGGCATTGAATTTTTAAGTTCCAGTTCTACCTCTCAAACTTTGCCCACACACGGCTTGTGTGTTTAAAAACACCAACAGTAAGTTTGTTGGCATAAATAAATAATAATTACCATCTGAAGGTTATTTAATCCTGGGATATAAAGTACTTACAATAGTAAGTCACCATTGGGGTAATTTGTCTCTGATGTGAGACTGCCTTTGTGGTTTACCAGGAGAAATATGAACTGGTTTAGGAATTTAATGCCATTCTGGCAGTTTGTCACAATAGCTCAGTGGTTAGAGCGTCCGCCCGGTAAGCGGAAGGTCTGTGGTTCAAATCCCAGTTGTGGCATTGAATTTTTAAGTTCCAGTTCTACCTCTCATGTAATATGTATTTAATTAAAGCAATTTTCAGGGTGCATATAGAAATGTGCCTTAGCGACATCTAAGATGTAATAACTGTACCGTTTTCTATAAATTTAGCTTAGTCATTCTTTGTCCTGATGATCCTGGTCAGGACGTTGGGACAAAGTCATGATATTATATTCTCATCGGTCCTTAACACATGTGCAAATTTTCAGGTCAATCAGACAACTTTAAGTTGGTGGAAATTACGTTGAAAGATTCTTTAAATTGATAAATGTATCTACATAATTTTTTTATTCTGGTGATCCTGATCAGGATATTAGGACAAAGTGATGGTATTATTATTGTATTTCCATTGGTCCTCGACACGTGTGCAAATTTTCAAGTCAATTAGACGACTCTAAGTTGCTGAAAATTAGATCAAAAGATTCCTTTGTACTGATAAATTTAGCTTAGTCATCTTTTATTCTGAAGATCTTAGTCAGCACATTAGGACAAATTCAAGATATTATGGTATTGTCATCAATCCTTGACATATGTGCAAATTTTCAAGTCAATCAGACGTTTTTATTTATTTATTTTGTTGTTTAACGATGCTGTCAATTGCCAGGATCACATCAGCGTCGCCGGTGTGCCGGAATTTTGTCCCGCAGGAGTTCTTTTACATGCCAGTAAATCTACTGACATGGAGCTGTCGTTTTTAAGCGCACTTAAAAACCATCGGCCTGGGCCGGGTTTGAACCCGCGATCTTGGGAACAGTAGGCCAGCGTCTAACCAACTGAGCCACCCAGACCGACACAATCAGACGTCTCAAGTTGTGAAAATTACATTACATTGCTAAATTTAGCCAAGCAACTTTTTTATCCTGATGATCCTTGTCAGGACATTAGGAAAAAGTCGTGATATTATTGTATTGTAATCGGCTCTTGACATGTGAGCAAATTTTCAAGTTAATCAGACAACTCAAGTAGGTGAAAATCACATTACATTGATAAATTTAGCTAAGTCCCTTTTTATCCTGATTATCCTGGTCAGGATCTTAGGACAAAGTTATATTATTGTATTGTCATCAGTCCTTGACATGCATACAAATTTTCATGTCAATCAGACAACTGTAAGTAGGTGAAAATTACGTCAAAAGATTCCATTACATTGCTAAATTTAGCCAAGTAACTTTTTTATCCTGATGATCCTGGTCATGACGTTAGGATAAAGTTATGATATTGTGTGGTCATTGGTTGACACATGTGCAAATTTTCAAGTCAATCAGATGACTGTAAATTGGTGAAAATTACGTCGAAAGATACTGTTACATTGATAAATTTAGCTAATTAATTTTAATTCTAATGATCCTGGTCAGGATCTTAGGATAAAGTTCTGATATTATTGTATTGTCATCAGTCCTTGACATGTGTGCAAATTTTTAAGTCAATCAGACGGCTCTAAGTGGGTGTAAATTACATCAAAGGATTCTGTTACATACAGGTGCAGATAATATAAAGCGTGTAAAATTCCTCAGACATTTTGTTACCGGTGGTGGTCAAAAAGTATTCCCCTCCTCCCACCCTTTTGGAATAAGGCTTGACATTGCTAGGGTTGAAATCATGATATGCTTTTGAGGCAAAAGATTCTGCTACAGTTGACAACATGCCATCGAGTAATAAATAAACTGTCAACTTGAGAGGTCACTGAGCATTCTTCCCATCTTTGGGCTGTACAGCAGGCTTTGTTCTGCACAGTAAATACACACTGAGCAGGGATGGATGGCTTGATGGTGAGACAGAATATTAGAAGACCCCAAAAGAAAATCGTTTATGTGAATATTTGTTAGGAGTGTAATTTGTTTTTTGATGTTGGTATGAGATGGTTGAGTGACGAAAACGTGTTACTAATGTTCATTGTTACGAACAATTAAGTTTGTTTAAAGACGTCATAAATATTTCCATATTTAACTTTATAAAAGAATTATGTGTGTTCAATATTGAAAGCGAAGGGAAAATGGCTAAGGATCGCTTCCCTAACAATGCAGGAACTATTTGATGAACGCATGCGCAGATGTACATGTGGCAGTCGGAATGATAGATTCGCAACTAAAAGAATCGGGACAAGCATCTGTATATTCAAGGTGAAAAGATGTATTTTGGTAGAGTGTGAACATTGTAGAACATTTACCAGACTTCCATCAAGCTTTTGTTCCACTTTTTGAAAAAGTGGAAAGATTTAAATAATCTAAAATGGTGCTAAGAGGATTTATTTAAATGTAAAATAGAGAAAAAGTGTTAATAAAATAATACATTGTGGTGAAGAAATATTGTATGATTATTCATTCCATCTGTTACCACGCCCTGAGAGAAATAAGAGCCACATCGCTCAAACGTGAAGCTTCTCTTCAATAAAAACAGCACCAATGGTGTCATTCAACATTAAATAATTTTGGAATTTGTATTATGGCAATGCATCTGTGAAATTGTTAAAACATGTGAACATTTTTATTGTTCTTTTTCTTTTCCTTTTTTTCCCACCTCATTCATATCTGGGGACTAGTAATACCATATCATAAGATTATAAATTTTACTAAATTTCATGTTTAAACATTAAAAAGTTTTAAGATATAACAACAGAAATCTGTGTTGTCTGCTCAGCTCCTGTGACGTTAAACTTGTTCAGCCACCAGCAACAACCAGTCAGCTAGCCTAGGACTAGCTGCAATGTATGTGTTCCTCCAGCTACATTCAAAATAGTACACGGGCCACCATGCTCTCTTAACTTCTGTCTCCTCATTCCTCATTAGTAAATTTATGGTTTTTGTGTACCATGGCATAAGTGTTGAAAGTGTGCTGGTAATGTGTGTGTCTTACACCGTTTAGTAAGCTTGAAAAAGGACTCGATTCAAGAAACTGGTCACCTCTGCATTTCACATCAACTTAACATCATCCAGCAGCACAATTGGCCACACCTGCCAACAGCCGCCTTTTTATGGTTTGCATCTCTAGGCCCTAGAGAGTCCCCATCACCATATGCCTGTATATTGGATATAAGACCCTGATCCGTTTCAAACATTAAGTTCAATAGAGCCACTGCTGAAATACTCGCCCTTAAATAATTCAGGAACAACTACTGAGCTAGCACTCCCATGAGATGATCATGCTGCATTGTGTCTAGATAGTGTTGAGGGTTTCCCCTATATGAAGATTTAGTGAAATCAGAATTTGGAATAAAAAGTTAAAACACATTATTCTTTGGGGGCATGAAAATGTTCCCCAACAATGTTTCACACAAATGCCATTTGTTTTAAGAAATTATACAGGTTCAAAGCTCGACACTTGTCATAACTGAACACTGAGGCTTATATCAAAAAAAAAATGAACAACCAAAATTTATAAGATACACAAATAAACCTGGACTCTAAAAGAAGAAATCTACGAAGTATAATTTTTATATCAACACTTTTAAAGTACTTCTCTGAGTGCACCATTTTTGAAAGACTGCAATTAGCTCTTTAATGATTGTTTCATTGGAGATAGTCTGACAAACTGCTCATGAAGGAAGTATTTTCATTTGTAACCTGTAAATATATGAATGCGCCCCACAGCCTTAATGGATGTAAAACTCCAACACATTCACTTAACCATTGCATGGATACATGGACAGAGGGTAATTATGCGCTAATGTGATGTGTTACAGCACACCATAAAAACAGCACTAAAAGTATGACATTTCTCTTTGAATGTGAGCCATAACTAGAAACCACAGTGTCAAGTGCTGAAATGAATTCAGCTGCTGTCCAATGCACTCAGAGAACAGACACAACAGTGTTTTCGATTGCACATACTCTGGAAGTAACATCATCCCTCCAAGCTGTAGTGTGCTGTGTTTGTTGCACCTAATCTTCAGTAGTGTTGTTGGTATACCAATGTAGTGTGTGGCGGTGCATTTTTTCTTTGAAAGTGCGTGTGAAGTATTGTGCAAGCAACATGGCAAATTCTGTAGATGATCAGTTAAAGATGCCCTTTACCAGTAGACTTTCGAGGAGAAAATGAGAGTTAAAGAATTAGGTAGACACTACAGATTTAAATCTAAGTCAAAAGGCTATAAATAGCAGTAAAAACAGCAATTGAAGAAATTTATTATGAAAGTGTACAAAAACAGTTGGATCTGCAGATGTGATGTTTGCAATGCACTTTTTTGCTTCCCATGTTTATTTGGAACAGTGATGCAAAGGGTACAGGGGGAGTGAAAGAGTGAGTGAGTGAGTGAGTGAGTGAGTGAGTGAGTGAGTGAGTGAGTGAGTGAGTGAGTGAGTGAGTGAGTGAGTGAGTGAGTGAGTGAGTGAGTGAGTGAGTGAGTGAGTGAGTGAGTGAGTGAGTGAGTGAGTGAGTGAGTGAGTGAGTGAGTGAGTGAGTGAGTGAGTGAGTGAGTGAGTGAGTGAGTGAGTGAGTGAGTGAGTGAGTGAGTGAGTGAGTGAGTGAGTGAGTGAGTGAGTGAGTGAGTGAGTGAGTGAGTGAGTGTTGTTTAAGTGCCCGTCGACAACTAGGTCATTAGGGCCTGAACGGGAGGAGTGAAAGATCTAGAACATATTAATGCATTAATAAAGAAACATAGTGGATATCAAAAACAAACAACTCAATCTTAGCGGAATGACGGTTTCAACTCCAAAGTCATATATAAATTCTGCTGCAGGAAACAGTGACATATGGACTTCATTTTTCATCACTCAATACTACTTTTTATTTTAATATATATTTTGTGAATTAGTTTTCTGTTTATTCTTTTAATATTACAGCACATTGGTAACATTGTGCATGAGCCATCACATTTAGGATTAGTTACCTGTAATGACTGGCAAGTTGAAGTCTCGGATATTATAGGCTGCTTAATAGTTATGTTCAGCATTTTTTGGGCTCTGTTTGTCATAACATAGAATGCTTTAACACTCAAAGTTCAACTCCAATGTTCCTAAATCAAAGAATGCACTGTTTAATGCACAGTAAGTTACTAACTGCAAGGCATCACTAAAAAAGATTGATGAAATTCTTTTCACATTTTCCCAGTTATACATGAGTACCATAAAAGCAGGAACACAACATTTAGCTGGTTGATGCATAGATGATAGATGCATAGATAGAGTGAGATTAGAATTTACAAGAAATTATGCACAGTCATTTGTAGCAAAACAAGAATGCTCCATTGACTCAATGGTGCTTACATTTTGCTCAATTAATATGATTATTATTAAAGAAATAGTGCCAACATTGGGCCTAAATGTAGATTATCGTCACATTGAATTCATGGCATAAAAGTGTAATTTTTTCAAAATCTGTTGCTTAACCGGTTGATGTGTCTAAATATTGTGGCATTTATAGGGATTAAGTGTTACATTTTTGGTATTAACTATATGATTACATTGCTTTAAACAACATTATGGCAATAACTTGATTGCAAGACACATAACATTGCAAAACTCTGTTTACACAAAACAGTGATGTCATTATATGTTTTAAAATATCAGCATAGAAACTTATGGAAGCTTGCATCATTCATTGATTTTTGAATATTTTAAAAGCTTTATTTCTGATTTTATGTCATGCTTGGTTGACCAGACATATGTACTACTACTGATTTATCGGTGTTTCTTCACATGTTTTCAATTATGTTTCTGTTGAATTCATTCTTTATAGCAATTTTTTGTTACTTTTTGTTGTATGTTTTTTTTTTGTTGAGTGGTATGTTAGTCTGTATCAGGCTATGGAAAATTGCATGTTCGTATGATTTGTAGCCATGTTTGTTTTTTATGTACTCATTGACGTGAGTAGGTTTTCTGTAGCTCCCGCATTCAATTTTGTTCCGATTCATCATTTTCAGGTCTGGGTAAGGCAACTAGCATTTTTTTTCTGTTTCTAGTGTAAATTTAATGGATCTATACTGTACATTGAGTAATTTTGAAGTATTATTGTCTAGATTTTTCTGGATAATGGCAAAGATGTCACCTACGTGTCTCACTCATACTGTGAACAGATGCAGAAAAGATTTTGTTAGTCGTGTATCCAATGCACTTGTAAACTGATCAGCCAGGAATGGTAACACTGGTTTCCCCATCAAGAGCCTGAAATTTGTTGGTAACAGCTATTGTTAAAACTGAAATAATTCTGCCTGATACACAGTTCTGTTAGATTACAGAGTTCTTCTACTACTTCTTTTTTTGGACACTTCTTTTTACTGTAACCAATCCTTTAATAACTTTGGTATGTTGTTGGTGGGGATGCTTGTAACAAAGGCACTAAATCAAAAAACACCAGAATTTCATTTGTTTTTTATTGTAACATTTTGTATTTTGTTGATATGTTTGAACTTACTAACAGTTTCAATGTTTTAAACACTTCCATAAATCATATAAAAAACATCCATTATAATTCCTGAAATGTTGAGCTTTTCAACAGATGATACTCCTGTTAGCACTGCAGAGCAACTCAATAAATAATCCTTTATTCTGCTCTACCAAACATACAGCTCAAAGAGGACATAAGCCTTAAATGCCCTGTATAAGGTATCTGAAATGAAAACAAAGTTTTGTTTTGTAAACTGAATTTTTTTACAATAACTGCTGCACAAGAACCTAACAGGATGTGTGCAAAGGATTATCTAACACAGGCCTGGGCAACTCACGTGTTACATTGAGTGACAATATTTTTTACCTGCTAAACATAGAGCTATCAGTCTAGGTCGTGAGCAATCCACACTCTCTGAACACCAGTTGGCCAGCCCTCTTCTAACCCTTTTTTGAATGATGATTTAAATACTGCACACTCTTTGTAAGAATCGGTTTCCATTTAAATTTCATCTCTTACATACAACTGTATAATTATGAGGCAGCAGCCTGATTGGGCCAAGGCCTACTGCACAGCCACTGCATCATCTAACCTCCATCCATACAGGATATCATTTGCAAACTGCAGTAGTGTGAGCCACATGCCACCTCTTCTTAGGCATAAATGTGATTTGTGAGACCACAGACCCTACTTCTCCACCTAGTGTCTCCTTAATTGTCTCCCAAGGATATCATAAGGCTGAGTGCGCCCCAATCAGGCCTTCTTGATGGAGAAAATGCCCTTGCCAGTACAGGGCATCAAGCTCTGGTCACCCTGCTCTGGAGATCAATGCCCGCCTCGGTAGTGTGATGGTTAGCGTGTCTGCCTCACGTTCAAGAGGTCGCGAGTTCTAATTTCGCTTAGAGTAAGTTATCCGGGTAAGGTTTTTTTCCGAGGTTTTCCCTACCCCGAGAAGACGAATGTCGGGTAACTTAAAGCTCCATGGACCTCGGGCTCATTTGAGCATCATTTCATTCGTCCGATATGACACAATGTTGGAGGACGTTAATTCAAAAAAGGATCAACATTACTGTTGACCTTTCAATTATATAGCAAATATATTATGTCTGTTATCACTATTTGTGCAAATGTAGCTGTAATCAAAACTTTGCTGATTTTCTTTATTTTGAATAAACAACTGGGCTATATTGTAAGTCACATTTTTAAAAACTTTGTATTGTTCTGTACCATGGCACAATGGTTTAAAATGTGTTGCTCTGGTTCCTGGCCAAAGAATCCAATGGGTTCAAACATACCCATGGGTGCGCAAATTTTCCAGGCTGAATCTATGATGCCCACTCTGCATCAACATTCAGATTGAGGATGCTGGTGCTGAACACATCACTTCCCCGAAACTGACTGGATTGCACCACCCTGCCATGTGAATGCGAGAGTGACTGTTGCCTTGGTAGGTAGGTCTTGGCCATTCATGATGGGGGAGGGGTGGGGGTGGGGGTGGCGGTGGCGGTGGCAGTATCAGTGATCGCGGTGGGCAACAGTGGCAGCAGCAGCAGCCTACAGATTATTTGGTTATTATAAGCAATTAAGAGATGACATGCTTCATAAATTTAATTTCAAGGCAATACTAGTGTTTTAGTAATTAAAACAGAAAGTATTTTATTGACAGTGAGGATATAGTTGGAGAGGATGATGTTTACATTGTCCTTTGAATTAAGTAAAAGTAAGACCTATATTAGAAATTAAGGGCACCGGGAAGTGAGTTTGCATGAAAACATATATTTTTTATTTTTTATTCTAAAAAATAGTACACATCTTAAGCTTTAAAATGATATATATATAACATGGTATGTCACAGGGTAATAAGCCCTTTAATTTGGTGATTTAAGTAAGGCGGTGCAAGGACATGCCCCCATTTTCCACAACCACTTCCACATTGAATGTGAATAAACATAAACTGCACTTTTAACTTTAACTTCAATTTCCCGTAACTTCATTTTTTAACACTTGTGGTACACTTTTCTCAAAGCCCATTAAAGATACTGACTTGAAAATTTTCCTGTAGCTATATGGCCATCTACTTTCACTAGTAAACACCACCTTTTTTAGAAATATTAAGTTTAATGTAATTAAAAAAAATAACTTGTAAAAAAATATATATAATTTCAGTCATTACATATGAAATATTTTTTTACCTTCCTAATTTCAATGACATAATAGAGTTTTTTTGTTTAACATATCAAATTATCCATTAACTACTACAGAAAAAAAAAAGATGGCTGTAGAATGAAATCTCATGGAGAGAAGTGCACCAGAAGTATGAGTTACACAACTTTTTGTTAGAAAACATGTTCTCACTTATACCACTTTTGCACAAAGGCTTTTAAATTTAATGTAAATGTTATACACTTATTGAATGCAGAAACATTTTTTCTCTAAACACCCCAAATTTCATTTAAATCAAGCTAATATTAGCAGCATAAACTGAAATTGAATTAACCACATAATTTGAGTATGGCAAAAGCAAAATCAGTTCCTGGTGTCCTTTAAGCATCAGTAGCTCAAGTGAATACAGTTGAACCTGATTTATGTGTATATCAATGGGAAGAGAGAAGATTACTTGTAACCCAGAACTCCTTCCTTACATGTGAAATTTTGATAATGCATCAGCTTTTTTTAAAAAAAAATAAAGCAATACAGTGGGCCTACATGAGTAAAAGTTTACAAATAACTAAGATGTGTATGAAGAAAACATAATTTTGAACTACGCCCTGCTTTAAAGAGATCAATTAATTTGGTTTGTTTCACTTTTCTTGCATTAAGTCAAACCTGAACGACCTCCACAATACCTTGAGCGACCTTCATTTTTTACCTGTTGAACATGAGGCTATCAGTCAAGGTTGTGAGCAATCTACACTCTCTGAGCACCAGTTGCCCAACCCTGCATTAAGTGCATATACCTTGTATTGTTACTGATGACTACATAGGGTGGCATGAACAATTACCAAGTCTGCAGCAATTTCGGTTTTGGTTTTGTGTGGATTAAGTTCCACTTCTTGTATGAATTTTACTTTCTTATCTAGTGTATAACATTTCCTTTCTCTGTTCTTAATGGCTGAATAAAAGCAACTGAGAACTGGAAGACAAAACCACTGTTTATCAGTAAACACCAGATACCGAAAACTTTTATCTTTTATCTATTTCTTTTCTCAAAGAACAGCTCAGCTGGATTTCAAAAACGAAATAGCTACTATCTCAACAGATACCAGACTGTACCAAAAGAATATGGAAGACTAGCCGCTTCAGAGATATCTCTTTGTGGTCACATCAGATTCTGTAAGATTTGGAAGAACTGATCAGCTTGTCCAGCCAATGGAAGACGGAAAAAGGAAAAGATGCACTAATAACAATTGTGAAAACATTGTGCTTGAAGTTTGGTGTTGGATTGTGCATCAACTACTTTATTCCCTTTCATACTCGCTAGATTTTGTGATATAAATGCAGAAAGTACGTAAGTGCATTTTTTTGAAATTATACAAAGTTTAAATACTTAGTTCAAATTGTTAATTTTTTGTACAGGGGGTAGTATTACCTTTAATAATGATATAGAATACTAGCCTTATGAAGATTCAGAATACAATTTATTAGTGAAAATTATACACCATAAAATAGATACTAGAAGTGCCTGTTGTTACCATATAACAGCAAATATTTTCAAAACTGTGTAATGAGTATTTATTTTTCTATTTTATTCAGTACTTCTGTATTCGTTCTTTCTTTCCCTGATTACCCTCCCCTTATGTAGGACTTACACCCCTAGGACTTACAAGCCAGTGCCTAGGGTCAGACGCCTGTCGGGGAGCACAGGGACCTCTGCACCAGACAGAAAGAAGACCAGGAAGCAGGTGGTCAGCCAAGCACCAGGTATGATAATGAGGAAGATGACATGAAATGCAGGCAAAATGAATGATTGGAAAGGTGATATTGGAGCAATTGGTGGAATGAATGTTGGGGGAAACCGGAGAACATGGAAAAAACCTGCCCAGACACCGCTTGGTCCACCACAAATACCACATGCGGGTCCCTGGGATCAAACCCAGCCTGCCTAGGTGGTAGGCGAGCAGTCTAACCACTCAGCCACAGCATACTTTTGTATTACTTCGAGACATAATAAAGTAAAACAATATAAATTAACAAAAAATAGAAATTAACAAAAGAATAATTTCAGTGTTGACGGGTATGAACTGTGGTTACACTCAACGAAGATAAGGATATTTAATAATTACGTTATTACAAGTTCATTTATTTACATTCTGAACTGACTAGTTTTGCAACACGCTTTATGCTACTACTCCACACTGGGTATGGAGACACCCCATTTTGAAAGCTCTAGTTTATTGTATTCCAAAAACATTTTTCTACAAATTAATGCAACAATGACAAACTTTACAAATGTTCATGTGTGCCCTGCATGTTTTAAATGGCAGATGAAACATGTACACCTTCAATCTGGTATATATATATATACCATCTTGTATACTTACAACATGAAGCCACTTGTTAAGACGCTCTACCACTGCTACAGCATCAGGAATATTGTAACCCTCAGAACAGTGCTTTATAAGTACAGCTGTCGGCAACTTATTCTCCACACTAAACAAACAATTTACACACATTATCTACCTATCCGTATGATCATTTAACAATATCAACTTTTCTGTTTATTGGAAAGTTAAATCAGACTTGAAAAATTCAATGCCATAGCAAGGACTCACCCACAGAACTCTGGTTCTCTATACCAATGTTCCCATTGCTTAGCTACTATAGGAAGATGCCTGCATATAGATTACACCATCTTGTCCATTTGTTTGTTATGTTCTCAAGAAACATGGTTACCAGTTAATGATGCTTTTAAGGTTCTAAACTGCAAAAGCTTTCTCCATTGCAAGAAGTAGGGATAGCTCAAGAAACAGAGATTGTTCCTGATGTTTTGCTCTATCAACGCTGAGCATTCTCAGAGAGCTCCTCTAAGAATGATCAGGAGACTCATATTTAGATTTGTTTATTAATAATACTGGCCTGGCGCCAGTACAAGGAGATGGCTTACAGGCTAAAATTTACATCATTTATATTTGGCCAGCTTGTTTGCGGGTGATCCTTTTTATTTATATAAAACCCATATGGTGACCAGCTGTTGGCCATCAAGAACAGTTTTATGGTGTAACATGTTATTCATTATTTGTATTGTGAAAGTGTACCTTTTTTTTCCCTTACACTGCAGCTCTGACATTGGTGTTGCCATCAGGAAAAACAAGAGAGCACCCTAGTTCAATACCATTCATGAAATCAATGGTACTTTTGGCTCTTTATTACAAATATAACAATTTTTTTACTTCTAGCCCAAAGGAGAAAATGGGAAGGCTTAGGACACTTTATTAAAATTAAAAATTATTTTGTTGTTAACAATGCCGTCAATTGCCAGAATCATATCAGCATCACCAGTGTGCCAGAATTTCATCCTGCAGGAGTTCTTTTACATGCCAGTAAATCTATTGATATGGAGCACACTTAAAAACCACCAGTCTGAGCCAGATATGAACCCGTGACCTTGGGATCAGTAAGCCAGCTTCTAACCAATTGAGCCACCCAGACTGACAGAACACTTTATAATTGAGTTACTGAAGGGGGAGTTTTATGCTCATATCATGTTTATATACCACATTTCCCTTTGATTTCACTAAACTTAATTATCACGAAGCATTTTTGTATGACAAACAAAAACAGTACATTTGGGAGGTAGAATTGGAATTGATTCTACTGTGGCATTGCCCACACATGGCTTGTATGTTTAAAAACATTGGCAAGGTTGTTGGCATAAAAAATATTAATCATCACCACCATCTAAAAGCTATTAAATCCTGGGACATAAAGTACGCTCTCATAAAGTACCTTCGTTTGTAAGTCGCTCTTGGTTTATTTATCTTTGTGAGATTCCCTTTGTGGTCTACTGGAAAAAAAGGAATAGGTTAGAGAATTCAATGCCATACTGGCAAGTTGTCACTGTAGCTTGCTTAGAGTAGCTGCACATAGAGTGAATAGTCTGTGGTTGAAATCCTGGCTGTGGCATTGAATTTTTCAGTTCCGATTCTAGCTCTCAAACATTCCTCACACATGGCCTGTGTGTTTAAAAACACCAGTAGCAAGTTTGTTGGCACACATAAATAATAGTACATATGGGTTTTAGAATCTACCAAAAATGATAAGCTACCCTACAGGTTTCAAAATAGTTTCCCATCCTTATATTCAATCTCTATTTTCAACCCCTAAAATAGAAATCAACAACATTTTGCCTATCTAGGAAAAGCTTTGCACACTTATACTATAGAACCCAACAAAAATTACAAAAATTACAAAAATTATAAGTACTTTACAGCTCTCAAAAAGTACCCACACCATATTTTCAAACCTATAGGTAAAAATATGCATTGTTTAAATCATTTGGTCAAAAATTACACAATAGGAGTTGGTAAAAAAAAATCATAGGCTAATCTTACAACTTTCAAAATACACCTATTTTCAATTATACTTCACTATACTTCACACACTTCAATTATACTACACTACATGGCACTACAACATTTCTAAAAGCTGCCCTTACTTTATTTTCAGCTCCTTATAGATAAAACTATGGTACCTGATCAATCAGGGCGCAAATTTGTGTTCATAAGACTGCAGGACTTGGCATAAGTTATGGCATATCATACAAATTAAAAAAAGTGTCTACTTATATTTTCAACCCCTTATGTACAAATTGACGACATGACCAATCTGAACAAAACTTTGGACACTTGCACCTAGGTGAGAGTACAAAACTCATGACTAGGGCTAGGATTTTAATGACTTTGCACCTTTATTCTGGTAAGTGTAGTTCATTAGTGAGTTGTGTACAAATCTGTTTGAGTAAAAAAACTAAGCATATACCATATACTACCATATACTAACCATATTTGATAGGGCATTTTATTGTATTTTTTGCTAATTTTGTGGTATAGGGCATTTTTTAGGATTTTCATTGCATTATTGTGCATTTTTATTTACCTCAGGCAGTTTTATTGCATATTTATGCATTTTTAAATAGGTACATCTCAGGTACATTTTGCCATTTTTTGTTTTCAAGAGCATAGGAACACCCATTCTTTGCATTTCAAGTTATTTTGCTTGGTTCTTAGCAGTACCCAATTAAGATTAACTAAAGTTTCAGGAAACTAGAAGAAGACACTTTCTTCACCTTCTACGGATTACCAATGATCTTGCCCAGCCACCAGTTGTAAGTTACACTTAACAGGTAGGAGATAAGCGCATTGTGTTTCTTAATGTCTTCTGAATGGCTGGTGTAGATTAGGTGTCTTTTACACCGTACAAAGCACTGAAGTGTCAAGTTCCCCATGTTTGAAGTAAAGCAAAGTGTGGTGCACAAGTTAAAGAATTGTATTTTTCATTATGGTGAAAATGTTTCTCCATGACTGGAAATATACTTTTCTATAAGGTTTGTGAAGTAAAAGTGATAGCCAAAAAGAAGTTTACTATAGAGCAACACGTAAAGAGGGAAAAACATATTTGAGGTCTACAACTGCTTGAAGGTAAAAACACAGCACACCAAATGTTAAGTTGGTGAAGCTGGCCCTTCTTCAGGTTCACTTTTCTTTGAAAAACACTGTGAAGAATTTACTTGTGCAGATATTCCAGTGAACAAAGTGACTAATAGCAAGTTATGCGCATTCCTAGTAAACATACTGGAAAGCAATTAATCGTTCCTTCACACAATAGCCGTGTGTAGAAAAGGATTAGAAAAGGTAGAGTGACACTGAAAAATTCAATGCCATAGCCGAGACATGGATCTGTTGGTTACCACCTTGCTGCTCTAACCACTAAGCTACCATGGCCATAGTGCCGAAATGATATTAAATTCTCCAACTCGCTCTCAATTCATATGAGATAACATACGTTAATGGCAACTTACAGTCCAGGGCTTCTAGTTTAACCAACTATAAAGTCAAACATTGCAATTAATCATTCTTCCACACAGTAGCCCTGTGCAGGACAAGATTAGAATGGGTTGAATGAGGCTGAAAAATTCAATGCCATAGCTGGTATTTGAACCACGGGTCTGCCAGTTACCCTCTGGCATAAATGCTGTAATTCCAGGGTAGGAATTATAGCAATTACTTCCAAGTTGTCACCAGAAACCAAACAATAATTATAGAATGTTGGAAAATCCTTACCCACCTAACAGCACTTCAAAAACACCTGGTCTTCCAATGGATACCAGCTCACTGTGAACTGAGTAGGAATGGCAAAGCTGATTTTCTTGCAAAAAGGGGTACCAGCAGTGTACAGAAATCTATAGTTAATCTGCCACTTTATGCAGCTGAAAGATTAGTCAACTCTGAATTCAAAAAATGATTACAAAATATTTCTATTGAAGATAAAAAAAAAGTTGGGAATTACCAAATATTCAAACAGTAGCTCCTGAGCATCCTTGAAAAATGGCAGTTGCAACATTCAGGTAGATTACGGGACATGACTGTCTGGCAAAACATTTGAACAGAATTGGGATATATTCTTCACCACTCTGTCCTCTAGGTGATCTGGAAGAGGAAAAAAATCAAGACCACCTTTAAATATGCCTGGCCCTTTCTAGTGCCCCCTCCATCAGTGAAAAATATTGGAGAGCAAAAGAACTAGTGAGTTCATTGTCAGAAGTTCAGCATTAGCCAACAACAGATTGCAAGTTGCCATTAAGGTATGAGTAGTGTAATAAGATATGCTCTGTCTCGATTTAAATAAATTTGCATAACAAGGGAAGGGTAATTAATCACCCTCCCCCTCCCACCCCCTCCTCCCATCCCCTAAGTGACATGGTCATTTCTTTGGACATGTGAGAAGTCAAGATGCATGGAGGGTATTGTTAGTCTGTGACAGGTGACCTATTAATGGGTCCCTTTGTGAACTTGACACGTTTATGTGACTGGTGCAATGTTCCCCTGTGCCAGTTCTGGGGAAAAAAAAAAAAAAAACAAATAAATTGTGCAAGGGTAATACAACCCCACCCCCTCTGGGCTTCAGAAGACATCTTTCAATTCTTTTGGACATGTGAGAAGTCGAGGCATAACTTACAGACACCTGAGAGGTCAAGATGCAAGGAGGTTACTGTTACAATCTTTGGCAGGTGACATGTTAATGGTCCCCTTTGTGAACTTACTAGACTACATCTTTCAAAAGGTCTCAAACCTTTGGATTTGAAAAAAATTTGACCACCCTCATCTTTTGACTTCACACTGTCCATTGTGTTTCAGGGGGGCTGTTTTTGTTACCATGGAACCTTCTGTTAAGACATTATCACAGATGCCTATTATGTAGAATGACCATCTCGCCGTAATACTACCGTATCACCTGGAGTAATGGTCTTATACAAACAGGAAAGCATCTTTTTCAACGACCATGAAAAAATTGTGTAATATAAAGTAACAGATTATGTATGCACAAAAAATCAGTCTTAAATATTTACTTAAAAATAGCAAAATATGTAGTTACATTAAATATTGGATGGTCAAAATGCTAGCAGGAATCTTGCTCTCATTGAATAGCCATTCATTCCAGGTTCTCCTAAAACAAACCTTGAAGTCACTCTTAAGAAAACAAGATTGCATTAAAAATTCCCTTCACGAACCACCCTATATGACGCTAAATATTAATGACACAAAGGGGGGGGTGAAGCTAGTTAAGAGCGAGAAAATACACATTAAGATGGGTTAACTCAAACCAGTTCCAGAGAAACAAAATATAACCTAACAAAGAACAGATGAGAAAGAGAGAGGTAGAGAGAGATTTTCAAGAGAAAAGTGAGTGAGAAACGCATTCTACATAGATAACACTATTCTTATAGAGGGTATGATCCAACCTTCCTAGGAATAGGCATGGTGAAATTATCTCAAATTATTGAGTGAGAAACGCATTCTACACAAATAACACTATTCTCATGGAGTGCGTGATCTTCAAGGGATACACATGGTGAAATTAATTAAAGCATAAAGGGATATGTTTATTTCCTAGACAGTGACACCTAACACACAAAGGTGAAAAGCATTTCATTCTTTAACCTGTCTCCTAGTGTGCCTGAAAAAAAAAAGGAAAAAAAAAAGGATGCGCTGGTATTCACAGACAACCAGTCATCTTTTAACTCAGGTCTATTCATTCTTTCCTCAAACATAATTTATTCTTGGGTCACCTTTTTTCAATAGTGAAAGAACTCACTACAACCTACTTCGGTTATTGTGTTCAGTAGTGACAGGCTACCATTGTAATACCATCCGACCATCGCTTGTAAAAAGAAATAAAAGGTACACACACAATTTTCTTCCTTTCACCCCAAAGGACAAGACATTTCAGTGTCATAGTCAAGCTCTCTTTGCTACATATTAACAAAGAATATAACAGTAGCACATCTAAAGAATGTAGGAGATAAAAGAAAAATCTGATGTGTTGCACTCACATGACTTTCTCTATTCTTGTACTAGCCATTCTTACTAACTCTTATTCCTATACCTTCTTCGCTAAGTTGAGATAAACATTTACAGAAATTATCTTATTGCGTATTTCCTTGTAGGTGTCATGGGAATATGGAAATACAGTAGCCATTGAGTGATATTCAAATCTTTAAAAGCTTTGAAATTCTGTTTTCACTGCACGCCCAAACATATAATCTGAGTACAAATTATGCAAATGCTATCCATAGTAAACGGACTACATATATTTTAGCCATGCAATTCAAAATATATATCTTGTTTGGACAAAAAAATATCTCAGACATCTAGAATTTAATCAAAATCGTTAGATGCATTTTCAAGAAAAAATTCCCCATGCAAAGGATAGTTTAAGGTGGAGCAATTTTCTTCAAAATATTCAATTCAGTCTGATAGACAAGCCAGTAGGTGCGCACCCACACGCGTGCAGGCCCCCCCCCCCCCCCCACACACACACACACAAAACCTGCTCACGCATATGCACAGATGGGCACACAGGTTAATCAATTGCCTTTAAAATTGGTTCATTCAAGTGGTGTTTTTCATTGAAGCTTTTATGCTATGCAATGTATTACATTCACAAGGTTTCTCTACCCACTTTTTCTTTCTAAAGTATCCATGTTTTCTTTCTAAAATATCTGTGATTTGTTTAAGAGGGTACTATTTATACATTTATTTTGCTTATTAACTTATTTATTTTTATTTATTTCCTTTCAAAATTTGCAAGACAAATTAATTCTAAAACGATTAGCAATTCAAAATTGGGGTCAGTAATACATTAAATCTTGCCAGTACATTATTACCACTGTTCCTGTATTCATTTAGAATCATTATGGACCTGATTGCTTTAACTTTTTAAAAAAGAAAATTTTTTATATGTAATATCTTTAAACAAGCAATTCTTGTATATATACCAGGTGGAAGGGAAGTCATTACATTAATTTAAACGAGTGAAAGATCTCAGTATTTGTAACATTTTGTAACTCAAGTTTTTGTCTCTGACCATTTCCTACGGAGATATTTTAGTTTTGTCGAAAACAATCTGGCAACACTGTAGAATGTGTGGGTGGTCACTTTCCCTAGCTCAATACATAAACAAATAAATTCATACCCTGCCTTGTGCTTCCGTGTTGACTGTGCAGTGTAGGCCAACCACAAGAGTTAGCACACAACTAAAGTGAAAGTGCCCGTTTACATTCACAGTTTACATTCACAAGCCAGGTCAATTCCCTGACCAACCTCAACGCAATGCTGTCAACTTACCTAACATCTGAGAGAGCAGCTCGGAGTATTTTTTCACGTCTTTTAAGTAATTAACTATTTCATAACCCTGTGTGATGTCCCATAATTACTACTGAAACTATGTCAGAAATAAGTTACTATACGCATCTTGAAAGTAACAAGCTGTTATCTTCATACATTCTTGTGGAATTACGCATCCAATTGGGATAAAAAATTATTTATTTTTTTGAAATCGGCTGACCAAAGAACAAAATGCCATCAAACTTTTTTGTTTGTAATGCTTCTATGAAGCACATATTAGAAGGAATATAATGACTTCCCTTCCACCCTGTATGTTCCGTGCATCTTGGAAACAACTAACGATTTCGACCAAATTTTGTATTCTGATAGGATTTTGCTTTTTAAGTTTATCTAGGTGTCATTCCTGAAAAAACATGGAATGTTTTATTCCCACTTCTATAGAAGCAATTCTTGTACATATATTCCCGGTATCTCAGAACCGGCTCTATTTGGTTACAATTTTGTATACATATAAGATTTTGCTTTTTAAGTTTACCTATGTAGGTGTCTTTCCCGAAAAAATGCAATTTTACACAAAAAGTAACATTTTTTATTTCCTCACACACAGAGCAATATATTATGTGTCTCTCGGGAACGGTTCTATAGATTTTTATCAAATTTTGGAACGGTTCTATAGATTTTGATCAAATTTTGTGTTCAGATGTCCTTCAGTAATGTCTACAGAGATTATAAAGTAACATTGCAAGAGAGATTCAAAAATTATTTTGTCCATTGCCAAGACAATATTGTTAGGATTATTGGGTGGTATAAATAAAAACTAGCTAGTGCTTGTGAGCTGAAGCTGGTAAGCAAGTTGAGAATAAGCAAAAGATCGTGATTTGGTATAAATAAAAACTTCCCCTCTTCCGCCAGCTCTTGCTTTCAACACAAAGCTTTAGCTCCGTGACCTTCACCAGGCCACGTAAACGAACACACCTTTTTCATGTCTGGAGGGGATTTAAATATTTGCTGCATTTAAATATCCATATGCTTATTCATGTTAAACATGATAGAGATACTGATTTTAAAGAACAAAAATGTAAGTAAAGATTTGGAAAATTAAATAGAAATTAAGATTCGCCTGGCATTCCACTGATAATGTTCATACACTTTCTAAATTCCATCAGTGATTTTCTTAATTTTATAGTATGTATCAACATGTATGTTGTATGTATCAACCGATATATGGAAGTAGATAATTTGTACTCGTGTGTTTAACCGTTATACTGATATCCTTTACATCTATACATATAAACTATCAACTAATTCCAAGAGTGAGTCTGTGGGGACTAATTCCAAGATTATATAAGACTTTATCATAAGCTAAAGTTATACCGGATGAAGAAGTTTCATTTCGTGGAAATTTAAATTTAGGGTCGGTTTTATATGAAAGTCTTCAGTTATAACCCAGTTTTGATTTGCACAATATTCTACTCTATGTATAGCTTTGATTACATTATCATCGGTAATGAGAGCGGATCACTATTACCTCATTCACATTATGTTTAGCGTTATCGTACGCAGGCAAGATGACAACATCTTAGGATGTATACAGATTGTTAGTTAAAAGGTCCCCGTCGTGTTTCATTTCCCTCTGGAAGCAAATGCTGCGGAAGCAAGTGTACATTTTCTCTTTAAATGTGATTATAATTGTTTATATCTGCATCCAAGTCCCTACATATTGTGTAATTTTTTAGTTCCTCAACCACTAAACGCATAGTAGAAGAATTATTGCATTCCGCCCAATAATTCGATATCGAGATTAAAGCAGAAATACAGCTTCTGAGCCTCTCTGAATAGAGAGAGAGAGAGAGAGAGAGAGAGAGAGAGAGAGAGAGAGAGAGAGAGAGCCCTAGGTGTACGTGTCTGTATGTGTGTAAGTGTGAACATCAAAACCAAGCAGTCACTTTTAAAAACCAAATTTCGTATTGAAATTCACTAACCTCCAAGAGTGTGACTTTATGGAAACCTCCATCCAAAACTAACTTTTACACGGATAAACATTCCTAATTTTTAATTATCTCAAAATGGCCACTGTACTCGTATTTTGATTAAAATGACATATGTTGTTGTTGTTGTTGTTTTCTAGTGCCTTGCATCTGGCAATGAAGCCATTAGCATTCGTGCTTTCCAATACTTTTGAACTGTAGTTTCTTCTGATCATAATGCTTCACAGGTCTTCAAGTGGTCTTCGTTCATTTCTGCTGGATCGTTACACAGGACACATATTGGTGAGGCTGAGATACCTATTCTGTAGAGATGACTTGCCAAGCAGTCATGATTTGTCAATAGTCGGAAGGCTGCAACAGCTGTTTTCCTTGGTCTCTGGGGGATTATATCTGGATTGGAAAGTAGTGTAATCCATTTTTTATCTTTGGCATTTGTTTCTATTTCTTGTAGATATGAATGACAAAAATTTTTTATGATCAAGCGTTTTATTGAGGAATATGAGAAATTGAATTTAGACTTTTGTTTTATTGTTGTGCCTTTCTTTGCAAGTGAGTCTGCAGCTTCGTTCCCCATGACTCCACAGTGTGCTGGAATCCATTGGAGATGAACAGTCTTATTAACTTTTTGGAGTTGTGTTAACATTTTGTAGCATTCTCTAATTTTTGTTGACTTCTTTGTAGTATTTGAACATATTCCCTGAATTGCAGCTTTAGAATCTGAAAGAATTACTGCCTTGTTAAATTTATTTAAGGGAAGATTTAATAATTGTCGGAGAGCAATGTATATAGCCTCTATTTCTCCATCATAATTTGTTGTGTCTCTGCCAACAGAATGATAAAAGGAAAAATGTGAACACGTAACTCCAGCTCCAGTAAGGTTTTCCTTCGAGGATCCATCAGTATATATGTGCAGCCATTCTTCTGTGGGATACCTAGTATTGATTGTTTCCAGAGCTAGAAGTTTTTGTATTTCTTTTGGTGTGTCTGATTTACTTATTTCCTCTATTAATTCCAAATTGAAGGTAGGTTGCAATAATTCCAATGGATTTTCTCTTATAAGTAGATTTTCTCTGGTGTTAGGAATGTTCAATTTAGATTTAATCTGTGTTACCTTTTCTAAGAAAGTACTATGAGTTTTAAGGATTGAATGGGGGAGGTTCTCTTCTTTCCATTTAGAGTTTGGCAGTCGTAACATTTTCTCGTGTTGGAGCAATGCTTGTTCTTCTATTTTTGTTGTTATTGATGGGGTCCGTGTTAAGGCAAGCATGGCATCAATAGGTGTGGATTTAACTGCTCCAGTGATTAGGCGAAGAGCCTGATTTTGTATTTGTTCAAGTTTATTGATGTTAGCATTTGCTGCTGTTATTAAAGCTTCACAACAGTACAAGAGGTTTGGTTTAATATACATTTTGTATGTTGTGTTAAGGACTCTCCTTGAGCAGCCCCATTTAGCACCAGCTAACCTTTTCAGGATTTGCAATTTCTTTTCAACCTTTTCTGAGATGTTTGTTATATGTTTTTTCCAACTTAGCTTTCTGTCGAAAGTGATGCCTAAGTATTTGGCATCATCAACTGCTTTGAGTGGTTTACCATTATAATTTATGCTAACATTAACTGGTTTGTATTTTAGTGTAAATAATTCATAATTTGTTTTTTCCACATTGATAGTCATGAGGTTTTTGGAGCTCCATTCATGTACTTTGTTTAGGGAATTGGAGGAAGAGTTTAAAACATCCATCAGCGAGATGCAAATACTAAAAAAAAAGCAACTTGAAAACAAGAATGAAGTCCAAAAGTGATCTGAAAGTAATTGGCAATAAGCCAGTTGTTTTAAAACAGTGGGAGCAGGAAATCCTGGCCATGGTACTAACTGATTGAGCAAGCTGAGGTACCTACTGTGTGCCCAAGACAAGAAGGCAAGTCTTAGGAATGTGTAGCGTAATCATTTTGTTCTTCCCGCACGGTGTATATGCCTAGTTTCCAAGTATGAGAAGGATACTAGGCTCGTTTAAAATACACAACATTGTCACATAACTCACCTATAGCTAGAAATATGCACTCTCATACACTCATTTCCTAGTAAACAGATCTGCTACCGGAGTAGATACACAGTTCAAGCCCCCTCTGCCCTTCATTCCCCTCTAGCCTTCTTGTCATGGGCATACAGTACATAGCTACCTCAGAAAAAGCCAGCAAAAGCTCTGTCGGAGCGAGGAAAGCAGGTTTTTATTTATACCATTTCGCGAGCAATAGCTCCGCGGTCAAGGTCTGGAAGCTTTAGCTTGCAAGGAGATGGAGGAGAAGGTTTTTATTTATACGAAACCAACATCTTGCTCCGAATTAGTGAGAAAAAGCTATTGCTTGCTTTTATTTATACCACCCATTGTCTCACTTGACAATACTCTCTCATGGCATCTTTGATTACGTCATGTTTTGCATATAATATTTGATTCCACAATTATCTTGGAATGCCAAGAAATTAACATCAATTTACATTATAGAAAATAATGCGGTTACATAGTATAAAAACTTGTTTGAAAGATTCGGTACTTTACCCAGTACATAGTAAGCTAAACTTTCAGTTACATATTTCTGGTTACAGTGGCATTTCTCAGATTTTAGGCTTACTGTTTGTGTTGTGTTGAGTTGTGTTTATGACAGTGAAAATGTTGAGACGACAAGTTAACATAACAATGGGAATTAAATTGGATATGTTAAAGACACCGGACAAAGTAGAACATATTTATATGTAATAAATTGTAGAATATGTTCATCTTTTCTGTTTCCTATATTGTGTATTTATGTAATTTGCAATATCATGATACGGGTTGTAAATAACAGATCCCTTATGCCATGAAACTAGACATTTTGGCAACCCAATGCCCTCTCAGTTCACATTTGGTCAAGTTATCAGGATTCTACTGTGGTAGAAAAATATTCTTTTTAAAAGAATACATAACATTTATAAAACTACAAGGGTATAGGTGGTGAGGTGAGACATGAGCAATTCCCTTAGATGTGCAGTGGCACTCTTCACCTGAAAGACTGACGGTGGGAGAAGTTGCGTAAACATGTATGCACAGAAGTCATAACGTTTCTGTCACAAAGGAGTGAAGTCCACTAGCATAGCTTTAGTGCATGTTGCTAATGACATATATGTATAATAATTAGCTTTATGATGAACTAAGTGATTTTGCTATAACTATGGCCATGTGCCAACAATAACTTTCATGTGAACTGCAATTGTTTCAGTTACACACTGTTGTAGTGTTTAGCGGCAAACTGACTCATACGCCCCCCTGCACCCTCTCAGCCTTTGCAGAGAGGGAGGGAAGGAAAGCAACTTCCCCTATGCACAAGATTTGTTCATGTCTTACCTCACGACCTATTGTGACTTTAATAGGGCAACTGGTTAATTTCAACTGATGCAAAAGAGATACATGTTGCCAGGTTTTACTGTCCTATGTAATCACTAACGTTGTGTACAACATTGCCAATGATGTGAAAGTCACAGGATGTCTTTAGCAGGGTCTGTTGTGTTGATAGTTTAAACACGGTGGTGTACTGCCGGATGAATCTCTGGAACAGATTCGAAGCGAATGCCAGAAAGTGGTTCCTTTATTTTAGGAATCAAATCAAAGTTTAAGGCTCAAGTCTGGAGAGTATAGTAGATTTTTTTTTATATACATTAATGTCTTCCAACGTCATGTCATATCAGACGGTGAATGAATGAAATGGGCGAAATGATGCTCGAAGTCCATAGAGCTTTAAGTTACCTGACATTTGTCTTCTCAGGATAAGGGAAAACCTAGGAAAAAACCTCACCCAATAACTCACCCTGAGTGAGATTCAAACTCGCGTCCTCTTGGACATGAGGCAGACACGGTGCCACCACGCTACAGAGGTGGGCCTTGGATGGTATAGTGCTTCCTAGCAGCTTCAACCAAGCAAATCAGCTACAGCTTATGAGATAGACAAAAGGTCATTTGGTACGCAGTGTTTCTTTCTGAGTTATATTGTAGACAATCCATAAATATATTTTTCACTGTACCTTTACTCTTATATTGTTTTATATTTGTATATTTACTCAGGGGTCTCCGTCTAGGGGATATGTGAATGGCGACCACAAGGTACCCAAGCTGAGCAGAACATTACTTCCACTTACTGGTGTTTTGCTCCTCACTGTAACTTTTCTATCTGACCTTACCTTGGTCATCTCTTGTTCTCTTCCGACCCCGATGCTATTAGGGTTCCTGAGGGCTAGGGAGTCTTTATTTTTCCAATCTCTCCATTTCTCTATAAAATCTTAACCCCTAACATGCTGACCTGTCATGGCATGTAATACGTACTCTGACTGGTAATCAGATATGGCCGGTGAATTTATTTTGATAATTCTCCCGGTCAGGTCGGTGAGACCCGTAAACCAACGACAGGTGTGGTCCTCCAGACATTCTGGGGGTTGTGAGAGAGCGATGTGACCGCAAAAACATAAAAATATGGTGCTCTCTTAAAAGCGGTTACTATACTGCTATTGCTCTATGAGTGAAAAATGTTGTAGAGCAAGAGGATTAATGACTTCACTGTCAGAAATCCAGCATTAACTAACAACAACATTATAGAAAATTTTAACACAAGACAATTATCAACTACATAAACAGTTGGAATGTTGAAATTTACAATAACTACTACTCTCCCTAAATTGACAATGCCCTAATTAACAAAAGAGTAACATCAAATAAACGAAGTCAAGTTAATGTTTAATTGTAAATATTTCTTTGGCACATAATACTGTTTCACTTTTAGAGGGCATTTTTTTGAGATTTTCAGATCATAATTGCATTTTTTCAAGTGCTTTTCATAGTATTTTATAGGGCATCAAAATCCTAGCGATACTAACTTTCAAAATCCTCCCTATACCTCTTCAGCCTCATACCCACAGAACGTATCTGGGCAAGGTGGTTAAGACTACTGGTACAGAATAAATATGAGTCATTAGTTTGGTATTACTTCTAATTATTACAATCACACTTACCACAAAGCATACAGAGACTTTGTAAAGCCACATCCAATAATCTTGTATCCTATATCATCTGTTATTGTTTCAGAAATCTTGATGTCTCCTGTTGAATCTTCTGAGGAACTGAAAAAATTTAACTCAGAATGAGAACATATTGAAATAGCAGTTAAGTGCTACATCAACATTTTTCAACTTTAGATTCTACTGAAATCTGTGAATAATTTAAATCATTATTCTGCGTGACAAAAGATTAAATTAGCATGTAATTTAAGAATATCAATTCTAGTTCAGTGTGTTGCTACTCTCAGGAAGCAATTACTGAAAGCAGTACCTTCAACTCTGTGTATTCCTAAGAACACTAGCAGAAAAGGTCTGAGCAGTTCTGTTAGCACAGCTATCACCTTTAGAACTGTGACAGCAACCAGCAAATTTGGTATACCTATTATTCCTAGAGGTTTAACTATTCCTTAAGAGTAATAAAATTCAAAGATACAATGAAAACGCTGTCTATACTAAGAGAGAATAGCACCTTCAGCACCCTATAAGAGCAAGTAGTTCCATTAGAGCAGGCCTTTCCAACTTGAGCACTTAGCACTGGGGTACATCGGTGTTGCACTGAGCGGCCCCGGTGCCTACCCTACTTAGCAGCCACTACGACTCCATGTCTCTGATAGACATGAAAGTATCATATTGTCTCTTTCTCACTTTCCCTTCTCAATGCAGAGGTGCTGTTAAATAGGATACAGCAGATAGCAGAGCAGTTATTATAGTTTCTTCATTACAAAACATTTAATTCTTTGTGGAAAAATTTATATTTTGTTGTCAATACTGAAGGGAAAGCCCAATACTTAATTTGTCAAAGAAATTTACGATATGGCACCTAACTTGAAATTTTTATGACTTAATTTTCAGTACATCCTGAAAAAGCACTATCAAATTTCTAAACAAAGCTGACAAAACTTAAGTGCATGTAATCCTGAAAGACAGGTACTACCACTACAGCAGTGATTTAATTGAATTTTATAAAGCTGTTAATCAACAGGAATTTCCCAAAATTCATGTAGTTGCCTTAAAATTTATGTCAATTTTCAGTACAGCTTATGCAGGGGAACAGATGTTTTCAGTTATGAATTTAAATAAAAGTAAAAGTATCTGTCTGATGCTACCTTAGAGGCAATACTACGAATTTCTACTACCAAAGCTATTGTATCAAATATTAGTAAATTAGTTGCAGCAAAAGGTATCAAAAATCTACCTAAATGGTAACTACACTGGTGCAGTTTTTAAATGATTATTTATGGGAATTGGCTGTGCTATGAGACTCGTTTTCTATCTACAAGGTCGTGGTAACAGATGGAATGCATATATCAATGTTTCTTTATCACAATGTATTTATTTATTAACACTTCGATATTTTACACTCTCAGCACCATATTAAACACTTAAAAACCTTTACATTTTTCCTTATTTAGTAGAACTTATGCTGGATAAAAGTTTGGTGAAAGTTCCATGTTCGCATGCTACCAAAACACGTCTTATCACCTTGAACACATAGACGCTACTGAACTATTTCTTGGCGTCCTTTTGACGCAACACTCCGCCATTTTGTCTTCATCCGCCGTATTCATCCGCGCAAATAGTTTCTATTATGGGACACAAACAATTCTAATATTTATACACTTTTAACAAACATTTATATGAACGATTTTCTATTGGGGTCTAATATTCTGTCTCATATGCCCCTTGTTTTGTTTTTCAAGTTGTCACCTATATTTACAATCTTGAAACACAATACAATACTTCTCCCTACTCCTCTGATTCAATCACTTTGTACAATATTTTTTTCTTTTCTTTACAGTCTTCTTCGCTGTTTGCCTTTGTCTTTTGTTTTGGCATGATACAGTCTTTATAAATTTCACATATTCAATTACTACACAATATATGTTCAGTTATTATACAATACATATTCAGTTATTATACAATACATATTCAGTTATTGTACAACACATTTAGTTATTACAGAACATATCCAGTTATTATACAATACATATTCAGTTATTATACAATACATATTCAGTTATTGTACAACACATATTCAGTTCTTATATAACACATACTCAGTTATTGTACATTTGACATTGACACAAATATAATTTAAGTGTATCATGGTTTATTATGTGGTTTTTGACTTGTATTCTTTGCTATGAGGAGAGAAAAACAGGATACAAATTTTGAGCTAATGATTATGATCATGTTTATGGCAATATTTTATTCATTTCTTTGCCTTGTAAGCTTATTATGTATAGGCAGGCCATTGAATCGGTTCTTAAACTCTGATGTTACTAATGGTACCATTTTTCTTAATTGGGTTATTATTCATTATTATTTGGTTCAATATTTCTTCGAGCTTAGCATTGGCTATATCCATCTTAATTCATGGGCATTGCTTTTCTGATTATGGTTTTTCTTACTTCACTAATTGCCACCTCTTTGTCTCTTATTTCTATAAGAGAAAACTTCTATACTTATAATTATTCTGCAATTGTATTATTTTTCTTCTCAATTCCCCTCGACATCTTTGTGTCGAAATATTACATCTTTGTCATCATAATTGATTCCTTTTTATTTTTGTCCCTGACATCCTTATGTCAAAAACATATTACCTTCCGTCACTATAATTCATTTCTTTAATGACAATTAGTGTCCTCATCTGTCTTTGTTGACAATGCTCTTTGTGGTCAATATAGCCAATGACTATGTTGATTTTCTTTTTTTGTCGTATTTTCTAATCTGAACATAATTTTCTATAAGTAACCCATTAAAAATTGTTATTTTCCATCATTTCTACAATTCCTGCCTTACATATTTGTTGGCAAAGACTATTTGGTCCTTTCTTTGTATGGCTTTAATTTATTTTTATGGTATCTTCCTACCAACTTGCCATTTGTATTCTGTAGTTTATACGTGTGGTCACCCAGCTGTTTTGTTATGACCAGTGGTTCCATCTTTCTCTCTGTGTAGCCATCATGGTGTCGATGTCAATTGTTAACTGCTTAGGGTTTGTGTTGTTGGTCATCCAGTCAGTTGGGACGGACTTAGTTGTTGTAATTTCCCTGAGTGTTGGTGGTGGTGGTTGTTTCTGTATTCTCTGCAGCATCTGCCCTATTTGGCACGTTTTCATCTACTTCCTGCTGCCTTATGTTGCCAGTGTACCATTGGTCTCTGCCCCTTTGGCGTGAACCTCTGTTGTATGACGGTCTTTGGTTGGTGAAGTATTCCCTACAGAATCGTATGCGATTTACTTGATGGGTACGGTCTCCTGGTCTTCCACGATCATATGTATATGTTCTGTATCTCGATTCACCCCTCGGTATTGTGTCGTGGTACCGCTGTCTTGTGTTCTCCATCCTCTCGCCATGATTATGTGGTTGTGGGAAATGGTGTGTCCCTCTCCCCCATTCATGGGTGCTCCTAGTATTTCTATCTTCTCCCTCACTCTGGTTGTTCGTAGCCGTGCTTCGGTTTAAGATGGGTGAGTTTGGGTGACCGTTCCTATGTCTATGCTCATTAGGCCGACCATTTTGTGTTTCGAAGGCTGTCAGCAATTCTATCATATCTGCAAAATCTACTGGCCTCGCAACAATTAACCCTGTTCTCACTGTGTCTGGGAAATGTCTTGTTATGCTGGTAATTAGTTCTGCTTCCGACAAGTTGGGGTCTAATAGCTTTCCTTTGTTGGCTACTTTCATAAAATAATCGACTAGCGATAACCCTTTGGTTGGATCATATCTACCTGTCGCTAGCTCTACCCTAGTTTGGTTTTGCTTAGCTGGGCCCCAATACCTTGATAGGAATAAATTTCTGAATGAACTATACGATTCATGACCAGCTAGTGTTAACCTGAGCCATTCTAATGCCTTGTTTTTTAAGCTTTTCTTAACTATCATCATCCTAAGCTCATTTGGTATCCTTTTCACTTTAAAATACTCTTCCATCTCTTTAACAAAGACTTTTGGATCGTCTCCCTTCTCCTCGTCAAATGTAGGTGGTGTGATTTCATGTAATATGCTGTTGGTGTAACATGTGTTATGTGTTGTGTCATTGTTTGGTTGTGAACCTCTTTCTCTGTATGGTGAGTCAACATTTTGTACATTATTCAAGTAACTCTCATCTTGTACATTACTTACATCTAAATCATCTTGCCTTTGTAATGCATTCACAACACCATTTACATTAGCCAAACTTTCTTTCCCTTTTTTCATTTCTTCACAAATTGATTTTAAATCATTCTTTATTTCTAAGTGGCTTTGTTTCATATCATTCATAGCATCTTGTTGTGATTGTACATCAGCCATAGTCTTAATTTTAGGAATTACAATTTGTTCTACAGTTTCATTAATAATGTCTTTCTTTACTACCTCAATCTCTTTCCTTAATTCCTCAGTTATTTCTGCTTTTACATTTGTAATCTTACAGTCTACACTTGTATTACATTCTGTTATTTCCTCTCTACACCTAGCAATTTCTCCTTCTAATACAATCTTATTTTCTCTCATTTCTGATTCTATTTTTCCCATCCTATCTCCTATGATTTCTATCCTAGCTTCTAAGGCTTCCTTTGTCTCATTTAAGTTTTTATGTACTAATTTTAAATTAGTTTCCATTACTTTCATATTTTCTTTACACTCCTGTCTTCCTAATTCTATTTTCTGTTCTGAATTCTGTCTCACTTCTTCCATTTTCTGACCTATTTCTTCCTTATTCTGGCCTAAACTTTGTTCTACGTCCTGCTTTAATTCGACCTTATTTTGTTCCATCTTCTGACCTAAACTTTGTTCTAGTCTTTCAAACATGATCATTAATAACCTTTGGTCTTTTCCTATTTCAACTTGTTCCTCACTTTCAGGTTCTACCTGATAACTAGTCCTATCTGCCCCTTCCCCCACTCCTGTTTCTATCTCTTTTCGCGACATTTTAATTTCTTTATTCAATTCACTTAGGGTTAAAAGTCCCACTACTTTGCCGCTTCTCAGTAACATAAAAATGAAAATAAACTGTATGTGAAAACAAAAATTTTTGATCCTACTTTTTTTTTTCGTTGCTTCGTCCAGTTATGTACGTCTCCTGGGCAGTTGGCTTCGCTAGATGATCTCCGGTGTTTTCCCGCGTTGATTATCCGTGCATTGGTGGTTTTGGTGTATCGTTGATTATCCGTTCATCAGTGTTCTGTTGGCGATATCAAACGATGGTCTAATGGCGTCTTCTTTCCTGCGCGATGAGATGGCGTCACTTGATGTTTATCGTGATTTCAATTCCCGTAATTTGCATTCCATCCTAAATTCGAGTTCCACGTTGGGTAAGCCATTTTGATGCGGTTTTTAAATGATTATTATGGGAATTGGCTGTGCTATGAGACTCGTTCTCTTTCTACAGGGTCGTGGTAACAGATGAAATGCATATATCAATGTTTCTTTATCACAATGTATTTATTTATTAACACTTCGATATTTTACACTCTCAGCACCATATTAAACACTTAAAAACCTTTACATTTTTCCTTATTTAGTAGAATTTATGCTGGATAAAAGTTTGGTGAAAGTTCCATGTTCGCATGCTACCAAAACACGTCTTATCACCTTGAACACATAGACGCTACTGAACTATTTCTTGGCGTCCTTTTGACGCAACACTCCGCCATTTTGTCTTCATCCGCCGTATTCATCCGCGCAAATAGTTTTTATTATGGGACACAAACAATTCTAATATTTATACACTTTTAACAAACATTTATATGAACAATTTTCTATTGGGGTCTAATATTCTGTCTCAACACAATGGTAACAGTAATATATGTAGAGAATAAACGGTGTGTTTGTGTGTTCACAAAATTGTCCCATTCAACAGTCAACACCCCATTTGTCCCACCGCAGGTACTTTGACCATGTACCTTCTTGGTGCTGCCTCTGCCACTTCACCTTCACCATCTATCCAGTGCCCAGCTCAGCAACAGTGCTACTGACGGTGCCGGCCGGGGACCTAGCGGCACCTCAATTGGAAAGGTCTGTATTAGAGGATATCACAAATATCAACACCATTAGACAATTGGGAAAAACAAATATTTTTCTGTTCTGCGCAGCCTTTCCTCTTTTTCAACCATACTGGGGTGTGACCTTGGCCTTGGGTTGCTTATGTCTTTCACCAGACTCTCGACAGGTGACCTTCTGTATTTTACACGGGACAAGGGATGGGTGCTTGCCTGGGAATTTTGAACCTTGTACAAAATGTACGAGTATACTGTTGCTACTTCCAGGCACCAGAAAAATAATTTACGCCACCACTTCAATGATTTTCACATGAAAGCATATGTTGCACAATAATGGTCACTGCAATCCACGCGACCCATGTGTTTGGTATAATCAAGTACACACAGTGGTTTTTCTAGATCTTTCCTTGTGCCTCCCTTCAAAATTGTTGTAGTTTTCTGTACAGAGGTATCATGAAATATAGAAATCACCAAGACTACCCTTTTGTCTTTCCACCCCATAACCAACAGGTTGCCATTCCGGTACGAACTGGTTTTGCCACATTTTAGTTTTTTCAAAACTCTCTGCTTCACAGGTTTTGGGTTACCTACCCTACCAGCAATTATAGTGCCCGTGGTGTGGCATTCACGTCTTGTGTAACTCTTGTGCTAAATCTACACTACTATAATAGTGATCTGCAAATAAATGATAGCCACTATCTCCAAAAGTATAAAATCCAAGGCGATCTATCAGAGATAGTACAATTCTCGTACTGATTTGCTTTTCAGCATACGATAAATTACAAATTTGTCCTGTGTAATTTCCATGGTAGGAAATAAGACTGTGAACATAGCCAGTATCGCTATCTGCCAAAACAAAAATCCTGATACTCCATTTTGTGGTTACTTTAGGATTGTACATTTTAAAATTAAACAAAAGCAAACACCCCACCTCACACAATACGCCCCCACACATCCCACCTCACAACCCACCTCACACATTACGCCACCACACAACCCACCTCACAACCCACCTCACAACCCACCTCACACATTATGCCATGTAATACCACACACCCCACCTCACACATGCCACTACACACCACACCTCAAATCACGCCACCACACACCCCACCTCACACATCACACCAACACACCCTACTTCACACATTACACCACCATACAATCGACCTCACACATCAAGCCACCACACATTCCCACCTCACATCACGCCACCACACCCCACCTATAATCATGCCACCACACACCTCACCTCACACAAAATGCTGCCACACACCCCACATCACACATCATGCCGCCACACCCCACCTCACATCATGCCATCACACAACCCACCTCAAAAATAACATGACCACACACTCCACCTCAGATTACGCCATCACACACCCCACCTCACACATTAGGCCACCACACAGACCTCACATTACGCCACCACACACCCCACCTCACATCACGCCAACTCACACCCTACCTCGCCCGCCTCGGTAGCGTGATGGTTAACGTGTCTGCCTCACGTTCAAGAGGTCGCGAGTTCGAATCTTGCTTAGGGTAAGTTATCCGGGTAAGGTTTTTTTCCGAACTTTCCCCTACCCTGAGAATACGAATGTCGGGTAACTTAAAGCTCCATGGACCTCGGGCTCATTTGAGCATCATTTCACCCATTTCATTCATTCGTCCAATATGACAATGTTGGAGGATGTTAATTAAAAAAACACACCACCTCACACATCACACCACCACACACCTCACCTCACATTATGCCACCACACAGCCGACCTCACACATTAAGCCACCACACATCCCACCTCACAATATGCCACCACCACACCCCACCTCATACATTATGCCACCACACACCCCAATCATGCCACCACACACATCACACCACCACAATCCACCTCAGACATTACGCCACCACACACCTCACACATTATGCCAGCACAGCCGACCTCACACATTACACCACCACACACCCCAACTCACATCACGCCTTCTCACATATGCCACCACACCTCACATTACGCTACCACACAGCCGACCTCACAATATGCCACCACACAACACACCCACATTATGCCACCTCACATATCACGCCACTACACCCCACCTCACATCACGCTACCTCACATATCATGCCACCACACCCCACCTCACACATCATGCCACCACACCCCACCTCACACATCACGCCACCATACTCCACCTCACACATGCCACCACACCCCACCACACATGCCAAAGCACATTCCACCTCACACATTATGCCATCACATCCCACATTACGCCACCACACACGCCACCTCACCCCACCACACACATGCTACCACACATCCCACCACACCCCAACTCACATATCACGCCACCACACACCCCACCTCACACATCGCGCACCACCAAACCCCACATCACATATCACGCCACCACAATCTCACACATTACGCCACCACATAACCCACCTCACAAATGACACCACAAATCACCTCACACATTATGCCATCTCACCCCTCATAGCACATTACGCCACAAAACACCCCACCTCACATTACACCACCACCCAACCCAATTTACACGTTACGCCACCACACATCCCACCTCACATGTTACACTGCCACATACCCCGCTTCACACATTATGCCACCTCACCCCACCTCAGACGTCTCGCCACCCCACATATCACACACCTCACACATCACGCCACCACACACCCCACCTCACTCATCACACCACCACATATCCCACCTTACACATCATGCCACCACACACCTCCTCACACATCACACCCCACCAAACACCCCACACACATCATGCCATCACACACCCCGCCACATTACGCCACCACACTGCACCTCACACATTATGCTGCCACACTCCACCTCACACGTCACGCCATCACACACCGCACTTCACACATGCCATCAGACACCCCACCTCACACATCCCATCACACTGTATCTCACACATTACACCACCATACAAGCCACCAAACATCCCATCACACATACCACCACAAACCCCACCTCATCACATAGCACCACACCCCATACATCACTCCACCACACCACTCCACAATCACCCACCACACATCACGCCATCAAACCATGCCACCACACACCCTACCTCACATAACATGCCACCACACACCCCACCTCGAATAACACACCACCATACACCCCACATCACGCAACACGCCACCATACACCCCACCTCAAACACCATGCCATCACACCCCACCACAAAAACCATGCCACCACATCCAACCACACTCCACACACCATGCCACTGCACACCCCATCTCACACACCCTCACTGCACACCCCTCCTCACACACCACCACACACCTTACCTTACGCACGACACCATACACCTCACACAACATGCCACCATTCTACCACATCCAACCACACTCCACACACACCATGACATTGCACACCCCACCTCACACACCACCCCACTGCATACCCCACCACACACTATGCTGTCACACCCCACTACACACCACCCCACCAATCACATCATGCCACCACACACCTCACCACACCCATCATGCCACTACACCACACCAAATGCACCATGCCACTACATCACGCTACTGCACATCATGCCACCACACCATGCCACACTATGCGTCCACATCACGCCACACTATGCCACTACACCACGCCACACATGCCACCACACCCCACCCAGGAAGATGCTCAAGCAAAGGGTTTGTGGGTCAAATCTGAGCTTGTTGCAATATAACACTGAAAGTGAACAACAATAATATGGAAGAAGTGAAAACAGACATTTTTAGCTATTATAGAGGACTCAGGGGTCTCCATCTAGGGGATATGTGAATGGTGACCACAAGGTACCCAAGCTGAGCAGAACATTACTTCCACTCACTGGTGTTTTGCTCCTCGCTGGAACTTTCTATCTGACCTTATCTTGGTCATCTCTTGTTCTCTTCTGACCCCGATGCTATTAGGGTTCCTGAGGGCTAGGGAGTCTTTAGTTTTCCAACCTCTCCATTTCTCTAATTTCTCTATAAAATATTAACCCCTAACATGCTGGCCTGTCATGGCATGTAATACGTCCTCTGATTGGTAATCAAAGGATATGGTCGGTGAATTTATTTTGATAACTCTCCCGGTCAGGTCGGTGAGACCCATAAACCAATGACAGGTGTGGTCTTCCAGACATTCTGGGGGTTGTGAGAGAGTGATGTGACTGCCAAAACATAAAAATATGGTGCCCTCTAAAAAGTGGTTACTATTACTGCTATTGCTCTCTTCAATATCAGATTATGAAATATGACTCTAGGGGTAAAATGTTCCAGAGCTTAAATAGTCCCCCATTCGGATCTCCGGGCAGGGACTACTTCTCTAGAACCAAAATATTTTATTAATAGAAGATCTAACATCAGATTTCTACAATGGAACACGGGTGGTCTCACCCAAATAAAGAGAGTAGAACTCAATAAAATTGTAATTGACTATAACATAAGATATATTTTTCATACAAGAAGCAAATCTAACAAATGATCAACTTAAATACTTCAATTTTACTGGTTTTCTAATACACCTACTACCCAAAAATAGACAGATAAGTAGTGGAATATTAGTTGGAGTCAAAAAGGATATTAAATCCTCCTTTGAAATTGTTAAAGAAATGGATAACACAGACAAAAGTGAATTAATAAAGCTAAATTTTTGGGATAACAAAACACATCTACATGTCTACAGTATTTACAATCCTCCCAGGAATGAACCAGATCTCTCACTTACTGACCAATTAAATAAAACAATCGTAATTGGGGATTTCAATGCCCATTCCAAAAGATGGGGTTATGAAAAAGTGGATTCTACAGGGAAGTTAGTTGAAGAATTTTGGAATACCACAACTTTTGAACTGATTTATAGTAAAGAAGATCCCACAACCTTCATACATTACGCTGGAGCAGACAGTAACCCAGATCTCTTGTTAGCTACAACAGATATTGTTTCAAAGATTAAAAACCAAGTTATAGAAGACCCAAGTTCTGGTCACAGAGCAGTAATTGCTAATATAAAACTAGAGAATACAAATTACAGTCAACGTCACACGAATCTGTATTGGAACAAATATAAAACTGAACTGGAACATAAATTTAAAGAGCAAACAAACTCACAGCTGCATGACCAACCAGATCATATGAATAAAAATGTCTGTAAAGTCATCCTAGAAACCGCAAGAAAACATATTCCTCGTGGAAGAATTAAAAATGTCAAACCCTTTTGGAACCCCCAGATAGAAGAACCGAAAAAGCTAAGGGATATAGCTAGAAATACAGCTGAACAAACAAAAGACATATCGGATACACAAATATGGCAGGAGAAATGTGCCTCACTAAAAGAAGAAATTAATACAACTAAAAAGAATCACTTTAATAATTTCTTAGAAAAAATGGATTATAGGACAGATGGTAACAAAGCCCACAAGTTCATAAAAAATGTCAAGGACAGGAAAGAAAACAACAGCACACCTACCATACACAACAATAAAATATTAGTAAACGATGCAGTCATAGCCGAAACATTCAATAAATATTATGTTAATTCACATAAAGTAAAAAGAAATAATAAAAAGGAATGCAAAGAATTTAAGAAAGATTTGAAACAAGAAAGAGAGCGTGATCCTAACACTCAATAAAATATCTTTTTTCAAAATTTTAATATGCAAGAACTGAACATTGCAATAATCTAAAAAACAAAAAGCCTACTGGACCAGATCACATACATCCACAGTTCATAAAAAACCTTGGAAAAACAGCAAAACAACTACTAAAACTCTACAATCTATCCTGAAAAACCACTGTACCTGCTGAATGGTGAAAAGCAATAATTGTCCCTCTCTTGAAGAAAGATAAAACAGCTTCAAAAATAAAAAAATTATAGACCAATAGCTCTTACTAGCATAATAGCAAAAGTGATGGAAAGAATGGTGTCAAACAGGTTAAATTGGTTTCTAGAATCACAAAATTTAATATTCACATGTCAAGCTGGGTTCAGAGATTTCCACTCTACAAATGAACAAGTCTTACTTCTCAGTCAAGAAATCAAAGACTCCTTCAATAGAAAAGAAAATAATGTATAAGTTTTTATTGATTTCCAAAGTACATATGATACTATATGCAGAACAAAACTACTAAAGAAAGTAAAAAAAATAGGGATACAAGGTCCAATGTTTTCATGGCTATGTCATTTCCTAACACAATGCTTTATTGCTACCAGATATGGAAGAAATATATCTAAATACAAACAACTACACTGTGGCTTACCACAAGGCGCAGTGCTCAGCACAACACTTTTTAATATATTTATTAACGATCTGCCACAACAAATACAAGAATCAGGTGTGAAGTGTGCACTATTTGCTGATGACTTAGTATGTGGACCTCAAAACCGAAAAGCAAAAGTACAGAACTAGAAAAAACCATGCAACAATCCTTAACCATCCTACAAAAGTGAACCAAAGAAAATTTAATGACTGTTAATACAACAAATCAAACTATCAAATCTTTTCACTAAGAAAAAAACCACTAAAAATAACACTAAATTTTGAGGGTCAACAATTACGAGAAACAAAGGAAGCAAAGTATTTAGGAGTTACATTTGATACCAAACTTACATGGACCAGACAAATAGCAAATGTAATACAAAGAGCAGAAAGGCGCCTTTCACTGTTAAAATGTCTAACAGGAATGAAGTGGGGATGTTCCAGATCAACTCTTTAACACAACATACAATGTATATACAAAGCCATTATTTACTTACTGAAGTGAAGTTCTTATAACAGCAAATACAAAAAAAATTCAAATCTTTCAAAACCAAAGTCTGAGACTAATTACAGGTGCTATCAAAACCACACCAATACCAGCTATGGAAATACTAACCAAATAATAACCCATTGAATATAAAATAGAAAGAGCAGCTCTTACTCAACACGAAAAGTTGATCAGACTCCCATTCAATACATGGCACAAGAGAAATTTTACACATACACTAAAGACTAAGGAGAGCTTTCTTTCCAAAATTCAAGACATCAAGAAGAATATATACCTTCCTAATTCAAAGGAAAACTTCATATCTAAAGTCAATCCGACACAAACATTATACATCGCATATTATTTACACCTGACAGGAGAAGTTAAGAAAAGTGATACTACAACTAGTGTTCTAAAATAATTGGCATTAGACAATCCATACCAGATTTCCAGAGCACGAATGGCTCCATATTTATACTGACGGATCATAGATATCAAACCAAGATGGAGCAGGGGCTGGAGTCACGTGTTATCTCTTTTCCTATTACAAATCTTTAAGTCGTGAAACTACAAACTTTGATGGAGAAATTGGAGCAATTCGAATGGCCCTACAAAATCTTTTGTACACAATTTCACATTTTCAGCAAGCAGTTATTCTCTCAGATTCCAGGGCAGCAGTTTTAGCAATTAGTTCCAAGTTGTCACCAAAAAACCAAACAATTATAGAATGTTGGAAAATCCTTACCCATCTAACAGCACTACAAAAACACCTAGTCTTCCAATGGATACCAGCTCACTGTGGACTGAGTGGTAATCAGAATGCTGATTTTCTTGCAAAAAAGGGTACCAGCAGTGTACAAAAATCTATAGTTAATCTACCATTTTGTGCAGCTAAAAGATTAGTCAACTCTGAATTCAAACAAATTATTGCAAAATATTACTATGAAAAATCAAAGAATAAAAGATGGGAACTACCAAACATTCAAACAGTAATTCCTGAGTATCCTCGAAAAACAGCAGCTGCAGCCTTCAGGTTGATTACAGGACATGATTGTCTGGCAAAACATCTAAACAGAATTAGGATATATTCTTCACCACTCTGTCCTCTATGTGATCTGCAAGAGGAAATGGATCGAGACCACCTTCAAATATGCCCGGCCACTTCTAGCACCCCATCCATCAGTGAAAAATATTGGAGAGCAAGAGGATTAATGACTTCATTGTCAGAAATCTAGCATTAGCTAACAACATCTGAAATCTTGGTAGTTGTCACATTTTGTATCTGAGAGGAATTCACTACTGTTCAATGTAATAGGCATATCAGGTTTAATGAACTACTGCAATGGATCTTCAGGATTCTATCTATTGATGCTCACACCAACTTACACATCTAATCTACTTAATATATACGAAGTGATATGGACAGTGAGACTTTTCAAATGCTTTAGAAGTATATGAGTCGACCTATAGACACTTACAGTTCCACTTACACTTAGTTTTGTTTCTCGACTAGAGAAACCATTGAGAATGAAGACACTGGTCTTCAAAACGCTTCTCTAAAACAATTAAGCATCTAATTTATTACTCTTTTTCATATTCAGCTCTAGTCACTTAACCTCTTGAGCGATGGCCATTTAAACGTCCGTGAGCCAAGAACTGCTAGCATTTAACTTGTTAAATGCGCTTCGTATATACACAGCTGTATTTTGTGTAAATATTAAGTTATTTTAATGAAACAAAAACTGGTATAAAACTCGTTATTTGCAGTATAAATGTACATTATCAGCAATTTTGAGTTGTATTTACAAAACGTTGAAATGGCACAATTTTGTTTCACTGTGGTGAAAAGTCAACTTTGCTCTGTCGAACGCATCTAATATAAGTTCTCGGAAAGAAACAGTAAAGAAACACCCATTGTATGTGTGGCTTATGCGTCAGCATACTGTGTAATAAAGCCCTACTGTATGCGTGGTCTCTTGAGTCATCAGAATAGAGCAACATTCCAACTTTTGCTTATGCGAGTTTCGTAACTTAGAAGAGTCCGTGTCTTTCTTTGTTGAAATACATACGTATACATTCCTGCTTGTAGCTGAAGGGAGAAGTGGTATAAAAAGATGTTTTTGCACCAACTGGATATAACCATATACAATTGTTTGGTGATTTGGACAGCTCTCTAAACCCACACACGACAATGACCGACCTTGACTTCCGACTATAAATAGCTCGCAGCCTAATTGAACAATACCATGTTGGGGGTTGAAAATCCAAGACCCCTGTACCCCTCAGACTTCAAGGAAAACATTATCCTAAAAGGATACCACCAACAGCAAAGAAGTCCCGCCCATCTCAAAAGTGTTTCGTGTGCCACAAGAAGGGAATTCGCGAATGTGGAGATGTACCTACCCTTATGTGTTTATCCCTGTTTTGAGGTAAATCACTGCAGAAAGAACATATTAAGGTAAGCCAATAAAGTATATAGACTTTACTAAAATGTTCCATAAAGGGAAAATTAAAATAAGTTGAGTTGGATAAGGAATAAATAAGGGTTAAATGTTTAAACGCACAGGATGTGTATATACGCCCATATCGCTCATCCGTCATTTTAAATGGACATGATTTCACGTCCATATCCCTCAAGAGGTTAAATGTTTGGATTGTGAAAATGTGTTATAAAACCTCCTGAAAACAATTACATCAGCACATTGCTAATAATTTTTGGTAATGTTCAATTTATAAACCTTACATATTTTAAGGATGCACATTAGAAGTGCCATACAAGGTGCCCAAGATCTGGAGTAATTTTACTTCAATTCTAACTTAGTTCAGGAATGAACAAATTATTTGTGCAGTAATAGATGCATGTCTCATATCACAAACATCAATCCAATGCTCTAAATAGTGCCACTTGTTCAAGCAGCTGAGTAAATGAAACAATGAACTATTTCATAATAATCACCACATTAGGTATACTTTTACCATGTGAAATCAAGATTAGAAATTAAACAACCTCTGGCTTATAAAAGAAACAGCATGAGCACATAGTTCCTTATTAAAATTCTGCATCTGTAAGAACAATCATATCTATCTGCAAGAGGAAATAGACCGAGACCACCTTCAAATATGCCCAGCCATTTCTAACACCCCATCCATCAGTGAAAAATATTGGAGAGCAAGAGGATTAATGACTTCATTGTCAGAAATCCAGCATTAGCTAACAACAATATTAACCCAGGAGGAGAGGTACTACACCATGTTATGTTGAAAGCTAGCTATAACTATAAGCACCAGATGTTGGTAAAGCTAGTGGAACAGGTTAGATGCTGCTATTTTAACATATTTTTCCATCACTGGACATGATTGTCTCAGCAAACACCTGCATAAAATTGGATTACTATCATTTCCAAATTGTCTGTTATGCAACAAGGAAGAAGAAATGAACATGGAACATCTATCAATCTGTGAACAACGTAAGTTGTATCCAGACTTGACCTCAAAATATTGGGAGGCAAGAAGGAGAATGGCTTTGTTGCTAAACCCTGAGCATTAGCTACACACATACACACATTTTTCCACAACATCCGTTAAAGAAAATTGAACAGTGTGAAGAAAGACATGGAAGACCCTGACCAACGTATTAATGCCCTGGAGGACTTTGAGGAACGACTTAAGGAGGATGTAGAAGAATGACTTAGCATCCTTGAAGGAAGGATTGATGGTAGCACCAAGGAACTGAATGCCAGGGTGGAACAAATGCTTGGCGAAAAACTTAAGAATTTGGCACCAGGATGGAACATAAATAACATATGCATCAAGCCACCTAAGTGTGACGGAATGTCGACCTTCGAAGTATTGTGCTGGCAATTCATTGCCATCACTGCCCACAACCAATGGTCAGCAAAATAGGAAAGCTGCACAGCTGATAGCTAGCTTCCAGGGATAGGTGGCAGAAGTACTGAATGAGATTCCGAGCTTCCAAGAACAGGTGGCATAAGTATTGAATGTTAATCTGACTTTGGCAGTGTCTGGAGATTCTGGAAGGCTTTTGGAAACTGTGGTCTGGCTGCAGCCTGTCACAGCCAGCTTAAGTTGATGCTGTAACAGCCAGGGCACACGCAATGGAACAGTTGGTGAATAAGGCTCTGGTGAAACTTTCGTCACCCACTACATGTCCCAAAAAGCTGCCTACTCCTTCATTGATGGGGTGCACGATGCTGAGATATGTCAATGTCTAATACTTGGCAAGACCATCCACCAGGTACTGATGGTCATGCTGAGGATGGAGGCAGCTAAGGTTGTAACTGTCCCTGTCTGGAAGAAATGGAGTATTTGGCACGCTGGGGATGGAGGATTGGCCTAAGGGCATGGACGATCTCCCAGAGGTGTGTGATGGTGTGGCCAATCAGGACACCTAGCAAAGGGCTAAGTCCAGTGCAGGCAGTGCCAGTGAGTAGAAGGGATAGCACAGGTCTGAGGAGGGAGCAGCTATCGGCCAAAGCAACCACTATCCCTGTCTCAAAGAACAGAAGCGTATAACACAATGAAAACAAAAAGCCAGCTCAGAGATGTCTGCGAAGATCCCCTAGCAGAGTATATGGGGGGTGCGGCCAGCAGGGACATCTGATGAGAGTCTGTCCACAGCCAAGCAGACAGGCATCAAGCGGTGTATGTTGGGAGCATGGCCAACTAGAACACCTTGTGAAGGATTTTTAGCAGCAGAGCCCACCACAAGCAGGAGATGAGTAAAGACCGGCAGACCATGGGGCACAGCGGAGCCATCCCATAGAGTGAAACTGTGTGCTTTGGACAGGAAAATGGAGTACCTCATCATGGACGGCAGGACGGCAGGAAAAGCTGTATCAGGTACTGGAGAACAAAGGTGCAGCAGTGACCATGATTCAACCTGAAGTGGCAGAGGGTTTGCCATCGAGATCAGCCTGATCAGATAGTGATGGAATCGGGTGACACCTGGTCTGAGGAAGAAGAGGCCTGGCTGGAGTTGATCTTGGGGCAGAGCATTATAAGTCTGTGGATGTTCGTGGCGAGGGCAGGTGAGGAGGTGATACTGGTACTAGACACCCTCAGGAGCCACAAGGCCCTGTCCACATCAGCAGGAGGCTCCTGCAAGTAGGACAAGATGAGGTAACACTCCGAAGCCTCAGCAAACACCTTGGGAACTGCAGGGTAACCCTGGTAGCGGTTGCGGTTAGGCCCACTAGGAGCTAAGTGGCTGTGAACATGCACCAGACAGGTCAGCAGTCACGGAACACCATGGGCTGTTTTCATGTTATACAAAGGATGGGCCATCAACACACCCGGATAGTGGATCACCGGACGAAGACCCCTCATGACCAATGAGCCTGCAGTAGTTTTCAAGTGGGATGGCATATATCATCCTACACTGACCACCCAACAAACCATTGCAAGGACTGTACCATGCAGAGGAGAGGATCAGCGATAGTCTACCACATCCAGAGGCTGCCCCAAGGTATGATGCTGGTGGTACACTCAGATCATCTGGCCCATTAGGATGATGCTGGTTGGGATGGCCAGTCCTGAGGAGGGAGCAGTATTATGGCAGCTGCACCTAGAGAGAGGTATCCAGTGTTAGCTGCCTCACACCAATACCTTGTTAAGCGTCGGCCGGCAAACAATACCTGACAATGGATAGCTCAGAACAAATGCCATTGCATGCATTTCTAGAAGCTTTCAAAGTAAGGGACTCATTTACAATTAGAGCTGAGAAACCTCTGGTTTTCCTGAGCACTCACCAGTAATCCAGAGACTAGTTAAATTCAAAGGTAAGTCGATTAATAACACTAAAGAAGACTTACTTCTGAATTTCCCGGAACATGTTTTCAAGGCCTTTCCTCCATTATCAACCAGGCATTGACTGGTTCTCTGTGGTGTGGCTAGCAATGATTTTTCTGAGGTCTCCTCTGGTGGTAGTTCAAAGAACTTACTGAACATATTTTTCTGAGGGATGTCGAAATTGAACACATTATTTCTATTTTTCAAAGTGAAGATTTGTTGTCATGTGGACCACTCTTGTTTTCCCATTGGGTGTTTGAGAAGTTTAGGTTCTGGATTTATGTTGTGATTTTTTGTCCAAAAGTGGGTGGCAACTGTTGATCTGTCTGTTTATTTTTTATGTTTCTGAAGTGTTCCTTGCATCTTTCTTTCCAAATTTCTTTTTGTTTTTCCTATATAAACTTAGTTACAGTCACTGCATTCGATTTAGTACATACCAGACTTTTTATTAGATGGGACGGTATCTTTGATGTTTCAGCTTAGTAGATTTTTTATGGAGTAATGGTGCTAGCTGAACATTATGTTGTTTGAAAACTGTTTTGAATTTATCAAAGGAAAGGCCTCCAAAACATGTTCTGGGAAATTCTAAAGTAAGCGGTGTTTAGTTATTGATTTACCTTTGAATTTAATTGATTACAACAATACTGTTTTCAACATTTCCAAGAAAGAAGATAGACAGTCAATTAATTATCAGAATTGTGAACGGTGGAGTTTTTGTGAAAGACTTATGTCAGACAGTTAAAGCAGAACAACCATGAGTCATAAGGTAACAAGTTGTGAATTGTGATTCTGTCATGCAACAATGGTTTCTGTAATAGTGTTAGCACTTTAACAGTTTTACATGAAATAATGTGACATAAAAAGTAACCAAACTTGTCATTTGTCACGGTATTGATTGATTAGTTTTAATTTTAAAACACAAGTTGATAAATAGAATGAAAGAGTAATATTAGTAAAGGTGAATATGGAGTCCCTGGTGCCTAAAGATGTTGACAGTCTTTGACAGATGTTGACAGTCTCGACTCTTTTGAGAGTAGGAGAAACTCTTGTGAAACCCCATGTACATAAATGTTCTATGTTGGAAATGGAACATGGAAGCCTACAGGTTGCTAGACAATTCAGAATCATTATCTAGTGTCCTTATATACAGGTATTTATCTGTAAAAAAATACTGTTTCACTCCTACATATGCTACTTATTAAAAAGTCTGTGCCAGGTGGCATCCATCATCTCTTTACCTCTGAAATGTTTTTTCCCTGGCAGCAAATGCTGGGGATGCAATGCACTTAACTGCAGTTTGCTGAATCTCTCTATCCTTTCTTTCAGCATCATCAGCTCCAGCGAGTATAAAAACACAACCAACTTTATACTTCCTCATCTCTTGAATTAACTTTAGTAGGAAGTTAAAACAGAATTTCTGTAAACATAAAAACATGGTAGTGTACTTTCAATTATAAAAAGCTTGAGACAGTGAGGCAGGAAACAAATCACAGCAGAAAAGAGAAAGCTTTTGAAATGTGTCCTGTTTCTTTAAACAAGCAGCTGAACATAATTATTTTTTATTTATGCCAACAAACTTACTGTTGGTACTTCTAAACACACAAGCCGTGTGTGAGTAATGATTGAGAGGTAGAATTGGAACTGAAAAATTCAATGCCACAGCCAGGATTTGAACCACAGACCCTCCACTCCACAATGGCTCTAACCATTAAGCTACCGAGACAGCTTGCCAAAACGACATTGAATTCTCCAACCGATTTGTATTTCTCCTGGAAAGCCACAGAGGGCATCTCACATCTAGGAGAGCAACTTACTATCATAAGTACTTTATGTCCTGGGATTAAATAACCTTACATGGTAATTATTTATGCCAATAAACTTACTGTTGGTATTTTTAAACACACAAGCTGTGTCCGAGCAATGTTTGAGAGGTAGAATCAGAACTGAAAAATTCAATGCCACAACCAGGATTTGAACCACAGACACTTGGACATTCTTCTAACATTTTTTCTAATGTCAATGAGTTTTTTCTCCATAAAAACATGGTCATTTAATCTTGGTCATCAAGAATAAATCCATTTCCCTAAATCTACCATATTGGTCTGAAAATAAGCTGCACTTTTTATACAAATTTTAGCCCCAAAAAGTTAGGGTGTGGCTTACATTTGAGACAGGATATTGTAAGACCCCAAAAGAAAATCATTTATGTGAATATTTGTTGAGAGTGTAATTTGTTTTTGGTGTTGGTACGAGTTGGTTGAGTGACAAAAACGTGTTACTATTGTTCATTGTTACAAACAATTAAGTTTGTTTAAAGACGTCATAAATATTTCCATATTTAATTTTAATATATATGTATAAATAAAAGAATTATGTGTGTTCAATATTAAAAGCAAAGGGAGAATAGCTAAAGATCGCTTCCCTAACAATACGGGAACTATTTGATAAACGCATACGCGGATGTACACAAAAAGAAGGTAGCATCATGTGAAGAGGTGCCTAGTTAATAGCGTCCGTGTGCTTGATACAGGAAGACGTGTTTTTATAGTGCTCTTGGATGTGAGTAGAAAATTGATTAAACTTTCATGAAGCATTTGTTCTAAAGTTGTTAAAAAACTGGAAAGACTATCAATATAATATAAATTGGTGCGACGAAAGGTTATATAAGTGTAAACCCAAGAAAAAGTGTTAATAAAGTAATATAGTGAAATAAATGTCGAGTATCTTTCTTTCATAGAAGTTTGAAAACAGTGTTGTTGTAATTAATTTAATTTAAAAGGTGAGTTAAATAATAACACTGAACAACACTTACAACATATTTCTCCGGGACGCGTTTCGAAGGAGGAAAGTTACCTTCGAAATGCGTCCCGGAGAAATATGTTGTAAGTGTTGTTCAGTGTTATTATTTAACTCACCTTTTAAATTAAATTAAATGTCGAGTGTTTGTTCATTCCATCTAGTACCACCACCTGGGATAGAAAAAAGAATCTCATAGCTCAGCACATTCCTTATTATTATTATAAAAACAGCACCAAATGGCTTCCCCAAACGTGGAGCAAGAATTTCGGGTGGAATGAAAATCTAAGGGAAATGAACTTACGCAAAATACCAAGTGATGCCAAATCTTCGCGCCAAAAACGAAGAAGACGCCATTAGACAATCCTTTGAGATTTACGACTTCGGAGATGTCGCCAAACTGGAAATCAACGAAGGAAGTGCCTAAAAACGCCGATGAACGGATAACGTGGAAAACATCAGAGATCATCTAGCGAAGTCAACCGCCCAGGGGATGCACGTAAGGAGCAAAAGTAGGACCAAAAATTTTTATTTTTACATTCATTTTATTTTTATGTTACTGCGAAGCGGCAAAATAGTAGGACTTTTAAGTCAAAGTAAGCTAAATCAAAAAACCAGAATGTCGCAAAAAGAGAGAGGGGAAGGAACAGGAATAGGGGAAGGGGCAGATAGGTCTAGTTATCAGATAGAAGCAGAAAGTGAGGAAGAGATAGTAATAGGAAAAGACCAAAGGTTACTAATGATGTTTGAGAAATTAGAACAGAGTTTAGGTCAGAAAATAGAAGGAGTGAGACAGGACTTAGAACATAATAAAAAAGAAATAGGTCAGAAACTAGAACATAATAAAAAAGAGATAGGTCAGAAACTAGAACAGAATAAGGAAGAGATATGTCAGAAAATGGAGAAAGTGAGACAGGACTTAGAGCAGAAAATAGAACTTAATCGGAAAGAATTAGAGCTAGATTTGGGAAAGAGAATAGAATTAGGAGGACAGGAGTGTAAAGAAAATATGAAAGTAATGGAAACAAATTTGAAATTAGTACATAAAAACATAAATGAGACAAAGGAAGCTTTAGAAGCTAGGATAGAAACCATAGGGGATAGGATGGTTAAAATAGAATCGGAAATGAGAGAAAATAAGATTGTATTAGATGGAGAAATTGGTAGATGTAGAGATGAAATAACAGAATGTAATGCAAGTGTAGACTGTAAGATTACAAATGTAAAAGTAGAAATAACTGAGGAATTAAGAAAAGAAATTGAGGTAGTAAAGAAAGGAATTATTAATGAAACTGTAGAACAAATTGTAATTCCTAAAATTAAGACTATGGCTGATGTACAATCACAACAAGATGCTATGAATGATATTGTCACCGCGCCCGCCGCATCTAATTGCCGGCAACAGCAGTGTCACCCATCGCATTATTGTCGGCGCTACCGCAAAGGAGTCGAAGGAAAGAGACAGAGAATGGCCGCATTGTTGGGCGCTTGCCGAAAGAGAGAAAAGGATAGACACTTCGAGAATCTTCTCTGCTTTGTATCTCGCCGCAATAAGTGAACGTTCCTGAAGCTTCCAGAATAGTGCCTGGGAGATATAAATAGCGGTAAAGTGTGAGAAGAGTGAGTCAGTCGTATGTGAAGGTTGAGTAGTCGTGCCGACGGAGACGGACAGACGATGTGGAGAGTTGTGCCGATGGAAAAGAGTTAGTTCTTTGTGTTACGAGTTCGGAGCCGTGCTGTTGGAGAATCGGAAAAGACTTTCTTGTTGTTGCAACGAGTGTACAAAGTTACTGTTTACGGAAATAAAAGTGTTTCTTTATCTCGACTACATCTGTCTTCTTTACTTTACACACCAACCACCAAAAGTCACAATATGAAACAAAGTCACTTAGAAATAAAGAATGATTTAAAATCAATTTGTGAAGAAATGAGAAAAGGAAAAGAAAGTTTGGCTAATGTAAATGATGTTGTGAATGCACTACAAAGGCAAAATGATGATTTAGATGTACAAGATGAAAGTTATTTGAATAATGTACAAAATGTTGACTCACCATATAGAGAAAGAGGTTCACAATTAAACAATGACACAACACACAACACATGTTACACCAACAGCATACTACATTAAATCACACCACCTACATTTGACGAGAAGGGAGACTATCCAAAACTCTTTGTTAAAGAGATTGAAGAGTATTTTAAAGTGAAAAGGATACCAAATGAGCTTAGGATGATGATAGTCAAGAAAAGCTTAAAAAACAAAGCATTAGAATCGCTAAGGTTAACACTAGCTGGTCATGAATCGTATAGCTCATTCAGAAATCTATTCCTATCAAGGTATTGGGGCCCAGCTAAGCAAAACCAGACAAGGGTAGAATTAGCGACAGGAAGATATGATCCGACCAAAGGGTTATCGCTAGTCGATTATTTTATGAAAGTAGCCAACAAAGGGAAGCTATTAGACCCTAACCTGTCAGAAGCAGAGTTAATTACAAGCATAACAAGACATTTCCCAGACACAGTGAGAACAGGGTTAATTGTTGTGAGGTCAGTAGATTTTGCAGACATGATAGAATTACTAACAGCCTTCGAAACGCAAAATGGTCAGCCTAATGAGTATAGACATAGAAACGGTCACCCAAACTCACCTATCTTAAACAGAAGCATGACTACAAACAACCAGAATGAGAGAGAAGATAGAAATATTAGGAGCACCCATGACAGGGGGAGAGGGGCACACCATTTCCCACAACCACACAAGCATGGCGAAAGGATGGAGAACACGAGACAGCGGTACCATGACACAATACCAAGGGGTGAATCGAGATACCGAACACATAGGTATGATCGGGGGAGACCAGGAGACCGTACCCATCAAGTGAATCACATACGATTCTGTAGGGAATACTTAAACAGCCAAAGGTTGTCATACAATAGGGGTTCACACCAAAGGGCAGAAATCAATGGAACACTGGTAACATAAGACAACAGGAACAGGATGAAAATGTGCCGAATAGGACCGATGCTGCACAGAATACAGAAACAACAATCACCTCTAACACCCAGGAAAACTAAGTACAAGTCAACTTTGTGGCCGGAAGTTGACCTGTGTGGCAGTAGGGGCAATATTGATCGACATCGCATATGTACCTTAAGGAGACAGGCAAGCGAAAGGAAAGAAATAACTAATCCACCAATGATTAGGCTTAAAGTATGGGGTATCGAATTACCAGCAATGATTGATAAAGGAGCCAGCACATCAGTATGTGACGAACAGTTGTTCCGGGAATTAATAACAAAGAGAAATGCTGAATTCTTGCCTGTGTGCGGAGTATATTGCAGCACAGCGATTGGCAAGAAAAAGGAACATGTTAAATACCAGGTAAGGCTGGTAATAGAAATTGGGAACTGGAAGTTCGATTTTATCGCCCTGGTAATACCTAGACTAACAGCTACCCTAATCATTGGCAGTGATTTGCTTAATCTTTGGAGGTCAGTGATCGATTATGACCTGCATGAATTTGTCATCAAGGAGGGAACCTCGGAGTGCACCGCGAAGTTCCTGGAGGAGGAAACATGCCACGAGGAACCAGATCAGACAGGGATCCATCCGGATGAGCAGTTTTTTGTGGAGAACATCAATGTCCACGAGAATAGGTTGGTAGACCTAAGGATAGGTAAGAAGAAAACAGGTTGGACGAGCGAGGAGAATACTAATGTTTGCAGCCATTGGATCTGCACAGAAGATGAATACGCCACCTTGAACAACTCCCAACCTGAACCACTACCAACAGATGAAGAAGAACCGACATCACAGCTGATCGACGAGAAGGTCCGGGGAGCGCACGGCATCTCCAAAGAGTAAAGGAACCATCTTAGGAAGATAATTAAAAACAGGAAAGTTTTTAATAAAAAGTCAGGTACATGCAATAAGTATGTACATACTTTTAAAGTTAAAGATACCACCCCCTATTCGCATAAATCCAGGCCCATCCCCAACTCCATCAGGGAGGAAGCTGACCGAGTAATACAGGAAATGTTAGCAGACGGAATCATAGAACCGTCGGACTCATGTGAATCCAGTGGTATGGGTCCACAAGAAAGAAGGCAAATTGAGGATGACCACTGACGCAAGGAAAATAAATGCGCATACTTTGCCAGATCATTACAGGCCTGAGGGGGTAGACCAACTGATATCGAAATTGAAGGGAGGTCAACATTTTACCAGCCTTGACCTGATAGCATCATTCTGGCAAATTCCTCTTCACCAAGACGTCAGGAAATATAACTGCTTCTTGCACAAAAGAAAGGTATATCAATTTTTGAAGTGCGCCTTTGGATTATCAACCAGTAGCAGTGCACTACTGAGGGCGCTTGACAAAGTTTTCGGGGATACTATTGAGGCTTTTGTGACGCAATATGTTGACGATCTTCTGGTATACAGCAAGGATCCCGAGTCACACTTGCATCACATAGAGTATGTGTTATCCAAGTTTCAGGAAAGCAACATGACTCTGAACTTGGAGAAGTGTGAATTCTTTGTTAAAGAGGCAGAATTTCTAGGCCACATCATTACGCCTGATGGTATACAACCTAATCCAGAGAGAGTCAAGGCCATAGTGTATACCACCTCCACGTAACTTGAAACAGTTAAGAAGATTTCTGGGCATTCTACAGTACCAGTCAAAATTTGTGATTAACTACGCTAAGGAACTAGTACCCCTTAGGGAACTGTTAAGAAAGGACACTAAGTGGGAATGGAATACCGAACACTAGATAGTCTTTGAGAAAATCAAAGAACTTTTTAAACATAGTATTCTCCTGGAACGACCAGATCCAAAGTCACCTTTTCTTTATATACTGATGCTAGTGTGCACTCGTATGGAGCAATATTAGCACAAGAAGATGCAGATGGCAATAAACATGTAATTGCCACAGCTTCTAGATTTCTAACCAAGATAGAAGCCAATGCCTGTATAACGGAATTAGAGATAGGTGCAATCCATTTTGCGTTACAAAAGTTCAGGCAATATATCTACCACTATAAAATCATTATATATACTGACCACGTAAGCCTGTCCTTCATCCAAAAGTGCAAGCTAACCAACTCCAAAATCTCGAGGTACATACACGAAATAACGTCGCATGACATAGAGGTCAGACATATCCCAGGCAAGGAGAACATCTTTAGTGACTTATTGTCCAGGTTAAAATCAGAAAGTCACATACCCGAGACGATATCTAATTCACACCATGAGATTAAAATTATGCAAATAAATAGTAAGGAAAGCAACAAAATTTTACAAGACTTCAAAAACATGGCGAAGCTACAGCAAGAAGACCCTGAATTGAAGAGGCTATTCGACAAGGCTCCAGAAATAGTACCAAAATTGGAAGCCAAGATAGGGAAATTTAGAAACATCTTGTTCAAATTACATGGCCGCGACGTAAGGAAGTGGAAAATGATGGTACCAAATTCCTTACAGGACAGGGTTATTTTGGCATTCCATCACTCGATGCTTCACTCTGGTACTGAAAAAACAATGCTTGCAATTGAGGAAGTACTATACATCAATCATCTAAGCAAGAAAGTCAGGAAGTTAATTTCCTCATGCAACCTATGTCAGAAGGCTAAGCCAATCAATGTAAGATATGATATCGTTCCACAATCCATCTTGAGAGATGAGAAAAATGCATTGGTATGCATTGATGAACATGGCGAGCTACCAAGGGGGAAAGATGGAAACAGATATATCTTCATCATGTTTGACGTTTTTACAAAATTTACTAAGATATACCCCATCAGGAACATCAAAAGTAGGACTTGCCTGAACAAAATCATTAAAGATTATATTCCAAGATATGGGAATATAAAAGCGATTCTTTCTGATAATGCAACAATGCATAGGAGTAAACTGTTCCAGGACACCTTACGAACATTGGGAATAAAATTATATTATTCATCGGTGTATTATCCTCAAGGAAATCCAACAGAAAGGACAGTGAGGGATATATCAATATATTTCCGCCTACTTTGCCACAGAGACCACACTTCCTGGACGGAAAAATGCGGCTACATAGAGGAGGTGATCAACAATTCAGTGAACCCCACGACCAAGTTCGCCCCAATCGAATTGATGACAAACACAAAACCTAAGCGATTGACAATTGGCATCGACACTAAGATGCCTGCTCAAAGGGAATTGACAGAAAAGGAAAAAATGTCAATTGCATTCAGGAGGTTGCAGCAAAAAGCAGAAAAAGGGAGAAATAAAGTAAAAAGGTTCATCAGGAAATGGTCCCCACAAATTGGAGAAAAGGTGCTCCTAAGAAGGCACAAAGCATCCAAGGCATCTGAAAAAAGATCTGGGAAAATGGAACTACTGTACACTGGACCACTGGTCATAACAAAACAGCTGGGCAACCATACATATGAGCTACAGAATACAAATGGCAAGTTAGTAGGAAGATACCATAAAAACAAATTAAAACCATACAAAGAAAGGACCAAATAGTCTTTGCCAACAAACATGTAAGGCAGGAACAGTAGAGATAATGAAAAATAATAATTTTTAATGGGTTTCTTATAGAAAATTATATACAGGTTGGAAAATACAACAAGAAAGAAAATCAACATAGTCATTGGCTATAATGACCACCAAGAGCATTGTCAACAAGGACAGATGAGAATCCTGATTGTCATTAGAGAAGTGAATTATAACGACGAAAAAAATGTGTTTTTGACATAAGGATGTCAGGGACAAAAATAAAAAGGAATCAATTGTGGTGACAAAGAGAAAATATTTTTGACACAAGGGTGTCGAGGGTGAATTAAGAAGAAAAATAATATAGTTGCAGAATAATTATAAATATAAAAGTTTTCTCTTATAGAGATAAGAGATAAAGAAGTGACAATTAGTGAAGTAAGAAAAACCATAGTCAGAAAAGCAATGCCCATGAATTAAGATGGATATAGTCAATGTTAAGCTTGAAGAAATGTCGAACTAAAATAGTGAATAAGAACCCAATGTCACAATAGCATCATTAGTAACATCAGAATTTAAGAATTGACTCAATGACCTGCCTGTACATAATGAGCTTGCAAGACAAAGAAGACAAAGAACTGAACAAAATTGCCATAAATATGATCATAATCATTAGCTCAAGATTTGTATCCTGTTTTTCTCTCCTCATAATAAAGAACATAAGAACATAAATAATATTTGTGTAAATGTCAAATGTAAAAACTTAGGAATATTCTTAGTGTTGTGTTGTGTAGTAACTGAATATGTAAAATATATGAAGACATGCTGTGTCATGCTAAAACAAAAGACAAAAACATACAGCAAAGAAGACTGTAAAGAAAAAAGGGCATTGTATAAAGTATTAAGTATTAGAGGAATAGGGAGAAGTGTTGTATTGTGTTTCAAGATTGTAAATGTAGGTGACAACTTGAAAAACAAAACAAGGGGCATGTGAGACAGGATATTGTAAGACCCCAAAAGAAAATCATTTATGTGAATATTTGTTGAGAGTGTAATTTGTTTTTGGTGTTGGTATGAGTTGGTTGAGTTACGAAAATGTGTTACTATTGGTCATTGTTACAAACAATTAAGTTTGTTTAAAGACGTCATATATTTCCATATTTAATTTTAATATATATGTATAGATAAAAGAATTATATGTGTTCAATATTAAGAACGAAGGGAGAATAGCTAAAGATCGCTTCCCTAACAATACAGGAACCATTTGATGAATGCATACGCGGATGTACACAAAAAGAAGGTAGCATCATGTGAAGAGGCGCCTAGTTAATAGCGTCCGTGTGCTTGATACGGGAAGACATGTTTTTATAGTGCTCTTGGATGTGAGTAGAAAATTGATTAAACTTTCATGAAACTTTTGTTCTAAAGTTGTTAAAAAAACTGGAAAGACTATCAATATAATATAAATTGGTGCGACGAAAGGTTATGTAAACCCAAGAAAAAGTGTTAATAAAGTAATATAGTGAAATAAATGTCGAGTGTTTGTTCATTCCATCTAGTACCACCACCTGGGATAGAAAAAAGAATCTCATAGCTCAGCACATTCCTTATTATTATTATAAAAACAGCACCACATTCATTACCTTGTTTTTTACATATCCTTGTTGCAAAAAAATTATGCTCAATAAAACCAGCAGAATGGCACTTTTTTGCAAAATTTCATGGAAAGGGGCCACGCAATGGTGTTGGGGGAACCATCAAGAGATAAGCAGCTCGAACAAGTCTCCAATGTCAAAGACAAGATGAAATAACCACACCTTATGAATTGTATCAAAGGGCAGCATTAAGTTTAACAACTGTAACATTCTGCTATGTTCCAAAAGAGGAGTGCGAAGTTGAAGAACAAATGCTTTATCCTACGTTCAAACACACATGCATAGTTCCGGGACATGCGTTCTTCTGCTTTCAAAGTCAAAAATGGAGACAAAGACATATTTGCATGAAAGAGAGAGTGCGGAAATAATACATAAGAAGATATAATCAATCAACCTTGGAGCCTGCTGGTGACCTAGGTTTGCTGCAAGCCTCTTCCCATGTTGAGTGACACGCAACAGCTAACCAATCTGTAAGCACAGCGCAAGCTTAAATATTTTTTGTTTCATTATTTTTTCCACGACTCAAACAAGGGTACCATAAAGCTGAAAACTGCAATTAATGTGTAATAAAAAGAGGTTTATGCCTAGGTAAGTTTACTCCTCATAAAAAGGCAAAAAACTTTTAGAAAATGGTGTAATTATTACTATATTATTGTTATATACCACCATCAACAACATACGTTCAGCTTCAAAATGAATTGTAGTTTACCAAAACCCTTACATGGCACACAAGTGGTCTCATTTGGAAAACACCAAATTTTACCTAAAAAACTATAAACATTTAAGAGGTAATTGTTATGCTATGCCAACCAACTTATTTCTGGTTTTTTAAACACACAAGCCATGTGGGCAATGTTTGTGAGGTAGAATAAGAACTGAAAAATTCAATACCATTGCCGGAATTTGAACCACAGATCTTACATTTCACGCATGCCTGCTCTAACCACTGAGCTACCACGGCAACTTATTCGTATTTTTCCGGTTGACCACTATAGAACCTCACATCTGAGATAAGTACCCTAAGGACAACTTGCAACCGTAAGTATTTATGTCCCGGGTTTAGTTAAATAACCTTTAGATGGTAGTTGTTATTTCATGACAACCAACGTATTGCTGGTTTTTTGAATGCACAAGCCATGTGTGGGCAATGTTTGAAAGGTAGAATCAGGACTGAAAAATTTCATGCCATTGCTATATTAGCTCAGTTAGTGGTCATTTTCCACTGATAGTGGATATAAAAATACACTCTGAACAAATGATTGATAATTTAAGAGAGGATGGATGTATGGTAGAAAAGTATAGCAGATACAAATGGAAGGAGGAGTATGGCATTAAATTTAAGCAGGTGTTAAGCTCTAACTATGGCCAGATATGTCAGTGTGGAATAAATTGTATGATAAAAGAACAAAAAATTGAAAATGCGATGGATATTCTAAATAATATGATGGTAAGAGCTGGGGACGAAATGAAAGTAAATAAGAGGGTTTACAAAAGAGACGAGGGTTGGTTTGATGAAGAATGCAGAGTAATAAAAAGACAAGTTAAACAGATGCTTATAAAATGGAGGGAAATAGGTGGTAAAGAATTAAGGGAAGAATATATGCAAGGTAGGGATTTATATTATTCATTATTAGAACAAAAGAAAATAAACTGGAGGAAAAAACAAGAAAGTAAACTGATAAGGGTTCTAAACGAAAATAATGTAAATGCAGTATGGAAAGTTATAAAATCAATGTATAATAATTATGTAATAAAACCTGATGTATATCCAGGTGAATGGGTGGATTACTTTAAAGAATTGTATGGGGGAGAAAAGAGCAAAATAGAAATAGGAAGAAGGGAAATAGGTAACAATTATGTAGATTTGCTGGATGATGAAATAAGAGGGGAAGAAATAATACAGCAAGTTAAATTAATGAAGAGAAATAAAGCAACTGGGATAGATGGGATCCCAACAGAGTTCCTTAAGGAATGGTGTACTGAAAAAAATAGAGTCAAGGTTCTTGTAGACTTATTCAATCAAATTAAAGAGAAGGGTTATATACCGAAAAAGTGGGGGAAAGCAATCATACATCCAATATACAAAGGTAAGGGTAGTGTCGACAAACCAAACAACTATAGAGGTATTGCTTTATTATTAAATGTAGGGAAAATTTTTACTGGAATTATGGCAAGTAGGTTACAAATGTGGGTTGAGAAATTTAATATTCTCTAGGAATTTCAGATGGGGTTTAGAAGAGGGAGGAGAACAGTTGATAATCTATTTATTATAAAGACTTTGGTAGATAAATATTTGAAGGTTAAAAGAGGAAAGTTGTATATGGCTTTTGTTGATTTAGAAAAAGCATATGATCGAATTGAGCTTCATTTGTTATGGCACAAACTGCTGAGTAAAGGAGTGAGTGAGCAAATGGTGAAAACTCTCAAAGCATTATATAAAGACAATACCTTTTGTATAAGAGTGGAGGAGGGAGTTGTAACAAGAGAAATCCAACAAGAGAAAGGCCTTAGGCAAGGATGTAAGTTGAGTCCGGTTCTTTTTAATCTTTATATTGATGATGTATTAATGGATATTGGGAGAAATAATAACTTTATGCCTGTTATTAATAACATACAGATTCCAGGACTACTTTTTGCAGATGATCTAGTTGTAGGTTCAATCACAGTGAATGGCTTAAATCAGTCCTTACAAGTATTAAATAATTACTGTAAAGAATGGAGCCTAAAAGTGAACCAGGACAAGACACAGATCATAGTTTTTAAAAAAGGAGGGAAATTGAGCAAATATGAAAAATGGAGGAATGAAAATAAAAAAGAGTATAGGGTAGTGAGAGAATGCATTTATCTAGGAGTGAAGTTAGATAGTAGTGGTAATTGGGAAAAACAAAAGAAATTTGCATTAGCAAAAGGAAAAGGGGCTTTATCAGCAACCAGAAACTGCAAATACAAAGTACCTAATATAAATGTTAAATGGTTAGAAAATGTATACAATATGGTAGTTGAAGCAAAGATGTTATATGGGACAGAAGTATGGGGATTAGGAGGAGGTTGGGAAGTCATAGATGAGGTGCATAGAACTTTCTGCAAAGAATTGCTTGGATTACCAAATGTAACTGTTAGGCAGGTAGCACAAATAGAACTGGGAAGGGTAACAAGTAAGGGAAAGATTATGGAGAGGGCACTGAAATACTGGTTTAGAATATTGAATTTGGAAGAAAGGAACCTGTTGAAACAGTGCCTACTATATCAAGAAAAAAGCTTAAAGAATAAGGGTTGGGCAGACTGTCTCAGAAATATCTTGGAAAGTAGTGGTTTAGGGGAAGTATGGAGGAATAGAGAAAATAATATACACAATTTTTGGAAACTGGCAAGAAAAAGATTTGACGATATAGAAATACAAAACATATTTAGTGAGATAGCTGAAAAGAGATCCTTAATTTTTTATGTACAAATGAAAAACTCTTGGGGTAGGGAAAAGTATATAGACGTGACAGATAAAGAGGAGCGAGAAGGCATTGCATGGATGAAAGCAGGAGTATGGAGATTAAAGGGTCTAAGGAAGGGCATTCCACAAAACCAATGTCCTATATGTGGTGGAAATGAAGACATAGAACATATAATATTTAAATGTATTGGGACTGAAGGTTGGAGAAAAGAATATATTAATAAGAAATGGTCGAATATGAATAGAAATAGATCTATAGTTGAAATGCTTCATAAAGACAGTAAGAGGGTAGGAAGATTTTTACATAAGGTGAAAAATAAATGGATCTGGACAGTAATTGTTGTTGTTGTATTTAACGCCCGCTTTTACTACTACGGCACCGCAGGCGGTGACACTGATGATACATGAAGATGGAGCACCGGTGGAATGAAATGGCGGGGGAAACCGGAGTACCCGGAGAAAACCCGCCCTGACGCCGCTTCGTCCACCACGAATACCACATGCGGGTCCCTGGGATCGAACCCGGGCCGCCTAGGTGGTAGGCGAGCGCGCTAACCGCTCGGCCACGGCGCCGCCAATCTGGACAGTAAATAGAGTAGAACAATAAGATATAAGTGATAGAATAAGTTAGAATTAAGGAATTATTGTAGAATAAGAATATGACTGGCAATGAGCCAGGGCTGAACACCGGTCATATTCACATGTATATAGCTTAGTAAATAAATAAATAAATAAATATTAGCTCAGCTGTTCGAGTAGCTGCACATGAAATGGAAGATCCACGGTTCAAATCCCAGCTATGGCATTGAATTTTTCAGTTCTGATTCTGCCTCTCAAATTTAAAAGGTAATTTTTCTGAAAATTGCTTTCTTTCACACTAACTGACACATGTAGATGTAGAAGTTATTGATGATTTTAAAAATGTGAGGTCAATTTTCTCATTTTTCATCCAATTTGAAATGGAATAGCCCAAATACAAGCGAGTTGGAGAATTTAATATGTTGGCACATTGCCATGGTATTTCGGTGGTTAAAGGTAACTACACACAGAAGATCTGTAGTTCAAACACCAGCTACTGGTATTAATATTTTCAGCCTCATTCTAACCTTTCCAACCTTGTGCTACCATGGCTATTGTGTGGAAGAACAATTAATTTCATTGATTGACCTGTCATTCTTTGCTTGCTGATGACTGAAAGCTTCATTTCTTGAAGCATAGCTGCTTGGCATAGCATACATGATTGGTAAATCCTGAGCCACATTTTAAAACACTACCTACTTAAGCTGCTGTTGGATAATAACAATTATTCCTTGCATTGCCACATGCCTAACTTGAACATTACTGGACAGGAGGGTTACCGTTCATATGAAGGCACATATTTGTTATAATTCATATCATTGAATGCACTTCCAAATGTATGCAGATTTGACACAGATCTACTTTCATCTCCCTGGTTCCATGGGGTATCACCACAAATGTATGTCAAAGAGTCAACACTATAATGATACCTCCTATTCTAATGTTGTTGCATCTGAGGTCTTAAGGGGACTGGGTAGTGGTTGAGGTGAAAAAATCAATTTTTTATTTTCTATTTAAAAAAAAAAGGTACAAATCTTGCCCAATTTGTCTTTTTAAATATGGCGGCTGACTAGTCATGTCCACTCAACTGATGCAGCCATCGTGACAGTTGTTCTTTGTTTTTTATTTGTTATCAGGTTCTCCTAACACATGAGGTATGCTAAACTTAAGGATGAACAGTATAGGCACAAACATTCAACACCAGAGACTGTTCTGTTGGCAAATAAGCATATTTTTAGGGACCTCACTAGGGATGATTTACTAGGTAAATGTTTGCATGGCAAAACACAGAATCCTAATGAAAGTTTTCATAGTGTAATATGGAAACCAGTGCCCAAGACTATGTATATGCATCAACCCTCAGTATAAGCCTTTATGATGTAGTCATTTGTTATAATGATGGCAGAAGTAAAGTTTTGGAAAAAATGGGCATATGTATTAGTGAAAATATAAAGCGTGCATTAATGTGTATTAACAAGCGACGGCTCTCAGAAGGGAATAAAAAGGCAGAAAAATGAAAAAGAGGCCAGAATTAAAAATAGACTCCAAAAGAGGAAAAGGAAAGCACAGGAGAACCAGCAGAATAATGCTGCAGGAATGTTCTGAAGTTACTGATAGCCAGTGTATTACATACTTTTCTTAAGTTCATTTTCCCCGTAAGTTAACATTTTTTACACTTAGGTGCACATTTCTTTAAAATTACTCAACCTATTTAAATGAAATTTTCACACAATGTTCTTCAGTCTGCATTCTATGAACTGAAGCTATAATTTTGTAAATATTACATATATTTCATGAGGGAAAAAATTGGATGAAAAAAGAAATACAAAATTTCTTTATCAAAGTACAAGTTTGCTTTTGCATAAGAGTAAACTTATTTAACTAAATTTAGACATTACTTGATAACTAGGAAAAAATGAAGGAATATAAGTAAAAATTCCAGAAGTAATGTGCACTTTTCTTGCTAAGTACATTTAGAAAACTTGAAAAATAGGCTTTCATTTATGACCTTTCTTGAAATTGGGCAGGCAATAATTAATTTTCATTTATATCACTAAATTCACCATGAATTGTAGTACAAGCAAGCCAATTTTTAATCCAATCTGGACAACGAAAGTGAAGAAACATTGCTCTAAATGTCAGGTTATATGTCAGTACTTTTCACTCAGAACCACTACCCAGTCCCCTTAAGATGACATCCACAGTGCCTTGAATGCAGCTTCATATACTCATCCACGACAGATAAGAATATATTGATATTAATAGATATGAATAAGTGAATGAAATGAATATTGGATACTTTTACAGAGCAAACCATGTGTAACCATCTACGTCTCATAGCCACAGATATATTAAATGAAGTGGTATAAGGATTGTACCATAATTCTACACTTTAGTCAACTTAACATTTTGCTCATTACTTGTGAATGACTGGGAAAATTAAAAATCTGGCTTCAAAGTGCACTGAGAGTTCCTTTCGTTCACCTCTGTTAAAAATTTCAGATCTCTGCATGCTGTGGATTTGCTGGGCATCACACACAGGAAAACAGTTAACTTTTATTATTACAGGCGTAGGTGACATTACTGAAGTACAAAATAATGAAGTTTCTAAACCTCATTAAAATGTAAAAGATATATGTAATTAAAGCATAGTTGTTTAACACTTGTATATATTTTAAATTGATTTAGCTTATACTAACAATTTGGCTTACTTTATCACAACTTCACAACTTAAGTTTAAATCATTTTATGACACCTGTCTTTTCATATCCACATCTAACACTCCATTAAATAACTGGTAAGTAAATCAAGAAATTATGAAGGGAAGCTTACTTAATACCTGCAAGATGAGTTGTGCATTTTGTTATGCCACTGATTCAACACCTCCCCAATTTTCAATTAAAAGAATAAATCAGGTATATACCAAATAAATTGCAAAGAATGTGAAGAATTTTACACCCAAAATATAAAATGTAAAAGCAAAATTCAGGAACATAAAACACAAAGGAATAAAAATCAGAATAGTAGTGCATTATTGATAATCATTGAACCCAAGTAGGAAAGGATTATAATTCAGCCAACCAAATTATTTTGGCCATGCCTACAGATGTTTAAGATAGTGCAAGCCAAGGAAGGATAAGTTGACAGATGTAGATGTGGGCATACTCGTAAGAAGTAGAAGCAAGAACTAGCCCAAACTGGAAGTTATGCCAAAGACCAATGTATTAAGACCTACTGGGCCCAATGAGATTTGTTGCCAGTCAAGTACAAAATCATAACATTAAGTTTGATATATTGCAAATGCAGTAAATTAATAAAATATTTACCTGTATCAGTGGACCTCTTATTTGAAAAAACAGCAATTTGTTCTTCTCACTGCAGTATACTGAAACACAAATGTCAAGATTAAGTCACTATAATGCACTAGTTGCACAGTTCATGTACATATGAATTAACATGTTGACATGTTTGGGAGATTACTACCATGGTGCAGTCATAAAGATTGCTCATTACCCAGAGAATGTTATGCTCAAAATTATGCTATTTCTTAACCCATTAGCACACAAATTTGCTTTTAATTTTATTTCAACCTTTTCTTGAATGTATATGCTCCATAACAGAGGGAAGTAGGAAATACAATTTTTTTCAAAAACATTTATTCCAATTTTGCATAATGGAGTGATACCATAAGGTATCACTGGGTGCTAACACTACTGCATTTTAGTAAGAGAAGGACATTTTAACAAGGACACTGATATACACATGATAGAACTGTTATTCCTGTAAAAAATTAAGAATTATCTTGTACGATGATTTGCAAAACACTGTACACACAATCCTACATTGCATTTATGGCGCATTGTTCTTCCAAATGATCTCCATCCGACTGCAGCACTCACCTTCTGTTACACGGAACAGCCAGATGATCTGATCTGCCAAATCTCAAGTCTAGTAGTATGTTGCAACTGAGATTTATCCTACCATCATGCTTTGGTGCAATAGTGTAACATGTCACATATACTTGAACAACTTCCCTATGGAATTCTACAAGGGGTGTCTCAAAATAAATTACACCACTTTTTTAAAAAATAATAAAACACTTATAAATGATAAATAGATAAAATACAAGGATTGCCTAAAAATATACATTGGCCAAACTAAAAGAAATCTTGAAACATGACTGAAGGAGCACATTAGAAACATAACATTCAAACAGATCAACAAATCAGCCATAGCCCATCACATCTGGTCAACTCAACGCACCATAGAACAGGATATTAAATTACTAAAACATGTAAAAACAGCGGAACTGATAATTTGGGACAAAATACATATTATGAAGAATGTTCACATAGCCATGAATTTTGATATACCATAAGCAGACGACATAATGAAGTTTATATACAGCAACCCAGATAGCAGCACAGTCACTACAACAGGGGTTTCCTCTTCAACCACCAGTCGAGAAACCGTTGAGAAAGAAGACACTGGTCTTTGAAATGCGTCCAAACAAACGTAAGTTTTAGTGAAACTATAAGTGTCTATAAGTAGACTCATATACTTCTAAAACATTTGAGAAGTCTCACTGCTATATCACTTCATATATATTAAGTGGAATTACTAACAAGGACTGGAATTGTATAGACAAAATGACATACAGCACGGCAGAAAAGCTGTTTATCTCTGCAACAAACAGGGAAAAGAAGAAATATGAAAAATGTCAGCACAAGCAACCTAAGCATCAGCTGGACGTGAGGCGCACTGTGATTAACCTGATTGGGAGGCCACTGTCCACAAATGAAACCTCAGTATTAGCTAAAGGTGAAAATTAAGCAATAACCCTGCTGCAAGCAGATAAGGAAGAGAAAATAGCTAGCATCAAAGCCACTATTCAGCTTCCCCCTTCAACGCAAGCAGAAGTAATTCACTCTGAAACCGCATGTATACTATACAATGCCAAACCACCAAAACAGAATCTTACACGAGAAGAAAGACTTGCAGTCAGACCTTTAAATAGTGACACCTCCATTACCATTCTAGACATCGACAAGGGCAATGCAACATTTGTCATAAACACAGAAGACTACAAACACAAGATAGAACAGTTACTAGAACCTGATACTATCAGCAGCTTCAGAGGGATCTAACCAATAGAATTCTACAGATGGCGAACCAGCTAATGAAAAGGTATACTCTAACGCAGGAAGTACAAATGAGTATCATCACTAGTGATGCCATTGCTCCACATCTCCACGGCTTGCCCAAAATTAACAAAGAATCCATGCCACTGTGGCCCATAGTGAGTGCTATAGGATCACCGAAGTACTCCTTAACAAAACATCTAGCTAAACTGCTACAACCACATATCGACAACATGGAATCACACATAAAGAACTCTGCACCACTTCATAGTAAAATTGAGAGATTAGGTTGAACCCACAAGATCAACTAGTAAGTTTTGATGTAGTTTCCCTCTTCACAAAGGTTCTGCTTGAAGACATCGTGATACGCATCTTCCAGATTTTTCCAGAAGACACCATAGCTCTACTTCGTTATTGCCTCACCGGTAGCTATTTCCAGTGGAATAGCAACTTCTTCAAACAAAAAGGAGTTGTAATGGGAAGTTCACTCAGTCCCATGACCACCAACTTCTATAAGAAAAAGTTCAAAAGGATAGCCTTGGAATCAGCCATTTACAAACCGAAGTATGGTGGAGATGCATCGATGATACATTAGTGATCTGGCCATATGGAGACAAGGAATTTCATAAATACTTAGATCACCTCAACATCAGTGACAGTATCAAATTTACCATAGAAAAGGAGAAAGCTCATTGCACTGCTTTCCTGGATGTTTTAGTAACCAAAAAGTCAGATGAGACGCTAGGCCACACTGTATACAGGAAACCAACACACAGACTGTTACCTTCAGAAAATGTCAAACCACCAGCCACAACAGAAGAGAGATATTATCAAGACCCTGATGGAACGTGCCAAGCACATCTGTGAACTGGACACTTTAGAACAGGAACTTAAACATTTAGAGCTAACACTATAGACTAATGGTTATGGTAAAATGGGCATCACACACAAAAAGAACAAGGGAACACACACAGATGCAATCATAACAGAATACAGCTTGCCTACTGTATATAAGTAAAGTCACTCACAGAATCTGCAAACTTTTAGGAAAAATTAATATAAGAACATTTTCATACCCACTAAGCCCCCAGCACTACAGCCCTGAAGAGGCAAGCCTTACCGCCCAGCCGTTGCGTCCCACCTCAGCCCACTACAGGCATCATTGGTGGGGTGCAGTATTGGAGAGTGGTACGTGGTCAGTGTCCCGATCTCTCCCAGCCAATTACACTATCTTCATGACCTGGAGCCACTACTTTTCTATCAAGTAGCTCCTCAATTGGTCCCCCCGGGACCTAACGAGGCTGAGTGCACCCTGTGATACCCACTAAGAAGCTTAAAGATCATCTCCATTTAGTAAAGGACAGACGTGACCCCTTGTGTACTAAAGGCATCTATCGCATACCTTGCAGTTGCAGCAAGGTCTACAATGCAGTACCAAGCACAGCATACACACCTGAATCAAGAAACATCTTAGCTATTGTCATCTTGGACAAAGTGACAAATCTACAGTGGCTGAACACACCCTTCTGAAGGGATACGGCCTTAGATTCAAGGATACAGAAGTTCTCGATAACATAGCACAGTACCACGCCAGAATTTAGAAGCTGCAAGAGCGCACAAAACATGGATTCGTGTGTTGGAAAACACCAGGATTAAACCAACTAAAACAGTTGGACAAAATCACTGGCAGCCACAGCTGTACTGTGGTTGGCAGACGCACAGCCAAAAGGAGGGAGTGGGCAGTCTCTGTCCCGCCTATATATTGACAGGCACTACAACCAGTGCCACTCTTGCTATTCCAGCCATGAGTCGATTATCTCTGAGAATGCCCAATGGAGAGACAGGCGAAACATTAGGTGCTTCATCATCTATTGAGCCACAGCTAATCAGCCTGGAAAATTCTTTCTACCAAATCAACGCCAGCCATGAAAGCCTAAGCTTCTACAATGAAGACGTATGTATTCAAAACATGCTCTGAGTGAAAACTTAATGTGAGTCGGAACTGTCACCAAACATTTTAAGTTTTCAGTGCATAATTCTTTTATTAGTAGATCATTACCACTTTCAAAGCTTGGGTTTACTAAATTTTTAAGGCCTCCTTCTGGAACAGTTTGTTTTACTGGTAAACACAACTACAATAATTGGCTCTTTGAAAGCATAAACTGGGTGTAGAAATAGTTTAAATATACATGTAGCATTTCATCAAATAATGAAAATATGTACACCCATTTCTTGACCTAATATCTTTAGAAATCAAAAACTATCTTCTCTCATAATGTTTCTTTTCTAAAATTAACCCCCAAAGCTTCAAATTTAATCAGTTACCCATGGATTTTTCTTGAAGCCTATTAGTGTATTAGAAAAGAAATAACCTGCCTATACTATCTTTCAATAAAGTAAATTACACTGTTTGCGAGTCAGTATCATTGAAGTGATCCATGAGTATAGGATATGAAAACTAAATTGACCATGATCATAGATGTATACTGTCATTGCCATTTTAACCTAGCACTCTCTTGGAAGATTTCCATGGGTATATTAACCCAGTAAGACAAAATATGGACTAAATATCACAAAACAAGTTGCAATTCATTTGCATCTGCGCTATTAACTGCTTGGCATCGGAGAATGTGCAACAAACAGAAAACACGCAGAATTATGATTTTAATCAGAACAGCGTCTATGTTAAATGTTTGCGAAGGCTTCCACGGCCGGTGTCCATTGTTTTTCTTGGCTCTTCCGGTGTAGGCCGCGTCATGTAGGCGTTGCTTGCCGACGTTTCGCAGGTCATGTGTCCTGCTTCCTCTTGGGCTTAAAGATCAGCCTTGTTCCTGTATTTCAGATATTGCAGAAGCCAGAACGGTAGTTAAGCCCAAGAGGAAGCAGGACACATGACCTGCGAAACGTCGGCAAGCAACGCCTACATGACGCGGCCTACACCGGAAGAGCCAAGAAAAACAACAGCGTCTATGTTGTAAATAACCTACGTAATAACATCTGTCGCAGCTCAGTGGTAAAATGCACGCTGTATCAAGTGTGCCGAGGGTTCACAGTTCAAACCCTAGCATATGGCGATACTTTTTATTCCAACTTTTTTACTTTGTAAGATGGAGTAATGAACCAATTTACAGCTCTCTTGCAGCTCAGCTATTAATTACATGACATTGAAGAATGCCAGATATCCCAGAAGCTCCATTAGTGATGCACACTTGTGTATCAAGATGGCGGCCGGCAGTATGACTCTTCGCAGTAGTGCTTCAAATAAGACACAAAACACCAACAGATCTAATAGTAACATACAAAAAATCAACAGAGAAAGCTTAAGCAAAAGTAAAATGAATGCTACAAGTGAAGGTAACGGCAAGCAACAAAAGAATACGGAGAAATCGACACATGAGAATTGCACAAAGACGACACAGAGCATGAGCGAATGCATCAAGTCCCTACACGTGGTGATAGAGTCACTACACCAAGAGCTAAATGAAGCACGCTCAGAAATAATTAGACTTACGGCAGTTAAAAGGCTATATCCAGCCAGGTACAGAATGGAAACAGAATGCCGCGATCAGAAAATCAAAGAAGCCAATAAACATGTGTTCGAAACTGAAAACAAATTTGCTGCGCTAGCAACAAATGAAGAAGAGGAAACTCAACCAGCAACTGAAGAACTTCGAGTCAAATACACAAAAGAAACCAAACCAAGCAGAAGGAAGAGCAAGAAAATCACTATCTACGGAGATAGTCACGCAAGAGGCCTAGCGGAAAAAATAAGTGAAAACTTTAGTGATAGTGAAGTTAATGGTTATGTGAAGCCTAACGCAAAACTCGTGGACGCTCATCAAATATATCTAGTAACAGTGAAAAGAGTGAAAACAAAGAAGTGAAAATTGTTGTGGCAGGTGCAAACGATGTGTTCAAGAAGTAAGCAAATAGTGCTATAAACACTCTAAATCAAGTTCTGGAAAGAGAAGAACTAAGGAAAACGGACATATTAGTGGTAAACATTCCTAACAGGTATGATTTGAACTATAATTCATGTGTTAATAAAGAAATTAGGAAAACAAACAAAAAGATGAAAATAATGTGCTCACTGTACCCAAATGTTAATGTAGTTGATATCAGCCATCTGCCACGTGATAACCATACCAGACATGGCTTACATTTGAACAATAAAGGAAAGAAGCACCTAACGTCACTCCTCTCAGAGAAAATAAACACTATTACCAGTAAAAAGCCCTATGTAATTGATTCAGCTGGCAAAGTAGGCAATATTCAGTGACAAATTGTAAATTCGTGTTCACCCTATGATAAAAACAACATGCGCAATAATTCTACCCTTAGAATTTACCACCAAAACACACAGTACATCTCTAATAAAATTGAAATTTTAGAAACAGTTCTAAATGACACAAATCCACAGATCATAGTACTTTCAGAACATGGCTTAAGAATGGAACAGTTAAACTCAATAAAACTTGTAAATTATGAATTAGCTTCCCAATATTGTCGTACAATGCACAGAAGTGGCGGTATCTTTCTGCCAGGAAAGATATTATCGTAAATAGAATAGAGTGGGTAGAAAATGTAAGTGTAGGGATGATCTTTGAGGTAGCTGCAGTAAAACTAAGCCCAGAATTAGGGAAAGTATTCATTACTGACATTTACCGATCCCCTAACACAAGCATGCAAGAATTCCTATCCCATTTGGAAAATGTGCTACACAAAATTGCATTTAATCAACATGTTATACTCCTAGGTGACTTTAATATTGAGGCGGATAATGTGCATCTAAGAGATATCCTTGATAGCTTCAATCTAAAAATTGTTTCTCATGGGCCCACTAAAATCACAGATCACTCAACCAGCACAATAGATCACATAATAACAAATCTAAATGAAGACAAAGTTTCGACAATAAATAATGAATTCCATGTGTCAGACCATAGGGGACAAATTATAGATATTTATAAATGTTTTAGCCAAATGAAAGACATTACATATAAGTACATAAGGGATGCAAGAAGATGTAACCTAGATAACCATAAACATACACTTGCTAAAGAGGAATAGGCCGAAGTATATAATGCATGCAATACAAATGAGAAATGGAAGACCTTTATGCAAATATTCACTTTCCATTTCAATGAGACATGCCCTCAGTCATAAAGAACAGTTAAGCATGAAACAGCTGACAAAATTAATTCTGCCACCTGAACTAATACATTTAAAGCATAAAATGAAAAGTATGTATGAATTCTTTCAAACCACCAGACTGAGTGCATACATTAACACATATAATAGGTTAAAAAAACAATACAGGAAAGCGTTGCTTAATCTAAAAATAGAACAAACAGGAAGGAAAATAACGAATTCCAGTAATACTACAAAAACAGTATGGAAAATTATAAACAAGCAGGCTAAACCCCAAACAGACAAACATTCCAACATAAGCCTGAACCAAGATGGACAGATGTTACATGATCCTTCTGAAATTTGCAAATTATTTAACACCTTCTTTTTAAATACTAATGATAATACTATAATTGGCAACATAGACAGTAAAGTAACTAAAGATAAAACTGTTATGAACAGCATGTTTCTACACGAGACAAATGCTGAAGAAATACACAAAATAATAAGCAGTTTTAAAAATCAACAATCCTCTGGGTCGGATGGTGTGTCACCCATAGTAATAAAACACTGTAAGCAAGAATTGCTGAATATATTGGCATATTTAATAAATTACTCTATGAATGAGGGATTATTTCCGGAAGTATTAAAAATTAGTGTGGTACGACCAATTCATAAAAAAGGTTCAAACACAAATGTTAGTAATTGCAGACCAATCACACTGACGTCAGTATTCAGCAAAGTGTATGAGTAAGTACTTATTAGCAAGGATAAATAGTTTTCTAAAGTCTAACAGTATCCTTAATAATTTTCAACATGGATTTAGAAATAAATTATCAACCATCACGACTATAGCAGAATATGTACATGAACTGTTGGAATTGAAAGATTCGAAGAAAAATACAGCAGGAATTTATCTAGACCTCTCCAAAGCGTTTGACTCAGTATCTCATGATCACCTAATTTCAAAATTAGAACACTATGGTTTTAGAGGACAAATTAACAAATTGCTAGCAACATATCTTAAAACCCATGTCCAATGTACAGAAATAAACTGGAAAAAGCATGATATTATACACACTGTTAAATCGGACTATAACACAGTAAAGTCTGGGGTACCGCAGTGATCAGTACTGGGACCTACACTATTCTTGATCCATATAAATAATTTACCTGAACCGGAAAACAGCAAGGTGATCTATTATGCAGATGATACATCTATATTATGTTGGAATGATGGTCGAGAAGGCTTAGAAGAAAAAATTACAAGTGCAGTCTGTGAAATATCACAGTACTTACTAAATAATGGGCTAACATTAAATATAGGGAAGACAAAAGTCATGACGTTTCAGAAAGGTAATGTGAATATAAACATTAACAAAGTAAAATGCTTTAAATTATTGGAAGTACACAGAGAAGATGATTCAACCTACAATACACACATAGAAATACTCTGTAATAAAATGAACTCAGGGCTGTACCTATTGAGACAGTTAGCAAAATTTGGTGACATTAATATTCTTAAATCAGCTTATTATGGCATTGTTTACCCGCACTTAGCATATGGAATTGAAATTTGGGGGGAACGAGTAAAACCAACATGGACAGATTATTAAAGATACAAAAAAAATGCATACGAACTATATACCATCTTCATTTTCAACAATCCTGTCGGGAAAGATTCAAAACTCAAAATATCCTAACTGTGATCTCACTTTGTGTTCAGAACTATTATGCTTGTTAAAGAAAAAAAGACGTTTAACTTTTTCAATAAAGACTGCCATAAATATGACACAAGAAGTGCAAATGATTACCATAGGGTGAGCACGAATAAAAGTCAAACCAATAAGGACCCATATAAAATAGGAGCTATATTATATAACACCACCACCACCGCTGCCGCCACCGCCACCGCCACCGCCACCGCCACCGCCACCACCACCACCACCACCACCAAGCATATTTTTTCTTCCAAATTTTTCACCTTGTAATGCACATGCAAAATATTGCTAGAAATTCTTATGCCTTGCATTCAAAAATTTTCTCTATGGCTTCTTCAGAGTAAAGCAGCATGCTACGTCCACAAGGTTATGTGGAGCTGATTACAGCTCAAAGGGGTGAAATTGTAGGTTGTGTTACTCTGATACGGCTGTAATACAGAAAGCTGTTAGTGAAGTTAAAGAATTAGCAATAGGAAAAGGGGATGCAAATGGGGTGATGTGTAAGTGAGAAATACTGAAAATGGTGGTTAAGTGTATACAGATTGTGCAACAATAATATGAAACAGAAATGAGTGTAATAATTTATACACAGGGACAAAAATTTGGCAAATATGAAAAATCTACTGCAGCACAGAAATTAAGCAAATAAAGCAATAACTATTATAAGGGATAAACATGTGTAAAATATGTTATTGTGTTGAAGGGCTGCCCTGTTAGCAAAAGGGCCAGAGCCCAGTTCAGGGGTAGCCCAAGATGTATTGGTTTTAGTGCTCAATAAATCATATCATAGGTTGCGTTACTCATGGTGAAAACACTGGGCACATAGCTAGAGGATTGGGTTGTGACCAAAGAACAGTAAAACAATGGCTAGACTAGCATCATGAGGAAGAAGCTGAATGGGCCAAGTCCTGCAGGTGTTTGGGTAGGTCTCATGCAACAACACTTGCTCAAGGTGAAGCTCTGGTAGAAGAAGTGAGAAAGTAACCTTTAAGACAGTCTGTTTCTCTGGACAATGCAGTTGAGTATGGTTGCTCATATGACAATGATTAAGGGATCCGGGTATTGTATTGCATCATCAGGCCACTAAGCTGCTCCTCACTGAGGCACACAAGGCAAGAAGGTTGCTGGGCAAATTACAATATTGGCCTTCCTCAGTCTTACTGAGACCTGGTAATCTCGAGGGACATGAAGGTATTTCAATCTGACCAGAAAGAGATCCTATGTCTGTATAGACCATGGGAAACTAGATACGAGCCTCAGCAGGTAATTCAAACAGAAAATTTGGAAAGAATTCCAAGCATATTATTGGGCCTATATGACAGCATCAGATTTAATTCAAGTGCCAGAGAGAATGACGAACACAGTCTACTGGATATTCTTGACAACACTTTGCTGCCATCCCTTCATACTTGGTTTCAGAGCAAGAATATGTATTTATGCACGACAATAGTGGCATGGATACCTCAAATATCACCCAGAATTGGCTAACGAGGCATACAGAAATAATCTGCTTGGACTGGCCTCCAAGATCTGATCTGAATCCCACTGAACATGTATGCACTTTCATGGTAAAGGTATGGGATGAACCTTGACCAGAGTGTAAGAGAATCTTGTTGCTCATATGATGGAGTTATGGTAACATTATCAGCAGAACCCAAATCGGTGCTCTGCAATGGCTGCAAACATTCATGAAAGAATAAACAAACTAATCAAAGCTGGGGCTATTATACTAGGTCCTAAAATACAAGATTCCATTTTTCTTTTCCATTCTTTGAATCGGCAAATTACTTGTCCCAGAAGAAATATATTTTCTGTAACTCTAAAATGTTTCAGAATTGAATTTGTTTCTCAATATGCGACATCGTTTCAGTATGAAATAGCAGTTTTCTAGTTTGCTTTTTAAGCACCATTATCCTTGGCCATCATCATCTTTCTGTTAATTCTAATAAATGGAGTAACCATATTGTAACTACAAGTTGCACAGAATACCTTCTCAATTTTATAGACTATATTTCACTGGATTCTACATAATTGTATTTGTAGCTTTAAGTGTGCTTTTTCCAAGATGAGAAGTTTTCAGTTTCTTGTTATTTTATGCATCAGTTATTGTTATGATCAGATGGATTGTATACAGTATTTAGAGGTTGGCCACATTAAAATTATCATTCAACCTCCTTGCATTATCTGTAGTAATACCACGAGAGGGTTTCATTTGACCATAATTTTGCGAGCATAGAATGCAAGAAAAATTACTCCAAATATGAAAGCCTATAGTGGTATTTGTTTAGAGTATTCCACACAATAATTATTAATTAATTTAATACTATTCAATATTAACAGTGATTTAAAAGTAAACAACTTACATGTTCACAGTTGGCACTACAACTAATCCAGTAGGCTGTGAGAACAATAATTTTAGCGTTTAATCCAGGCAAATGAGGAATTCAACATATGATTAATATAAATGCACAAATTTGCATTAGTAGGCTATTCATTAAAGGTAGGTGTGCTATACTTAAAATAACAGTTGTTTGACTTCGCCTCTTCAATTAAAATATCAATATCCTCACTAGCATATTCATCAAATCTTTTGTTTGCCATTTTTGGATGGCCTGCTAATTGTTTTTACTGCACATGGGTACTTTAGATGTTCTGAAACATAAGAAAAGGAGGTGATATAACCAAACCAAGAATACCATGGCCAAGAGGTGATAATCTGGCATGAGTGGAATAGTCTTTGAAATCGTGTAGTAATAGCTCAGCTGCCAGAGAACCGTAAACTGGTTTGTTACTGCATCTTACAAGGTAAAAAAGTTAGAATAAAAAGTATATGACCAAATGCTGTGGCTTGAACCATGAATCCTCGACTCACTTAACACAACGTGCGTTTTAGCACTGAGCTATGACAGCAGATGTAGGTGCATGGATTATACACAACTTAGATTGATTGATTGATTTGTGGCTTTAAGGGCACTCAACTTCTAGGTCATTAGCGCCCTTCTAAAATTCATGGCAATAGCCAGATATAAACTTGAATCAAAAATACAATACTAATATCAAAGAAAACAGACACATAAACGTAAAAACAGCAGCAATAGCCGGATATAAAACAATGTCATAAATAGATCAAAAGGCATAAACAAATATCTAAAATTTTAAATCCTCAAATTGATATTACAATCCGCTAAAAACTTAAAAACTCTACCAACCGCTGTTTTGGCGTCCGCTAGGACCTCTGCAAGTCTGGCAGGCAGCTTCAGAGAATCTCGAAGGTGTGCTAGAGAGCAACACTCCAGCAGCACGTGGCGAACTGACAAAAGGTTGTCACACAGCGGACATATAGGAGCAGGGTCCCTTTTAAATAGGTGACCATGCGAAAAATTGCAGTGCCCTATTCTTAATCGAGCCAAACTAACCTCCTCGCGACGAGATGTGCGACAGGAAGTTACCCACTTTATCGGAAGTTCTTTCACTTCTCTAAGCTTATTACCGTGGAGAGCTGACCACTCGTCGTGCCAGGACGACAGCACCAATCTCTGCACTTCAAGCCTAAAGTCTTCCAAAGTAACACATGAGATGGTAATACTGGGTTCTGTAGTTGCCGTCTTTGGTGCTAAATCTGCCATTTCATTCCCCCGCAAACCTATGTGACCAAGAATCCATGCACACACCACGTCAACGCCAGAAGCGTGTAAAACATGGAGGGCATCCTGGATATGTTGTACGATAGGGTGGGGGTTGTACAACTGACAAAGGCTCTGCAGTGCACTAAGGGAATCACTCAAAATCAGGCAGTCACCTAATTTTCGGCGGCGAACATACAAAACGGCTCGATAAATTGCATAAAGCTCTGCAGTAAAAATGGAAGTGCTATTTGGAAAACCGAATGTATATGGTTCGGTTCCATAAACATAAGTACATCCAACACCGTTGGTGCTCTTTGACCCATCAGTGTAAATATATCGACGGTCAGTATAGCCTGACAAAAATTCTAAGAAACACGTGCGGATACTTGACATAGGCATCGTGGACTTCTGGTGTACGGTCATCCCAAGATCTACATGGGGCGTGCCAGATAGCCAAGGGCGGTAAAGCCTCTCGCCCTTGACAAACATCCTAGGCAGTTCTACTCCAAGCTTCACTAGAAGGTCTTGGAAACGGAACCCCACAGGCTTAGGACTAAGGGTGCTATTCCTATATCGTTCTCTTAACATGATGGTGAAAAAAGAAGAAAATGTTGGGTGCTTAGGCATAGTTTGCCAAGAGAATCTCACGCCGATATTACAGAGGAGGTTCTGCAGACTCGGCGTAAAGGCTCACCACTGGGCTTGTTGGAAAAGCTCTTGTTGCAATGCGGATGCCCCTATTATGGACCACATCTAATCTTCTCAGCACAGATGGTCGTGCTGACGAATAAACAATACACCCATAGTCTTGCTTGTATCGGATGAGTGCACGATAGATTCGCAACAAAACTGTCCGACCCGCTCCCCACGATTTGCCATTCAGTACTCGCATGATATTTGGGGAACGGTCACATCGTGCTCTTAGCTGTGCAATATGCAATGACCAACTAAGCTTCCTGTCCAGGATCAAACCCAGAAAGCGTGTCTCTTCTGCAAAGGGAAGTAAATCTGGACCGAAGTGGAGCGAAGGTGGTAATCGCCTCCTATGACGCCAGAAATTAATGCAGATTGACTTCTCAGTTGAGAAACGGAAGCCGTTTTTCACGCTCCATTCTCTAGTTGTCCAAACATTGCTGCAGGCGCCATTGTAAGAATGCTGTGTGCTGAGAAGTGCAATAGACAGCGAAGTCGTCTACGAATAGACATGACAAAACTCCAGGTGGAACACATTTCCAGACGGAGTTAATTGCTACAGCAAAGAGCGTGACACTTAGCACCGAACCCTGAGGTAATCCCTCCTCCTAAACAAAAGAATTAGAAAAAACCGAGCCGACCCTTACTCGGAAAAAGCGGTCCTTCATAAACTCCTGAATGAAAAGTGGCAGGCATCCACGTATGTTCCAGGCATACAGGGAACGTAAAATCCCTGCTCGCCAGCACATATCAAGATCGAAAAATATGACAACTGTTTGACAGTTCTTCATAAAGCCGTCCATTATCTGTGTCGATATTGACACAAGATGGTCAACAGTTGTAAGGCGTCGTCGAAAACCACACTGGGTGTTAGTAGGTTATGACTTTCTAACCACCATACCAATCATCCATTGATCATGCGTTCCATCACCTTGCAAACGCAACTGGTGAGGGAAATAGGACGATAGCTGGAGGGAAAATGACGGTCCTTTCCAGCCTTCAAGATGGGAATAATGGTGGCCTCCTGCCAATTTTCTGGGAGTATACTGTCAACCCAAACACGATTATAGACCTCGAGCAGGAATGCCTTACCTTCAGGAGAGAGTTGTTGTAACATTTGTACATGAATACCGTCCGGTCCTGGTGCTGATAATTGTGAAGATTTCAGGGAATGTTCCAGCTCCGCCATGATGAAAAGGCGATTGTAATCTTCTACGTTTCTAGAACAAAACGAGAAGCCTTGAGATTCCACCTGAGTTTTAGTTGGAAGGAACTCAGGGGAGTAGTTTTCCGAGCTAGACACTTGAGCGAAAGCACTGCCAAACATATTGGCCACTTTAAATGAATCAACAACAGCTCCTGTGGCTGTTTTTAGTCCCACTATTGGTAGTTGGGTCGTTTTAGCTGCAACACGCCTTAATCTATCCCACACAACCGAGGAAGGTGTGTGTCGGTTAAATGAAGCTACAAATTTGCTCCATGATGACTTTTTGCTATCCTTAATGACTTGTCTGGACCTGGCGCGCATTTTCTTGTATTCGATTAGGTTTTCCAAAGTAGGGTGACGTTGGAAAACCCTAAGCGCATGCCTTCAAGCACGAATGGCATTCCGACATTCTTCCGTCCACCAGGGGACGGGAAATCGAAGGGGGTGTGTAGTCGACCGCAGAATCGATCTTTCAGCAGCAGAGAGAATCGTCTCCGTGAGATGCTGCACCAAATCATTCACTGAGTTGTGCTCGTTGTACGTAAAGACAGCCAATTGGGTGTAAAGATTCCAGTTGGCATGGTCCAAACGCCATCTGGGCATACGTGAGGAACATGTATGTTGCGTCAAGAGACTAATAAGACATGGGAAGTGGTCACTAGTGTGTAAATCAGAGATGACATTCCATTGTAAGGAGACTGCCAACTGAGGTGAACAAACTGCAAGATCAAGGTGCGAGAAACTATTGTAAGAGTCAGAAATGAACGTAGGCTCTCCGGTGTTGAGGAGAGCTAGGGTGTGACTGTCCAAGAAATTGGCAATGAGCGTACCTCTCGCACAAGCGCGACTTGAACCCCATAGTGGGTGGTGCGCATTGAAGTCTCCCACCAACAGAAACGGTGTTGGCAACTGGGAAACTAGATCTTCTAAATCAATGTGAGAGAAGTCATGGGACGGAGGCAAATATAGATTACAGATGGTGAAATGGATGTTTGGCAGTTTAATCCGTACAGCAATTAATTGTATATCAGAGTGTAATGGTATATAATTTGTGTATATGTCATCTCTTACAAGTATCATAGCGCCGCCATGTGCCGGTACACCCTCATCTGGTGTGACATCACACCGTACTGGGGTGTATCGCCTTAGATGGAAAGCGTCTTGAGGACGTAGCTTAGTCTCTTGCAAACATGTGACCAGAGGTTCGTTTTCTTTGAGCAAAAGCTCAAGTTCTGGCCGTTGAGTTCGAATTCCACGTACGTTCCATTGTAGGATAGCCATATTGCGTTGTGTATGGGACAGATAATTGCAAGGTAACTCTTCATTACTTTGGAATAGGCAGTTGTCGAATTAATTTAGCCCTTTTCTTCTCTCTTGGGCTTACATTTTTATCGGACGCTTTTTCATGCCTCTTTTCCACTGGGGGTTTCCCAGTGTGGACAGATTCTAGTTCCATGTCCTCTGCCAAGGACGTCCGTGTTCCCATAGTGAATTTTGGTTCGAGAGCTTCGAACCGATTGGACACGGAGATCGGCGAAGATGACATTCGCCGGTCTGTAGACATCCCAGAGGATTCCTCCGAAGAGGATCTCCTGGGAGATGTCTTTGGGCTTTTCTTTCTCTTTGGTGCCTTGGGAGATATCTTACTGTCTTTGAGGAAATCAGATCTTTTATACAGGGTCTTAAACTTGATCGGTGAAGCATCGTATACAATCGGTCTACTTTTTGAGGTCGGCTTCTTTGTTGGCGATCTTCCTGGTCTGCTGGATTGAACTGCGGTGCTTGTAGATGCTGTGACGGACTTAGGTGATGTCAAAGGCTTTGGATGTGACCTAGATACGAGAATTTTATCTGAAATTGTTACCCCGTATGCATTGCTAGTTAGAGTTGCGATTTCCCGACGCAGTACTGGTTTAGCTGCAACCGAGCTATAGGTACCGGAGTTCGGGATAGCGGCCTGGCGCAAACGAAAGAGCTTTCGGGCTTCTGAGAAGGACACCTTCTCTCTAACCCAGATCTCCTGGATAGCTCTTTCCTCCATATAACGGGGACATTCTCAGGAGTTTGCTGGACGTTCTCCCCTGCAGTTAGTACAACTGGGAGGTGAGGTACAGTCATCGTCATGGGTGATGTCTCCACAGTTTATGCAGGTAGCTCTACCACTGCATGTGTCACTTGTATGACCAAAGCGCTGGCATTTATAACATCTAAGTGGGCTCGGAATATAAGGTCTTACTTCAATGACCTCGTACCCAGCCTTTATCCTTTGCGGGAGATCTACCCGATCAAAGGTAAGGAAAAGGGTACGGGTAGGCAGATATTTGCCTCCATATTTTCTCTGAACCCGATAAACAGATATCACACCTTGATCTCCTAGGTTCTCCTTAATTTCATCATTGGACATATCGTCCAATGCGCGTGTGTTCACAACACCACGAGGGGAATTCAATGTTCTGTGCATCTCTACACACACTGGATAGCTGGCTAACATGTTGGCTTTTACAATAGTAGCTGCCTGTGCTGCTGAAATAGATTCAACTAGCAGCGTGCCATTCCGAGATCTTGTGCAGTTCTTCACTGGGCCAGCTATCTTATCGAGAACCTTCCGTATCACGAAAGGATTCACCGATCTGAATGTTTTACCTTCCTCTGTTCTTGTTATCACTAAGTAGCGAGGACCACTCAACTCTGCTACTTCCTTTTCACTGACTTTGGCATGTAGCCAAATGGATAGACTATTCGCTTCTCAGCAACTGCCAGGTTCAATCCCAGGCAACCGCATGTGGGATTTGTGGTGGACAAAGGGGCACTGGGGCAAGTTTCTTCCGGGTTCTCTGGTTTCCACTGCTATCTCATTCCACTGGTGTTCCATCTTCATTCCATGCATCATCAGTGTCACTATCTGCGGTGCCGTATGTAGTATAAGCAGACATTAAACACTACAAAAAAAAAATGGTAACCATAACGGAAACAGAAAGCAAGGCAAAATTTAACATTTTGGTTCAGAGCAATCTGGTAACAATAACAGGAATGCATATTAGAGAATATTCATAGATCAGCCAGACCACCCCGCTGCAGCACCGGACTGAACAAGGACCAGCACATTCTCCACCAGAGTTACACATAAATGACCGGCAAGTAATGAGTACAGAATACTAACTACTGTACTAACTTACGTTAGGCTTCCTGCATCACAACAGACATTGAAAATGATGACCTTCAACATGAACATGTTCCCTATATCTCCAAAAACAATGATAGTTTACTCCCAAAAGTTCATGTTAACTGATTGCCTGCATTTTTCTCATGATTTTCTCCTTCAGTTCTTGTGACATGTACAAGTTTGATGGTTACACTTTATTCTTTAACATTCCCAATAAATAAAAAACCTATGGAGGTTAGGGGAACGAGGTGGCCACAATCAACTAATTATTGTCACCATACATACTTCACAATTCATGCATAGCATTCCCAACAGTGTGTACTACAGCTGAAACCTAATGAAGCCAGCCACACAAACTTTCATTTCTTGTTAGTTACAGAAAAAAGTATTTAAAACAGGATTTACATAACTATGAATCAACTGTTGTGTCATAAAATATGGGACCAATAATTCTACTCACTACGCAGCAAACACCAAATTTTGCACTGTGGTGAGGAACTTCAAGAATAATATGTTGATTTTCCAGTAAACCAGTATCAATTGTTGAGTACAAACATGCCCGCCTCGGTAGCATGATGGTTAGCATGTCTGCCTCACGTTCAAGAGGTCGCAAGTTCGAATCTCGCTTAGGGTAAGCTATCCGGGTAAGGTTTTTTTCCGAGGTTTTCCTTACCCTGAGAAGACGAATGTCGGGTAACTTAAAGCTCCATGGACCTTGGGCTCATTTGAACATTATTTCACCCATTTCATTCATTCGTCCGATATAACACAATGTTGGAGGACATTAATTGAAAAAAAAAAGAAAGAGTAGAAACATAACCTTGAAGATAAAATTATGCTTCATCAGTGAAGAAAATAAAAAGTGGGTCCACATCACCATTATGAACAGACTGGAAACAACAACTATAATAATTGACCATACTTACAGGATCTTGTGGTTGTAAATCATGAACTACAGTTACCTTGTATGGCTTAAGTTTAAGAAAGTTCGTTGCCACAAAAGCTGATGTCTTGGAAATGCTAAACCTCTTGTGCAATACGTCTTGGTGATTTTAATTTATGGGGAACTCTGAAGTGTACACACCAAATCCGCACAGATTAAAAGAACTGAAGGACGAAATCACAAGAGAAATAAAGGCAATCAGTAAACATGAACTTTTGCAAGTAAACCACAATTGTTTTCAGAGATAACGAATGTGTTTATGTTGAAGGTCATCAATTTCAATATCTTTAGTGATGCAGATAAGCCTAATGTAAGTTAGTACAGTAGTTGGTGTTCCATACGCATTTCTTGCCAGTCATTTACATGTCACTCTGGTGGAGAGTGTACCGATCCTTGCTTGGCCCAGTGCCACCTCGGGGCTGTCCAGTCAAGCTACAAACACACTGTATCAATCAGCACATCAATAGCAATGTGGAGGTTGATATTACACATCAGGAATTCATTTGTTTCTCTCTGACCTATATTTTTTCTGGCTTGCACTTAAGAGAGAGCTCTAGCGACTGCTTCATGGCCGCCTTGAGTAATTTCTACTGTGAAAAGTCTAATATGCACAATTAAATCCAACATGCTGTGCTGATAACAAAGACGAGAAAGTTAAAACTTGGCCCAGTCTTATTTCCCATTTCCAGGGCCCAAGAAAGCTTCCTATTGGCGATGAACTCTCCCATTTGAATATATGTATTTCAACCATCTAATTCTGGTTATTTTTCTCATAACCATTAAAGGTGGTGGTGAACCAAACTTAAATGTACATTCTTCAATAGACAAGTGATGCACTAGTTAAACTGATCCAATAGAAAAAGCTAACTAATGTGACTTAGATCCAGAAACAGCAGCCACTAGTTGAGTTTTGAGCAGGAATTTTTGGTAGCAGTTCCACTAGATTGCTAAGAAAATAAAACTAACAGAAAAGCCACAAACAAATTATCATATTAAATAATAACCCTGTACATATAAAATATATCTTACTCTCAATGCCAGTTAGTATCTCCGAATCGTCATATGGATTTGCTCCCACAACTGTAAATACAGCAGGATGCCAGATATAACCAATCTTCATTGCTTGAGTTTCATTTATTAGTAGATCTATTGCAAGTTGACCAACATTTCCAAATGACACTGAGGGCTGAAAATTTGGAGAGAAAAACAACAGATTGGGCTGTATTAATATTTACACATATGGATCATACATTTTAAGATGTATCATAGCCTGACAGATTTTGGTTTAATTGTTAACTAAAGTAACTTAATTGATGACTTCTGTGATGCTTCTCTGTTCAATGTAACTTATTACTGTGCACACCTCTAAAAGATGAAGTATTTTCTCTATTACAATGTTGATAATAAGCTAGAAGAAAACAAAAACTATCTAGAGTTATACTCACATGACCTTCTCTACACACCATCATTTATTCTTATATAGCTTCTTCAAACTGCTTTTACGAAAGCTTACTTTTCCATTTAGTTTGTCATTCCAGATAAAGCTTTGCAGAAATAGTTTAATCACCCATTTTGTCGTAGGTATAACAGGATAGAGGAAACCAAATTAGCAGTCAGATGTTTTAAATACTAGTCATTAAATGCTCTAACCATGACATTGCAAAAAATAATTGAATATTGGCATCACTGTAAAATGACAAAGTACTGAATTCAGTATAACTCAAACAGCTGATGCCACGACAAATTTATTTGAAATAAATTGTGTTTTCTAAACAGTTCTACATTTTTGTGAATTACATTTCAGTATATTTCAGTGTTATACAAAATTAATTTCAAATATGAAAACTTCCCAGGCTATTTGCAGGAAATTCAAGATACAATATTGTCATGTAAACACCTTAAATAAGTGACATTTTTATCAAAATCAAGTCATTTCTGAAAAATAACATTTGTTTCCATATTAACAGCAGTTTGGTGTGGTGGGCTTTTGTTGAAAATCCTTTTTTCACTTTTGGAAGATACTGAGCTTTACCCTCCATTGGTCGCTAAGGGTCTGAGAGACCCCTAAGTTTATTTAAACATTATAGTTTTCGAACACACCTATTCAATCACCTAATTAGGACATCTAATATTACACCTTACTCAGTTGTTTGCTGGAGCGACAACTTTATCTGTTTATTTCTTTAGTTGCAACAATGACTAATCGACAGTTATGTGTCGCACAGATCAACCAAACTCTGCACACCTACTTCCATTACACATTATTGGCGTTTTTCCTCATTAGCTGTGCAATACCACTTTGCCATTGGAAGTAGTATGTTACTACTTCCCACAAACAGAAGTAAAAGGTATGATCTACAAAATCCCAAGCATTTGGAAGAAATGCATCATCCACCTTGTGATAATGATGCCTTATATGTGTATGACAACTTGTATGAATCAGATTAATCCTCTGAAGATAAACTGAAAACAAGATCTGTAGATACAGAAACTGATTGCGAAGAACAGGATGAAAGCAACCTATGTGATGTATTTTATAGGTATGTTTGTCAAAGATATTATTGTTACCACCACCACCATCATTGATCTATCTAGTGAGGTAATACTAATAAAAACCATGTATATTTAAGTTAAATGAAGCTAAACATGGGGATGAACGAAAAATATAATTTAAAAAATATATATGTATATGACCACAAAACTATAACGTAGGCCTACTAGGCCCCACACAACGGTGTTCTACCAGGGCATGCGCCTAACAGAATTAAATACCAAGTTAGTTATTTATCAAACATTTGGTATTACAATTATGAATACATGCACTCACACAGAAGGGGGCTTTAAAATGTGTATTTCCATTCAAATTTCAATACCAAATTTTTGGGTAAAACACAAAACTTCCTCTTACCTGCTGGCAGAGAAGTAAAAGATTAATTAAAGGCTAACATTGATAATTTATTTCTGAACTCACATGAGCAACGGTTTGAATGTAAAGAATAACAAATGCTAGGAAAAGACTTTACTGGTCTTGACAGTGCAGCAGCAGTGCCACCACAACTGCCAAAAATTATGAAAGATGTGGAGAACTGGCATTTGAGTCTCTGCATTTGCTTTTTTCTAAAAGTGCCCTTTTTGGTTTCAGGGAGCCTCAAACCATGTATTTCCAATGAAACCTTACATTGAATATTTGGATAGAATACAGTACTTACTCTACTTGCTACAGATAAGTGGTACAAAAAGTAGAAACATAGTATGCTGTTAGTCTCATTTACTAAGTATATAGATATTGCCTTCATTTTGGTTTATTGCATTTAGTTAAAATGTTATAGGTATGTATAAGGTCAATACAGAGGGGGACATCTCGCACACCATGACCAACTCAGACGGCGGTGCCATGGCCGAGCAGTTAGCACGCTCACCTACCACCTAGGTGGCCCGGGTTCGATCCCAGGGACCCGCAAGTGGTATTCATGGTGGACGAAGCAGCGTCAGGGCGGGTTTTCTCCGGGTGCTCCAGTTTCCCCCGCCATCTCATTCCACCGGTGCTCCATCTTCATTCCATGTATCATCAGTGTCACCGCCTGCAGTGCTGTAGTAGTAAAAGCGGGCATTAAACACTACAACAACAAAACCAACACAGATTTATTGTGGTTACCACCCCCAAGTAGGCAGGGATGAAGTGAGGGAACCACAGGCTTCACAACTAGGCATGCCATAGAGATGCACAGGAGTTCCTAACAAGTGCTGAGATCTCCTCATTCTGGTGCCAGGCCCTGCCAAGCAGCCACCACATACAACAGGTCCGGTGTCGCCCAGGCATCTCCCTCCCCCCAATGGAGCCATTGTTAATTAGTTAAAAAGTTGAATACAAATACTGTTTCCTTTTGCCCTTACTAAATGCTTCAATGAGCTCCTAGTCATTTTCTTAACTGATAGTTATAAAGTAATGTGCCTATGTGATTTTTCAATTAAGTGTATAACAAGTTTAAGTTAACTTTTTTTGTTGGTTCATTCAAACTTACAACAAATGTGTCTTGGTTTTTGCATTCTCTTAACATTTGCCTGAAAAGATACAAAAAAATTGTTTTGGGAATTAAAACACTACCAGCAAAGTTAACATTCACTTCAGCATCTGAAAGCAAACAAGCATTAGATCTTTGCCTAAGTTATTATACCTGCGTCAATTTGTAAAATTGGAGAGAGCTGAGATATGGCATTATAAATCACAGATGTTGCCTCCCTGATAACACAGGACCCTGTCAACTCATTCATATACACACTAACCTAGGCATCTTAAACTATCATGGGCTAAACTTTGATAACACAGGATCCTCTCACCCCATTCATTTACACACACTTACCTATGCAGCGAGTGAGTGAATGGAGTTTAAGGGCCCATTGACAGCTAGGTCATATAGACCCTAGGTCAAAATTTAAAATCTAAAATACCCACAAACTTCGCAGGTTAAAAGGTGGCTGAGTGAGTGGTGTTTAACCTCTTGAGCACTATGGACGTAAAATCTCGTCCATTTAAAATTACGGATAAGCGTTAGGGACGTGTATACACGTCCTGTGCCTTTGTGCATTTTACCCTTATTTGTCCCTTATCTAACTCAACTTATTTTAATTTTCCCTTTATGAAACATTTAAGTGAAGTCTATATACTTTACTGGCTTACCTTTATATGTTCCTTCTGCAGTGATATGCCTCAAAACAGGGATAAACACACAAGGGCACATCTCCACATTCGCAAATTCTCTTCTTGCGGCACACGAAACACTTTCGAGATGGGCGGGACTTCTTTGCTGTTGGTGGTGTCCTTTTAGGATAATGTTTTCCTTGAAGTCTGAGGGGTGCAGGGGTTCTGGATTTTCTACCCCCAGTATGAAGAGGCCTCTCAACGTCGTATTGTTCAATTAGGCTGCAAGCTATTGATAGTCGGAAGTCCAGGTAGATCATTGTCTTGTGTGGGTTTAGAGCTCTCCAAATTAACAAACAATTGTATATGGTTATATACAGTTGGTGCAAACATACCTTTTTATACCACTTCTCACTTCAGCTACAAGCAAGAAAGTATATGTATGTATTTCAAGAAAGAAAGAAACAGAGCCTGCTAAGTTACGAAACACATGTAAGGAAAAGTTGCAAACATGCTTTATTCCTACACTCACAGACCACGCATACACTAGTGCTTTATTTCACACTATGCTTTGTTTTGCTGATGCACAGACCACACATACAATGGGTCGGCTACTATTTCTTTCAGAGAACTTATATTAGATGCGTTCGACAGAGGAAAGTTAACTTTTCACCACAGTGAAACAAAATAGTGCCATTTCAACAATTAGTTAAAGTAGCTCTACTTTGCCGATGACATGCATGTATACTGCATATAACGAGTTTTATATCAGTTTTTGTTTCATTAAAATAACTTAATATTTACGCAAAATACAGCTGTGAATTTACGAAACACTTTTAGCGCATTCAACAATTTAAATGCCCTGCGTTGGATATTGGTTAGTAGTTCTCGGCCCGTGGAGGCTTTAAATGACCAGCGCTCAACAGGTTAAGGGCCCATCAACAACTAGGTCATTTAAGCTCCAAGTTGAAAGACAAAAACTAGGAAACTCACCACCTGTTAAAGTCCTCCCTTAACAGTTTGTAAAAAAGAAGTTAAAACAGATAAAGAGTAAAACAGTTAAAACAGATAAAAGGTAAAACAGAACTTAAAACCAATCATAAAAAGTAGCTGTTAAAACATTAAAAACTAAAGAGATAAAATATCCTTAAAGTCCAAACAGGCTACGAAATAAAACACAAGTTAAACTTCCCTGTCAAAGCCAATTTGGGAAACAAACCACAGCACTGTACTGACAGCTACTGAGTCATTTCCCAAGATTGACAGCAGATGACCTATGCATCATAGTCTACACAATACAATCATGTACAAGTAGAGATATAGAACAAAATGTGGTGCAGCTTTTAAAGTATTAAACTCATACATGGGTCCTGGGTTATCACAGAGACATCTTTCCCTGCCATCAATAACCAGATATTTATAAAACAATAGCTGAACTCCTCGACTTTTACAAACTGATACAGTATAACAGTTTGGCCAGCTCTTCTTCCATGAGTGTATTCTATACTTTCAAAAGCTCTAACTAACACTTACCTAGTGAGGGTGGAAAATTTATTTAGCTCTTCAATACTTGTCTACAGCTGCCAACAGTGATTACATATTTGGTTTCTGGTAGTGTTTAATACTTGTTCTTACTGCATACAGATTAAGGAAAAGAGCTTCAGTCATGGATGATGGGATTTGAACTGTAGGCCTCCCATTCATTATTCCATGCCTTAACCTCTTCCACCAAAATTGGTAACGATAATCAACTAGCCATGCCATTTTCATTTGAAAGAGTGGACAGTAAAGTCCAAAAATTAATGAGCATGTCAAACTGCTGTCCATTCCAAACCAGAGTGCCCTCTAATGTAAATAAAAGCATGTGCTTCTGGTTGTCACAAACCTAGGCACATACTCTTACAACAATGAGAATAGTTCCCTTATAAATGTATTGTATCATCAGATATTGAGGTAGGAAAGATATAGAACTGCACATTGTATTGTGATTATCATAAGGACTCATTGCTTAAGGTAATGGATATACACAAATTGTTAAGATGACTTTTTGGTAAATGTCCTCCAACTTAGTGTCATATCGGACTGTAAATTTTATTAATGCTGTCTGCTACTGCGTTAAAGCTGAGGGTATCTTGTTTGTGAATTACCAACTGTATACTGACTGCCATTGTCTTGCATATACAAAAAATGTAACAATGAATTCCCCTAGGTGCTATCTGAGCACTGAATGAACATTTTGCTTAACACAGGAAACACGATAAGCAAACAGTCATTCATAATATGCTAGCAAACATATGCTACGCTCAGGTCAAATCTTGTGATTTAGTCAGTGTTCTCAAGGCTGAGGAAGGTGTGTGTAGTGTGAATATCAACTGTTCAAACACTAAAGTGGGCAACTGCTGAAAAGTGGCAAACACAAATGAATCGGTCGGCAGAGAAAGGAATTAAGTCAATTTTTTTAACTTTTCAGGAGAGACAAAAAACTGTTTAGCCGATAAACTTATTTTCAGATATTTCTGTTTGATGTTTTATTGTATTGTTTACTGCAGTCCAGCAAATGCATATAAATGCACTCACTTAATTCTTAGTAAATATTTCAAAAATTGATTTTGAAAAAAATTGACTTAGTTCCTTTCTCCACTCGATAGGTTTACAACTGTTTTATGTGTTTATTTGCTTAAAAATGTAGTTTTTGTTACAATATTGATGTTCAGCATCTTCAATAACATAGATACAATCATAAACAACACAACGTGAAAAAGCACATTAACATTTGTAGTACATTTAAAAATCTTGGAGAAGTAATTTGCAAATTACGGTACCTGATTCATTCTACTGTACCTAAAGAATGTTTTATGAAATCACTGGCCACTGCAATAGATCTTCATAAAATTTTTGTGCATCTTCCCCATATACATATTTCACCAACTTTTGTATGTCCTCCATTTTCTTTTTCTGTATGGGCATTTGTGGATAAGCTGGCTCCAGGTCCACGTGAAAATTTGAACGCGTTTTCAGCAAAGAGAATGTATGTGTCAGACAACTGTTGATAAACAGACGTGTTCTTATTATTCCAGGCTTAATAGTCTCGTAAATAAATTCCTTATACTGGGAAATTGCAAATGACTCTTTCTTATTTCTTGGAAAATCCTTACTTGCTGTTTCCATAGAAATCACATTCTTTTTGTAAAATTGTGGCCACCACTTGTTAAAATTCATAATGCTTTCTGTCTGTACCATAGTCACAGTTATTCCTGTAATACTATTAGCTATCAGCTCTACATATTCTTAGGGAGCATAAACTCTATCACATTTTGAGATTTTTCTTTTAAGTACACCAAACACTTTATCACATGGAAGGAATGAATGACCCCTTTCTGGAAATGGATGAACGATCTTATTCATTTTTCTCAGCTGTGTCAATGCTAGGAACATTCGGATTAGGGTGTGATTTTTGTTTTGCCCCGGGGCCCCATCAGAGAAGAAGTGTAGTTCTGTAATATTTTCTGGCAGACTAGTCTTGATATAATCGTATAAAAAGGAACATACTTCACTGGCCCCATTCTTTCCCTCACCTTCATGATACAGATACACGATACAATGCCTGGATTTGATATTATAAATGCTAAAACTGTTTACCCATAACTGTCTAAGGTAAAATGGTTCTTGTACAGGAATGCTTGGTAAAGCTAAATTCTGCATAAAGTCAAATGCCAATCCAGCAACATGGTCGTCTCTATTTTGTTCCACTTGTTTTATGGCACTATAAAATCTCTTACTCCTACGCTTGTGTATATCAAGATCAATTTGCACTGCCCTCTTGCTACTGTCAGCTTTATTTTGGCTTCTAGTTCCTCACATTTGCTGCAAACATCAATTTGTGGGTGGCCAAAAGCATAATTAGCATTTTCTGAGAAGTACTTTCTGTAAAAATCATACTTAACATCAAACTCTGGATATTTCTGCCGGAAAAGATCATGCATACTCTTGATATTCAGACATGCGTCCAAGTATTTTATTTCTTTGCCAACATAGTGGGTTGTCCTAAGGGGAAACGAATGGATATGATCATATATTGCATTCAATATATTTTCTGTAGTTTTGATGGTGCACTCATTTTCACCCTGTTTATCCCTTGGAATTTGTCCTTTAATAAGAAGACTTGATATGCAAAATACTCATGTCTGTTTTTTTTAATTAACGTCCTCCAACATTGTGTCATATCGGACGAATGAATGAAATGAAATGGGTGAAATGATGCTCAAATGAGTCCGAGGTCCATGGAGCTTTAAGTTACCCGACATTCGTCTTCTCAGGGTAGGGAAAACCTCGGGAAAAAACCTTACCCGGATAACTTACCCTAAGCGAGATTCGAACTAGCGACCTCTTAAACGTGAGGCAGACACGCTAACCATCATGCTATCGAGGTGGGCACTCGCTTCTGTGATACAGCATGAAGATTGAGAAATGCTTGCTTGCAAATGCCCATGCGTCTACTTCTACAACAACAAAATAATCAAAAAGGCTCATGTTGCTGTTTCCTTGGTCGCCTTTGCTTCACCTCTTTAACAATTAGCCCTTGTAGATGTATATCTTGAGCATTTTTATCTTCTATGTTAAGAAAATCTGACAGAATTTTCAGGCGTTGAGTATCATTAATACGGTGGAAGCATTCCATCTGACACCTAAAAACAGTATCGAATTACATTAGTATCAGTAATACAGCTCTCTGTAAAATATAAAAGTAATGCATTGCACATTTCATGCAGCAATAGTTATTGTCTTATTTACTTACTTGCAATCTGCTCCGACGCTTTTCCCAGGTACAGGATTGCCCTGATAGTTCAAGTAGGGTAGTCCATGCACTCTTGCATATTTAATTTTTTTCCTTTTGTGCTGCTGCTCGTTTCTCTTTCTTTTCGGTGACATGATTCCTTCACAACAACAAGCTTCTGACTAAACAGTTGCAGTCTCAAATACAGAGAAACAACAATGATTACGTAGACGCAATATGCCACCCATTGTCGAAGCACATTCTTGATGCAACAGGAGCGCCTCTTTTGCAGTTCACATCAAAGAAATGAGGAGAAACGAATTAAGTCACTGACATAGTTCCTTTCTCCTCCTGATGAATGCACAGAGACTCATTTTTCTCCGCTAAGCAGTCGTTGGATATAGTTCCTTTCAACACAGGGCGATGTATTTCAGTCAAATTAAAGTGAATGCGCGAAAAAATGAAAAAGATGACTTAGTTCCTTTCTCTACCGACCGATTCAAATAATACTTAATGTTTAAGAGGTTGAATCAGAAACTTAAAATACTTAATGTGTTCAACTCACTCTTAGAAATATACCCTTTGCAGTTTACAAAAACAACAGCAGAGTTCATAATCATTTCAGTGAATAGTGTAGCAATGAGGTGCTAGTCTTATGTATAATTTTTTTTAAATGTTTAAGAGGTGGAATCAGGACTGAAAAATTCAATGCCATAGCCGGGATTTAAACCACGGATCTTCCATTTATCAAGCAGCTGCTTTAACCACTAAGCTACCATGGCCAACTTGCCAGTATGACACTATTGTAAGTCGCCCTTGGGGTATTTATCTCTGATGCGAGATTCCCTTGTGTTCTAAACGGGAAAAAGTACAAATCAGCTGGGGAATTTAATGTCATACTGGCAAGTTGGCCATGGTAGCTTAGTGGTTAAAGCAGCCACTCGATAAGCAGAGATCCGAGGTTCAAATCCCAGCTATGGCATTGAATTTTTCAGTCCTGATTCCACCTCTTACACATTGCCCACACACGGCTTGTGTGTTTCAAAACACCAGTAGTAAGCTTGTTGGCATAAATACGAGGGCCGTTCAGAAAGTAACCTCCGGTTGATTGCAAAAAATTCACCAAGTTAAAAATATTTTAATATATACGTCTTACAACTACATCTTTGCACTATTTTTCTACATAGTCTCCATAACGATTGAGGCACTTATCGTATCTGTTCACAAGCTTTGAAATTCCTTCTGCATAAAAATCACCCGCTTGTGCCTGGAGCCAGCCTGTGACCGCATCTTTGAGCTCTTAGTCGTCATCAAACCGCTGGGACCCGAGCCATTTCTTCATATGTATGAAGAGGTGATAATCGCTTGGCGCCAGATCTGGGCTGTAAGGTGGATGGTTGACAACGTCCCACTTGAAGGACTCAAGAAGGGCTGTTGTTCTGCGAGCAGAGTGAGGACGGGCGTTATCGTGCAAAAAAACAATACCGGAAGTCAGCATACCACGGCGTTTGTTCTGTATAGCCCGTCGTAATTTTTTTAGTGCTTCACAGTACACGTCTTGATTAATGGTCGTCCCACGTTCCATGAATTCAACCAACAACACCCCTTTTGCATCCCAAAACACTGTTGCCATCAATTTTCGGGCAGAAAAATCTTGCCGGGCTTTTATTGGTTTGGTAGGCGAATTTGAATGTGCCCACATCTTTGATTGTTCTTTTGCCTCAGGGTTCACGTACTTAATCCAGGTTTCGTCCCCGGTCACGATTCTGTTTAACAATGGTTCACCTTCGTCCTCATAACGTGACAGAAAGTCTAATGCAGAGGCCATTCTTTGAATTTTGTGGTGGTCGGTAAGAATTTTGGGCACCCATTGTGCACAGAACTTACAGTAACCCAATCTTGCTGTCACTATCTCGTACAAGAGAGTCTTAGAAATCTGTGGAAAATCAGTAGACAACTCCGACATTGTGAAACGTCGGTTTTCACGAACTTTTGCATCAACTGTCTGAACGAGTTCGTCCGTCACCAATGATGGTCTACCACTCCTCTCTTCATCATGAACGTTTTCTCGTCCACTTTTAAATAAACGTACCCATTCACGGACCACTCCTTCACTCATAACTCTTGGTCCGTACACGGCACAAAGCTCACGATGAACAGCTGCTGCAGAATATCCTTTGGCTGTAAAAAACCTTATAACAGCATACACTTCACATTTGGCGGGGTTTTCTATTGCAGCACACATTTCAAACGGCCACAAACACTAAACTAGCGCAGGTACGATGTTCACTCGACCACGGCTTGATGCCGACTGACCTGCTGAGTGCGTGAATGCACAGATGGCGTCGCTACTCCCCCCACTACCCGCACTGTGACCGATCGGAGGTTACTTTCTGAACGGCCCTCGTAATAATTACCTTTTAAAAATGTGTTCAAACTCCCTAAAAGCCCAGGGATGGTAGGCGAGTTTTCTGTGCTTCCAGTTTGTTTATAAGCAGTGTTAATGTAGTAGTCTGTGAAATTACCTTGAATTTTTATTTTCTTTTATTGTGTTCCTTACGATGACTGGTTTGAATCCATTTAACACTGCTACATCTTGTATGTGCTGTTGCTCTCAAAAACTTGTCTTTACTCAATGGTATACTGTATAAACAGTGAATCAAACTTCTAAAGGCAGCTAGTTGACAAAAAATTCTTTCAACAATCAAAAGGATTTGCAATGAGGAACCCATTGTCACCAATCTTAGCAGATCTGTATATGAGCTTTTTCAAAATTCACATAGTTAATGCCTTCCCACAAATATAAAAATTTTGGCGTAGATATGTTGGTCTTTGCTATCATTCCATGTAAATTTAAAGAAGATTCCCTGAAACTACAGAACATGCAGGACAACCATATTCAACTTACAATAGAAGTAGAAGAAAGCAACACATTACCCTTCCTGCACCTCAAAATAACTAGAAATCTACATAGCATGGAATTTGGAATACATAGAAAACCCACACACGTAGACAATTATATAAAGAAAAATAGATGCAACCCAGTATCACACCAACTAGCTACCTTCAGGAGTTTGATTTACCATTTATACAATATCCTGTTGAGTAAAGACGAGATTTTAAAAGAGCAACAGCACTTACAAGAAATAGCAGTCTTAGATGGATTCAACCCAGCCATCAAAAGGAGCATGTTAAAAAGAAAAGAAAAACTGTGGGTAATTTCACAAATTACTACACTGACACCACTTACAAACAAACTGGAAGTACAGAAAATTCACCTACCACCCCTGGGCTTTCAGAAAGTTTGAATGCATTTTCAAAAAATTAAATATGAGACTAGCACCTCAAAACAAATTCAGCCTGAAGAACCTGCTAAACAAGCCACTTAAAAATACAATCCCCATAAACTTAAGATCCAGAATTTACCAGATAAACCGTGAGAGCTGTGAAAAAAATTACAAAGGAAAAACTAAAAGAAATTTGAAAATCAGGCTAAAGGAACACCAGAGAAACATAAAACTTAAATAGAAAAGTTTCCTGTGTCACACCATTTTTGGATGGTTAAAATCACTTACTTCACCGATAAAGCTGAACATTTGGGAAAAAATATACATCATCAAAAACTGTAATAGAGTGGTAAATTGTGAAACCCTGGTACTGAACAAAGTGTTAAGGCTTTGAACCCCTAACACCAGATGACAAGAGGACCATAGCAACAGATATGGTGAAGGAAGAAGTTGACCTCAGTCACTCAACAGCTGAGGATGAGATCCAATGATCTTGAAAATGTTCCAGTTTTTCCAACATTTTATAAGTGAAGGTGAGTGCAAAGTGACTCAAAAATCCAGATTCAATACTACAGCTGAGAGTTTTGGATTTTATTATATTTTATTTTAGGCAATCACGGAATTAAGGTGGTTCCTGACATCCAGTGTGTAACAGCATACCACCCCTCCGTCCAAATTGCTTCAGCTGCTTCCCTCCCCAAAACTCCTGATCACTCCACATGACACGTCAGCCCCCCACCGTAGGTTCAAGGCTTGCCCCCTCCACACCATAAATTGCAGATTTGAGGTATCTGTGCGTAGTGTTCATTATTCCATCTCAGTTTGTTGGAGATGGGTGTTCTGTGTATTATGAACCATAATGTTTGGTAAATTACAGTTAATGACTTTCCATATAAATGAAATGAACAGCGAGGAATTTTTTTTATTCATAGTTGCACCAAAGTAGATATGCAATTATGCATTAAAATTTCGAAAGTGCATTTTGGACATGACATTGAACAGTAAAGGTACATAATTGCTAATCACTTAAGTACATTTTTACTTTGTTATATATACTCATAGACAGTAGACAAAGTATTGCACATAAAAATTAATACCCGAGATTACACAGAAAATACATGTTTATAGACTCCCAAAATTCTACAAACATTTATCTCAATTAATATGAAAAAGATTTATGAATAAACCTTTATAAGAATAATTTTTACACAAGTGAGTAAAGAAAGTCATATGAGTGGACATGATCTTTACTTTCACCTATCACATACATCATTAGTTTAGATGTACTGCATTCCACCAATCAGATGCTGATATTTCACAGGAAATTCATGTTTTGAGGCACCAAGATAAGCATTTTTAGAAAAGGTGCATATTTACGTGAGACTCTAAATAACATGAATCAAAAGCTAAAAGTCTGATTAATAGCAAACTTGGTGTTTAAGTACACGTCTTCCAAAGTTGCAACAAGAGAATTTTCAAGAAAATCTCCCAAAACTACACTACCTTTTTGTATGGAACACTTTTCAAAATTGTTTTCATCTGAAAAATAGCTAAGGATTTTGTTTCCAATGCTATATTATATGAAAGATATTTTCACGACATATAAAATGAGTATCTTGAATTTTCTTGGACTAACATGTGAAGTTTCCTTCATTCGGAAAGAATTTAATACAATCACGTATTACTGGTTTATAGTTAAGCAATAGACAAAAGAGTACTTAAAAAGAAATCTCTTTATGAAACACTATGTTCTTCAAATAACTTTTGTGGCACCAACAACTTAGTAAGACACCTATCAATTATTAATGATCCAAATTGTTCTAAACTTTAAGTAGTTCTTTTAAAGTCCTATTGATATTAACTTGCATGGAACAAGTATGCATTTTTTTAGTTGAGTATTTAGCCTCCAATTCTTATAAAGGGAGAGCAAGAAACTTTGAACCAGCTGCGCGGTGTTTTGCCTGTCCATATCTTAGGCACTCATTACCATCTGGTACTATCATAGAAAAGCACAGATGAAACCATACAACATTTAAAACTACTTTTAACACTAGAACCCTGGTAGTGGTCATTTTGACCGTTCTTGATATTTAAATAAGTTTAGTTCCGCCAGTTTTTAAAAACGAAGCTTGGTCTTTCATGACTTTTCCTGATATAACCTCTAGTTTTATATAGCATAATAATTTTCGGCATGTCATTATTTACGCGGGTGTTTTCTCATGTTTGACCATGAACCCCGGAGACGGTCATTTTTGACCGTTACAATTTTGTTAGGCTTTCACTTGCACTGTCATTGGATTTCTCATTCTCACTAATCTGCTCTGTCCGTCTTCACGCCAACTGTTCATTATAGTGGTGTACATTGTGAATCTATGCCTGCAATATGTCTCGTAGTTTGAAACCATATGAAATCCTAGCTATATTTCATGATATACCAGATGAGATATCAGAAGATGGTAGTGGTGAAGATGATTATCAACCTCCAGCTGAATCAGAACAATCGGAAGATGAGTCGTTCAGTGAAGATTATTTGAATGGTAAGTTTTATTCTGCTTTCTTTAGATATTGCATAACATGAAACTGTATTCCTAATAGGTGCATTTATGTAGTTATTCATTTCCTTGTTTGTACACAATATACACATATATTTGCTTTGCTTATTTATTTTCAGAAAATCAAATTCAGGATAGCATTTCCTGTAATTCTCGTACTATGAGGGAGGTAAGAAGGTATGGGCATAGCCCGATACAACCATCATTTGAAGATGAGTTGCAGCACTGTGTACTCCATGCAATTTGAGTGCGTCACAAGCGGCAAATGAAAATAGAATGCCTACTAGTAATATTAAAGCTTCAGGTAACGCAACCACTTCAACACAACCAATAATAAGAAAGAGGCAGAAAAAGGCAACATGAAGAGGAAAAACTTCCTGCACTTACAAAAATTCTTAGTAGAGATAAGGGTACTGAGTGGCAGATCATGTAGATCCAGGTCACAATCCTGGTAGAACAGAGTAACATAATGTTGTTGAAGAAAAAGGAGGCCCTACTGCTTATGCTAAGAGACATGTAAGGGACAGCAGCCATGCATCTGCTTGGAAGTTGTTCATTGATGAGTCGATTCTTCAACATATCAAAAAATCAACCGAGATTGAAGCAAGAGAGAAGAAAAATTAAGAGAAATGGACTGTTTCCTTGAATGAGTTAGACGCTTTCATCAGCATAATTTACTTGCAGGGTGCACTTGGGTGCGGAAGCCTTGAACTAGCTGAACTATGGTCCAAAAAGTGGGGGCCACCTATATTTTCGGATACCATGACAAGGGACAGATTTGTGGAACTGATGAGATTTTTACGATTTTATGTCAGGTCATCCCGTTCTGAAAGGCTAAGGACGGATGGGTTTGCACTAGTTTCAACTATTTGGAACAAATTTATTGAAAACTGTAAGGCTTGCTACATACTGGGTACATTCCTTACAGTAGAGAACAACTTTATCCTACACAATGTCACTGTCCATTTATTCAATACATGGCCAATAAGCCTGATAAATTTTGTATAAACTACTGGATGCCTGGAGATGTGAACTGAAAATATCTCTGCAACGATATGCCATATCTGGGGAAGGATAATCAGCGGCCTCAGAACGAATCTGTTCCAGAATATGTTGTGATGTCTCTTTAGAAAAGGGACGAAACGTCACCACCGACTACTACTTTACTTCACTATCACTATTTAAAACACTGAAGGAGTCGGACACTAGTATCGTAGGAACTGTGAATAGACCGAGACGAGAAGTTCGTGATCACCTTAGAAATTCCAGAGCTCCTCTTTATGATAACACTCTCATGAAAACAAAGGTGGTATTTTGCTAACCAGCTACCAAGGAAAGTCACAGAAGAATGTAATTATAATGAGTACACTTCACAACTCATGTGCAATATCTGCAGTCTCCAAGAAACTTCCTGAAACAGTTCAGTTTTACAAGAGTAAATATGGAGTGGATGTGATTGATGAGATGGCACGATTGTATTCCGTTCGTGATGGTATCTGCAGATGGCCGATGCATGTTTTTTATAACATATTGGACCTAGCTACATCAACGCTTGGATAGTGTTTCAAGAAATAACTGACAAGCAACTTTCACGCCACAGATTCATCCTTCAACTCGCTGATGAGCTAAGAGAAGCCTACTTGGGAACTAGACAACGTTGTATACAGATAAATCCAACCGAAGAACATCCAACCCCTAATTGCCAACGACAGTGTCAAATAGGTCATAACTGCACACAGAACAAAGCAAACAATTCCTATCATATTTGCAAGAAACCGTATGTGGAAAATGCACAGCAGAAGTTAAAGAAGGTCTTACGTGTGTAAAATGCAACGCATAAGTGAATGTTCATAACAATGGAAGGAACTTTCTGTGTAAGTGCTAACATAGTTGTCATACTGTAATAGGTTTACTAATATAAAGATATGTGTTGCAATATTACTTGTTCTATTGTACATAAAGTTGGGTTCTCATGTTCATAATCCTAAATATTCTTAGTTGCACTATTACATTATATTCCGCCTTTATGAGAATTTGAATTATTTTTTATTTGAATAAACGTATTGTTGAAAAATAGAGATAAATAAAGGATATATGTTCATCGTACAGGCTGTTTTTATATACTACAAAATTAAATATTTTTTTTCTCCTAACTCTCCATTACCACAACATTATTAGAGAAAACATTTAGCATAGAAAATTTGAATGTATGCCCTAGAAAGGCAATTTTCCAATAATTTATACATACACAGTGATAATATATTGGGCCTAGTTACCTAATAATAACAATATCAAACTGGTAAGAAATAAGTTGTAAAATGTACATGGAAAAGGCAAAGAAAAAGCTAACGGTCAAAAATGACTGCTACCATAGTTAATGGTAGCTAGCGAGCGCCGGGGTTCTAGTGTTAAATGCCTTACTTACCAACTTTATAAAGGAAATGCTGAAACCAGCCACCGTCGTCATACTTTTTGGCTCCTCTTTAGGAAACTATACATCACTCACCGTACTTCCATTGAGAAATGCTGGCAAATTCCTGGCAGATATTTTACTGTAATTCTTCCAGGTGTGTGGGTTTGTCTTGTTCACTTTATATATTAAGTTACCCCAGAAATAGAAATCGCAGGGGTTAGGTCAGGGGACTGAGGGGGTCACAAATTTCTACTAATAATTCTGTCTTGAAACACACTTTCAATTGTTCTCATCAAAAGATTGGTCATACGAGCTGTTGCAGTCTTATTGAAAAAAGGCAAAATCATGCTCCCTGTCTGTTGCTATTGTTCATGATGAAAAAACTGGTGTATGGTGCGCCATCAGTAGAGAAAGGTCTCTCAGAGCTCCAATAAGCAATGAAGTGTACAAGACAAATCCATACATCCTGGAAGAAGTAGAACAAAATATCTGCCTGGAAATTGCCAGCATTTTTCCACGTGAAGTATGGTGAGTGATGGATAGTTTCCTAAATAAATGCCAAGAATATATGGACAACATCGGTGGCCAGTTTCACCATCTCCTTTCAAAAATTTGGAAAGTAAAGCCTTTAAAAGTAGTTTTAAAAATGTTGTATGGTTTCATCTACACTTTTCTATGGTAGAGGCAGACTGCAACAAGTGCCAAGGATGCAGAAAGGCAAAATACCGCACAGCTGGTTCAAAATTTTTTTGCTCTCCCAGTATTAAAATTTAAGCTGTACCTACCTCCTTAAAGGGTATAGCAAAATCTGAGCAATGCACTCAGATGACTGACTTATGCTTGTACAATTTACTTTTAAAAAGCTTACCGTTATACCTGCTTTGTGTAGATTGAAAAATATTTGCAGAAATTGTTTCACTACATATTTCATTGTAGATACAATGCCACTAGCAGCATACAGTAGACTTAAGCGATAATCAAATCTTTTAAGAGTGGTCACTATGTGGTGGATTTGAAGTTTGTTCTATTTGCATGAGCAGGAGAAAAGAAATAATGAGTAACACCTTCCCAATTAAGAAAAGTAGATATTGGAAAATTCAAATGAATTACGAGAAATATCTCAGAAATTGTTAACTGCACAAAAAAAGGCATAAAGTGTGCACTTTAATGAGATGTGCAATTTTTGTGTTGTAATATTTAATATATCTTTTACTGTTTACCAGTTACACAAAAGTCATTGAGAATGAAGATGACTTCTGAGACTTATCCCAGAAAATTCATGATATACATTTAATTTGTCATGAAAACATCTTAAACATATGATAATTTAATCAAAATGGTTCAAGCCATTTTTAATAAAAACAAAACTTTTCATATTAAAGGTGGTTTTTCTCATCTTTGGGTTCCATCCTTGGAAGACACAACTTCAATACCAAGTTTGGTACTTAACCAAATTTTTGTTTTTGAACTATGCTGTTCACAAATACACTGAAAGATATTCGTACAGATACCACATATATTTAATTCAAACAAGATACTAAAGGAACCGAAACTAAATAAAAACACCAGAAGACACTATGAGAAAGCACTGTTGAACAACCACAAATACCACAGTAAGAAAAGTGAATAGAGAAACCATGAGTAATCCATGTTGCATTTCTATTGCAAACATATAGAAAATTGTACGAATTGTTTGTAGAACACGGACTAGAGAAATACGTGCAAATGCATCACATAAAAGAAAAGCAAGTAGAAAAGATCATTTGAATGTAATACGTTCCATGTGTATTTCAATTATATGAATTATATCTAGACATACAAGTACAGAACTGCTGTGAATTTAAATACCCCACTCCACCCCTTGATCGCTATGTGTATTCTCAATTCCATCACTTTGTATTCCCCGCACAAAGGTAACGGGGGCAACTACGCCATTCCAGGAGGCAGTCATGTGTAAGTGTACTGACACGTGGTGGGAGATCCTACTACACAAGTCTGCAAGGAGGAGAAATGTGAAGTGAGGTGCTCTGTACCCAAGGACCATCTAATACCTTGATTCCCTTATTTTATTCTTCTATGAAAAGTAAAGAATCTGTACATCAAAGTAATGTTTCTTTGCAGGCAGCTATTATATAGGATAACAGAAAGAGCCAGACCACTGTTAATATAGGATAACAGAAAGAGTCAGACCACTGTTATGCAGGATAACCTGTTATTGTTATAATTGTAACCACAGATGTATATGCCTTAAAATAAAGATATATAAGTGAGGTTGCTTAAAAGTGATGGTGCATGGCCCCAACTTTAACAAGGCAACATCATGTTCCTAAACCACTACTTGGTAATTTTACACCTACCCAGGTTTCACTAACGTGTTTCTGATTAAACATTGTTTTTAACCGCATAGGCAATTTTACAAAACAGAGCAAAAAAAAAAATAAATAAATAAACGAGACTGCCATTCGTCCTGTAAAAAATGGGGCAGTCTCCTTTTTTACAGTCCTGAGAATTTTTGTTGGGACACGAATAGGTCCCATCTTTGCTTGACAAGTTAAAAACTTACCTACATATGTTGCCATTTCCTGTTGTAAGAAATGCCTCACTTATTGCCATTGTTTAGCGCACTATGTGAACAGTAAAGACAGACCAAGTTTGCCTACTCAGTGTTGGCAGCTGATGTGCTGTGTTGTTATTTGCGTGAATTTAAGCTATTATGCCTAAACGGAAATGCAACTTCTCTTCCAATTTAAAGGGAAAATATCCTTTCCCCGAAGAGGGAGAGAGACAAAGCTTAATTACGAAGTTCACTGTAAAATTTGCTGAAAAATTAATTGCTGGGACGATTCCAAAGAAGAAGTGCATAATAGATGGGTTGGAATATTTAAAGTGTTAAAGGAGAAATACATAAATTTAAAAGCCCTGCCTAAAATTTTGTGATCTCTGTATCCCAGGGTCGAATGCAGGAATTGAGCGTTTTAAAAAATGATTTATTATTGGTGAAGTGATAAAACAAATGTTTTAGAGAACACAATTGCTAATGCACTGATTCTCAAGTGTAATCTAAACATTCCATGTCCAGACATGTACGATGACTTGTTACACAATAAGCAGTAATGTGATCAAATTCACTCAGGTGAAAAATAAAAACAAAATTCTGGTAATATGAAGGATCTGTAAGTGCACTTCACTTAGGTATTAATAACCATTGTTCTGGTGCAAAGTGCATTTATTCAATATCATGTTTCCTTCATTCTGATGTTATGTTAATACGATTTTCAGAAAGTAGTGACCAGTTGATGAGCCTTTTCAGGTGTCCCGCATTTTAACGAACAAGAAATGGTAGGCTTAAAAATAGTGTAGTAAGACAAGTGAATTTCTGTGTATCTGCTTCAACGCCCTTTACCTGCGTATAAAACAACACAGATTAACATGAAATAATATTAACTCTCACCACTATTAGTGTGTAGCCCTCTGTAGAAGACATTTTTCCAATTTCAGACTATAATGCCGGGATTACGATGCTCTTAACGTGATTGTTGTTGTTGTTGTTGTTGTTGTTGTTTTCTCCTTCTTCTTCTCCTTCTTCTTCTTCTTCTTCTTCTTGGTTTTTTGCCACAGAATATCAAAGGTTTATGGCCACACAGGACAGGATCGATCGATGTTTGCCTCGAGACGAAATGTAGCAGAGAAAACACGGATGCCCGGATCGCGAAGAAAAGGAGCGAAACTTCATCTTACAATTAATGAGGTGTCGAAGTAAAATATTGCGCAAATGTGTATCAGCAGTATGAACCAGAGAGGTTATATTCCATGGGTCATTGCCATAACGCCTCACGAGTGTTCGTTAAGTTTATTAACGAAACGTGTGTAAAGAGCAATTAAAAGGAGGTGCTTGATGTCTCCGTAGCACAGATTATACCAGATGATCGACTCTGTGTTAGAGGATGATGTCAAAAATGGCGCTGATGTCGCTATCTCTCACCGCGGCACCGGCACGAACTAACGATCCGTCGATAGTGCAGTACGCCTCTATATTGACCGAGCAGCCCTACATCAGGACCTCCTAAATACCGGTTTGGTTTGGTTTAAGGGCGCTCAACTTCTAGGTCATCAGCGCTCCTAAATACCGGACCTGACACTGTGATTCAAGATGGCGGCCTATGTGGTGGGAACTACTTAGAAATAACTCGTCTACCTTAGCCGGTAGACGAGTTATTTCTAAGTAGTTCCCACCACATAGGCCGCCATCTTGAATCACAGTGTCAGGTCCGGTATTTAGTGAATATGGGCTGTGTTACACACAAAAAACACTGTCTTAAACATAACCTCAAGTAAACAAAAAGGGATGCCGTTTAATATTAAACGATAAACCATGGGCAATGAAATATATAACCTTAAATATCATTCATGCACTCTACAGGTCTACATGCCTTTATGTAACTGCATTACACACTCAAATTACAAAGAATACAGACAAAACTGCAAGCAGCATGTTACTTAAATAAAACAGAAGTGTTGACATTGAGTTGACTCAATTATTAATCATTGTTTACACTGTTTTTCACATTTGTACAATGTACATAATGTTATATACCTACAAAAAACATACTATACTGGATGGCTGATATACAAATGCTGCCATTTAGAATAATTAGCTACCTACTAAATTCATAAGCTTTAGGGTGGAAATTTGCTTTTACTATTACTGAAAACTTTTGATTACTTAGTTTGCAACAACATATTACTCAACACTTCACGACACTTTATTTTACAGGGGGAATCCATAAAAGCAGATGAGATATTAAAAATAATAACCGTAAAACAGCACTGTAAATGAAATACATATATGAAATACGTAACCTTAAATCAGCATTGTAAAGCAACATTGTGTTAGGTTAGGTTAGTGTTGTATATGAGTGGGGTGACAGAGTCCTGTTATCCAAATATTTACAATTTGGGCAGTGTTTATGCAATAATTTCAACGTAAATGCATTAATCAATCATTGTAGCATATATTACACTCGTTTATACACATTTATTAGCCAAATATCCGCCGCATAAGCGAAATAAAACGACTTCATCGCACGTACGAAATTTTCTCATAAATAAAACACGAAGCTTGAGCGCACAATAAAACTTAAAAGATCGTAATCAGCAATAAAAACTGCATCCACTGTACTATGTTTCATTCGTTTTCTCGAGCGGCCGAATTTGTAAATATTTACCAAACTTTGCTATAGTCTACAGTTTTACATGCAGCAACATAACACGTTTCTTCTAAACTACAGCTACACATTTAAATTACAAAGACAAAAGATAATGCAGAAATACAAGCAGCATACTACTTACATGAAACAAACTGTTGGTGTTGCAGATGCCACTAATTGAGTTCACTCGAAATTATTGTCTTTCATATTCACAATGCTATATATACACTGGCAACTAACACACATAACGCTGCGATTTATAGTAATTAAATACTAAATTTAGAAGCTTTACGATGTAATTTACCTTTTGTTTTAACTGAAAGTTTCTGATTTTTAATTTGCATCCGGGAATGCAACAGTTACGGGGCATTGTCATGTTTGAGGTTAGGTTGTAGTATGGCAACAATAAAATACACTACTGGAACAGTTTTTCTTCAACAACCACTGACCACTGTAATCGTAACACAAATTGTACTTGCAAACAGATAAATAACCACACTATACGGCTAATGTAGCCATAGTCTTAGATGAAACACAATAAACATGAACACGGCACAGTCAACACGTTATTAGATTTATTCCCGTTCCCTATACTGCCCAAATAAAACTTTTGAAACACTCGCTTTGCTAATATGAAGACAAGCTTACATAGGAGTTATTATAACAAACAATAACTCAAAGACAGAAAATAATACGAAAAACAGCGTGTGGAAACACCTCAGAAATCACTCCCACCAGCCGACGCCATTTTTGTACAACTGGGATGCCACCGTCAGGTCCGTTAATCTAGAGGGTCCTGCCCACATCCGTCCCTCCTTCGTGCCTATTCCGCGCCAAAATCAAATGCCGAATTTCTTTCTTTCGAAATCACAATTCGCGCACTCGTGAATTGTTTCCGGCACATTTTAAATTTTCACATATTAGCGTAATACGCACTACATGGGCTACATGATTCTTGTCCAAGTAACTGATGTAATGCATATTATGCTAATATGTGAAAATTTGAAATGTGCTGTAAACAATTCATGAGTGTGCGAGATGTGACTTCGAAAGAAGTTCAATCAACTCCTGAATATAAGATTGGCAAGAAGAAGCCAGTTCTAAACTTGACATTTTTTTATATGTATGAATATTTATGTCTTCAATTAATCACAACTTTAGTAACCTGATGGAGAGTGTAATATCACACAAATTGTTGAGATTATGCAATATATTTTTATTTTATTTCTCTCAAGAATTTCAAAGCTTACAGCAATTATAAGTACACATTGGTTTAATGGCAGAGGAAAACAGGAAAGAATAGCACAAGGTTATGTGTAATGCATCTTTTCTTGTACACAGTAAATTAGTAATAATGTTAAAACAAACTTCTGAAAGATAACCTTAGTGACCAAGAAATAAAAAACTAAATAGATTCTAAATGAACATACACTAACAACTATGTACAAAAAAGCAGCACGATTTCAAATAGAGAACAAAGAAGTCATGTTAATGCCTATGTTTAATAAGAGTTTGAAAAGCAATTACACTTTAATATGTACATTATTTTCTGCACAAGTTTATAAAAGAATGTATTAAGAGAAAGACCTGACATTTGAAATAGTCTCTATGGCATTCATAGTTTATAAAATGTTTAAAATTAGTACATGAGACAGTGTCAGCAACCAAGCAGTATGAAAATATACATAATACATATAACGCTATCCATGGTAGGTGCTGCCAAATCTAATTATGCTCTCCTGAAACAAACCACAGGAAACAGTGCAAATAATTCATCAGTATTTCATATAGTTCATTTCAAAACGATATCAAGTCCCATCGTATTCAAAATTTAGTTAGGTACAATTTCCTACTCTAAGCGCATATTCTATAGTACTACTGATCAGTTCAAAACATATTAAATTCTAGTTTCCAAGCCTACTTAATACAACGCAGATTTGTTTCTATATTGTTAGTGTGACTTGGCTGCACACTGATTGTTGATTTTGTGTATGTGCCCTGAGTGTTTGAATGTGGCTGAGGGCGAGGATTTTCAGGCATAAAAATTTCTAGCACAGCTTCCTTCAGAAGGGAAGTATCCTGTGTTGTAGATATACAGCACAAAGAAGGGCCTCAAGCCCAATTAAGGAGACCTCTGAACAAAATTAAGCAATCTGTCATTCCCAATGGGACGCTGAGAACTATATTAGTTAAAATGCATCCATAAAAAAACTAATATTTTCTTGTATATATCTCTAACACAAGAATAGCACTGTTGTAATTATACCCCAAACTATTAAATGATCTCGACCAAAAACAAACTGTCAAATAGCTATTATACTTCACCTAGTGCAATGTCAAAAAGTATATTTACATTTAAATAAACATAACTTAACACAATGACAAACACTCTGAATAAATTGAGCAATTAATAACTGAGTAAGAGTATATCTAAGATCATTAATTACAGTTTTGTGGCTAAAATTCTGTTTCTGGACCACATGAAAACTCTGTTTACACCCGCGCTGCAAATATAATTTTAATGCAACACAGAACCAAATACAATTGTAACATCAGCTGTATGAATATTGAAAAGAAAACTGTTTTCACTGGTCCAATTATATTTCAACATGTTTATATGAATGGCTAAATTGAATGACAACATTTGGTTTTTTCAGGATACTATAATTTAGCTGGCCCATCACTAACTATAAAATATCCTGACACTTGTAACACATTCTCTCTTCATTCTCAGCAACTATTGTATGTTCATTGCTGAGCAACAACACAGATCAAAACTTCTCTAATTTTGTAAATGCAACATTGTAGTATCACTTATTTACCATGAACTTGTTTCTTTATTTCAATATTTTTACTTATGCTGATGTTCACAGTCCAACATATTGGTACAAAGCGTTGTATACAACAAAAGAGCATCGTGGGACATTGAGAGTTGGATACAATTTTGTTGCATCTAATTTTTTAATCAAACAACTTGAAAATAGCTAAATCAGCGTCAGTAACAAAGCAATATGACAGACTGTGCAGGCAACATGTAGTCAGTTGTTTTATATGTATGGCTCATGGTTCTTTTGCTGTGATGGGTGTTTTAATAAAACGTTTAAACTTTTTCTGGAAGATTCATTAACGATTTTTCGTGACCATTACATAGCTAAATTTCATAAATAATAAGAAACCCAGTTAACAGTGTGTTCAAATTTTACGTTATGAAATGAGTTCAAATCTCCTGTCCATGCAAACTAAGATTAAAACCATTACAATTGTACCTTATCTCTTTCGCACTGTAATAGTTTGTTCTCATTTGTGCCCTAGTGTAAAATATTGCCTTCTACAGGAAGTAAACGCTTGAGAAATAAAGTTTCTCTAATTTGCAGAAAATTGCCATAATTTTCCAATTCCTCTAACCTCAATTTGTTCTGTAGCAGACCCAATATACCATGACCGTGCCCACAAACGTCTTTTACTTGTAATACATCTTTTCTTCCTACATAGACTCATGGAAATATATCGCGAACCTATACTTAATATACTAATCGCTAAATTGATATTTGCTTCTGCCATGTTTATTTTTCACACTTGCTACGTGAACTGTCATTTGTGTTGGACCAAAATTCATCATAGTGTGACAGTCACTGTTTCTTTTGTGTACAATTCCATTGGATACAAAAAGTTTGGTCAAAACAGTTGGACCGTGGGATACCGGCTTTAATCTCATCTCAATGGTTCTCCAAAGAAATTATTTTCTTGTGAAGATACCATGAGCTATGTACCAGTAACATCACAACAATATTAAGATAGTGCTGCAGACTGAAACATTGTTGTTGTTGTAGTGTTTAACGCCCGCTTTTACTACTACGGCACCGCAGGCGGTGACACTGATGATACATGGAATGAAGATGGAGCACCGGTGGAATGAGATGGCGGGGGAAACCGGAGCACCCGGAGAAAACCCGCCCTGACGCCGCTTCGTCCACCACGAATACCACATGCGGGTCCCTGGGATCGAACCCGGGCCGCCTAGGTGGTAGGCGAGCGCGCTAACCGCTCGGCCACGGCGCCGCCCTACTGAAACATTGCTACAACTTATGAATACCAGACATTTTACCACATCTTTCATTACTGAAGTTTGTAAATTTAAATTATTTTCTTGATAAAACAGCAATATGATTTTACAAAGAATTTTATCTTAGCATGTGATTCTAGGCCATGTCATAATGCTGTACCAACAATATTCAGATTGTGCGCACTAATCTCTCACAGTGACAAAATTGAAGAAAAGATAATTTACTAAAGATGTAGCAATGAGTCTGCCATTGGGTTATTGTAGCAAAGTGGAAAATCTATTAAATATAACTTACTTCAAATGATGAATGAAGGAAATCTGTGCCACAGTCCTGAAGATGCACTTCTGGAGATGTCGAGCACTGCAGTAGTTCATTTTGTAATATGCACAGTTCTGAAATTCAGAGAATGCAAAAGTGAATTTAATATTAAAATGAGGATGAAAAGGCTTTCAATTCTAGTCTTCTAACAATTACAAAGATAGGTTTCAGAATGGACTTTTGTTGCTGACTCATAGTTCATGAACTATCAAGTTACTATGCTATTTATTATTAATGTTATTCTAAGCAGAGTAGATTCGAACTTCAGCTGATTTACAAAAAGTAATATTAGTCAAGTCCATACCAACACAGTTCTATATTGAAAATAAGTAATGCAGATACATTACAATTCAGGTTATGTCATGATTTAACTGACATCATTTTACATTTATGTATTTAATACATGAATCATACTTACCAACGACCTTGTAACAATAGATTTGTTACCTCTTGCCGCTCATACACTCTAGCATATATTTAAAATCTTGCAAGTTTTACTAATACAAGAATATTCTTTCCAGATTTATTTTCGCTCCGCTGCCGTTTATAATATCATAAACGTTAATCATGTTTTAAAATCAAAATCACCTTTAAATTACGTCACTGCGTGTCGCATCGCCAACTTACACTACATTAAATTACGAAACTAGATCTGTAATGTATTCATATTTGCTATGGACTCAGTTCGGTCATTAGCTAATTCCTTTTATTGTATGATTTATTCCTTCATTTTATTGTTTTATTCAGAATTTCCTATTAAATTGTTTCATAAAACGATACTCCCATAATAACGAATATTGGCAACACTGGTACTTGCTCTACCTCCATTGACATCCGGCAAAAAGAGATATCTGTTGACAATAATCTGTTATAAAATTGAAGTGCAGTGCTCGAAATGTACCTTTCACTGCGGTGACCTTGACAGAACGACGTAGAACCGGAAGTGCCTATTCCACTCGGCACCCACTGGTGATTGCCGTTGGTGTATTTTAAATAAGTGGGCCGGTGTTACGGCAACTCCGAGTCACATTTTCGAGATTAAAGGGATCTCAGCTCTACAGGAGTGGATTTCTCGAACCGCGGTGATCGCACAGTGAGTGAAGACTGGTCATAAAAGTCAGAGAGATGAGAAACGTGCTCAGATACATGACGAGCAGCATCCCTCCAAGTGAGAACCACAAGTGCTGAAGAAAGTGCAGCCTCTTTGGCTAGTCGATCTGCATTTTCTTTACCCCAAACATGAGCATGTCCAGGGATCCATAACAAATGAATGGTATTTCGCCTCTCTATGTGTTATGAAACTTCCAACCTGCACAAAACCTCCCACCAGTCCGCCCCCTGTGTGAAGACTGGAGCAGCCGATGCTCCGAAAGGTTCTCAAAGTGTCAGAACAAAATAGCATTGTGAAATTGGAAATATAATGTGCAGAGCGCAGTGGCTGATAAAGAGACATTTGCGTTGTCCAATTTATAAATACGGTACCCGCACACTAAGGGGTAACGGAACCGTCGGTAATGAGGTGGATGAGTTGAGTCACCTAGTCGAGTGTTGAGCCAAGAAAAGTAAAAACCGTTGTGATGTAAAAGGGCCCCCGCGTTGTAGATCGGAAGCCCAAACAGCCGCCTAAGGTTGATGTACGGGGTTGACAACTAAATAGAACAGCAGCATCGGAAAACTTGCCATGGCCTCCAAAGCACGGCAGTTGCCAGAAAAAAAAAACGATAAATAAAGCACAGGCAAACGAATATAACCAATTGCGTTATAAAGTGGTAAGCGCTCGCTTAAAAGATGTTTAAGGTACAACGGTGTTTCACGAAATTGGAATAATTTAACAATAAATCTGACTGTCGTAGAAGAAAGAGCCTGCCCAACTCCGAAAATGCCCTTTCCATAGATGCTTTGCCACTTACTCTGAGTATGACTTTGCCTATGCGATAAAGTACGGAGGCAATCTTCCGCTACCACACCTTAGGAAAATGAGTGATAACAATCACACCGCAGTCTATCTTAGCCCTACATAGAGATAAATATATGTGATATAAGCTCTGGAGGTGAGCCCCCAGGTATGTCCTAGTAAATAACGGAAAAGGTTACTAGCAGCTGTTAGGGAAGAATGAAGGTGAATCGCCTGCGATTTCCATCCCAGGTTATGCTCTAGATGCAAACCTAGAAATCTGACGGATCTAGCCAAGGGAAGAGGGTGTTCCCCAATAAAAATATTTGCAAGAAGCAGAGGCAGGCCGCGTTTAAAAAGTACCGTCACACATTTGTCAGGATTAACCGTCAATCCCAAGTCACTGAGTGTCCTAAGTAGGATATCCAAACTGGCCTGAAGTAGATTCTGTGGCTGATGTACAGCGAGGTGGTTCATGAGTATAAAATTAAATCGTAGGCATATAACAGGAGTTGGCTGTGCTGAAGCGATAATTCACCAATGTATGAATGTACAGGATAAAGAGGAAAGGACAAAGGGAAGTACCCTAGGAAAGGCCATGGGAACTAAGGCGTGGAAAGTGTAACATATAACTAGGATGAAGGTAAATGCGGTGATCTATCAAGAGATTGATAAAAGGTGCAAGGAGGGAAGTCGAAAAGGTGAATTGTCGTAAAGAGTGTATTCAAATTCCAATAGAGATGGAGTCATAAGCATGGAAAGTATAAAAAAAGTTGTCAAAAACTCCTCGGTGATGACGCCAAGAGAACCGACCGCCAGTGTAAATTGGAGCAGATGCATAGTCGTAAACGATTTTCGAAAACCATACTGTCCCTACGGCGAGAAACCTATCGTTCCACATAAAAGGACATCCAGGAAACAACTATTTGCTCGAACAAGTTACGAAGCACGGAGGCGAGTACTATCGGTCTATAATGTGCCGCTTCCTCACCCGGCTCGGCCAGTTTAAGAATAAGGGTCACATAAAATGCGTTCCAAACATAGGAAAAAAATCCTATGGTAAGGATGTTAGAATAACAGTCAGTAAGAAGGTGGAGGAGATTTGCTGGAAAGTATCTGATCATGTTATATGGAATACCGGCTGGACCGGGTGTGCAAGAGTGAGAGTTTCTGAAGAGTCAATTGCAATTCAATGAGCGTCACCGATGAGGTTAACTCCCGCTTCCCAGGAGGAGAGGGTGGCTCAGTTGGTTAGACGCTGGCCTACTGATCCCAAGGTCGCGGGTTCAAATCCGGCCCAGGCCGATGGTTTTTAAGTGTGCTTAAAATGACAGCTCCATGTCAGTGGATTTACTGGCATGTAAAAGAACCCCTGCGAGACGAAATTCCGACACACCGACGACGCTGATGTGATCCTAGCAATTGACAGCGTCGTTAAACAACATAATTTTTTATTTTCCAGGAGGAGACTCCATAGGGTGGGAGGATGGGCCTTCCTCCACTGGACGTTCGGCGACAAAGTCCGGAGTCACAGAACATGTAAGGTCCATTGAGCTTGTACCACATTTCAGATGACGAGACGCGGGGTGACAGTTGGGAGCAAAAGTGCTGACAACCAAGGTGCTTCGCTTGTTGTAGAGTCTGTCGGGTTTGGGCGCATTATCGTTGTGTGGACGAGTATTGGGACTATGTCTCAAAGCTCATCCAATGCAGCAGAACAATACTGGTTCCACGAGGGGGCTTCGCAATTCGTGCCGTAAAGTACTGAGAGAGGTGGCTAAAGTGCTTACTGAGCGTGGCATTAAGCTTGGCATTAAGTGTAGCATCCAAGAGCTTAGATGGAACAGATGCAGTTTGGGTGGAAGTAAGATGAAGAAAAGCGCTATCCAACTCCTGCATGAAGTGTGTCCAGTCATGCATTTTCGGTCGTAACGGGATATGGCGTTAGCGTCACATTGTTTGGTTATCTGCGTATACTTGTGCACTTAATCAAAATAAGTTATTTTCGTGGCGAGGCCTAAGGTAACTACGACAACTTTACAATGTCTGGTTGGAAAACAGCAGAGGCGTGGAATGGAGAAGTGCTTAGTTACACTATTAGTGTTTGACGTCTGAAAAGTATCCAGATGATATCAAAATTGTTATTAAAGTACAATTAAAACTTTTTTGTCAAGTGTGAATCGCCGCTGGTCAAAATGTAATAGGCATTGCAGTAAATGTTTACAAACATGCACGGTGGCTTGACTATGAGCTTAGATTTCCTGAAACAATATATAACTATATAAGTAGCACTTCAGCAGCTGGTAACGGTCGACCAAGGAAGTAACTGAGTGACAATAGTGCCAAAAGTAATAAGAGGACAGTCCAGAAATTGCTACAAAATAGTAGTCCCGAAGAGCTTTTGTTTACCACCGCAACAAGCATACGAGCTGCGGGGAAAAGGGATGCTGCAGTTATTGTTGAAGAATTATCACAAGCATCTCCTCAAAGGGCAACGAAGTTGAAGAGATTAATACTAATGCACAGCCAACTAATTCCGCTTACTAATGAAGAGGCCTTGGCCGTTTTCTTGATAACTGTCTTACTGTCAACTAATATAAACTTATTCGGTCACAAAATAAACAGCGAAACTGCAACATCTACCCTGCGTATCATGCTCTTTAGAATATACAAAACAGTTCCTGTCCCCTCAGGAGGCTATTATCATTGGTGAAGTAAGCACTGAAATAGAATTGTAGGCTGTTCTGGACCATAAAATTGAAGGGTTAGATACCACACAAATCGATGTGTTAAAGAATGCTCTAAAAGTCCAACTCATTCGGTCATTAACGTTAATTTGCAAATGGGGATATGATAAGTGCTCAGGACACAGCACATACAAACAGTCAGTTGATTTGTTATCAACTTCAATCGATAAAAAATCAATAGAAGTGCACCAGAAACTGGCTATAACCATGGTAGACGGGAAGGTGTGTAATGGAGTTTCAGAAAACAAATTATGTCAGAGGTGCTATATTTCGGTAGTCCTTCAAGGGATATGGATAAGGACCATAGTTCTAAAGAGAGCCATCAAGTAGAACTTAGAGAATACGAGTTCGGTTTTTCAACATTACATGATTGGATTCGCTGTTTTGAATGCCTATTATATTTTTCTTATAGACTGGAAATAAAACAGTGACAAATCAGAGGTGCAGAAAATAAAGAAGCAATTGAAATGAGAAAAAAGACTATTAGGGGGTGATTTAAAACTGAAATGGGACTATAGTGGACAAGTTCAAAGTCAAAGCAGTGGTACGAGTAACAATGGAAACACAGCAAGGAACTCTACCGAAACACCAATAAGAGGGCTTCAATCACAGGAATATGTGATGGTCAAATTCGGAGATTTGGTGTTATCTTAAAAACAATAGCGATTGGTTGCGAAATAAATTGGCAAAAATTTTCAATACACATGCTGATACCAAGAAACTATATATGGAACAGTACCTGTGCTATTACATGATACCCACATTACACAAACTTTAAGAACACAGTGTTGAAATTATCAAATACTGCTTACTTCCTATTGGACAGATGTCTGAGGAGGCGCAAGAGGCACGGAATAAACACCTACGAACATACCAGAAAGGGCATACCAGGAAGAACTCTCGAAATGCTACAAATGATGATTTGTTATCCATGTTACTTGTTTCATCTGATGCAATCATTTCATCCCTACGGAAGCTTCCTGTAAAGAAGAGCGGACAGTTCCCCCACTTCACAATTCCTCAACTGTATGAAGTTTTGTTGTATTTATTTGTAATTAATTACATATTGTATTCAGTTTCATGTATAAAGCATACAATAGTGATGACGAGGTGAAGCCAACAATTTTTAGTATGTGCTACCTGACAACACGAGAAAACCCTTTGTCAATTATTCACTGCAAAACAGGCTACACAACATTAACAAGCTGAGTCTTTGAGAGTGTGCAATGTAAGTCTTTGCTTTCCAACACTCCCCTTCACGAACAAGGACGAAATGAAAAACATAACTTTCTTCGTATACGTCTCAAATGGTTTCTACACACGACAAGCTTCCAAGCAGGGCTTTGGTGAGAATATCTGCATCTATCTCTTCTGTTCTGCAGTAGGCAATCTTGATGCCTCCTTGCGTCACGGTTTCCCTTATGAAGTGTTCCCTGATGTTTATGTGCTTTGAACGAGAACCAATTATTGGATTTTCTGCTAGATTCTTGGCAGCCTGCTTATCATTTAGGATTAGCATATGACTGTACTTTAGTTCAACATCATTTGCAATTTGTTTCAAATGAAGTGCCTCTTCAGCAACATCCATCAAATATACATATTCTGCTTCTGCAGTTTATAGGGCTGTTCTTTGTTTTCTAGATTCCCAACTAATGACTGAACCAGTAAATTTGAAACAGTAGCCAGTGTATGATTTGTAGTCCACAGGGCAGTATCCCCAGTTCGCATCAGCATAGCCAATTATGGGCTTGCCAAACCTGGTGAAACATGGTCCTTTTAAGTACCGTAGGACCATTTTGGCAGCCGTCCAATGTTATTTACCATAACACTGATTGAACTGATTAAGGGAACACTGGGAGTGAAAGTTTTGTCAAAATTGTCAAAGAGTCAAAAAGTGTGTGTGTTTTTGTTTTACCTCAAAATGTTCCTGAAACTCCGGTGCATTTGGACCAGCTAACATTTTTCATATCCCCACTCCATGTGGTCATTACGGCCCTTTCAAATAGCGCTCTTCCCTTAACGTACACAGGATGCTCCTATATAAAAGCCTGTTTTTCTCAAAACTACATTTCTGTACATTCCAAAAGAAGGTCGCGCCTGAGTTCTGCTTCAAATTCAATGAAAATTTGCAAACGCATTCATAAATAGCAGTTAAACAAAAGTATGATTCAATATTGATGGTATCATTAACATGAATTCCAAAAACTTTTCTTTTGTATGAAAAAAATCAATACTTTTTAAGATTAAATTTTCTTTGCTATTAAAAAGATATGTACAGCTTAATCAGCGAACGTATTTGAAATATCTCTTCATACAATTGTTACCCATGTTTTAGAGTATCAGTTCTGCCAATATAAATGAATTTTGAAAAGTCAATAGACGCGAGCTCTATTTTGAAAATGTGCCTATTAAATTCATAAAATAATTTATATATCCTAAACGAATTATCCAATTTTAATGAAATTTGGTGTACCTCCTATACTCATATAAATACAAACACAGTAAAAATTTCAGAAAAATCTATAAAAAATGTGGAACTTTCAAATTTTACTCCCAGTGTCCCTTAAGATAGCTTACAGCATGAGTGATATCTGGTCTTGTTACGACAGATAAGCACATAAGGTTTCCGACAAGTTTCTGGAAGGGAAGATTTTCTTCTTCTCTTTCATTTTTGGTTAGCTTTAGACCAACTTCCATCGGTGCATTTGCAAGTTTAGTCTGTTAAGTTGTAACGCTTGAGCAGATTTTCTATGTCCCTGGACTGACAGGTTTTAATTTTACCATATATTCTCTTGAATTCAATACCAAGACAGTATTTTAAATGGCCAAGATTTTGCATCTGAAGTGTTTCTATTAGATCCTTCTTGAGGTTGCTCACATTCAATTTATTTGATGGGGTAGTCAGGATGTCATCGACATATACAGTTAGTATAACTTTATCTCCCCCTGTTCCATATGTATATACTCAAGGGTCTGCATAAGAAGATTGGAAAGCTAAACTTTTCAATTTAGAATCTAGTTTGACAAATCATTGTCTTCCTGTTTGTTTTAAGCCATGAAGTGCTCGTCTGGGAAGACAGACTTCTTCGCTTTTACAGCAATTCAAGTATTCTAACATTTTTTAGCTTTCGCATAAATTGTTGACTGAGGGTTGTCAACCTCTTCAACCATGATGGTACATAGATGTTTTTCAAGTGAATCTAGGACTTTCATGTATATCTTTTCTTTTAGTTCTCCATTCAGGAAAGCAGCTGATACATCTAGCTGATTTATCTCAATATTTTCTTCCACTGCTATACCAAGAATAAGTCTTATAGAACTCAACTTAGCAACTGGTGCTAAATTGCTTAGAAATCTACTCCAGGGCATTGTGTAAACCCTCTTGCAACCAATCTGGCTTTTCAATGTCCTAGAATTCCTTCAGCGTCATGTTTAGATTTTAATACTAATCTGGAACCTACTAAGTTCCTATCCGTTTTCCTTTTAATGAGAATCCACGTTTCATTTTCCAGGTGAGCTTTTATTTATTCCCTTATTGCTTTGTCCCAGAAACCAGAGGATTCATCAGATGAAGATTCTTCTTCAAAAGCACAAATCATTGCACTGTCACTTGTAGCACTATCCATAAATGTCTGTATTACTGGTTCATCACATATTGATTTAATGGCCGGCATATTTTTGTTCCGTTGTGCTTTCAGTGTTGGTGGGACATAATTTATTCGTAACTGGGAGTCATCTTGTACTGGTGTCACTTGGTTGACATCAGAATCTTTTTGTGTTTCCTTTTCAACAGTTTGACGTTTCAGTTCTATTATATTGTCAAGATCCTTTTCAATAGCATCACTTTATAGATCTGAAAATTCTTGACGATACATTTTGCTGAGGAGTTTTACATGCCTTGTCACAACCATTTTATTTTGATCAGGCATCGAGATTCGGTGTGTTTTTGAGATTTCTGAATAACCAACGAAAATTCTTGGTTTTGCATTGGTTCCAGTTTTCCTCTTCTCGGATTTTTGTCCATGATATAGGTAACTGATCCAAATATATGCAGATGTCTAACAGAAAGTACATGTCCAAGCCATCTCTTGAAAGGCGTTTCATGCTTTATAGCCCTCGAGGGTGATCTGTTGCAAAGATAGTTGGCCGTGTTTACAGCTTCTGCCCAAAATGTTGCAGGTAGATGTGCATCGATGAGAAGGTATCTAGCCTTTTCAAAGAGAGTCGTGTTCTCCCTTTTACTTATTCCATTTTGTTGTGGAGTATAAGTCGTTGATAGTTTTCTCTTTATTGCTCACGCTTTTAGATATTCGCTGAATTCTTTGTTGCAGTACTGTGAAGTTTCATTATCAGATTGAAGTGCCTTTATCTTCTTTCAGTGAACGTCTCCACTTCGTTCTTCAATTCCTTGAAGCAGTTAAGAACTTCAGTTTTTGCCTTTAAAAATAGACTCGGCAGTATCTGCTGTAGTCACCAGTGAAGGTGAAAACATACTTTGCTTCACCATGTGATGCGAATCGCATAGATCCACAGACATCAGAATGGACAATTTCTAGGGGTTCATTCGATGTGTTATTTTGTCTGATTGGAAATGAAGGTCTTGTAAACTTTCCTTCAAAGCAAACTTCACATTCAAAAGATCAACCACTCTTGAAGTTTAAACCATTTGCTTTTTCTTCGCGAAGAGCCAGTTTTAGATCAGCTTCATTTGTATGTCCTAACTTTTGATGCCATACATGTCGGAACACAGGAAAGTTTTTTTTTTCATTTTATTTCTTCTCTTCTTTAGGTTTTATATCATACAAACCATTGGATTTCCTAGCTTTTACTACTGCGTATCCAGTTTGGTCTGAGATAGTGGCTTCTTCTTTGTCGAAGGTAACAGACTAACCCCCTTCTGTGATTTTTTCCAACAGAAAGTAGATTTACGGATAAATCTGAAACATATAGAATATCTGATAGGTTAACAATTACACTTTCATCTGTGTTCAGTTTTGTCATGTAAAATTAATTGCTTCAGAAGCGTAGATTTTCGAGCAGGGCCTGAACTTTGAAAATTCTTCTTCAGTGTATCCTGTAACGGGGTCGTGACTTTGGGCGCCCTTGTATCGGGTTCTGGACGTTGGGTGCCGGATCTAGGTAGGCATGAGAGGATGTTAGTCGGGCGCGAGGTTAGATGACAACACAACACAGATTTTTACTAAGTTTATTATTCATCACTTCATTTGCCTCGAAGTGCCGACCTGAGCAAGTTTCTGGTGTTTCGTTCTAAGATTGCTATCTGCTTTACTTTACACTAATCACAGTCTATTTTCATACCTCGACGTTTCTTTTGGCGCGAAGCTATACTTATTTAGCGATACGAGGCTCTCCCTCGTCGCGACATCGCAACACAGACCCAACTGTCAGCTTCTACGTTATTCTCTTTATATCTCACCCCCGCGCTTTCTCTCTAGTCCCGTTATGGAGAAGGGAACAATTTTCCCCCAGCTGTGTCCTTGGACTTCTGGCAAAATGTCCCTCGGCTTGGGATGACAAAAGATTGTTTGTCCCGTGGCCTTCAGAAACTCATTCAGGTCAACCTACTTCCGAACGGCAACTTCTTTGCACAATACCAAGTTATACTTATCTCCAAAATCTTATATTTATGTACATTCTTAATCTAAAATTACAAATATATACATAAAAGTTCCCGTCTCAATCCCATACATCTTTTGAGGTTAAGCAGTGCTTTATTTGTTTTCATTCTGGAGGTGAAATCATAAGAATTAGTTCTGATTTTGATTTTGAATCATCCGTTTCCCATTTCATTTTGTCTTCAAGTTTGGCGTCATTTGGCGGGTTTGTTTTTTCTCCGGTCTCATAGCAAAAAAGTCCAATTCGAGTGAGCACGGCTTGTGCTTGCATTTTGCGCGTATCATAATTGCCTTTCTTTACAGGTGCGATACAACAAACATTGATCTTTGTAGCCATTTTTATAAACCTTTTCTTTTGGACATACAATTTTTGCCTAGTAAAAATAGCGGATACTTACGTAACCAGCCAAACAAAAAGTAAGATAACTAGGTCTTATGTGTTGACCAATTTGTCAGAGATCGATCCCAGTAAGAACGAGAATTTCGTTCCTGATACGGAAATGTGTTTAGGAATAGAAGTGTATAAAGAAGTTTAAAAACTGCAGATTGCCCAAAAAAATAAGCTACTCAAAGACAGATGCAGACAATGTTTCCAAATATGATGCATAAAATTGAGGAAGAGGTACGATTTAGATGACACTCTCTTGCCATTACTTTCTTTGCTAACACTGAAGAAAGCTTTGTCAAATGAGGGAAGAAAAGCTGCACCGTCGCTTCTCCCTCTAGCCATACAATTGCCCAGGATAGTGTCGGACGAATACTCAGTTTTCTTGCAGCAAATAGATGACCAATGACGAAAATTACCGTTTATCAACTTCCCTCAAAATTATCACCTGTGCTGAATCAGATGAATTTTGGGGCCAGTTGTTGCAGTTCAAGAACTGTTCTGATAACATTTTATTTAAAGACGTTTCTTAATTTAGTCTTTTTTGCGTTATCTTTACCGCATTCCAACGCTGGCTGCGAGCGCATTTTTAGTAAAACGAACCTAATTAAAGTGAGACACCGAACTCTACTCACAACATCTACAATTAATGCTTGTGTTTTAGCCAGTCACTGTATACAAAATAATGGATTCACTTGTGAGCGTTTCACACCGACCGAAAATATGCAAAACTCTCTACGGTTCAAGTACTGAGTCACATTCAACACAAGGTGACATTCCTTTGGAAGAGGAGGAGGATGCTGACGACATTTTCGTTTTATAGTGACTGACAAATCGGCGAGTGTTTATTAATTAATTAAGTTATTTGCTTATTTATTTATTTATGTATTTATGTGTGTGTTTATTTATTTATTTATTTACTTATTTACTTATTTATTTATGTATTTATGTGTGTTTGTTTGTTTATTTATTTATTTATTTGTTTATTTATTTATTTATTTATTTATGTATTTATTTATTTATTTATTTATTTATTTATTTATTTATTTATTTATTTATTTATTTATTTATTTATTTATTTATTTATTTATTTATTTATTTATTTATTTATTTATTTATTTATTTATTTATTTATTTATTTATTTATTTATTTATTTATTTATTTATTTATTTATTTATTTATTTATTTATTTATTTATTTATTTATTTATTTATTTATTTATTTATTTATTTATTTATTTATTTATTTATTTATTTATTTATTTATTTATTTATTTATTTATTTATTTATTTATTTATTTATTTATATGTTACTGTAGTATTTTTCCAAGTTGCACTTCAACATTCATATTACATATTTTAATATCATTCAGCGCTAATATTTTTCCAGATAAAGGCATGGGCGTCGCGAAACGGGGGCAAGGGGTTGGCCACGGCCCCCCTTGGAAGTTGGTGAACTTAATGTGCTGTCAATTACACACAATTAAACTATTATTTTAATTTTGATGTAAAGAACAATTTTTATTTAGCACAAATTAATACGGTTATCTGCAACAAATATTATAAATTTTGACAGTAAAATAATGATTTAATATTATATGATTGCAAATTTCCAACATGCGCCCCCTCCCCCCCTGGAAAAAAGTCTGCTGACACTCATGGTTAAATGGAATCATAATTTTAGATCTTCTAGATTCTTTACCGTATTCCTCTTTTAGTTTCATCCATAGTTGATTACATGTATAGCAATGCCATAAGAATGTAGGATTCACCCTAATATTTGCGTTGCTTACTTGAAAGAAGCGCGATATGCAAGTTTGAAGTATCGAAAATTCTATTATGTATATTTTCAAAACAAAAACGTGATAAATACCGTATTTTATCGCGTAATCCCCCCTCCTTTATTCTCCAAAAATTTGCTTGAAAAACACTGAGGAGGGAATTTTGCGAGTGGTGCTTCTAGGAATTCAGAATGGAAGGAAAACCATGTAGTATTATATAAAAGTTATAGTGGTATACAGCAATTTGGGAAGGAACTGGATACATACCACGGTTTCATTGGGCCTACAATGTATTGTTTCATTGTTTCTTTTCTCTGACTATTCTGCGGTCTCACTTTCGTCACTATCATCACTATTTTCATTTATATTTGTCTCAGATAACACATCTTCATTTTCACCATTCCACAATATGTCGTCGGAACTATTAATGGCATAAGAAATACCAGTTGTTTTTTTTTTTGTTTTTTTTTTTTTAAACTCTGCTTAACAATATGGCGACTTGTAACAAACTGACTGAGAATCACGTCTGCAACTTCACATTTGAATTTTACGATACGTTGTGACAATGGCAATACGAGTATTTTTGTGGCAAGCACTACATCGATTGTTGTCCTTGACAGACACCGCTGCATCGATTGTTGTCCATTATTAAGTTATTTGAAGACCGCTCCAATAAGAACGAATAGAAGAGTTTAATAGGTATATAATTTTTAGTGATTAAAAATCAAATTGGAGGGAAATATGCGAGGGGAGGGGTTTATGCGATAAAACACGGTACACGAATGCGACTACTATATGTATATGACTATATTAAATGTTCTGATTTTTATATTAAATCTGTTGCAAGGTCTCCTGAGGGAAAACACGGTCATTCTCTAGCGTGCATAGGGTACGCGCGTTTTTTGATTATGGCAACACTGGTTGCTGAGCATGAGGAGCTTCATGAGTTGAGCGTTAAACAGGTGATGGTGTATGTGAATAAAGTGCCGGTATATTTTATGGATTTTTTGGACGGATTTTATGAGGGTTAATGTAAATTAAAATTAAGAACGCTGCAACGTGTGATAATTTACAACTGCTAGCGACAGTGCAGACATTAGCAGTAGTGGCGGAGTGCATAGGGCTGTGTAGAGAAATCAGAAAAGTTGCAGATTACTGTAAGTGATAAGGTAATAAGTTATGATTATTTGCGTGATAGGATTTAAATTGAAATCAAATAATGCATAATTCTGTGCCATAGAACTGTTCTGTTGATCGCTTGCAGACTGTAATGAACTACCATAATCAGAACCGTGTATTCGCTAGATGCCAGCCACAAGCAACTTAATTACTACGTTTTCATGGCAAATTCAAGTCGAATTGAGTTGTTTTTCCGGATTGAACACTGCATGGTCAACATTTTTAGGTACATATCAAACTTTTGCCCAAACATCCCTATGTCATGCATTGTTACTCATGTTGGCGGAGGCCGCGCCTTGTCGAGTGATTAGAACGTTCGCTTCTCATCAAAGCGGCCTGGGTTCGATCCCAGGCAACCACGTGTGGGTTTTGTTGTGGACGAAGCGGCGCTGGGGCGGGTTTCCTCCGGGATCTCCGATTTCCCCCGCCATGTAATTTCACCGATGCTCCATGTTCATTTCATGTATCATCAGTGTCACTGCTTCCGTTGCTGTAGCAGTAAAAGTGGGCTTTAAATACTAAAAAAAAATAAAGTTCCCGTTTATGAATGATCTGGCGGGAGAAATTGAAACAGAAGTGAGGACTGGATTATTACATAGTTGTTGGCAAAAGAGTTTATGACGTGGCCAAAACAACTCTTTTATTCACCAATTATGAGGAATATATTCATTGTACACCATTTAATATCATAAAACACAGTTTCTCACAATTATATGCAGTTATAATTAGCAATTTGATTAATTTCACGCTGGGGTTACACTCGTTACACCTAATTTATCATGGAAGTACCTTCACAGCTGGCCATATGTTGTCAAAATTGAGGGTCTCTATGCAAATCATAGCCAGAGAATGTTTGGATAATCTTTAGAAAGGTTCCCGCGATGAGTTGGTCAGAATTTCGGCTGTCCCATTCGGCAGTGTGTACGAATGGTCACGAAAGTTGCCGAAGTTGCTGTGTTAATGCAACGCTGCCAACAGCAAAATGTCCCTAGGACTTTGTTGCCAACAGTAAGTTTGAATGTTTTTGCGGGAGTCGTCATTATGCTATTGTGCTTGGTACAAGAAAGAAGCAATGGCCATCCCAGCGCATGGGGCTCCGTAAATGGATTTTTTCTCCACTCGAAAATAAAAAAATAAAAAAAAAATAATAATAAAAAATAAATAATTAAATAAATAAAATCAATAAATAAAAAAGAACGATAATTAATAAAAATAATATAAATAATATAAATATAATAATATAATAGTATTAAATATAATTAAATATTTATAATATTTTAATATAAATTTATAAATTTATAAATAAATATTTATATTTTAATATTTAAATATTAATAAAAATAATATAAATATAATAATATAATAGTATTAAATATAATATATATAATATAAATCTAATAACATTAAAAGCAATAATATAAAATAAATAAACAAAAAAGATAAAGATAAAAGATAAAGGTAAAAGATAAAATAAATAAACAAAAAAAGATAAAGATAAAAGATAAAGGTAAAAGATAAAATAAATAAACAAAAAAGAACGATAAATAATAAACATAATAAAAATATAATAAAAAAATATATCCCACTGCCGAGTGTGACTTTGCCGAAATTCTCACAAAATCATCGCGTAAGCTTTCCTAAACAATATCCATTTCGGCTCATAATAATAATATAATAATAAAGAAGGAGCCAGCGTATCGTATAATAATAATAATAATAATAATAATAATAATAATAATAATAATAATAATAATAATAATAATAATAATAATAATAATAATAATAATAATAATAATAATAATAATAATAATAATAATAATAATAATAATAATAATCCATAATAATGGATTAAAAAAAATAGTAAATCCATTTCGGCTCATAATAATATAATAATAAAGAACGAGCCAGTAATAATGTATGGAGTTGCGCTACGCGATAGCGGCGTATGTCATTGTTATGTTACTGCCAGATTGCAGGTGGTTGCATCACGTGTTAAATAAAGCACGTGTCAAATAAATATCGGTGTTTAATGTGTTGGCAATGAAAACTAGTGTAGTGTAAAAAGCAATGTTGGCAATGTGAAATAGCGTGTGCTGAAATCTAGTGGGCGATTGTGAAACTACTGCCGGTACTGCCAGCGCATGCGCAGAAGGCAGGGAAACTACTGCCGGCGCATGCGCAGAAGGTAGGTTCGGACACTTAGAATCTGGCTGGCTCTGGCTGGCAGAAAGGGAACGTTTGTAAAGATGAGCCGAATGTTTTTTATAAGCAGAGGAGTGTAGCAGTGGTTGCTGTGAACTGAGAGAAGTGCAGCCATAACATCATTGAAGGTAAAACCTAGTGGTCGCCAAAGATGGTGGGTATTCTACTAGTCAAGATACATGTTCCAATTTATTCAAGACTTTCTCGGGCTTCGAGCCAGGTGTAGTGATGAAGAGCCATCGTCATTTCGGGAATGTGCATCTCTCCCATCATCAGGATGATGAATGACTAACAAGAGTGAATGGACCAGTATATATGCTGTCCACTAGTACATACCTAGCAGAAAACACCAAGTCTATTCTGGAGGTGCTTTAATGCTCTGATGGAATCTGTGTTTCCTGAGCTGGTGGCTCTCCAACTTAAAGGTCGGCTTCCAGGATGGACTGAACTGCAATCTGGCATCCCGGTTTGGTGTGCTCTTCTCGGAGGAGATGGACAGAGCCTCCTTAACCCCCCGTTCCCAGAAACTGCTACATTTTGCCACAGTGGTCGTTTCCTTGAAGTTAGCTCTATGGTCTTTTTCAAAGCAGTGTTCCACCAGCCCCGACTTTTCAGGCTGCATTAAGCGTATGGAGAGCTCATGCCCCTTGACTCTGGTAGTAATTGTCTAGCTGGTTTGCGCTATGTACGGGGTCCCACATTCACAGGGGATGCGGTATTCCCCTGGTACATTAAGGTCCAGTTTGCCCTTTACTGGTCTCACCAGGTGTTTGATGTTCATAAGTGGTTTGTGGATGGTCCTGATATTGTGTCGGATAGATTGCCGGTATATGGGATGCAGGCAGTGGCAGTCGGCTTGTCTGATGTTTGTGGTTTTCCTTCCAATATGTACATTGGATCCTCAATCACCAGAGTCAAGAAAGGAAACCACAAATGCAACAAACATCAGACAAGCCGATTGCCACTGCCTGCATCCCATATACTGGCAATCTATTCGGCAGTATCAGTAAAGTTCTCGCCAGACACAATATCAGGACCATCCACAAGCCACCTTTGAAGATTAAACACCTGGTAAGACCGGTAAAGGACAAACTGGACCTTAAAGTATCAGGGGTATACCGCATCTCCTGTGAATGCGGGACCATTACTACCAGAGTCAAGGATCATGAACTGTCCATACGCTTAATGCACCCTGAAAAGTCGGGGCTGGCGGAACACTGCTTTGAAAAAGATCATAGGGCTAACTTCCAGGAAACGACCACTGTGGCAAAATGTAGCTGTTTCTGGGAACGAAGGCTTAAGGGGGCTCTGTCCATCTCCTTCGAGAAGGGCAGACTGAACCGGGATGCTGGATTACAGTTCAGTCCATCCCGGAAACTGGTCTTAAAGTTGGAGATTGACCGGCTCAGGAAACAGATTCCGTCGGAGCATTAAGCCACCTCCAGAATAGACTTGGTGTTCCTGTTAGGTACGTGCTAGCGGACAGTAAATATATACTGATCCTTTCACTCTTGTTAGTCATTCATCATCCTGATATGGGAGAGATGCACACTGCTGAAACGTCGGTGGCTCTTCATCACTACACCTGGCTCAAAGCCCGAGAACGTCTTGAATATGTTTGTCTCCAGGAAAGCTTCAGATCATATTTTATGTTCCAATTGTATAACTTGTTCAATGTCCTTGAGCTGAGCTCACAGTGGGATCAAATGAATAAACAAACAAACAAATGGAAACACAAAAATGGTAGTGGACTCAAATCGAGTTCAATTCTGCATGGAAATGTATTAAATATTTAACATTGTTGGACTGTAAACAAGCATGGAGAGCACATATGTTGAAATATGCGTTTCTAATAGGGAAACAAGTTGGAAAAATGGTGTTGCATGCACTGAATACACTTGAAATAGGGGTTAATGCAGGTTTTCTCTTCTAAGAGCAAATAAAAGTGAAGTGTGCATAAATGTTGGTATAATATAAACATGCGCATAGTATGTGCAAAAAGAAAAAAGAAGCAAAACTTTAATTATGTTAAATGTGATCCAGTGTTTTGTTTTATGTCTGGTCATTTATGACATTCATGCACACTTTGCCAATATTTGCATATGTTGTTCCCTTTTATATCTCCTTATTGAAAACACCCATTACTTATTTTATGTGTGTATTCATTGCATGTAACATCTGTTGCTTTTCCAGCTAGAGTAATGGTGAACAAACCTGGACCTGATTTGTTGTTGTTAGCTAATGATGGGTTTCTGATAATGAAGCCATTAATCCTCTTGCTCTCCAATATTTTTCACTGATGGGGCACTAGAAGTGGCTGGGCATATTTGAAGGTGGTCTTGGTCCATTTCCTCTTGCAGATCACATAGAGGACAGAGTGGTGAAAAATATATCCCAATTGTGTTCAAATGTTTTACCAGACAGTCATGTCCCTTAATTAACCTGAAGGTTGCAACTGTTGTTTTTCGAGGATACTCAGGAATTACTGTTTAAACATTTGGTAGTTCCCATCTTATGTGTTTTGATTTTTCATAGTAATATTCTGCAATAATTTTTTTTGAATTCAGAGCTGCCTAATCTTTTAGCTGCATAAAATGGTAGAATAATTAACTCCGGAACATTTTACCCCTCGAGTCATATTTCATAATTTGATGTTGAAGAGAACAATAGCAGTAATAGTAATCGCCTTTTGGAGACCACCATATTTTTATGTTTTGGCGGTTACGTCACTCTCTCACAACCCCCAGAATGTCTGGAGGACCATACAAGTTATTGGTTTACGGGTCTCACCGTCCTGACCGGAAGAGTTATCAAAATAAATTCACAGACCATATCCTGTGATTACGAGTCAGAGGACGCATTACATGCCATGACAGGTCAGCATGTTGGGGGCTAAGAGTTTATAGAGAAATGGAAATGTTGGAAAAATAAAGAGTCCCCAGGCCCCGGGAACCCTAATAGCATCAGGGTCGGAAGAGAACAAGAGATGACCAAGGTAAGGTCTTAAGGTTAGATAGTATAGCTACAGTGAGGAGCATAATGCCAGTAAGAGGAAGTAATGTTCTGCTCAGCAATGGTACCTTGTGGTCGCCATCCACATATCCGCTAGACACCAGTAAGATGAAGTAATGTTCTGCTCAGCTTGGGTACCTTGTGGTCGCCATCCACATATCTGCTAGACACCAGTAAGTGGAAGTAATGTTCTGCTCAGCTTGGGTACCTTGTGGTGGCCATCCACATATCCCCTAGACACTAACCTGATTTACTTCACCTTATATAACTAATCCCCTCCAAAACCACTATTACCCCAACTTGTTCTGTTATTCGAAATTCACATTTCAACACTCTCCATGCTTTTGTGATAGTGGTGTTTTTCCAGGTTTGTGTAATGTCTAGCTGTGTTATTACATATTATGTAGTTACCGGCTGACATTTAGCAAATACAGTTCTGATGTTGGTAGTTTGTTAAGCAGTCGTCATTGTTAATAGACTCATTGGACAGAATTACCAAATAAAATAAGTCCATTTAACATTACTACACTTAACTCTTAGCGGTCGTATGCACTGGTAAATGTTTTTGCCAGCTGGTCATAAGGGATTCCTAAGGGGAAGATTCATGCAATAAGGACCTACTACTTAGAAACCCATAAATTGATATTCCTCACCAGATAGCATAATCGGACAGACGTACTGATTTATTCTACTAGTTGGTGCTGTGCTCTGAACCAGATATTTGCAGTCAACTAAAAAAAGAGCAGTTGAGGCCCAAGATTATGTCAGTCAAATGTTGACATACAACCGGAACGGCTGGCCCACTATGTTGACATAGTGTCGACATGCAACCAGTAAGGATTAATGGTATTGGCAACCAGGTTAATTACAGAAAAATTGAGTGGCAGATAAAGTTTTATTTACCAGGCAAAGAAAGCATTAAATGTAGGCCAGCTGTAAAGGATGCTGTTTTCAAAGATGTGCTTAGGGGGGCAATAAAGTCAGTCATGCAACATATGGGAAATGAAAATACTTGTAATGCCATATAATTTGCAGATGTTTATGAAACAAAGAAAAAGTTCCATTATAAAGGTATAAACCACATAACCTGAACTAACTGAAAGCATAACCTGGCACAATACAGAGTTTGCCTTAGGCAGCTTTGGCCAAGCATGCTCCTTTGAAATATGCAGTCACATCAGAATATTGGTTACCAACATTGTGGTACTTTAAATGTATAAATTGGGAATTGTTTTTCTCTTGTTTTATGTTTCTTCTCCTCCTCTTGTTCCATTTATTCTGCTTCTTTTTCTTCTTATTACTACTATTATTACTACTACTACGACGATGACTACGTGATGTTTGTTGCAAATAAGCTATTTGCCCCACGTTAGGTTGCCAGTTAGGTTGTGTTCTGTACACTAGTGGATATTCAATCCACAATATCACCTCTTGTTGTCCCTGGCCTAGCTCGAGCAATGTTACTCTTATAACTCTGGGTATGCGTGGGTTGTTTCTGAATGACAACACAACTTTGTAATGTAAATCAGGTTTAATAACTTCTCGAATTATGGAGAAATTGCCGACCCCTGTAATATAAGAATAATAACAATAAATCTACTGATTAGGACTCTTAGACCGGTGAATATGTGCATGCTTCCAGTTTTGCACGTGGCGGGCAGAGACTTCTGGCTGCGCTGCAAAAAGACGCAACTGTCTCACTGACTGAGTAAGGAATCTCTCTCACTAGCGCATCATAGCCAGTCGGTGAACCTAGCATTACCCGGAAGTTTAAACAAAGTGACGCTACCTAGGTCACGTAAGCACTGTAGCTAATGACTTCTTGCAATAATGATACCATTATTTTGGCTTCAAAATGCCCCCGTTACATTATTGTATTATCCCATAATAAAATAATGTATACGTTCTGCCTGAAAATATTGATTTTAACTATTCGCAATCGATCGGTAAATCTCGTGTCATATACACTAATATACAATACTTGACACAAATAATACCTAACAGGGGCTCTATGACCTAGCTGTCGACGGGCCCTTAAACCCTACTCACTCACTAATACCTAACAGAAACCTGAATATTCCGTAGAATACATGTATACATGTACTATCTTTCACAAAAGGAAATACCCATCTTCAGTGAGACCTGTGTGAAGGGTCACCTAATTCTCAGGCGTACCTAAATAGATGGTTGAGAAGGAAATCAGTCACATACGTATGCTTCCTTTGCTGTTCAGAGGGGATGGCAGCCATTGCCTCACCTCGCAACTTTGAGAAGCGATATTTCAGCAATCACTCTAAGTTAAAGTGTAAATATTGCAAATTCAAGGTTACTACGTCTGAAGAAAATATGTTACTATTGGGTTCTGATTAAATAGTGGACCAGAAGTAGATAACGATGTCAATATTGAGCTCTTTGCTGACCAAAGTAAGCTTGTCCATGCTCAACTCCTGTGCTTAGTGTTAGCCGAGAGCATTAAAACACTTCAAAGCGAACCCAGAGAGACTCCGTGAACGTGGATCAAATCCCACCCACCACATATTTTTTTTTCTTCCCTTCCTTTCTGCTTTAACAGGAACGTCGTGATTTATATAACCTGAGCCAAATACGCTATTATACAATATTATTATATTGGAAGATATCGATTACAATTGCTGTAGACAACACAGGGAATACACCTACTTCAACTGTCAATCATTCTTCCACAAATATATAATATTTTCCTTTAAATAACCCATATTCAGCGGTATTTTTCTATAAATGTCGATGATTTCTACCATGTTAAAGAATTTGCTACCGTCGTGTACTGTCAATGGTTCGTTAGCTTACAATGGATTATAAGAAAGCTCTATATCTTGTTCATGTTAAAAAATGCACAAAAACTAAAACATTATAATAAAATAAATATTTTAGAAAATTAAATCCCTCGGCATTATTAGATTAATTTATAATTTTTCTGCACTAATACAACACAAATATCATACTGTGCTAGAGTAACACAAAACATAGAAGGAAAATGAATGTAGTGTATCACATACCATATGAAAGAAAATGGGGTATCAATGATCACAAAAATGGATAGTTAAACGAACCTGATGCCAGCGATTAAAGTAGTTCATGATGTATTAAGAATGAAACAGAATGCAACTCTGTGTAGATTACCTCAACCTGAAGCAACCTTTGGGCCTGACAGTGTTGTCATTTCACTTATTTCCAAGGACTACACAATGTTGCCATGTGCCCATACACTCAATTGCTAGACCTGTACCTTTGTCCTGATTCTGAATTCCTGATAAAAAGCTCTGGAGAACTACAATTGCTGGTTAATTTTCCACTTCAGAAAATAATTATGCAGTAGGTGAGGTTTGAACCACTGTCATTCAGTACTTTCAACCCCTAGGCACAGCCACCCAAGGACTTTGGCTATTTGTGGGTCGGGCAACTCGTGCTCTATTCCTGTTGTATTAAGTTACATTCTCTCTCTGTAAGCTGGCAGCAAATTTCCTTGCAAGGCTGTAGGTTCGTAATACTATTAACATAACTTTAAATACTTGGCTTTTGTTTCTTGATGTTCATTTTCATCTATTTAGAAAAAGAACATTGTCTAGAACAAACATTGGTATCATAGTGTTCAGTGTAGATGGTAAGATCCTTAAGTTGGCTTTATTAACAACAAACAAAAATGAAACGATTAAAGTTGTATAATAATATACGTTATAGTTGATAGACATTTGAAAATACTACTGTTCAAATTCACGTCTATACATGACGGAGGATTGATTTAGTGATGTAATACATTTAAAGTATGATATACCTAATAGATGTTATAGTTCAATAATACTAACTTCATAGTCAAACCCTCCATCTTCTGTTGCACTAGATGCCTGCTCCGCAAACTTGGGTTTAGAGTCTAATTTGTTTGTAACTTTGGTTTTGATTAAATAGTGGACCAGAAGCAAAAAATTATGCCAGTGTTGAGCTCTTTGCTTACCAGAGTTAGCTTGATAATCCAGACTCCATTCCTGTACTCAGTGTTAGTTGAGAGCGTTAAAAGGCGCTAACACGTACCCAGAGCGGTTCTGTGAATTTGGATCGAATCCCACCTACCGCACAATATCCCCCCTCCCCCCTTCCTTTCTATCTTAACGGGAACATCATATTTATATAACACAATTATATAGTATCATATTGCTGCAGTACGATTGAAATTTTAGAACTGAAAGCTTTAGAAGATAGTGATTGCAATTGCTGTAGACAACACAGGGAACATGCCTACTTCAACTATCAATGATTCTTCCAGAAGGCAATACCTAATATTCTCCTATGAATATCCGCATTCAAAGGTGTCTCCATAAATATCGAAGATTATTTCCATGTTAAAGAATTTACTTCCGTCGTGCACTGTCAATGCTTAGTTAGCTTACAATGGATATAAGAATGCATTATATCTTGTTTGTGTTAGAAAATATCGACATGCACGAAAGTTACAAGGTTTCAGGCACAAGAAAATAAGAGTTATTTTAGAAAATTTAATCACTCAGCATGATTACACACATTATTACTTAATTATGCAGTAATACTACACAAATACCATGCTATGTGAGAATAAGTCTCAAAGTGTCTAAATAAAATAAATTGAATATATTGTTTATTATGGAAAAGTATTTAATACTATAATATATGGTATAATTGTTTATAAAAGTGTATTATTACAAGAAGTGAATGTCACTGAAAAAATTAATGATATATTAAACATAACATGAAACGGTTGTGGGTTATTTGAATGTGAAGCAAATGTTTGCAAATTGCACCTTGCCATTTTGTTCCTTTTGACCTATTAACTCAGATTCTGAACTATGACTTTATTCCAGTTCTTCATTTTGGATAAAAAAAACTCTAGACTAATTAATATATTTGTTAATTTTTTATTTCAGAAGAAGAAAAAAGAAACTTGCGGAAGGGAGGAGTAGAAATAGCAACAACTGGCTCAATTGACTCCTAACAGTAGCATTTAACCGATTTAGGCTATTCCTCAGTAAGGAGATCTGTGCACCTTGAAAGAAAGAAAAGTTAAAGAGTTGCAAACAGATTCGATTGTAAACCCAAGTTTGTGGAGCAGGCGTCTACTGCAACACAAGGTGGAGGGTTTGACTATGAAGTTAGTATTATTGAACTATAATACGTATTAGGTATATCATATTTTAAATGTATTACATCACTAAATCAATCCAGGGTCAAGTATGTATGTGAATTTGAACACTAATATTTTCAAATGTCTATCAACGAGAACTTACATTATTATACATCTTTTATTGTTTCAGTTTTGTTTGTCGTTAATAAAGCCAAATTAAGGATCTTACCTTCTACACTGAACACTGTGATACCCATGTTTGTTCTAGACAATGTTCTTCTTTTCCTAACTAGATGTAAACGAACATCCAGAAACAAAAGTTTCTGTTAAGTTATTTATTTATGCCAACAAACTTACTGTTGGTGTTTTTAAACACACAAGCAGTGTGTGGGCAAAGTTTGAAAGGTAGAACTGGAACTTAAAAATTCAATGCCACAACTGGGATTTAAACCACAGACCTTCCGCTTAACAGGCGGCTGCTCTAACCTTTGAGCTATTGTGACAAACTGCCAGAATGGCATTAAATTCTCAAACCAGTTCGTATTTCTCCTGGTAAACCACAAACGCAGTCTCACATCAGAGACAAATTACCCCAATGGTGACTTACTATTGTAAGTACTTTATGTCCCAGGATTAAATAACCTTCAGATGGTAATTATTATTTATTTATGCCAACAAACTTACTGTTGGTGTTTTTAAACACACAAGCCGTGTGTGAGACTGCCTTTGTGGTTTACCAGGAGAAATACGAACTGGTTTGAGAATTTAATGCCATTCTGGCAGTTCGTCACAATAGCTCAATGGTTAGAGCAGCCGCCTGGTAAGCGGAAGGTCTGTGGTTCAAATCCCAATTGTGGCATTGAATTTTTAAGTTCCAGTTCTACCTTTCAAATGTATTTAAAGTTTTGTTAATACTCACAGTGATACGAGCTTGCCGCCTTGCAAGGAAATTTGCTGCCAACTTATAGAGAGAGAATGTAACTTAATACAACTGGAATAGAGCACGAGTTGCCCGACCCACAAATAGCTGAAGTCGTTGGGTAGCTGTGCGTAGGGGTTGAAAGTACTGAGTGGCGGTGGTTCAAACCTCACCTCCTGCATACTTATTCGACGGGCCCTTAAACCCAACTAACTCACTCACTGCATACTTATTTTCTGAAGTGGAAAATTAACCAGCAACTGTAGTTCTCCAGAGCTTTTTATCAGGAATTCAGAATCAGGACAAAGGTACAGGTCTAGCAATTGAGTGTATGGGCACATGGCAACATTGTGTAGTCCTTGGAAATAAGTGAAATGACAACACTGTCAGGCCCAAAGGTTGCTTCAGGTTGAGGTAATCTACACAGAGTTGCATTCTGTTTCATTCTTAATACATCATGAACTACTTTAATCGCTGGCATCAAGTTCTTTTAACTATCCATTTTTGTGATCATTGATACCCCATTTTCTTTCATATGGTATGTGATACACTACATTCATTTTCCTTCTATGTTTTGTATTATTCTAGCACAGTATGATATTTGTGTTGTATTACTGCATAAAATTATAAATTAATCTAATAATCCCGAGGGATTTAATTTTCTAAAATATTTATTTTATTGTGCCTAAAATGTTTTAGTTTTTGTGCATTTTTTAACATGAACAAGATAAAGAGATTTCTTATAATCCATTGTAAGCTAACGAACCATTGACAGTACACGACGGTAGTAAATTCTTTAATATGGTAGTAACCATCGACATTTATAGAAAAATACACTTGAATATGGGTTATTTAAAGGAAAATATTATATATTTGTGGAAGAATGATTGACAGTTGAAGTAGGTGTATTCCCTGTGTTGTCTACAGCAATTGTAATCGATATCTTCCAATATGATAATATTGTATAATAGTATTGTCACCGCGGGGGCTGAGGCGACAGTTGCGCCCGTTTCAGATTACGAAAGTGTACGTCTCGGGGAACACAAAGGGGCAGTTCAGGGACGTCGTCGAGGATCCCCTGGAGGAGTGTGTCGGGTACGTAACCAACCGTGGAGGACGATCAGCAGGGAAGCGCACAAGCAAACGAGCAACACGCGAGAACCGACTTGGCATGGGACATGGGGGGACCGTCGGAGCCATCCAATCACCTGACGCATAGTGCCGTGAACGGAAGAATGGCGGACATCATCGTGGACGGCAGGATACAGGAGAGGCCGTGCCGAGCACGAGTGAACACGAGTGCAGCGGTGGACGTGACTCGCGCGGATGTGGCGGGGGTTGTTGCCGAACCCATCGGAAGCAAGGTGGCTGCGAAGGTGCGCCAGAGAGGTCGGCGGACATGGTACTCAGTGAACCGTTTCCAAGTGCGCAGGATGGCCCGTCAACACACCAGGAAGAAGGGCACCTGGACGAGGGACCGTCAAGACCTGCGGTACTGTTGCAGAATTTCGAAGCAGGATGGCATACATCGTCCTACCCGGACCAAGGGACACTATCCAACAGCGATACCTAGGATCGTGCCTCCTGGAGAAGAGGTTCGATGGGTTAGTCCACCGGTTCGCAAGGGAGATGCCGCAGTGATAGTGCTGGTCGGGACGACCAACTCTGAGGAGGGAGCAGTGCCACCGCGCCCGCTGCATCTAATTGCCGATAACAATAGGAGCATACGAGACAATAGCTATTACATGGCGGTGCGGTTTCTGGACCGTTCCGCCACAGGCCGCCGACAACAATAGGAGCGTACAAGACAATAGCTATTACATGGCGGTGCGGTTTCTGGACCGTTCCACCACAGGCACTCCCAAATATTCTACCTCCAGAACATTCTCTCTGTCTAAGGACCTATATAAGTCGCTGCCAAGCACCGGGAAGGAGGGGAAAAAAAGACGTATACGAAGCGTTGAGGAGTCGTGCCGACTAGCAGTTCAGTCTGACAGTTCTTATTTGTGATTCGGCAGTTGTTCTGTTGCTCTGAGCTTGTACAAAAGTAATTGAAGTGTAACGTTAGCACTACGCTAACTGACTAAAAGGCAATAAAGTGTGAATAGCATTAACTGGTGTTTTCTTCATTTGTTACAGTATATTTGGCTCAGGTTATATAAATAACGACGTTCCCGTTAAAGCAGAAAGGAAGGGAAGAAAAAAAAAATATGTGGTGGGTGAGATTCGATCCACGTTCACTGAGTCTCTCTGGGTTCGCTTTGAAGTGTTTTAATGCTCTCGGCTAACACTAAGCACAGGAGTTGAGCAGGGATAAGCTTACTTTGGTAAGCAAAGAGCTCAATATTGACATCGTTTTCTACTTCTGGTCCACTATTTAATCAGAACCCAATAGTAACATATTTTCTTCAGACGTAGTAACCTTGAATTTGCAATATTTACACTTTAATTTAGAGTGATTGCTGAAATATCTCTTCTCAAAGTTGCGAGGTGAGGCAATGGCTGCCATCCCCTCTGAACAGCAAAGGAAGAATACGTATGTGACTGATTTCCTTCTCATACCATCTATTTAGGTAGCCCTTCACGCAGATCTCACTGTACCATGTTTTGTGAAAGATGGTACATAATTATGTAGACCCTTCACAAATTATAAATTCAATGGTTCTAATATAACAACACATATTTTAGTCAACTTCAATAAAATTACACGACTTGCATGATTTTTACGGCTTCCTGCATGGACGAAAGAGTTGTTTATGCCATCTTCCCAGGGGTTTTACATTCATCGCATCATTTAACTCATAGGTATGCTCACTAAAGTTTGCTACTATAACCGCAGATCTTCATACAATAATTAGGATCACTTGTTACGACCTCTTAATGCACCTGAACAACTAGTCTGATTATCTGTGGCACATTTCTAAATCTTTCTTAGTAAATTGGTTTACAAATCGTCACAGCCTTCCGCCTTATAGTACCTACTTGTATTTTTGCAACTCCTACTTTCTATGGGATTTTCTTGAAGTTTTTCTTGTACATTATTATAAAATTTATTAGCTCTCTCATACTCAACAATATCTACTTCATTTAAATCACATTTATCTAGTCTCACTCAGCTAATTCCGTAGATCCAATATTAGTGTACTCGACAAAAAATATATCACCTTCTATTTCTTCATCTTATTTCTCCCTGAAAATGATCTCCGAATTGCTATCTTCTACAAACTGTACTATTATCGTTTATCACACTGTTTTCAAGTTAAAAAATTCTATTTTCAACATCTGCGATGCAATCTCACGCATACAATCACAACATATTATCACGTAAGTTACAAGGCTTTGGTCCAATTAAAATGAAATTTCTATTATTCTCTTGATTATTTAACATGTAGCATTTCAGGAAACTTGACACTTTTTTTCCAGATGGCATTTAATAAACCATCGATTATGTGACTGATAAAACATTACTTGAAAGCCCCTACTTACCAACTCATTATGCAAATTTTGTAAACCTACTATACTATTTGCTCCTGTATATATTTACCCTTAAGAAATCCTCAGTGCCTGTGTAATAAATCTAATTGGTGTTCTTTCCTGTTCTCACTGCATTTAAATTAAAGCTCACACTTCTCTGTGTTCTACTGATAGCTCCTATTCCCCTCCCATTATTACTAATTAATCCCATGTTCGCACCCTGGTTTTGGCTATTTCCTACCATTTGTCTAGTTACATTTATAGCCTCGGCCCTTTCTAAGTTAACTGCAGAACTCCTACCACTTCTGGGTCTTTCTTTATGGCATGGAGAACATGGTCTAAATTCATTATAATTATTCTCCCAATATTCACTCCCTGAGTGACGTCCCTGCCTATAATATTGTGCCCTTCTATCCCGATTAAATCTATTTGTGTGAAAATAATTTATCTGGGCATTTCTCCCTCTGTGATCGGTAAATCTTCCCCGATGATTATGTTCAAAGTTATTCCTATTTTCCCAAGTATTATTTTCTGTTCTCGGGACGGGACCACAATATCTTTCTCATGTCTCCTGATTTCTATATTGATTATAACTTGCCCCCTGCCCGAAAAAGTTAGGCAAATTCCTATCATTTCTGTTCTCTTTTCTAGCCTGACCAGTTTCTTGCCTAGATTTGTGACTTTCAAAGAGATGTAAGTCGATCATACCAGTAACAGTGGTGGGTTTGGCAATTATTAAGTAATATTGGATCGTCTCTGGAAAGTGGGTGATTATTAAATTAATGAGCTCTGTCTCTCTCATAGGGGGATCAAGCATTTTTGACCTAGCTAACGATTGGTCCTTTTTTTGGTTGTATTTCCCATTACTGAATTCTAATCTGATTGTGGCCTGTCTACCTGCGCCCCAATATCTGTTCAGAAATAATTCTACAAAGGTCCCGAAGTTATCAGTCCCCCTTGACAAATCAAGCCAATTTGCTGCATTTCCTTTGAAACATTTGCGCACAATGGTCATTTTGTACTCCTCCGGGATGCCTTTCACCGTAAAGTACTCCTGAATACCATTGATGAATGATTTAGGGTCATCTGCCTCCTCATGCTCGAATGTTGGTGGTGTAATTTTATTCAGAATATGGCTTGGCCATGGCATGGTTGGACTGCCATTTCTGTTTGTGTTGTTGCAAGTTCTATTACTGGAGGTGCTTGCATCCATGTTGACCACCGAAATGTCAGCTGATGCACTGTGCATTGCCTCGTTTCGACTGGTGCTCTCTATGGTAGACCTGATAGAATTAATACTATTATTGTTGATCGTCATGTTTTCTGATGCCTGTTTAACCCCCTGTATTTCAGTGACTACTCCTTTAATTTTCTCATTTAGATCCTCTACATTTACAGCCAATCTTCTGCCTTCCCTCTCCGATTTATCTAATCTAGCTTTGCTGGCCTCTAATACTCTACTAGTTATTTCTCTCTCGATATCTAACTTCTGCCCATCTACATCGTTCCTAATTTCCTCTTTGAAACCCTCTAACACTTTGTGTTGATTATCAATTTTGAGTGCTAGTTCTGTCAAGCCTTTATTGTGACTTTCTTTCATCTCTGTCAAAACCTCGTTATTAGCTTTCATTTGTTCCCTTAGAATTTTATTATCATTTTGTATCTTTTCTGTTAATCCTTTGTTACTATTTTTCATTTCTTCCTTTAAACTATTTTTCATTTCATTTAGCATGGTCATAATTGACCCCCAACATATTACCTTCCATTCACAAATTATTTACATGACTTTCCTTAGGTGCACTGTTTGCTGACTATGACCTGTCCTATCTTGTACATCTATGCTACTCTCTCCTGAATCTTCTACTCCCTCTACATTTTCCCAGCTCCTATCACTAATTTCTACTTCCTGACTTTCCATATTTTCAACACTATACTGATTCAACATTATACCACTTCTCAGATACATCTACATTAGTTCCCTGTTAAATTAACACTCAGTACCTGTTTTCTCGAACGATGATGTTGCCTGATGATGCTGCTGATGGCGCTGGTCTCCCTTCCTGCTCCTGGTGGTCTCCGGTTTGATTCCTGGTGTCTGTCCTTCTTTTCGTGCTCCCACGTTGGTGTGCCAGTTTGTAGCAAATAAGCTATTTGCCCCATGTTATGGTGCCAGTTTGAAGCAAAGATGTTATGCTCCACATTGTTGTTGTCAATTTGAATCGAGCGTTCCCTTGCTGCGGTAAGTTGGCAACAACTCACTGTTCTGCCAAAGATGTGGTGCTCTGGACACTAGTGGATATTTAATCCACAATATCACCTCTCGTCCCTAACCTAGCTCGAGCAGTGTTACTCTATAACTCTGGTTATGCGTGGGTTGTTTCCAAATGACAACACAACTTTGTAGTGTAAATCAGGTTTAATAACTTCTTGAATTATTGAGAAATTGCTGACTGATGTAAAATAACAATAATAATAATACTGCTGATTAGGACTCTTAGACCGGTGAATATGTGCAAGTTTCCAGTTTTGTGCGTTGCGGGCAGATACTTCTGGCTGCGCAGGAAAAAGACGCAACTGTCTCACAGCCTGCCTTGTTGCTTAGTGAGTAAGGAATCTCCCTCACTAGTGTGTCATAGCCAGTCTGTGAACCTAGCATTGCCCGGAAGTTTAAACAAAGTGACGCTACCTAGCTTACAGAGGCACTGTAGCTAACGACTTCTTGCAATAATGATACCCTTATTTCGGCTTCATGTTTCTACATGCCTTTGGGTGTCCCCACTTTTGTTACTCCTTGTTGGTGTTTTTAGCTCCTTTTTCTTCCTCTTTCTTATTACTATTACTTGAGGTTTCTTCATGCATTTCTTTGTCACCACTTTTATTACGCAGTGTTGATATTTGCAGTGTGTGCATGTTTGTTTAGTTGGCAACACTCAAGATACTTAGTCCATGACCGTGTCAGCGCTAGCATAAGCCTATGTGCATTGTACAGGATAATATATGTAAATGAAACAAAGACAAATTTCTGTTGTAGGGGTACAAACCATCTAACCGGAAATAACTTTGATAGCATAACCTCACCCAGTTTTGCAGTAGGTTGATAACCTTAAAATAGGAATATATCAGTCAGTGGCATAGGGCGATGTGTGAACTTGGGTATGCTCTTTGAACTCGTGTTAAGTGTACGTATAGGTGAAATTTCTAAATGTTACAATTATTAGCGGATTTTGTTCTTACTCTGAATATTAGACATAATACACGTAAGGAATAATGTACAGGGGTGATTTTCATTGCCATATTTTTTAACACTTTTAAGTTTATTATCCTTTCTATCTATACTTTTGGTAGCATGCCTGAAATGCTCCACACGATGGTTTGAAAATTTGAATAATATTAAACATTATTCTGTTATAGATAAGTGCTCTCAAAAGAATACTGAGAACAGAAAATGTTTAAATGCTTGGTTTATTAATTAAATACCATTAACTTTGAAGAAATATTTTTTTTGCACAATTTTCATAGTTTTATGGAACTTTATAATTCACCAGCTGGTAAATATTAAAATTACAGAAAATCACTCTCACTATTTTTTGGCATTCTCAGTTTGTTGGGTTGATTACAAGCACTTGGATTCCATATTTGGAGCAGTAGGTTTCCAGGAAATGCAGCTTTCTCTCTGTGACACAGTGAACCATACGGAAGCAAATGGGCATTGTACATACCCTGCCTTTAGTTTCCTGGTGTTCTTTTTTCTTATATGTTCACAAGCATTAATGTTCAGAATGCTGCTTGTTGTATTCTGATACGTACAGAAGAAGTTATGAATAAGAAATTAAACTTCGCTGCCACACAAAATACCTACTGAAAAACTTAGCTTTAAACCTCAAACATTAATGAGCAAGATGCACTTTTCTGCATTACATCCACTGCATGCGCACATCGTTTGCTGTGACTGGCGTGAAGCAAACGCAAACACCAGCCAATCTGTTTCGATGCTTGGCATGATATGCTAACAGTACTAATTCATAGCTAGGGCTCGGAAGTTCATGCCCTAAAAAACACTGAAATGTGCATGCAAATATGCTCTTAAAAACTTGAAAATATGCCAGGATATATGCACTATTTAATAAAAACAATGTCCCTTTGCAATAGACAAGTCGAGTTAGTATAAATAATAAAGTTACCTTATTCCTTAGAGCTTGAAGCAGAAGTGGTCCCGCTGCTAATATTAACTGCTAAATTGCAGTTCGCAACCAACACTTTGCACAAATTTTCAACTGTAAAACATCTTGTTGTCTCTCAAAACACTTTTGTAACGTGAAAAACTTTTCTCCACGTCGCAAGATGTTATCGGGGCATATTTAGATGATGTTAACTGCTTCACAGAGACAGTCAAGTTTCTTGGTGTTACAGATGGTTTTCTTTCGAGGATGCCTCGAATATCGCGCATCTGTTTATAACCACAATTTTTTAAAATCACATAATTAACTTTCTCTTTCACTTTTTTGTCTTATGTTGCCAGGAACTGAACATGGATCACATATGATTTTTGAAAAACAGTGATTCATACAAAGGAGATCCTACAGCTTCCAATGCCATTATGACTCTTGGTAAGAAAGAAAAATGAGCACATATGAAACTAAGATCCTCTTTTAACCCAGTGCCTGACAGAATATTTTGCACAGTTTCTATTGATGAAGCATCTTTCGAGTCCAATGAATTAACAACCTCTTCGAATATTTCTATGTGCTCAGCATAATATAAAATTGCATCGACCCATGTTCCCCATTGAGTTAACACTGGTGCAGGAGGAAGTCAGATATTAGCTGCTGTTGATCTAAACAACTTAACCCTTTTAGGAGATTTAACAAAAATTCTCTTTGTGCTGGACACAAATCTATCTACCAATGGGAAATAATCACGTATTGTCTCAGAAATGTGCCAAACAAGTTATATGAATTAAGTTAGGAAAAATAGCTTTCAGAGTTTGTCCTGATTTTACCATATAAGGACCTGCATCTGTAACAAATAAAAGTAACCGGTCGTATTTGATTCCACATGGCCATAGTCCATCACAAACTGGTTCACAGTTACATTGTCAGTGGCCGACAATTCGCTCACACTAAGAAGATAAGGTGTAGTCTTTTGTTCATTATTTAAAGCACCCACAATTATATTAGCAATAGAACGACGCTCAGAATCAGGGGTTTCATCAACAGACAACCACACAAACTGATCCACTAATTCATTTTGTATATTTGACAGTACGTTATTGTAACAGTGTCCTACATAAGTCTTACACAGTGTACTTCCTTTAGACACATGTTGTCGAGTGTACTTGGCAAGAAAGTTTTTAAATGTCTGATTATTAATTTTGATCAAGGGAATATCAGCAGCCAAAAAATGCTTGGCACAAGTCATAGGAAAGTTCAGTAACCCTACTTCCTAAACACTCTACTAGCTGTTTTTGAACAGGTTCCTTGTTTGCGAGTTTTCTTATTAAATTCTCTTATGTTTTGCTGTGTTTATGTGCTGAACTATTTGAAATCTTTTCTCACTCCCTACATTTTTCTCACACACTCCACAAAACAGTACCCTATTATTTCTGTAGATATTAAGTCACTCGAAAACTCTTTCTGTAAATTAATTAATCTAGCACTCGAAGTTGGTTTTATTTTTGCCATTTGAAGAGCTCTTTAACATTTTATACGCCTAATTTAATTTGGTGGGAACCAGCTCACAACACTGTTACGTTTGAAGACCATGACACAACTACTGGTGGGCAGGCAAGCGTTGCTATAATCGTGCTGCTCAAAACGTTGACCTGCACTTCATATTTGTTGATATAAACCTCTCAGATAACGCAATGATTATTCTCTATGCACATACATATAATAAAAGGGTGGAAACAGCAGATTCACTTCATGACAACATGACTCAGCATTAGTTCTCGCCACCTCGTGAATTGCATCATCATGTACAATACTACCAATATAAAAATTTTATCCAGATGGAAAAAAATAATAAAAAACGATAAAAATCATCAAAATATGCAATATAGGAGCTATAATACTGAAATAATATGCATTTATCAAAATCAAGAAAATATGCAGTTATATGCACCATAAAATCATGTACAAATAACTAAAAATTCCCTAATTCGTGCACATTATATAAAAGCATACGTTTTTAACCCCTATGAAAAAACATGCAGATGCATGAACTTCCTAGCCCTATTCATAGCATATTGTTGTTTGAAACTCACTCCTCAGTCAGCATTACGCCAATTGGATTAGTATACATATAATAGGAAAAGTTAACTAAGGAAAACTGTCAGAGTATGCAACACATCATGCAGATCCATTGACACTATGCCCCTAATATCACTGGGTATTGTGTATAATAGCAGCGAGTCTTCTGCTAGCAGCTGTGCAGGTGTGTCAGCTGTCTCCAAGCATGTTCTGAAATCCACAGTCACATCAATATATTGGCAACCAAAAATGCTATACTTTAAATATACAAAGTGGGAATAGTTCTCTTGTTCGTATTACTTAATGCTTCTTTATGCACTTGTACATCCCTACTTTCGTAACGCATTGTTGGTATTTTTAGCTCTTGCATTTTTCTTCTTATTATAACTACTATTACTACTGCTTAATGTTTATTTATACATTTCTTTATCACTTCTTGTGTTACACAGTGTTGGTATTTGCAGTGTGCCCTTGTTTGCTCTCTTGAGAACGCTCAAGTTACTTAGTCCATGCGTTCACCACTTGTAGCGCAAGACTATCTGCTATTACTACATCCAGCACCACAATTGACACTGATGGTACACAACATGAAATGACAGGGGAAGGAAATTTGAGAAGGAATCATTTCAGGCTTAAGTTAAGGGTACTTTGTCCAGAATTTATCAGTAATGAGGGGAGGTTGGATCCCAGGAACCTGCATGTGTTGTGGTGCACGAAGCGGCATCTGGGTGGATTTTCTCTGGTTTCTCCGGTTTCCCCTGCCAATCATTCTACCAATTGCTCCATCATCACCTTTCCAATCATCCATTTTGCTTGCATTTCATATCATCCTCTTTCTCACTCTCATACCTGGTGCTAGGCTGACAAGCCACTTCCAGGTCTTCACTCTGTCCAATCCATAGCTTCCTCTGCTCCGTGACAGGTGTCTGGCCCTAGGCACTGGCTTGTAAGTCCTAGGGTGTGTAAGTCTTACATAAGGGAAAGGTAATGAGGTAAAGAAGAAGAATAGTGGGGAGAACCTGGAGAAAACTTCAGTCAGGAAGGACATACTGGCAGAATTCGAACTGCAGACCTCTTGTTCATGAGTCTGTGCCTTGTTTGTTATATAGTTTTTACCAAGATTTTCATCAGTGATAGCTATTTAGAACAAACTGATATAGTATTTCAGGACTGTCAGATACAGAAATTGCATTTTATCTAAGTATTTACTGAAAACTAAAGCATACTGTACAATTTTGTTTAGTCATTGAAGGAATTGGAGGAAAAAAAAGTAAATATTTTTGTATGATGCGCTTCATTGAAAGGAAATCTAAAACAATGTTCAATGTTGGTAATATTATAGTGTTCAGTCCTATGCTACATGGGTGTAACAGGTGATCCAAAAGACTATGAGCTGGGTGCGCTGTGTTTTGTCTGTGCAGGTCCTCTGCACTTCTCGCCAAGCGCCTCTGTCATAGAACAGCGCGGATAAAGCCATACAGCATTTTTAAAACTACTTTTAATGGCTTTACTTACCAGTATAATTATAGCAGATGCGTAAACTGGCCACTGTCATTGTCCATACATTTTTGGCACCTCTTTAGGAAATTACCCATCACTCGCCATAGTTCAGGTTGAGAAATGCTGGCAATATCCTAACAGATATTTTGTTTTAATTCCTCCAGGGTGTGTGGGTTTGTCTTGTACACTTTGTTTTAAATTATCCCAGAGATAGAAATTGCAATGTGTATGTTGGGGGACCTAGGGGGGGACACAAATTTCTACTAATAATTCTGTCCTGAAATACACTTTCAGTTGTTCTCACTGAAAGATTGGCTGTATGAGCTGTTGCAGAGTCTTGTTGAAAAAAGGCAAAATCACGCTTCCTGTCGGTTAATTGTCTAAAAAGGGGCGCAAAATTGTATTCATGTATGTACGGGCGACAACAGTTGACTCGAAAAAAAAATCATAAATACACGTTGTGCTGTAGAAAACAAATACTGAGCCATAATACACTTTGTGACTAAGTACAGGACGAAACAATAAACCACACTGGTAATAATAGAGCTTATGGCCTTGTGTATATCAGCTGCTGTTACTGTATTTGGATCTCTGTGCCACAGCTGTATGAGACACTTACAAGATCAATCTTTATTGTCATTGTTTGAATCTCTAGACTCCAGCATAACTTAGGATTTATATAAAATAATAAATACACATCTAGTGCAAATATCAGTGTAGACCAGCTGCTCTTTTGACTTGAATAGATTTGTCTGAACTATTGTTTAGGTGAATTATGTATAATGTCAAAAAAGGTCTGTAACTACATTTTTACTTTCTCTCCTATAGTAATGGCAGTGTCATATAAGATACATATACATTTGTTAAGTTTTGAGATAACTTATTGGCTCTTTCTAATTTCTTGTTTATGCTAACCTAAATAAATAGAATTGAAATATTTGGAGCTGTCTCCTATTTTGGAAATATGAAATTTTTTCAATAAAACTGTAGTGTTTTTTACTTTCTCTACTGGTAAGTAGGGGAAGTATTGTATTCCACCCAAAAATTCGAAGTCGAGATTTCACCGGAAATACATGTTTTGAGGCCCCCTGAATCCAAAAAAAAGCATTTTTAGAAAAAGGTCTGTGTGTCTGTCAGTCTGTGGACAGCATAGCTCAAAAACGAAAAGTCGGTTAAAAACCAAAGTTTGTATTTAAGTTTAATGTCGTTCAAGGATGTGACACGAAGATTTTGAAGAAAATAGCCCCACCCTAAACTACCCTTTACATGGAAAATTTTTCGAAAATTTTGATTTTCTTGAAAATGGCTCTTAACGATTCTGATTAAAATGTCATATGTTTGAGATATTTTTATGACAAATGAAATGTATATCTTGAATTTTCTGGCTATAACCCCTGTAGTCGTATTTACTCTGGACGACTTTTGCATAACTGGTAAACCGTTAGAGATAGACCAAATTATACTATACAAAAAATGTAGATCTTGCTGAAATACACAATTTATGTCTCAATAAATTTTCTTGTAGGGTGAACCATTTCGGAGATACACCTTGTTATGTGTGTGAGTTTCGGAAAACTTGGAACTTTAATGAAATGGGTCATCGTTGTTCATTTTTTTATATGTTACGTGTACAAAGAGAACGGAATCTCAAAGCTTTAAAAGATTTGACTATCGCACAAAGCCTACTGTATTCCAATATTCCCCTTGCACCTGCAAGGAAATAAGCAATAAGATAATTTGTACAAATGTTTATTTTAACTAACACGAAGAAGATATAGGAATAAGAGTTTGTAAGAATGGTTAGTACAAGAGTAGAGAAAGTCATGTGAGTGCAACACATCAGATTTTTTTATAGCAAAAGAAGCAAAATCCTTGCAACTGCAGTCAAATGTAACACTGCCAGCTTGCAAGCGTGCCATTACACCAATTACTTTATGTGGACTCTACCCTTCCTTTAACACAGACATTTGACTGCAGTTGGTGGGATTTGAACTCATGACGTTTTGCTTTGAATGGATGGCCATCCATTGTGTATTGCGTTAATGATCAGAGCTATTCAAATAGCTTTGGCTAAGTTGCCTCTGAAAGGGTTATTATATATATTTTCAAAACAAAAACGCGGTAAATAGGTACACGAATGTGACTACTGTATGTATATGGCATATGGCTATATTAAAACTTCTGATTTTTATATTAAATCTGTTGTACGGTCTTCTGAGGGAAAATGCGGTCCTTTTCTAGGGTGCGTAGGGTTCGCGCGGTTTTTGATTATGGCAACACTGGGAGGAGAGCACGATAGCGGTGGTTGTGCAAATTGATGTGGTAAACAGGTAATGTTATATGTGAATAAAGTGGCAGTGTATTGTGTGACGTTTTTCGACGGATTTTATGACTGTGAATCTAAATTAAAGCATTAAGAACGCTGCAACATATGAGAATTTACAACTGCTAGCGATAGTGCAGGTATAAGCAGATTACTATAACTGACAAGGTAATAACTTATGATTATTTGCTTGATAGGATTTAAATTGAAATTAAAGAATGGATAATTCTGTGCTTGCAGACTAATGGACTACCATAATCAGAACCGCGTATTCGCTAGATGCTAGCCACAACCAACTTAATTACTACGTTTTCATGGCAAATTCAAGTCGAATTGAGTTGTTTCTCCGGATTGAATACTGCATGGTCAACATTTTTAGGTACATATCAAACTTTTGCCCAATCATCCCTAGGCCATGCATTGTTATTCATGATAGCAGTTCGTTTTTACGTGGATCCCAGGCCATGTGGTTATTCCGGGCAACGAGGCGGCGGATGCGGCTTGAAGTCTGCATGTCGCCTTCCGGAGTATTCCATCCGTACACTCCCGTATATAGATGTGCAGAAATATTTCCGTCACCATCTATTTGCTCTCTGGCAGAGGAATCTTGGGAAGCGTTATCTGGCACTCAGTTACGGACAATCAAGGACACGGCACAACTCTCGCAGACCAGTTGCAGGGATTCCAGGCGGGAAGAAGTTGTTTTAACCCGCCTGAGGATAGGCCATACCCAGGCCACGCATGGACACCTTTTGCGTGGTGATCCTGAGCCTGTCTGTACGACGTAATATTCCAATCTCCGTCGCACATGTCCTTGGTTGTCCGCGATACGCTCGTGAGCGCCAGTCCGTTGGCCTGGGCCTTACACTGTGGTCAGTTTTAGGCAACGATCCAGTAGCTGTAAATACAGTGCTGCGGTTTTGTTACACAATTTATTTTATCAAGCAAGTGTAAGGTTATTTTATTTCGGAGATTTTAGTCATTTAGATTGCCTTATTTTTTGGTTTTTTAACGTTTTAGCGTTTTTTTACTTTGTAGCAATTTTAAGCTTCAGTTTTTAGCATTTTAAATGGAATGTTTTAATAGTTGTTTAGTTGCTTTTATCTATTTTAACTTTAGATTTTTAGTTTTTTATGGGTGATGTTTTAACACTTAACCAGGCCCTGATGTCGACACGTGGGGTTCGTGGTGAATGAAGTGGCACTGGGGCAGGCTTCCTCTGGGTTCTCCGATTTCTCCTGCCATGTAATTCCACTGGTGCTCCATGTTCATTCCATGTATCAACAGTGTCACCGCCTGTGTTGCTGTAGCAGTAAAAGTGGGCGTTAAATACTACAAAAAAATGTTGGCGGTTATGAAAGATCTGGCGGGAGAAATTGAAACAGTAGCGAGGACTGGACTGGACTATTACATAGTTGTTGGCAAAGGAGTTTATGACGTGGTCAAAACAACTCTTTTATTCACCAACTATGAGGAATATATTCATTGCACACCATTTAATATCATAAAACACAGTTTCTCACAGTTATATGCAGTTATAATTAGCAATTTTAGTAATTTCACGCAGGCGTTACACTGGTTACACCTAATTTATCATGGGAGCACCTTCACAGCTAGCCATATGTTGTCAAAATTGAGGGCCCCTATGCAAAGCATAGCCAGAGAATGTTTTTTATAAGCAGAGAGTGTAGCAGTGGTTACTGTGAAGTGAGACAAGTGTAGCCATAACGTCATTGAAGTTAAAACCCAGTGGTTGCCAAAGATGGTGGATATTCTACTAGTCATGAGCCAGGTGTAGTGATGAAGAGCCAACGTCGTTTTGGGAGTGTGCATCTCTGCGATCATCAGGATGATGAATGACTAGCAAGAGTGAATGGACCAGTATATATTAGAGCTCTGCACGGGCTCGGGCCGAGTTCGGGCCTAATTTGGAAAATGTTTGTCGGGCTCGGGCTGGGCTTGGGCTTGAAAATTAAGAGATACAAAACAATGTATTATATATTTTTTCCGAAGATAGCACAATTATCACAGCATTCGAGTAATAGGAATTCTATATGATTATTCTGCTGAAAGGCTTCAAATAATAGTGATCATAATCACAGTAATGTCATAATCATAGTAAAATTAAATAATCGGGCCGGGCACTATAACCTCTTCTGGGGCTCGGGCCGGACTTGGGCTTGGTTGAGTCCGGGCCAGGCCAAACCTAAGAATGTCGGCCCGTGCAGGCCTCTAGTATATATACTGTCCACTAGTACGTACCTAGCAGAAAAAACCAAGTCTATTCTGGAGGTGGTTTAATGCTCCAATGGAATCTGTGTTTCCTGAGCCGGTTGCTCTCCAACTTTAAGGCCGGTTTCCAGGATGGACCGAACTGCAATCTGGCATCCCGGTTCAGTGTGCTCTTCTCGGAGGAGATGGACAGAACCACAAAATGCAACAAACATCAGACAAGCTGACTGCCACTGCCTGCATCTCATATACCGGCAATCTATCTGGCAGTATCAGTTAAGGGTTATGAAAATTGTTTAAAGAATTAGAGGAAGAGCAGTATATGTAGCAAAATAAGTTGCCAAATGGTTAAGTAGAGGAAGTTTCATATTCCAACATAAAATTTGATATCAATATTTCACCAAAAATGCATGTTTTGTTACACCAGAAATAAAAAAGTACATTTTTAGGAGGAAAAAGAAAAGTCTGTGTGTGGGTCAGTAACTCTAAAACAAAATCTCAGAATGATACCGCACTTGGTATATAAGTTTGGTATCCCTCAGAAATCAACACAAAATTAAAAAAACAAAGAGATTCTTCCAACCCAAACTGTCATCTTTATGGTTAATTCTTCATTGTTTTTGATTTTCTCAACAGTGGCTCTAATGATTTTTTTAAATACTGTATGTTAAGGATATGTGCATTACAAATAAAGTGCATATCTTATATTTTCTGTGAATTGTCTATGAAGCCCTCTTCATTTTGAATTAGTTTTGCATAGCTTGTAAATCAAAAGATATCAGCAAAAACTTGCTATATAAAACATGTAAATTGTTTTAGAACATGTTATTTTTCAAACAATTGTTTTGTGACATCACCATTTCAAACATATTCTTTACAGTTGTTGAATTGTCAGATACTTTATTCTTTTTCAGTGGATAAGTCTTTGAAAAGTAGAATTAGAAAAATTTAATGCCATAGCCAGGATTTGAACCAGGGATTTTCTGCTCTAACTACTGAGCTACCTTGACAGCATGCCAGTATGACATTAACTGCCCCAACTGACTCACAATGTTGTACTGGCATGCAGCCATAGTAGCTCAGTAGTTAGAGGGACCATGTGTTGAGTGGTTCAAATACCAGTTATGGTACTGAATTTTTCATTTCTAATTCTGTCTTTCAGGGTTTGCCTACACATGGTTTGTGTCTGTTAGAACAGTCAGTTATCATTGGTTGGCCTTGCAAATGGAAATGATAAGTATTTGTTTTCATTCTCTATGTCATGTAAAGAGAAGTGAATTTCAAAGCCATAGCATAGCAGCCCACTTTTAAAAGATTTAATTATACCTTAAGCCTATTGTATTCCTCTTGTTTCTATAATAAATTGTGCAATAAAACCATTTCTCAAACATTTATCTCAGTTAACATGAAGCATCTAGAAGAATAAGTCTTTGTAAGAATGGTTTGGCTTCATTTCTACATAAAACACATACTTGGGAAAATTAAACTAGAGATGTCCAAGCAACAATGAAATATTTCACTGTAACTTCATTTCAATGTATGGTGAAACTCCACCTTCTTCTTCTTCTTCTTGTTCTTGTTCTTCTTCTTCTCCTCCTCCTCCTCCTCCTTCTCCTTCTCCTTCTCCTCCTCCTCCTCCTCCTCCTCCTCCTCATGATTTCAGTACCTAGTTCACATTGTACTTCTGACTCTTTTTCCCCATCACCTTCTGTTCTGAATTCTTTTTCACTATTATCATCATCCCTTCATTGTCGATCTTATTGCAAGTAACGCTATCACATAGCTTAGAAACAATGCTTTTACGGTTTCTAGCTTCATATTGTTGTTCTTTGTCCTTTGATCTTGGATGAAGATGGCAAAGGATCAATAATTGTCTTACTAGAGCTTGATATCTGGTAAGTATCTTCATTTTTCCAAATAGTAGGAATAGTTCTATGATTTAGTAAATGTCCTCTGTGTCCTTAAAATGAAAGGAACATAAACGAAACTGGGATCAGCCAAAACATCTTTTCTTTTCCAAAATTCTACCCATATCCTGTATCCTTTGGAAATGCATTCCTTTATGTGTTTCGCTTCTCACATTGTAACCATAAACACAATATTGAGGCATTTTATTATTCACAATATTATGTTTGTATAGTACCAAACTGACTCAGTAACACCATTACCAAAACAGCACAATAAAGTACACTACTCCTGAACTTAAATACCGACAAGAGCTATTTATAAAAAAAGTAATGGTGCAGAAGCAGCAGTAACCAAGTTGGAAATTCCATGTGCCTGCAGTGTGCGGATGGAGTTGACATATGGCTGTTTATTATTTTGCTTGCACAGCAATAATGGTATTGCACTGTAAGAAAACAAGCTTACCACTGCATTTTAAAAGCTACATCTTTCTTTTAGGAACTAACATTATTTTTGTGTTTTGTTCCCCTTGTAAGAGAATTCTCCTCCTACATGTTTCTCTTTTACTCCTCCAGTGATATGGGAAATCTTGGTTGCTATTCTTCCTTTAACATACCAATGAAGTGCTGTCAGATGCTTATTTTCTTTGTCTGAAAAAGGGTATTGTAACAGATGCTCTTAGTGTAAGTTAATACATTAAAAAGAAAGAAAATAAAATCCTCACCAGACTTATAATTATACATGTCAGTTAAATAAAAATTAGTTCTTGGAAGCATCCTTAATACTTTCCGTAAATTGACCTCCATCAGGCATACTCTTAGTTTTCACATAGTAAGCAATATGGTTCTTAGATGGCTCAACATGACTGTTTACAGTGACTCCCATAAATAACTGGACAGACTTTGCATTTCACTATGGAGTGTTCTATAAAGCAGGATTGATTATGTCTATCAATCTCAAGATACGCTCTATGTTAAGCAAAAATCATGTCATATGAATATGTACTTTAATGGTTGAAAATATGGCTAAACTAAGAGCTTCCCCATTGAACCTTATTTGCATCATTAGTTAATGACACAAAACGAGTCGGACAGCACAAAAGAGATGCTGCACAAATGAGTAGGTGAAGTTGACAAAAGAATGTTGTAGAAGCAGTATGTCAACTGTGCACCAAGGCAGTGGCGGATCGTGCCTTACAAAATAGGTGAAGAAGTTCACCTAAGCATGCTGAAAATACAATGCAAAGCAATGCAATGCAAACCACAGTCCAACATTTTTTACCAAACTTTTTGTATCCAATGGAGCTATACACAAAAGAAACTGTCTGTCACACTATGATTCATTTTGGTCCAATACATATGACAGTTTGCGTAGTGAGCGAGAGAAATAAACATGGCGGATGCAAATATGCACAGTTTTGTTTTAAAATCAAATTTAAACGGTGACCCAAACAATGTACAAAAACTGCCTGAGGAGCATTGTTCTTGACTCTTTTTTGAAGTCCATTCAAATGTCCTGACATAACACTCGCTTCATCGTAACATTGTGCAACTAATTTATGTTCATAATTAAATTATTTAAGAACACCATGCAGCAAAAGGAACAATGTTTCTGCGGACCTGTCAACACTCACATCATGAAATCCGAAAAATCGTTCAACCAATGTGCTCTCTGAATTCACGTATCTTACAATGATAGAGCACTGAGACTGTTGACAAATATCTGTAGTGTCAACTTCAACAGAAAAAAATATATGAGACATTAATTTCAGGTTTGTAAGTATTCCAAAATACATCCAATCGCCTCATTTTGCATAGATTTAGGATCACCGCTGAATATACTTTTAATTTTATTATAGTGGTTTTGGATTTCTAATGGAGTTTCAGTACACAAGCTCCTTGAAATTTCCCCGACTTAGCGAAAGCGCACTCTCATCATGACCTCAGAATGTTTACCTATATACAATGTTGGTTTAGTGATCAACTACAGGAAAAGCCTATTTAATGTCACGTTTCCATTGAAACACACATGAAAAGGTCTGCTGTTTTCCTGAAGAGCGTCAGCCATTGTTTCTTTCTTTTTCTTTTTTTTTTTGTCAAAAGCATTTAGTTGTAATTTACTTTTAAATGTCCCGCAAATCATTGTGCTTGTGAAGGGAACGGGTTATATTAATGAAATCTGTGAATCTTTCTTTGTCCCACACATTACTTTTGTTGCTAAAAAGTAAACAAGGCCAACAGAATAGCGATTGCAAACTACGCCTACTGCATAACCAAAAATAGTTATCGAGCCAAGAGCTTTTGAATTGAATAAGTCTTCCTTATTTTCTTATCCTCTCTTTTAAGGGCTACATCAATGATATCAGTGGGCCACCCAAAGTTTAAAACATCCTTCATCTTTCCATCTGGAAAATGGGGTTTCTAGCAAATTGCAAACTATATGGTTCACTGGATTCATAACAAAACAGTTATATTCCGTAATTTAAATATTAAAAGCACTGAAGTCTAGCAAACTCGTAAATTATACATAGCGTTCACAGTTGTCTAAAACACCACGTTTTAAGTTTACCACCAGCTCTTCCTCGAGGTAAACAAATACTATCTTCTAAGCGTGCGAAAACAGAAACCATCCCCTCTACCGTGTTCTGTGCCTCTATCCAAGTGAAAATATTTCTTGTTTGCCTGAAACATGTGCATGCCCGTGTTATTTCCCCATAGTACGTTGTTTCGTGATGTCATGTTGCCATGGCAACCAAGCTGTTTAGTGCAGCAGTTTCTTCCGTAATCCTGACTGTTGCACTTGTCCTTGGAACCGATCTGAGGGTGCCCTCCCACCAATTTTCCCTGCTGGTTGCTTGGCTGTAAGTTCCAAACAAAAGAAGGGTTGGTCACTGACCCCGCTACGGCTCCGAGCAGTTGAAATTTGTGACTAAACTGTTAGAATGACAGTAATAATGCCAACATTAACAAAAATAGAATACTGCTACATTCAGGTGAAAACCTCTTCACTTGCTTCACCTGAATAACTGCCACTGCACCAAGGAGGCAAGAGCATAATAAGGTGCCCAGAGGCAGGCAGAGTACCTTTGAACAGAGGCAGTTGGTAATTTATCATTATGAAAAGAACAAAATATGCTATGAAATATCACAGATTTTTAAAAGTACAGTTTGCGACATAATTCACCAGTATAAATACAAAGACAGAATTGAATCTTGAGCTAAACCAGGGTGACCAAAAATTCTTTCTGATGGAGAGGAGTCTTATATAATGCAGAAACTAAAGCAAAATCCATGTGTAAGTGCTTCTGTGATTTGTGCTGAGATTCAGGAAGAACTGGAACTGTTAGCCCTGAAACAATAAGAGTGAAGAGAAAACAAGATTTTAATGATTGAGTAGCCAGAAAAAAGCCATACATCTACAGCAAAAATAAAAGGGAAAGATTGAAATTTGTAAAGGAATTTATTAACAAGTGTGCTGATTGGTGGGGCCAATTTATTTTCTGTGATGAAAGTAAATCCAACCTTGCTGGTTCTTATGGGAGTGTGGTTGTGTGGAGGAAACCAAATACGAGCTGCAAGAACAAAATTTGCAAGGCACATTTAAACACGGCAGAGGGAGTTCAATGGTATGGGGCTGTATTTCTTCTACTGGAGTGGGAAAGCTGGTGTTCTTAGACACAACCATGAACAAGCACGTCTATCTTAAAATATTACAGCAAAATTTGAAACTAAGTGCAGAGATGATGGGTATTTTGGACAGCTTTTCATTTTATCAGGATAATGATCTGAAGCATACATCCCAAATTCTGCAGCTGTGGTTACTTTATAACTGACCTCATGTACTGCACATCCACAGTCTCTGGATCTTAATTCTATAGAACCAGTACAGGATACAGTGGAGAAGGCTGTGCAGAAGACCCCATCAACTCAAAATAGCACTTGAAGGAGATGGAGTAAACTTTCCACATCTTACCTGAGAAACCTGGTTCACAGTATGCCCAATAGGTTGCAAGAAGTAATAAAAGAAGAGGGAGTCTCACAAAGTATCACATCTTATTTCTTTCACTCTCAGTTTATGTCCATTTAGCTGTGGATTTTCTTTAGTTTCAATAATATAGCTCTTCAGATGTTGATTTTAATTTTCTAAAGTTAGTACTCTGCTTTATCAGATTACTTATGGGATTCTGTATGTAATTATGGCAGACTGAAAATTTAATGGAGCCTGATAGCTGATCACTACTATTCTCTTTCCTGCACTATGAATAAATTTTGTGGGCACAAGTGATATTTATCACTGTCTTTGCAGCTTGCTTTCATAGTGTGTTTAACTATACTAAACTGCAAGATGTGGCAAGTCTCTGATTGGATGTTGTGTTGAGCCAGCCGCCATTAAATTTTGTGTCAGCCATAATATAAAATTTGCTTGCATAAGTAACGGCTAGGGCTCAGATTTTTAGGTAAATACATATTTTGTTTGCGTCCTAGTACAAACTTGAAACAGAGTTTAATGTTCTGGATTTTATACCAGAGCAAATATTTTAAGTTTTATTGCACATAAAAATGCATGTTTTCTGTTTTTATGTACATAAATATTTTCGGATATTCACATGAATTACACAAAAATTGCCTAAAGCAAACATTTTAAAATAATTTTCACATAAATCACATAAAACCAGAATTATTTTTAACAAGTCTCCATCCACTTTTTTAATGCTCAATTACACAGGCTAGATGTCGCAATTTGCTGTTCATTATTGGAAGAACTGATATCAGCTATAGTAGTATCCCTTCATTTGGAAGAAAATATAAATATCTTGCTTTCTTTAGTTACATGAGCCTGCAAGATAAGAACAGGGATTCCTCCACTGCCATAAGCTTGGAATAAATAAACACCTGTTATCACTTCACAGCCTGGCTAGTATATACACTGATACTTGTTAAACTGTATAGCTTGCCAACTCGTATACTATTATGGGGGCATACGATAATTTGAATGTTTGTACTCATGGCTGCCAACCCATACGATAATTATGGGGATGTATGATAATTTGAATGTATGATAGTTCAATACCAGCAAAATATAATTTTCACTGGTTTGTCACACCAGTGAAATGAAATTAATTATAAATAGCCCTCATGGCCTGTCTCCAACCCTCGAAGGCAACCATTTCATATCCTACTAAGCCTTCTACTCTTTATCCTCTTATTGCCAGTGTGCCCAGATCTGGTAATCTCAATGAAGAAGGCACTGCTCAGAAAATTGATGATCAATGGAGAAAACTAGGAATAAGTGATATTCCGTGTGAAATAAAGAACATGCCATATAATCACTGTAAAACTGTCGCGATATGACAGGCAAGTTAAAGCAACATTAAATAAATAAAATAGAAAAAAGAACATGCTTGAACCTGACAGTTCCTAGAGTGCTGTTAAACACATGTCACCTTGGTGGAAATACTGATTTCAAAGAACTGGAGGAGGTTGCATTATCAATGATTTCATTGCCCCACAGGAATACTTCTTGAGACAGAGTTTTTTCCAAGCTAGGTTTAATAAAAACCAAAATTAGAAACAAATTGGTGCTAGATACGGTAAATGGACATATTTGGTTGTCTCAGCTTATGAATGAATGTGGTGGGTCTGAAAATCTGCAAGTCACCGAGAAGATGTAAAGCTCATCTCAACAACAAATTTGTATGGTGCTGCAACAGTTGAGGAAGATGATGAAGTTTCAGATAAATAGTGCGAGAAACATAAATGCTAAAGTTATAATACTTGTTGAAGTTATCAATCTTATAAGTGGATACCAAAACATCAATACTACTACATTTTAATAAGTGTTGTGCTGATGGTTTCATTGTTGTAGTATTTGGTTTATGATGTACAATAATTTTGAATCCAAATCTATAATTTTGAGTGGCTGGTACAATAATTTTACTTTTAAAGATTGGCAAACCTGCTGTATAGTCAATTAGTCGTTTATGAATCCACGAAGATTATACAACATTCTAGTTGTGTTATGTGTGGGAAATTACATATCGACAATTTTGAGTTCACAGTGTATCAAACATGTCTAAAGCAAAAAGTACTGCAAGTGCAACAATATACTGTGAAATTTAAAAGGCTCTGTGTTAAGAGATGACTTTGCGTACTTTCCTCTGTGATATAAAGAAAGTAAAGAAGAGTAGTTTAGGATATGGGATTGAAAAAAAAGAAAACTTAAAGTTCCTTTTGGTCCTGCAGCACAAAACTTAAAAAGAAAAATGCAAGGAAGTGTTCGAAAATAATAGCAGATTTAACATAGTCTAAAATTTCAAATGTGTTGGATGGGTAACATAAATTTACAGATGTGAGTGTGAAATAACATGTTATAATTACGCTAGACTGACTTCTTGTGACTGGAGCGATCATTTTTGAAATTCAAGACAATTCTTCGTGACAGTAGTTAATCTTTCCGGATGGAAAATTTGAGGAATCATATGGTTGTATGCTTTAATTCTATAGTACTTGAATGATCCCTCCCAGGAATGATGTCTGGTGAGTACCATGTACATTTATATTAGTTCAGCCATTCAGATCTTAGAAATGTTTTATTTGTTTTAGCTCATATTTTTGACATTTTTAGCACATAAAAGATAAATATTTTCCAGGTTTTTAGCACCTAAAAATCCAAGCCCTAGTAATAGCAATGATACATTTCAACAGGCAGATAAATACATCATCAGCCAGGAAGAGATTGATTGCAGAAATGATGGAAATCAAGAGCTGAACATTTATGTGTGGAAAAGCCAACTCCAGTTATGGGGATATAGTACAAGTGATGTATTAATCATCATCTGTACTGGTATCACCACCATAATCCTGCTCTCTTCATATCATTCATGTGATTATTTATTTGAAATGAAGTCATCACCATGTATTAAATGAAGAGTTCTAAGGCCTGTATTACCCTATCAGATTTCAGTGTAACTGAATGTGATAAAACCTTTGATCACATTTAAAGATGTTCACTACTTTATCATAAATGTTATCATAGTTTTAAAATGGATACCCACTAGTTAACAGCATGTGCTCTAACTGTAAGTGCAAAAATATTTGTTGCATGAATATTAAATAAGAAATCTAAGAATAAAGCATGTTAGTAAAATCTTCCGGGAAAGGCCGCATCTTAGTTATGTTGTTGCCAACGTTTCGCCCTGCTATGTAGAGCTTCTTCAGGACTAATGATCTTCTCGACAGTTGCTGCGGTGTTGTCAAGAAGAGCATTAGCCCTGAAGAAGCTCTACATGGTAGGGCGAAACGTTGTCAACAACATAACCAAGACGTGGCCTTTCCCGGAAGATTTTACTACTATGGACACCGGCTGCCGAAGCCTACATAATTTATAAAGCATGTTTTCTCCTAGATATTGACTTCTCAATACATTTCATTTCTTCCTGACATTCACTACACACCCTTCATGTGCTTCACTAATGGCTTCTGCTATGATTTTACATATTTTCAGTCTTTTGTTTCTATAATCTTTATGTTTTGAATTGTACAGGATTTCACTGTGACTCATAGGAAACACGGTAGCCACTGCGTATACATGTCTGCCATTTTTTGTTTAAAGTACCAATTACATGCTGCCTTTAACATCTAAGGTTATGTCGGTGGCCTTTATTTTTGGAACAATTGCTCAATATCAATGATGTTCGCTTGCTTTACTGTGGTGTCAATCTTGGTTGATATTACTTGGGTTATACTGAATTCACACACATTTGCACTCTCATTTTTACTGTCACACTCTAGAGAGAATGGGGAATAATCCTGGCTAAAGTAAAATTCTCAACCTCCATCAGAAGTTGAATCCAGTATCTCTGGATTTGAAGGTTAACACGCTAACCCCAGATTACAGAGGCAGTGTGCCATTTTGTTTTCTAGTCAGTCACAGATATGATCAAAGGTGTGATGGTGAGTATAACTAATCACAGTAGTATGTCACCGCTAGATGTGGTTGGCGATGCTATATTACACTGGAAAAAATTTTATCATGACTTTCTCTACCCACTATCATTTATTATTGTATAGCTTCTACAGATTATTCTTATGAAAGCATACTTTTCTATTTACTTCATATTCATTGAGGTAAACTGCAGCAGAAATTGTTTAATTACATATTTTGCTGTAGGTATAGTGGGAAAAGAAAAACTAGAGTCGATAGATGTTCAAAAGCGGGACACCATGGTTTTTATGACATTACAAAAAACAACTGAATAATGTCAGCATTTTAGGAAGTTAACAAACTATTGAAAATTCAGATCAATTTTAATGGATATCTCAGGAATGGCTGTTGCCAAAACAAGGTGTACATTTTTGCTGAGTATGTTTTTGTTAATCTTTATGGTTTAGCTGTTATACAAAAGTGAACAAATTTCCTTCACAGGTTATTCCTAGGAAGTTCAGGAGGTATATTTGGTCATGTAAATATTTTAAAGATATTGCAACAAAACGGCAGTTCTACAAATTCCACTTCTGACACCAGTGTGGCAAAATGGCAAAATCCAGTCTGGTTACTTTCCTATCACTTTATTGACTTCTAAAATTTTATCACAAATATAGTTTTCTTCTCGTTAACACAGTCTACAGCCTTTTGTGCTATTACAACTCATAGCTTTTACTTTTCATAATCTTGCTCAGTCTTTTCAGTGCCCTTCTGCACTTTTTCTGTTTCTCATACACTTACTGCAAGGTTACAATCAGTTGGTGCTCATAGGATCTTCCCGACGGCCAATGTATCTTTCACAACGACACATATTCACAGCTGTCTTGCACTCACTAACGCACTGACCGATGCATGTCTATAACCATAAACTACTAGCTGCTGGTTCTTAGTCTCCTTATATAGTGGGGATGATGTGATATTCACCTATCTCGAACTCCACAAATATGCTGCTGGTGACGTGGCTAGATTTTTCTAGGAGGTCCCGGAAAAAGCCCCCTTTTGTGTAGCTGCTTCCATTGTGATAGTCATGTACGCATAAACAGATATGCGAGGAAGCCTGACCTTGAACGCCTTGCTTGGTTCTCATTTTGCACCAAACCCGGGGTCACGCTATGTATTTTAATCAAAACCATTAGGATCGTTTTTGAGAAAACAAAAGATGTTAAATTTTTCCATGTAAAGGGAAGTTTGGGGTTCAGGAATTTTCTGAAAATCTTCACTTTGCCATCATATCCTTGCAAGCTTTCAGAGGCAGTGCAGTAAAGCTCCATGCAAGAAGTGAATGCTGATGCAATATGTTTGATGCAGGTTTAAGATATGAATGTAACCACTGTAAGAGTAAATTATTTATATTTCACTTGTGCATATGGAAAACAGTGCTAATGTTTACACTGCTGATTTAGATTTAACACAACCATTCAATACAAGATAGCTCTCTTCCTAATGCTAATGAACATATTTTTACTGTATGGCAACTACCTTTAATTTGTGAAAGTGTCATAAGAATTGTAACACAAACCTCTCAGAATCTGTATAGTAGCTTGAGTTAGGAAGAAAATGAATGGTTTAATAACAGTTTTTATTCTTTTTTAGAAATGGTTGGCAAAGACAGTGGTAGTGGTATCCGAAAGAGAAAAAGTGTTGAGAATGACAATGTCTCAGGCAAGAAAAAAAAGAAAGTAATACACTTAAATAAAAATGAACATGACTTAACTACAGAGGTGGAGACAGCAACCACCTATGAAGAAAAAAGGGTGAAATATCCCAACAAAAATGAAGATGTTCCAATGGCAGCAGCCATGAGTCAGAAAAGACAGAAACAACAGAAAGCATCATATTTAGGTATGCTATATTTGTGTGCAGTGTTTTCCTCCACACTATGGTGTGCCAGCTACCTCATTTGACTTGTAGGAAGTTCTAAATGAGTTTGATGACCCTAAATATTTTTTCTTTTACCTGTAACCTAAACATTCTCAATAAAGAGTGATGCTCATGCCTACAAATAACTTTTCAGATCCTGAAAATGATTCAACAACTGACCAAATGAAGCAGCAAACAGATTCTTCAAAGGCATTTGCCAAGAAGAAACTAAAAATGAAAGCACTTGCTGTAGGAAGAAGGAAGGGCTTTGGTAAGTAGAGAAAATGTTATTTTTTTTTTGTTTTTGTTTGGTTTCTCCCTATCCATTTAAAGCTAAATGAGCATTTAACAGTGCAGAATTAGTTTCCAGTAAGCACAATGAATAAATATAGTGTTCATTTTTCTTTGTGACTTCGCTTTCCAGTTTGACATCACTCTTTGAGGCAAGCCTATGGTTACCTAAAAGTACATTTCCACTTCACTCCATCTTATTTTTATTTATTTTAAATTAACACATACTTGAATATGACATTCAGCCCAGGTTCTTAGTCTGTCATATCCACCCAACATAATTATACATACATTTTACTTCTCTATAGCTATTATAACTAATACCCAATATTGTTAATCCTGTTCTCTTGTACAGACCAGCTCCATTTTTTCTTAACTCTGCTTAAAAACTGACCTAAGTTCCTGACCTTTCTAAAAATCCTTTTAAATGCTCTTCTCTTATCCCCCTTCTTCCATTTCTGCCCCAGAGATTCTTTCCTCCATACGTCCGTTTCTTGGCACTCAAAGACTATGTGCTCCAGATCGTTCTTCCCACAAATAGGACACTGGCTCTGAGGGATACCCTTTCTTAGTCCTCTCAACCTCCAAACACCAGTTCTTAGCCATGCTATTGCCTCCCTTTGTTTACTTCATCAGCATGTGTTTTCCCACATTTCCTTCATTGCTTTGTAATCTACCAGAGACCTTTTTTCCATAATACCACCAAACAGTTTTTGGAATTTCTATGTCTTCAAACCTCTTCCTTATTATTTTCCAGAATTTGTTATGATCATTCCCCCCTCTCCTCCAGTAATCCCCCTTCCCATTTACTTCTAGGTTCTTTTGAATACTACTTGTCCATCCAGATTCCCTAAGAATTTTCCTGGTACTTTACACCGTGCCTTAACAAATTATTTTTATCTAAATTCAAAATTGTGTACCAAAGTTCCTGTAATGATACCGTTCCTTGACACCCTTCCTATCTCCATCTGCGCTATGTCTCTTGGCACTGCACTTTGAAGACCCAATACTTCCCTGCAAAACATTCTATGAAATGTATCTATGGTTTCCTCCCCCTCATTCAGTCCCCTTATTTCTATACTATAGAGTATTTTTGGTTCCACCACCATATTATACATTTTTTCCAACCGTTTGACCCCCATATTCGGTGCTCTGTACTTATAACAACAGTCGCAATTCTTAGTCACTTTACCGTGTGCATGGAGCTGTTTCGTTCAGTGCTGATGGCTGGCCACTCGGTCTGGGCAAACACACTCACAGCATAACTGACACTCCTACACACGATGCGGTACTAAAACTTGTGGCTTTACTTATAACTCCTTATTGCTGACATAGCTCCTTTCCCCTTTTTCAGAATTAATTTCTTTTATTTTTCCCAGCCCCCACTGCCATCTAATTATACTCCTAAGTAGATACATTCTCATACTACCTTATACTCCTTATTCCCCCTTTTCCACTTTTCATATTTACTCAATTTTGCTTACTTCTTAAATACTATTATTTGCATTTTCTCCTGATTTACAGTTAGGTTCCATTCATTGCAGTATTTATCTACCTCCTGCAGCACTTGCTTCAGACCATTTACTGCAATTGATCCTACTACCAGATCATCAGTGAACAGTAGCCCAGGGATCATGATATTATTTATTGCAGGCATACAACTTTTGTTCTTGCTTATCCCTAATACAATATCATCGATAAATAAATTAAATAGTATAGGGCTCAATTTACACCCTTGCCTTAACCCTTTCCCTTGTGCTATTTCCCAATAGTCTACTCCTTCCCCCACCCTCACACAGAAGGTGTTATCCTGTACAATGCCATCAAGGTCTTTTACCATGTCAATCCTTTGCTTTGCAATTTGTACCATAGTAATTGTAGGTTGACTTTATCATAAGCTTTCTCTAGGTCTATAAAGGCCATGTATAGTGTACCTCTTTTTTCTTTAAGATATTTATCCACTAGTGTTTTTATTATAAAGTTATCTACAGTTCTCCCAGACCTGAAACCCATTTGAAATTCTGACAGGGTATTGTTTTCTGCTACCCAGTTCTGTATTCTGCTTGCTAAAATTCCAGTAAAGATTTTTTCTACGTTAGACAGAAGTGCAATTCCATGATAACTATTTGGTTTGGATGTGCTACCTTTCCCTTTATAGATTGGGTGTATAACTGCCTTTCTCCAGTTCACTGGAACATGTCCCTTTTCTTTTATTGAATTAAACAACCCTGTTAATTTCTTGACTCTTTCTATATCATTGCACCATTCTTTGAGAAATTCTGTGGGGATCCCATCTTGGCCAGTAGCTTTATTTCTTTTCATTGTTCTAATTTTTCTCGTTACTTCCTCATCCCTAATTAAACTGTCCAGAATTACCACATGTTTATTGTTGACCTCAAGGTCTAATGTCATCCTATTTCCCTGTGTACCCCATAAAGGGCTCTAAAATGCACTATCCACCCTTCTGGGTCAATATTTAGCTGGACTTCGTATTTGCTATATGATGATTTTATGCCCTTCCATACCTTATTAACGTTCCCCTCCCCTAACACCTTGATTAAATTACTCTCCTTTTTTTCCCTCCACCTTAATTTCTTTTGTTGTATGATTTGGTTGTAAAATGCTCTCAACCTATAGGTATTCCTCCTTTGCTTCAACATTTCCTTCTTCTCTCCATTTCTTTAACATCTGTTCACTAAGATTTTTGTTACTTTACATTCCTCATCAAACCAATCCTCCCCGTTTGAATATTCTCTTTCTCACTCTCATTTCCCTTCCTGCCACCTGCAAAACACCATATCATTCCACTTAAATCTCGTACTCCTTACAATTGTTTTTCCTGCCTCCCTGGTTCTGTTTTGTCTGCTCTGTTTGTACAATATCTACTATTAATGGGAAATGACCGCTGTTGGAATTTAAATTAAGAACTTTAAAACTTCCAAGAACACATTCCAAATTGATAAGCTATAAAATATAATCAAAACTTTATCCTTACTTTTCCTCCCCACTTCTTGTCTACCCATTATTTCATCACTTATCCAATAATGTGTTATTTCCACGTCCTTTTCTCCTAATCTAATATTAAAGCCCCCATTAATGTGATCTCTGAATTTACATACTTCTGCCTTAACTTTTCACAATCTTCTTCCAGTTGATTTAAGAGGTTAGGGTTGTGAAACTGCCAGGGAACAGGTGGGTTGTAAACTATTCCCAAACAAATTATGCAATCATCTAAATGTTTTTCTTCAAATACTATTCTGCAAGTGCTTTGTTGTGTGGACTACATTTCTTTTATTCCTTTGCTTAGAGATTTCCTTATAAAACACCCTATACCACCAGACATTCTCCCTTTGACCGCTGTCTTTTGTTCCTTTACACCCATGTATATAAATTCTTTCACCACAAGGTCCTCTTCCTTTAGCCATGTCTCAACTACTCCCAAAAAATCTTACTCAGTAAATGATTTAGATTTCCCGTGTACATTTTACTTTTCAGAACCTGCTGTAAACCGCAACTTATCAAAAATATCCCTCTTCCTAAGTTCATATCCCTTTCTTGCCATTTTTGCCATATGTAATGATGTATAGTTGTGATATTTCTATCAGCCTCAGCAGCTGAATTATTTGCTGGTATCAGTTGCAATTTTTAGAGTATTTCTCACTCGGAGCTGCTCTCTAGCAACTGTTTGCAGAATTAACAGGATTGTACTATGAGAGTGTCCTTTGAACCTGTCCATGTGACATAGAAACAGGTTGTCAGAGCTTTGAGTATGATGCAGCCTATTGTTGCTAGTAGAGGGAAATATGAAGCTGACAATACACCACCTTGTCTACGTTTGGGAATGCTGTTTTTGAACTGGGTTGCTGAATGAAGGTGGAGATCAGTGTAATATGAACTGCTGTATTGATGATTTTCTGGACAGAAACGGTGGCCACAATTATCTTAAGGTACTTTATTATGGCATGGTGTACCTACATGACACACTGATATACACACAGGTATTTTCTATCTCTGACCGCCTCAGTATCGCAGTTGGTAGCGCGCTCGCCTCTGGAGGACCCTGGTTCGATCCCCGGTACCAGCATGGGGATTTTATCCCCTTTGGGAGGTCTGGTACGGGGTGCACTCAGCCTCGTTAGGTCCTAGGGGACCAATTGAGGAGCTGCTTAATGGAGAAGTAGCGGCCCCAGGTCTAGAAGACCGCGTAACTGGCCGGGAGGGCTCGGGGCGCTGACCACGTCCCACCCTCCAGTACTGCACTTCACCAATGACGCCTGTAGTGGGCAGAGGTGGGGGATGCAGCGGCTGGGCGGTAGGCCTTGGCCCTTCATGTGCTGTCGCAGCGGGTTTAGTTAGGTTTATTTTCTATCTCTGAGATGCCTAACGAAAAATAAGTTCATTCCTTACTTTCAAAACGTTCCTTAGTGTGGAAGATCAAATCCTGGGTTAAAAACACCCCCTTCTGAACAATACTTAACTTTTTAATATATTTTTCGTGTATGGTTCTGTTTTACCTAAAGAAATCTAATCCGTTAAGTTAATGTAATGCCTATTCATTGAAATCTCTGGAGACTTTACCCACTAAACGTTTTTAAAACTTTACAAACAAGCCACTGCCCTAATATATATGCACATGTCCTTAAGTTCTCAATTTTGCTTTCAGAAAGTCTTCCAATAAACCATCAGAGGAAACTAGTGTTGTATGCTCTATGAGAAGCTTTGCAAATGCTGAACATAGGCCTTGATAGCGAATTAAGCACCCCTGCAATATTTGACCTGGACGTTCTCTATGTAGTCATTCTGCAACTTTTTGAAATGCTTGCCAGACAGCGGTGGCGTTATTGAAGGAACAAAATTGGAATATTGTTTAGAACAGCTTACTCAAGCACTTGGTCAGAATTTGGGCAAAGTCCCATTCGGCAGTGTGTGCGAATGGTCACGAAAGTTGCTGAAGTTGCTGTGTTAATGCAGCGCTGCCAACAGCAGAATGTCCCTAGGAGTTTGTTGCCAATAGTAAGTTTGAATGTTTTTGCGGGAGTCGGCAGTATGCTGTTGACCTTCCTAGAAGCAAGTAGCGCAATGGCTAGGTTTATCAGTATATTGGATTATGCTATTATAAATAAAAAAGAACGATAATAAAAATATTATAAATATAACAATATAATACTACTAAATATAATATATATAAATAGTATATATAATAATATTAAATAAAAATACAATAAAATAATATAATATAAAATAAATAAAAAAGAACGATAAATAATAATATAAATATAATAATATAATAAATATAATATATAATATAAATCTAATAACATTAAAAATAATAATATAAAATAAAATAGATAAACAAAACAGAATGATAAATAGTAAACATAATAAAAATATAACAATATAATAAATATAATAACATTATATAATAAAATAATAATATAAAATAAAAAAAAGAACGATAAATAATAAACATAATAAAAATATAATATAATAAATATAATAGCATTAAATAATAATAATATAAAATAAAATAAATAAACAAAAAAAGATAAAAGATAAAGATAAAATAAAGATAGATAAAGATAAAAGATAAAGGTAAAAGATAAAATAAACAAAAAAAGAACGATAAATAATAAACATAATAAAAATATAATAATATTAATATATTATAATATAAATATAATAAACATAAGTATAATATATAGTATTATATATAAATAATAATATATAATATAAATGTAATAATAATAATCATCATAAGGTTCCTGAGAACCTTCAGCTAGCTTTGGGTGATCAAGAATATCACAAGAAAATCATCAAGGCACGCAAAGTTAATGTTTAAATGTTTAAATTCAATGTAAACTTCATGATTTGTTTTTTTGTTTCCTCCTAATAAATAAATAAATTTAAAAAAAAATAATATAATAAAAATAATAATATAATAATAAAGAACGAGCCAGTGTATCGTGGACTCAGTAACAAGGCAATAAGGATAATGTACACAATAATTCGCACTAGCGATATATCTGTGTGAGCAAGAGCAAAATAATGTACACAATGAGCAAAAAAATAATGTACAGAATCCACAACAATAGTATGGAGTTGCGCTAGGCAATAGTGGTGTATGTCTCTGGCGGTAACGACGCGAGTGAGTGCATTTGTGTTTAATGTGTTGGCAACGAAAACCAGTGTAGTGTAAAAAGCAATGTTGGCAGATGTGAAAATCGTCTGCTAGTCATGCAGTGAAATCTAGTGGGCGATTGTGAAACTACTGTCGGTGCATGCGCAGTAAGTAAGTTCGGACTTATAATCTGGCTGGCAAGTGGAAAGTGAGCTGTTCTAAACATGAGCCCAAAATTGAACACTGTGTAAGATGGACTGCTCTTGCAATCTGAATTTAAGGATCTGTTTGCCCAGTCCAAAATTGAGCTTTCTGTAATCCATGCAAGTGATTTGGTAAATAGTTGACATTTTATTTGCAGTTCTCTGTCTTGTTTTGATCAGCAATTCAAATTGGGTTTTGCTATGAAATTTATATTGCAGTCCTTGAATATTTTCTGGAATTTTTTGTGTGTTCATGGATGTGATTTTTTTCTTGTTTTCTTCTCTTTCTTGGGTGCAGTAATTTCTTGTTGTTTCTTCAACTTCGTTTATTTTTTGACCTTCTGGAATTTTGTACATGTTTTCTTGCTAAGGCCCAAAAATGGTAGACCATTGTCAATTTCAGTTTCTATTATAAATGTGCTCTTGGATGTTCAGAAGTTGTAATGCCTACTGGATATGGATTTTGTTCACAATTGCATAAATATCATCAACATTATTGATACCATTCCTGAAGAACATGGTGCCCTCAGTGATGAAAACACTATTTGTAAGATTTAAAGCTTTCACAGCGCGCGTTATTAATTAAGGCTTCACAGGTGATCAGCCGTGTGAGGTTTAAAAACATTGAGCTTTCGGCCATTGTAGACTCCATGGCCTTCATCAGAATGAAAAATGACCTTTAGTTTTCCACTCCCCATATAACAATGTTAGGTGGGAGGGGGTTGCGTTGCCCTGGCCAATGAGCGGGTGACAATTTGTGATTGGGCCTGCTTTTTTTTTTTTGTGGTGGGGCAAAAGGTTACTTACGTCCTAACCGCATGCACGCATGAGAGTGCACTATGGCTTCGAACCCGGGTAGCCTACTCACAAATAAACCCCACCGGAAGTCTTGAGGTCGAGACCTCTATGCTGCAGTACTGCATTAAGCACCTGCACACTCTGTGGTGAGAGATGGAAGCTGCCTGCCAGTGGCAGTAACAGAGAGTATTACTGATGTGTCGGAGGGCAAACATGACATAAGCCCTGAGTGCCCCCCTGGTAGTAATTAATGGTGATGTATTTGATAATTGATGGTGATCTTGTGTGTTTCAGTCATTTGGCATCGTTAGGTGTTAAATATAGTGTAAATGGATGTGAGGAATGACTGAAATGAGCATGTTTAGTTTTAAATCTCCACCCTAAGGTTTCGTTTCTTGTCCTTAGAGTTTTTTTTTTTTTTTTTTTTAAATTTTATTTTATTTTTTATTTTTATTTTTTAAAATTTTATTTTAAGGCCTATAATCTATACTAGAAGTATTTAAGATACGCTTATATAACTAGGTGCAGTTATGGTGACATGATTTACAACTTGTAGAGCTAACTGTGCCTGTGTCTGTGTCTGTTAATCTTACTTACTATGGTGGTATCAAGCCGGAAGCTTCGTCATTAATTGTGTATCTGTTCTTGCCTGGTCATATAAGTGCACACATGGCGGGCTGTCTGCCTGAAGTGCAGGAGCGAGCCTGTGCCACTGCTGGGGAGGCCCTCGTTTCCCGGGGTCCGCCTTGGCTAGGTAGCACAAGGACTTGTGAGGGCTTAACAGTAAATATATGTATTTTAGTGTTATGTGTTTGTTGAGTGCTTCCTTTCATCCCCTAACCAGCAATTTCATTGTACTAAATTATTCAGGTATTCCTGTATGTTGAGTTCAGGTTTGCCTATATTTAAAGTGCGATCGAACAATGATAGAGGGCGGAGGCCTGCTGTTTGTCACTGGCCACAGTGTTTTCTTGAGGGTCAGTACTGAATGCCCAGCACAAGAAGGCAGTCCTAGGAATGTGTAACGTAATCATATTTTGCTTCCCGCATGGTGTTTGTGTCTAGTTTCTGAGTATGATAAGGATGCTAGGTTCGTTTAAAATACACAGTGTTGTCACATAACTCACCTAGAAGTCCAGTTGTTGTGCAAGATCCGAGTCGGAGAAGTCGTCACCTTTACTGCTGTCACTACTGCTCTCTGCATCTTCGTCACTAGACTCCAGACCTCCTAGTGATATAATAAAATTGTCTATTGCATCTTCCACTAGATCATCCTTTTGCCTGAACTCATCCTCAAGTTTCTTAACGTGCCTAACATAGCCCTCCCAATCAGCTGTTGTAACACAGTTCACTGCACTTTCACACACCTGCTGTAGATTTCTTAAATGTAGATCACTGGTTACATTATGCTCTCTTACATGTCGTTTTATTGCTGCCCATGCCAATTCTATAGCATTCAACTCGCACATATAAGGAGGTAATCTAAGAACCGTATGCCCATGCATTTCTATTATTCTGTCGATATGGTATATTTTTTCCTTTGGTTTATGTATTTGAATTAAATCAAACAAGTCGGTCTTTCGCATTGCACCAGAATATGAAATATTGTTGTTCTCCAACCATTGTACCATTTTTTGCTTTAGAGCATATTTCGATGGAGGCTTATTTTCTTGTACACTGTGGTATGGAACATTATCAAGCACGATTACACTATTGCAGGGTATATTAGGTAACAGTTTCTTCTCCAACCATTTCTGGAAATTTTCTCCATTCATTTGGCCATGATAATCGTCGCTAGCAAGTCCAGCTTTGAATGTCAAAGAAGCTCCGGGTATGAAACCTTTGTTGCTGCCTGCATTTACAAGAATCAGGCGGTTCGAAGAGCTAGTGTTTGTCATAATCCCGTAGATATCATCACTCTGCCAGCACTTCCCAAGTGTCAAATTATTGTCCACCCAGGACTCATCAATGTAAATGATATTTCTCCCAGCATTTCTGTATCCATTTATAGCTCTTAGGTATTTAGCTCTCCAGTTAACTATATCTGGACGTTCAATAAGTAATTTTCTCTTGCTTCCACATCAATTCCATTTGAGACCCATATCGTGCAATAGCTTCCGCAGAGTTTCTCTTCCCCAAGGAAAATTTATTTTTTCCCTAATTGCTGCAAGTAGCTTCAGTACAGTGGGCACTTGTTTTTTAACCAAATAAAAGTCTCGAATTACGTTTTTAATTACTGTTCAATCAAAGTCATCACAATGAAATTTGCATTCCTTGGCCTTTGGTCTCTTTTTCCCCGGAGTATGAAGTGATTTTTCACCAGCTTTAACACCTCTTCTTATTCTTGTTACACTATGTTCCTATATCCCACAATAATTTGCCACATGTAAATTTCTTTGTGATAATAAACATTTCAATTGTCCTGATTTCGCTTCTTCGTCACATACTTCTATCACTTTTCTAATTACCTCCCTTGCTTCACTGTGAATACTTCGTCCCTTCTTTCGAACTGCAGCCATATGTAAATATTAAGCCAAGAATAAAACTAACAAAATACGAGTATATAACTAGTGCCGTAGCGCGTGTTAGCAGCGAAAGCCAAATAATTCATAATACTAAAAAATCTCTGCACCTGTAATACTGCAAAGCGCATTAGATCTGGCAACGTGGGTGACTCATATGCATTCTCATGCACTCATTTCCTAGTAAACAGATATGCTACCGGAGCAGATAAACAATTGAAGCCCCCTCTGCCCTTCATTCCCCTCTAGCCTTCTTGTCGTGGGCATACAGTCTTGGTCCAGAATCACTGTAGTTGCTGTTGTGGATGTGTTTGATGGCTATTGTCCAGGCAGGGCTCAGTTGAAGTCCGCGGTCCCTGTTGTAGTTGTTTGGATGTAGTTTGATTTGGATGGCTTCCTTAATGACCCTGTCCCAGTATTTATCAGTATGATCCAGAACTTTGATGTCTTCAAAGCTTATTTTATGGACATACTCTATACAGTGCTCGGCCATTGCTGACTTATCTGGTTGTAGGAGCCTGATATTGCGTTGTTCTTTACATCTTTCGTCTATTGTGCGTCCTGTTTGGCCTACATACACTTTACCATATTCGCAAAGAATCCTGTAATAGTGAAAACACTATTTATCAGTGATGTGATGAAAATTTGTAACACCACCTTCATTTTAGATTTGTTATCCTGTACAAGTACAGAATGTCAATTGCAGATCAGACTTCCTCTGATACTCCTAAAAAGCTTGTGGAAACTTCATTTTCTGAGGATGTTTCAAAGATGTTCCTACTATTATAAAATGTTCTTCCTGCAACATATTTGCTTCTAAACAACAGAGGTAAGATACACACAAGAACTGAACTGATGACTGAATCTCTTCTTATTCGTTTGTCACTAGATTTTTTAAGCTCTCCACCAGAAACCTAGGTGTCCAAAATTACGGCGGCAGTAATTTTTTTCAGTTCAGTTGAGCTTTGGCCAACTGAACTGAGGTTATGGTAGAGATATTGGTTTGTTTACTTTGCAAATTTTATATAATGGGTGGAAAAGGAAAGTTTTCACGCAGTGAAGAGGAAAGAATTACTGATTTGTTTCTTCAGAATCCGTCATAGACTTCGCGGTCATCAAACATTTCCCATATCACGTGTCACTCACATCCATCAACGCACTTCATTCCGATCATAATCCAGTGTTGGCTACCGCCAACACCCGGGTTGCCAGCCAAGAGGTCCCATATCAACACCGAAACGTCGACTGGGACTGTGTCAAGAGTTGCCTAAATGGCTCCATCCCTCCCAACCCCAACATCACCGACATCCCAACCCTTGAGGCGGCGGTCTCTTCCTTCACTTCTGTGGTGAAGCGAACGGTCCACAACCTCACCGTCCACACCCCAGCTCCTCTCCACCCAGACGTCCTACCCCTAGAGCTCCTTCTACTCATCCGCCGCTCCTGGGCGGCTCGCAGACTCTGTCAGAGGCACCGCACACGCCATAACCTAGCGCTTCTAAGGCGTCTACGCCACGAGGTGCGTCTCCAACTGCGCGAGCACAGAGTGCGCGCGTGGGAGGACACGATGTCTCGTTTGAACCTAGGTGACGGCAATGTGTGGCGGATTGCCAAACGACTGAGAAACCGAGGTGGGTCACACACCTCCCCAATCCATGGCACCCAAGGCCTGGCCTATGAACCCCAAGCCAAAGCAAATGCGTTTGCTGAATACCTGGAGAGGACCATGCGGCCGAGAGATAACCCGCAGGACCTAGACTTCTCCGACCGTGTTCGTGGGGAGGTACGTCGATATATTCGACGTCCTCTTGACGACGCGGATCGGCTTCCTATCGTTAAACCCAGCGAAGTCCAGGGCGTACTCCAACGTCTCGACCGCAAAAAGGCCGCGGGGCCTGACGGGATAACACCTGTCATGCTCCGCCATCTTCCCTTCAAGGCCGTGCTCTACCTGACTAAGGTCTTCAATATGTGCCTCGCCCTCAGTCACTTCCCACGTGAGTGGAGAGAGGCCCGGGTGATTTGCATATTGAAGCCAGGGAAAGACCCGGTCCATCCCGCCAACTACCGATCCATTAGCCTCCTACCCGTACTCTCGAAGGTATTCGAGAGACTAATACTTGCCCGCTTGTCCCCTATCTTAGGGGACATTCAAGCCATCCCACCCCATCAGTTTGGGTTCCGGCCTGGCCACTCAACACCCCAGCAGCTGCTACGGGTGGTGGAGGCTGCTGCCCTGGGATACCAGGACAAGTGAGTGAGTGAGTGAGTGTGTCGGGTTTAAGGGCCCGTCGACAACTTGGTCATTAGGGCCCCGAGTCCAGAAGTAAAATTACATACCGTCAAGTGTTAAAACATCACCCATTAAAAACTAAAAATCTACGGTTAAAATAGATAAAAAAACCTCTAAACAACTATTAAAACGTTTCATTTAAAATGTTAAAAACAGAAAGTTAAAATTGCTACAAAATAAAAAACACTAAAACGTTAAAAAACCCAAAAATACGGTAATCCAAAAGGCTAAAATCTCGAGGATACCAGGACAAGGCCTTCACCGCCGCGGTATCTCTGGACGTTGAGAAGGCCTGCTCTACGACCTGGCATGCCGGTCTCCTCCGGAAACTCATCCAACTGGAGCTACCCACACGCCTCATACACTTATTACATTCTTACCTTAGACACAGATCCTTTGTGGTCTCAGTGGCGGGGAATAAATCCACACGCAGGCCAATCCGAGGCGGAGTCCCCGAAGGTTCTGTTTTATCACCCACGCTCTTTAGCGTCTACATGGCCGACCTACCTACAGAGCCGAACGTCAACATAGCTCAATATGCTGATGACGTGCTGCTCTACACAACAAACAAACACCCTAACAGAACCTTCCTCCCAATACAGCGACACCTCCGCCTTATCCAAGAATGGTGCAGGCGTTGGCGATTGTCCATTAACCCGGAGAAAAGCCGCGCCATACTTTTTACTAAGCGCCGATTCCCCGCCAATCTGCGAAGAAGGATTGAATGGGTAAACTCCATCTCCTACCTGGGAGTGAAGCTCGATAAGGGCCTTACTTTTCGGGAACACATCAACGACTTGTCGGCGCGGGCCGGTGGGGCAACTGCCTCACTGTACCCCATGCTGCGGTCGGGGATGCCAGCTCCCCTAAAGCTACGCCTTTTTCGGGCACTCATAATCCCACTCCTCCTATACGCCTGCGAAATCTGGGGCATGGCCGCAGATACCCATCTCCTGCGTCTGCAGCGTATACAGAATAGAGGACTTCGGATAATCTATTCTGTATGCCGCAGATTCCCTTCGAGACTACTGCACGAAGCCTCGTCTCTTCCGTATGTGGAGGACGAAATTAGGCGCCGGGCAACAAAATTTTACGACCAAATTCCTCATCATAGGAGTGCCCTGATTAGGTCTCTTGGGGACTACAACCCCACGGAACGCACGCGTGTGGGACACCGGGTTCCCCGCATGGCTTGCGGGCATCCCCGGTAACGAAGGAGAATCCCTTCAACAGCGAAAGCTAAACACATCACAGTCCTCCAAGATAAGCTTGGATTCTAAATTCAAAATTAAATGAACCTCCATATTTGGACCTTTACACCAGCAGTGCCCAACGGAAGTTGCACACTGATTAAACAGCCGTTGAGGAGCAAAAACTTGCTGCCTCCTTATAACCTACTACTTCAAACTTCACCCGTCACCCTGCAAAATCCTTCATCCCGTCATAAAGTGGTTAAGCCCTAAAAGGGTAGGTACACGCATGACACACCTCGGGCTGATCTCAGCCTGCCAGATAGCGTCGTCGTCGTCGTTTCTTCAGAACAAACTTTTGTACAATCTGCAGCATTCAGAGTATAGAAATGTAGAGAAAAACAACTTTGAAAGGAAACGAAGGAATCGGGAAAATCAAGTACATAAATAAATAAGATTTACTCTTTCTGGATAACGTTTAATTACTTTCAGCTTCTTTCTGCTCTGTAAACAAAAGTCTGCTAAGATTCTGGAATAAGTGCAGCACAACAGTGTAACCTTCATGGGTATAACCAATCCAATTCATTTTCCCTCTTCCTCAACTTTACTTATCAGATTCATTCTTATAACTTATTAATCAGTTACATTGTACACTTCGCTAATCTTCATTATCCCAATTACACTACTTCACTATAACCTCACTTTAACCCTCTAATATCTCATTCCTGGATTACTCAACCGTTTTTTAACCTTATTACTCCCGGCAAAATATCCCTTTCCTTCTTTCTCTCCTGCTTAGTTCTCCCTTTCCCCCTCACCCTCCTTGATTCCTTAGCTATTTCATTTGACATTTTTTCTGCATTCACACTTTTTCCCGCTTACTCCTGCCACTCCACTGTTGTCATCTTCCACCTTGATTTATTCCCCTGTTTCTTCCAAGCTCCACATTTTTCCATACCCCCACCATGTATTTTGCTCACACTTGAGTTCGACACACTTGATACCGGAACCACATGTGTTGTAAAATGCTGAGTAGTTGTCTGTTCTAAGGTACTTCCTGCTGATGAATGCTCATTTCTCTGCCTTTCTTGGTGCAATGTCTGCTGGTCCTGCCTCTGCCTGTCGCTTGGTCCATTTTTCCTCTCTGCTACCTGGTCAACTGTGTCTGCTTTTGTCTTCCATTCTTTCCAGTGTTCTTATTTCCAATTTTAGCGTATCCATTTCTTTGTTTCCCCTATCGTATTTCATCCACTCTTGTCTGAATCTCTCTGCCAGTTCTTTATCTCTTACTAGAACTGTTTCGTTTATCTGCTCTTCATCTACCATGTCACTCAACTCCTTTTTCCCTTCGGCCACGGGAGCTTCCTTCACTATATGTCTGCTCAGTTCCACTACTAGATCCGTACTCGTTTAACCTTGAGGTATCATCAATGCTTTTCAGCTTTCATAACTTGTTTCCTTATTGCAATTGGTATTGTGCTTGCTGCAGTAATATCAACCACTGTCCCAAACAATACAACAAAATATGGACACATTGCAAAGCCTCAGCATGACGAATACAAATTTTAAGATCTTTTACTTCTTCCACTTCACTTGCTCCAGCTCCTTCATAACCCTCTTCTGTGATGGCATCAACAATATTGTAGTCAGTCAGTTGCTGGAAGCCTGGTTCATGTTTGTCACTTTTAAACCAGTCACTCAAATGTTCATCAACATTTTCAAAGGATTTGGTGTCTTGTTTTCCTCCTCCTAATTTTTGTTTCACAGTTAACACAACTCCTCGAAACAGCAAAGTTTAGTTTACAACCTATTGTTTTTATTTGAATTCCAGTATAGGATAGATGGTATGTTATCTGACAGAGGGCAACTTGATGCACAGGGGATCTTTCGTGCATACATCCCTGGGAGGAATGGGTGATTGATGGAACTGCAGGAAACATATGGGCTGCAGGACTGGCCAATGTAGACAACTGAGTTTTGCAGAATTCCGTACAGTTACAGGCTTAACCATTGGGCTGGGGAGCACTTGGTGGCGAGCTACCCAAGCCAGTGGAAGGTGGCTCATAGGCTCCCATCCAGTGGGACGCAGCAGTGAAAGCTTGAACAGGCATTCTCTGATGGAATCGAGAAAGAGTTCAAAATCGCAAGCCTCGACACCATCTGCCTGCCATTGGCAGCTGTAGTCAACTTGTGAGGTGAAAGAGGGAGATGAAGTGAGAGGGAATGGGAGAGAGGAGATCTATGGAAGAAGATACCACCCCAGCACTTGCCTTGCCGTCCAGGGAGAACCATCTGAATTCCAGTATAATTTTGCCTTGGGTTTGACACTTATTATATACCCAAGAAATATTTAAAGCAAACATCAGCTGATTTTGTTAATTTTGGTATTCTTCTTTTGTTCTTTGATATGTTTTCAATTTATGTTGTTAGCTAATGCTGGATTTCTGACAATGAAGTCATTAATCCTCTTGCTCTCCAATATTTTTCACAATGATATTGAAGAGAGCAATAGCAGTAATAGCAACCGTTTTTTAGAGAGCACCATATTTTTATGTTTTGGCGGTCACGTGGCTCTCTCACAACCCCCAGAATGTCTGGAGGACCACACCTGTCGTTGGTTTACGGGTCTCACCGACCTGACCGGGAGAATTATCAAAATAAATTCACCGACCATATCCTCTGATTACCAATCAGAGGACGTATTACATGCCATGACAGGTCAGCATGTTAGGGGTTAAGATTTTATAGAGAAATTAGAGAAATGGAGAGGTTGGAAAAATAAAGACTCCCTAGCCCTCGGGAACCCTAATAGCATCGGAGTCGGAAGAGAACAAGAGATGACCAAGGTAAGGTCAGATAGAAAAGTTACAGTGAGGAGCAAAACACCAGTAAGTGGAAGTAATGCTCTGCTCAGCTTGGTTACCTTGTGGTCGCTATTCACATATCCCCTAGACGGAGACCCCTGAGGCCAAGAAGATAATGTATCGGTTTTTATTGATTTCCAAAGTGTATATGATTCTATATCCAGAACAAAACTACTAAAAAAAGTATTAAAAAAAAAAGGTATATGAGGTCCAATGTTTTCATGGCTATGTCATTTCCTAACTCAACGCTTTATTGCTACCAGAAATGGAAGGAATATATTGAAATATAAACAAGTACACCGTGGCTTACCACTAGGTGCAGTGCTTAGCAGAACACTTTTTAATACATTTATTAATGATCTGCCAAATATAAGAATCAGGTGTGAAGTATGCACTATTTGCTGATGACTTAGTAATGTGGACTCCAAAACCAAAGAACAAACGTACAGAACTAGAAAAAACCGTGCAAAAATCCTTAACTAACATACAAGAGTGGACTAAAGAAAATTTAATGACTGTTAATACAACAAAATCAAACTACCAAATCTTTTCACTAAGAAAAAAAGACACTAAAAATAAAACTAAATTTTGAGGGTCAACAATTACCAGAGACAAAGGAAGCAAAGTATTTAGTAGTTACATTTGATACCAAACTTACTTGGACCAAACAAATAGAAAATGTAATACAAAGAGCAGAAAGGCGCCTTTCACTGTTAAAACGTCTAACAGGAATAAAGTGGGGATGTTCCATAGCAACTCTCAACATGACATACAAGGTATATATAAAGCCATTATTTACTTACTGCAGCGAAGTTCTTGTAACAGCAAATACAAAAAAAAATTCAAATCGTTCAAAACCAAAGTCTGAGACTAATTATAGGTGCTATCAAAACCACACCAATATCAGCAATGGACATACTAACCAACCAATACCCCATTGAGTATGAAATAGAAAAATCTTATGTGTTGCAGTTACATGACCTTCTCTACTCTTGCACTAACCATTCTTACAAAATCTCATTCCTGTATTTTCTTCGCGTTAGGTGAGATAAACATTTGCAGAATAATCCCATTACGTATTTCCCTATAGGTACGAGGGGAATATGGGAATACAGTTGGCTTTGACCGACAGTCAAATCTTTCAAAGCTTTGAGATTTCGTTCTGTTTCAACACTTAAGTTAAGCCCAAATGCTTTTTTTGTGAAGTGAACCATTTCGGAGATATTCCTATTTCAATTTATTGAAATGATAATTATTGTCAATGCCAGCATTTCAATTATATTTATATAATTAATGATTATTTTGTGTCATATCATGTTAAGAGTTTTAAAATGTAAATTGACGTTTCCTGGCATATCCAAAATCAAAATCACACAATATATGCAAAGTATGACATCATGATGATGTCATAAGAAGGTATTGTTAAAGAAGACAATAGCTGAATGATATTGTCATGTTAACATAAAAGATAATTTTCCAAATACTCTTGGTTCAATGTGTTCATACTAGATAGATGTCATTTCACGGCAGTACTCTGAGAAATCGGAAAATATATAATTTTGAACATGCCAAACGGTATGAAATAGTGAAGAAAGTGTTGTAACAAGTTAATGACTTAATATTTGTGATATTTTGTGTGCAAATAAATAACTACACAAACTTAATCGAAAGAGTTTAATATCTGCTTAATCCCGCAACTACGACTTGAGATAAAGAAAGGAGTTCGCATTGCTCACCGCTGATCACCAAGAAATACATCAAGATTGCACCAAGTGGCTACGCAGTGTGGCCAAATGTCAGACGCCTAAATATTAAATAACAATTTATACAAAAAAAAATCCACACCAAATGGCTTGCCCAAATGTGAGGCTCGAACAGGAATGAAGCAAATGTCGAAGATACAAATACTTACTGGATTTCCAGGAAAAGAACTACCTACAGAAATTTTCGTGAAGAAGCAGAAGGCAACATGACTGAAGAATTTCATAGCGTGATGGTTAGCGTGTCTGCCTCACATTCAAGAGGTCGCGAGTTCGAATCTCGCTTAGGGTAAGTTATCCGGATAAGGTTTTTTTCCAAGGTTTTCCCTACCCTGAGAAGATGAATGTCGGGTAACTTAAAGCTCCATGGACCTCGGGTTCATTTAAGCATCATTTCACCCATTTCATTTCATTCATTCGTCCGATATGACATAATGTTGGAGGACGTTAAAAAAAAAAAAAAAAAACCTGAGGAATTTCAAGTAGGTACATTACTACATCGAGGATCTCTTTTTTAATTCAGATTGCAAATTGTTGATTGGCAATCTACCTGCATAAGGAATTCCAAGGGCTGAGAACAATGTCCACACAGATTTCCCAGAATCCAACATCGTGAGGATATATGTAAAAAAGATGGCAGAAAGTAGGATCAAGAATTTTTATTTAACTTAATTTTATTTATTTTATGTTACTTAGAAGTGTTAGAAAAATCTGAACTTTAAAAAATGAGTCATTCCATGTCAAATCACACAAAATATGGCAAAAAATGACCATGATTTCTTAGATTTTCTTGAATTTTTTTTTTTTTTTTTTTTTTTTTTTTTGGTGTTTTGGAACAAAATGTATTTGACCCGTGTTTCTTTGTTTTATAAAAAAAATTATTTTGGCAGACATTAATATTTGAAATGTCTCAAAAATAGCGTGCTCCTCACCCTTCGATCAATCATACCTCCGATTGTAATGAAGCAAATTACTTGATCTTTGGCTCAAATTAAAGAAAGGTATTTATTAGAAAATTTTATTAATTATTATTATATTTTATACGATTATTAAGTTTTACAGTTAGATAATAACATAAACTCGACCATTTAAAAATCTGGTAAAAAAACCAAAAATACAATGAAGTTTATTCAATATTCTCAGAAAAAATCAGAATGGAGTCTCTAATAGTTCAGTTGTAATTAACTTACAAATCAGTGCAGCGGACTGGTGCGGCATAGATGACGGCTAATGTAACCTCACACAATTGCCACCTTCCATTATGGCAACTGTCCACTGCTTGAGGTTCCATGAATGTTACAACAGTACATTAAGGAGAACACTGCTAGCTGACACTATTATATGTACACTATTAGCATCTTCAAAATGTTCTTAAAATATGCATTTTAAGCTAACGTTTCCGTACAACACACAACTTTACCTCCTTCTTCCAAAGAAAATTATTTCACTAAAGCTTCAGTTTTTGACAAAGGAATGAAGGAGTGTAATTTTAAAGCATAGCTGGACCCATCGTTCTTGGCCCCTGACCTTGACTGGAAGTCCTGTTGGGGAATCCATAGCTTTTGCCTCTTTCATCAGCTCATATTGTATAATTCTACGAATGAAACCATGCATGTGGGGAGGGAGGGGGAAGGTAGTGATGTCTGCATGATCTGAGACAGTCCTTGCTCATTCACAGGTGCTTTTTAGTGCAGCGCGCAGTTGAAGACATAGATCTTTGCGATAAAGAGTGACTATAGTGAATTTGTGAGACATTGATCATAGCGTAAATCAATTATGCCACCTGTACGTTCTAAATTAGGGACCAAAACATTACACAGTCAGAGTAGAGAAATGATTTCAAATGTATGGATGTACATGAAGGAAGAAGCTAAAAGCAAGAACTGCTTACATCAGAAGATTTTTTCAAAAACGTTCAAAAGCATGCATCAGATGCCACAGGAGTATCAGAAAGAAGGTACATTGTGCAGACATTTTTCTGCATGGACTGTACTGCCTTAGTAAGAAGAAGTTGTCTGAGTAGCATAGCTGATGCACCAATTCGCATGCTGTCTGCAGTCACCTGGCTCGTTACTCACTTTCAAGGGGCCAGGAACGGCGAATCCAGCTGTACAAACGGATCTCTGCTTCATGTCCTCCGTGAGCGCTTGCAGGCCTCCAGAAAAAAAATTGTAGCAAATGCACTAATGCAAGCTCCATAGTTTTCAACATCTTATTTTATGGATAAAATGTCAGGGAATACATGTGAATTTTTTTAGATTTTTAACAGATTGATTTAAATTCTATTTTTGATTTTACTAAATATACCATCAAAAAAGCAGTCCAAAATTTGTGTGTAATAATGATTGATCGAAAGTTGTTAAAAGTGTTGTATTTAACCTTTCCAGTGCGCCAAACCCCAACTCTCAACTCTATATGGCCTTAGAGTAACAAGTGATTTTATATTACGGTGCGCGCAGAAATTGCTTAATTTCTAACAGTCATAAGTAATACTAGATGCAATATTAACCGGGCTTGTGGGCCGTGGTCTATTGGGTTCCTTCTTCTTCCCAAACGTTTCGTCTGCGACTACGGCAGACATCTTCAGTGGCGGCAAGGTCGAAGTTTCCTAGTGGAGATCTCACCACCGACTGCGCTGGTCACCACCAGAGGTGCGGTATTTATGTCGGCGGCTGGAGGGGAAGTACGTTGTGATAGGTCCGGGTGGCCAGTGGGCTGGACTTGTACCAGTGGAGTACTACAAGGAGCTGGCGTCTGATTGGCTGGAGAGGGGTTCTGGATTTTTGTTTTTGTTAACGCTGTTTGCCATATTCTGTTGAGTTTAAGTCCTTCTTCTTTGCGATTGATATTATTTTTGTGCTTGTGTATTTCAATGGCTTCACGGAATAAGCGAGAATAGTAGTGGGATGTAGATGCCAGAATATCTGTGTTACCATATTGGATGATGTGTTCCCCTTCTTCGAGTATGGCATGTTCAGCAATTGCTGATTTTTCAGTTTGACCCAAGCGACAATTTCTTCTGTGTTCTTCAATGCGGGTTTTTATACTACGTTGTGTGGTTCCTATGTACACCTTGCCACACGAACAAGGTATTCTATATACTCCTGCGGTGGATAGAGGATCCCTGGGGTCTTTGGTGGAACGGAGTATGTTACAAATCTGTTTAGTAGGCTTGTAGACGGTGTCAATGTTGTGGCGTTTAAGTAGTTTGCCTATGCGGTCTGTGACTGATCTGATGTACGGTAAAAAGGCCTTGCCCTTCCTATTGTTTGCGGCTGTTTCTGTGATGTTGGGACCTTTACTAGGATGTAATGCTCTCTTAATTTCTCGTTTTGCGTAGCCATTAGAGTGGAGCGCTGACTCTAAGTGTTGAAATTCCTGGTGTAGAACTTGTGGTTCGCAAATGCGTGTAGCTCGGTCTGCCAGAGTTTTAATCATAGCACGCTTTTGTTTCGGATGGTGGTTGGAGTTCTTGTGAAGGTAGCGGTCTGTATGGGTCGGTTTACGGTACACCTTATGGCCTAGTGTGCCATTCTGTTTTCTGTTTACCATGACATCCAAAAAGGGCAATTTGCCGTCTTGTTCCTTCTCCATGGTGAATTGAATTTGTTTATTGATGCTGTTGAGGTGATCCAGAAATTCTGTCAGGGCTGATTCTCCGTGACTCCAAATGACGAACGTGTCGTCCACGTAACACCACCAGCACGAAGGTTTAAGCGGTGCTGAATCCAAGGCAGTAGCTTCGAAAAGTTCCATGTAAAAATTCGCAATAACCGGACTGAGAGGACTTCCCATTGCTACACCGTCTGTCTGTTCATAGTATTCGTGGTTCCACTGGAAATACGTAGTCGTGAGGACGTGGTGGAAAAGCGTCGTAATGTCTTCTGGAAAAACCTCCTTAAGCTGTGTTATGGCTTCATTGACTGGAACCATGGTGAACAGAGATGTTATGTCGAAACTGACAAGTAAGTCGTTGGGTTGTAAGCTGATGGTCTTGAGTTTCTGAATGAAATGGGCGGAGTCTTTTATGTATGTGTCAGTGTTGCCGATGTGAGGTTGCAGCATCTTTTCGAGGTATTTCGCAACTGCGTACGTAGGTGAGTCAATGGCGCTTACAATCGGCCTAAGGGGTGTGCCAGGCTTGTGAATCTTCGGAAGTCCATAAAGTCTGGGAGGTAAAGCTTCACTCCTCTTTAGTTTCAGCTGATCACTGGGTGGAATGGACGAAGACTTAATCAGTTGATTGGTTTTCCGAAGAACGCGAGCTGTTGGATCCCTGGAGACCTTGTAGGTGGTCGGATCTAGGAGCTCAGTTACCTTGTGTTCGTAGTCACGTTGGTTCATCACCACCGAGGCGTTTCCTTTGTCCGCCTGCAGTACTATAATCTCCTTGTTTGAGTTAAGATTTTTAAGAGCTTTTCGATCTTGAAGAGAAAGATTGCTCTTAGGTGGCTTAGCTCGTTGAAGAATTCTAGAAGATTCGAGGCGTATTTGGTCTGCTGTAGTTGACGGCAATTAACGAATACCGGCTTCAATGCAGGAGATGATCTCCTCTATAGGTAGTACATGAGGTGTGATGGCGTAGTTCCCACCTTTTGAGAGGACGGAAGCTTCTGTCATAAGTAAGCAAGTAATTTAAAAATACAGAAATAAAAAAAGCGGGTCTCCTTATTTGATGCCTATTATTCATAAAAATTTTGAACCTCCTATGAAAAAGTCGTGTTTTACGGGTGTGCGATTTGACATGGATTGACCCAAATACAAAAGTGCTAAGATGTCATAAGGAGAGATAGAATTAGAAATGGAAGTAAGAGAGGGGGCCGAAATGCCTAAGGATGAAGCAGGAACAGAAAAAGAAGTAGCAATAGTGGGGGGGAATCAAATAACTATGATGTTTCAAAAAATTATGAGAAAGATGCAACAAGATAAAAAAAAATTTGAAATTGAAGATATGCAGAAATGCAAAGAAAACGTGAAAGTCATGGAGAATAATTTGAAATTAGTACGTAAAGAAATAAGTGAAACAAGGAGCACTCTAGAAAGCAAAATAGAAGCTATAATAAGCTGATAGGAAAACAGCAAACGACAAAATTGTGAAATCATTCACTTTAATCATTAATTTTTAATATCACTAAAGTGAAGTAGTTGTGATTAACCTCTTGAGCGATAGCCATTTAAAAGCTTCGCAGGCTGAGAACGGATACCCAATATCCAGCGCAGGGCATTTAAATTGTTAAATGCGCTAAAAGTGCTTCGTAAATACACAGCTGTATTTTGCGTAAATTTTAAGTTATTTTAATGAAACAAAAACTGGTATAAAACTCATTATATGCAGTACACATGTACATCATCAGCAATGTTGAGTTGCATTTACAAATCGTTGAAATGGCACTATTTGTTTCACTGTGGTGAAAAGTTAACTTTGCTTTCTCGAACACATCTAATATAATTTCTCAGAAAGAAACAGTAGTGGACCCATTATATGTGTGAGCTATGCGTCAGCAAATCACAGCACAATGTGAAATAGAACACTACTGTATGCGTGGTTTATGAGTCATCAGAATAAAGCAGGTTTGTAATTTTTCCTTACATGTGTTTCGTAACTTGGATTTAGCAAGCTCCGTTCATTTCTTTCTTGAAATACATACGTATACTTTCCTGCTTGTAGCTGAAGTGAGAAGCTTTTGAGTGTTACATCTCAGAGCTAAAACATGGCATCAACAAGCAGTGTTGCACAAAGGTTAGCGAGTGGTGGAAGTGTAAGGGCTTCTGAAATTACACAGGAGAATGTGGAGGACTTCTTGCTGTGTGACAGTGATTTAGATATTGATGGCGAATTTTCTGAATTTGAGGGGGGTGCGGAGGATATAGGTACGAGTAGCAGTGAGGAAGAATGTGACCAATTTCCTTCAGGTGTTTGTGAAGAGTCAGCATTGTGGAGTGCTGAAAACAATTGCAATACAAACAGGCACATCTTCACGAGCACAGGCTCTGGTGTTCAACCCCAGGCTCAGCTGACTTCTGACAGCCAACCAACTGACATTTTTACAAAAATTTTTTACTACCGACTTAGTGTCTCATTGTTTCGGAAGCAAATGTATATGCGAGTAAGGTGAAGGAAGACATGCTCTCTAAAGGTAAATTAGGGCCTAAGAGCAGAATTCAAAGGTGGACAGAAGTAACAATGAGATTTACAGGCTAATTGGTCTAATTATACTTATGGGTGTTATTTGTAAACCTGCATTATACATGTATTGGTCCACAGATGACATGCTAGCTACTCCTTTTTTTGGAAAATGCATGTCAAATAACAGGTTTACGTCAATTTTGCAGTTCCTTCATTTCACCTGCACAGAGAATGTAAATGACAAACTCCACAAAATTAGGCCTGTTTTCGATTATATTATTTCAAAATTTAAAGAAAATTATGTGCCTGGTGAAAAGGTCACTGTTGATGAAAGCCTAATGCTTTGGAAGGGCCGCTTAGGTTGGAAGCAATACATCAAAACAAAAAGGGCTAGATTTGGCATAAAGAGTTTTGATGTTTGTGAAAGTAAAATGGGATATCTTTACAATAGCTGCATTTACACTGGTCAAGGGACTGACAATACTGGAGACAAAGATTTGGGCTTATCTGGCTCCATAGTAATGCACCTAATGGAACCTGTGCTTGATCAGGGTAGGACTGTGTACTTAGATAACTGGTACAGCTCTCCTAAATTATTCATGGCCTTACACAAAAGAAAGACTAATGCAATTGAGCCAGTACGTTCAAATCTTATTGGTTTGCCAAAAGATGTGAATACGAAGGCTATAAGGAGAGGGGAAATGGAGGTGCGTCAGCTCCCACCTGTGACCTACCTTGCCTGGCAGGACAGGAGGGTAGTTACAGCATTATCCAATTGCAGTTCTCAGATTTCGATGATTGACACTGGAAAAACAGATGCCCATACCAAAATGTGCATTTTCAAGCCTGACATTATCCAGGAATACAATATGCACATGGGCGGTGTCGATCTAGTAGATCAGGTATTGCAAGCATATCGATCTTTACAAAAAACAGTGAAATGGTATAAAAAGGTATTTTTGCACCAGCTGGATATAACCATATACAATTGTTTGGTAATTTGGAGAGCTCTAAACCGACACAAGACAATGACTTACCTGGACTTTCAACTATCCTTAGCTCGCAGCCTAATTGAACAATACCAGGTTGAGAGGCCTCTTCATACTGGGGGTAGAAAATCCAAAACCCCTGCATCCCTCAGACTTCAAGGAAAACATTATCCTAAAAGGATACCGTCAACAGCAAAGAAGTCCCGCCCATCTCGAAGGTGTTTCGTGTGCCGCAAGAAGGGAATCTGCAAGGAAACTGGGATGATGTGTTGCGAATGTGGAGATGTGCCCTTGTGTGTTTATCCCTGTTTTGAGGCATATCACTGCAGAAGGAACATATAAAGGTTAGCCAGTAAAGCATATAGAATTTAATTAAATGTTTCATAACGGGGGAAAATTAAAATAAGTTGAGTTAGATAGAGGATAAATAAGGGTTGAATGCACAAACGCACAGGACGTGTATACATGTCCATATCGCTCATCCGTCATTTTAAATGGACATGATTTCACGTCCATATCCCTGAAGAGGTTAAGTGAGTTAAGTCATCAAGAGGAAGTGTGTGTCATATTTAAAGTTTATCTACAGTGGGAAAACTTAAAACAACACAAGGGGCATATGAAACAGTAACATTTTGGATATGCCAAACAGTACAAAATAGTGAGGAAAGTGTTGTAACAGTATAAGGAGTTAATAATTGTGATATTTTATAAGTGTGCAAATAAATAACTTCAAAAATTTAAATGGAGGTCAATGAGTGCTTTATTCCGTAACTGCGACCCGAGATAAAAAGAAGAGTTCTCATTGCTCACTGCTGATCACCAAGAAACACATAGAGATTGCACCAAATGGCTTCGCAGTGTGGCTAAGTATAAGATGCCTAAATAATTAACTGAGAATCATTTTATTCAAAAAACTGCACCAGGTTTTAGTCACTTTATTCTGAATATACTAATTGTTTTTGAAGCATATGTCATGCATAGGTAATCAACAAACTGGATACGTTGTGAACAGGTCAAGAGTATACTTAAATTCATTTTATTTTCCAGCATTTAAATATTTTTGTTGTTTATTAGTGTTATTTTATACACATTCCATTTAGTAACAAAAGACATAATAAAAATTGGAGTTTGTTTGGAATTTAGTGGATTTGTGCCATTCTGCATACTTGGAATCTATTAACAATACTGGCTGTAAAACTGAAATCTTTTGTTTCCCTATTTTTTCTAAGTCTGCTCAGTGAAACTGAGATACAAATATGGTACCCCACATGCCTGCTTACCTGAAAAAGGTTGGTGTCTTCTTAAGAGTTAATGTGGAATTAGTTGTTTCCTGAGGTTAAAAATATCCCACAGCAGCCACATAGATTTCACTAAGACATTAACAGTGTACTACTGAAATATAAAGTAGTGTGTATTTTTTTTCTTAAACGCTAAGGTTTTGGTTTTGTTGTTAATGAGGACTGTTTTTCTAAGGAGCCCTTACTTGTCTGTAAGTATTATGAGAAAGAACTAAATAAAGGCTGTTCCATTTGAACTTTTATTCAATTCGTAATTTTCAGGACCACATAGCATTCAGAAGCAAAGGAAGATAGAGTTAAAAAGGGGGACCAAACTAAACGAAAACTGCCACAAAGCTAAAAAACTTTGGGAAAAGGGAAGACGGATAGATTGTACAGCAGAAGAGCAGACTTACCTGACTGCTGAAGTGCATTCTTGTCTGGCAGGAAAGTTGTCTCAGGTAAGGGATGTATTCCATACAAGGATGTAACTAATTATTTGTGGTTGCTTATTTTAGATTTTTGCCAAAATACTTCGCATTTGCAAGGAGTTTGAGAATTTCTTGACAAGTTTTAAAAATTATTTAAAATTCATTTTGTGAATGTACTTTTTCCTACCCAAAACAGCAAGGCTGTTCATTAAAATAAAATTTGATCTTCCAAGAAATCTCACTTTGAGATTTCTTTCACTGCTTTCACAAATTTGTAAGAAAAATGTGTGCAACTTCCAAAGTCATGAATGAAACATTGTTACGGCAAACTTTATACCATACAGGCCCAACACATACTAGGTTAATAATAAATTGCAATGAAATTTAAATGTACCTTTGAGTTGCTTCACTAACAATGCTCAGGTGATGTTGCCATTATCAGCAAATTTTGATTGTCAAACTTGTTGCTGATGTCTTCCATACTCACAGGATCCCTCAGTTGGCCATTGAGGAACTTGTATAGAAGATTGTCTTCATTGGGGATTTTGAAACATATTAGTTTTGTTTTGTAGCTGTTGCAGCCTTCCGACTATTGACAAATCATGACTGCTTGGCAAGTCATCTCTACAGAATAGGTATCTCAGCCTCACCAATATGTGTCCTGTGTAACGATCCAGCAGAAATGAACGAAGACCACTTGAAGACCTGTGAAGCATTAAGATCAGAAGAAACTACAGTTCAAAAGTATTGGAAAGCACGAATGCTAATGGCTTCATTGCCAGATGCAAGGCACTAGAAAACAACAACAACAACAACAGTTTTGTTTTGTGTTTTGGCATAAAAATTTTTTCTCAGATGTCCAGCTCTCATGAATGTTGTACTGATTTAAACAGGTGTATACTACTTGATATTTTATGCTTTCTATTCCAGAGACATGAAGCTACTGCTGATATCTTTATTCAATTTTTATGCATCTCATGTTTTCTTAAGTTAGGTTTGTATGTTTCTTTTGTCTTTCTTATGTATCTTTCATCAGAGTCTTCACAGTTGATTCTATGAATTCCTGATTTCTTGTATTGAGGTATCTTTTCCAACTTATTTGTTTTTATGAGGTTTCTGATATCGTGTTTGTTTTGTGATGCTAAAATTGTTATATTCTCCAAATACCTTTAAAAAATTTCCAGAAGACCTGAAGGTTCACAATGAGTCTGATAATTAAAATCTACTAATGATGTGGGCAACTTGTCTATAAAACTTGTTCAGATAATTGATAGTGAAGTGACCTAAGTGTACATTTGACTGGCATTGCAGAGATGTGGTAAGTAGCTCTTGCAGGACTGGCCTAGATATTCTCTTCTTCTTGGCTTGAAATTCTAGTATAAAGATTTTGAAAAATTGAGTCAGATTTGTGACACATGTTTACAGAAACTATTGCTTCCATACTTAGCCAGGGTCTGACTGGTAGCATTGGAGACAGGATTACATGTGGCTGCAGAAGAGGCAACATCTGGTTTTCTTGTGATGAAACTGTTGAAGCTATTCAATGGTGAAATCTCTAAGTTCATTAGATATACTCTCCTTTTGATGATGTGGATGATGTGATGTGATGAGACCTACTGATGTTTCTCAATAGTTACTTCAGGATTGATATCGTGATCTGAGGTCCAAAAATGGTGTCTACAGCTGATTTTTCTGGTAGTTTATTGGAAATGTAACTAAAGTGTTCCTGCCATCTGGTTTCAATGTTTCTTTTAACTTTGCTTAAGTACACCTGGTTACAATTGAGGTATGATTGCAAAAGCTTAGCCTTGACACAAAGCACTGCTCAGCTGTCCACAACTTGCTCTGACAATTCTGCTCACTTACTAACTCACTAAAAACTGACTGATGATAAACTCACTAAAACTTACCCAGCACTAATTGTCCGTGCTGACTCACTTATATAGCTGAACATTAGGTACCAATGATTTTTCTGGAAATCAATGTTTTGCGAAGCTTCTCAGAACAAGCCCAGCAATCAAAGCTTCTCAAACTGTCTGGAAACAACTTTTATTCTCATTTGACATTGCCATATGTTGCCTAGCAACATAGTGGTGTGAGGTGGCTGACCTTGAGCCCCCTTTGAAATGTGGCTGGCGCCACACTGCACCCCCCTGAGGGCTGGTCATCCTGGCCAGCACCATTGTGGTTGGCCAGACAACCGAGTGAGTGTACTGCCAGCATCTTTCCTAGGGGCAGCCTCTGGATGCAGCAGACTGCATTTCTGATCCTCTTCTCCAGGAGTTACGTCCTGGCCATGGTTGTTCGGCAGTGTCCCTCTGTTCAGTTAGGGCCATGCATGCCATCCTGCTTGAAACATGTGCTGCAGGCTCGCTGGTCATGACAGGTTTTTGTCTGGTCGCCCTTTACTCTGGTGTGTTGATGGGCTATCCTGTGCACGTGAAGACGGCCTGTAGGGTTCCATGACTGCCGGTCTTCCTGGTGCACCTTTGCAGCCACCTTGCTCTGAGGCTTCAGAGTGTTGTCTTGTTCGACTCTCAGGACCCACCTACCAACGTCGATCGTTGCATCGTGGTTCCTGAGGACATCTAGTCCTAATATCACTTGCTGAGCCACCCTGACAACGAACACCCATAGACTTATAACGCTCTGTCCCAATGTCCACTCCATCCAGGCCTCCTCCACAGGCAAGGTGTCACCCCATGCCACCACTATCTTATAAGGCCAGTCTGGTTTCCTTGTTGGCAGGCCCTCTGCCACGTCCCAGTGGATCATGGTCACAGCTGCATCCATGTCCACTAATACCTGGCACAGCTTCTTTTGTATTTTGCCATCCATGATGTTGTTCTCCACTCTTCTCTTCAAGGCACTAAGTGTCATTTGATGGAATGGCTCTGACAACTCCTCTATGCCCTATGCCACACTCTTGGCAGAATATTTTCTGTGCATCGGTGATGAAGTCTGGAAACTTGCCACTGACGTATCAGTGAAGCCTTTGAAGTTTTAATTTTCGGCATTGTTCACTTTAAAGATTTAAGACAATGTACAATTTGCAGGGAAGATGTGAATGGCTGAAGAGATAGGAGGGTGTGCTATCTCTTTTTCTGGGAACAGGGTGAATGATCATTAGTTATTGTGTACTGCAGCCGCCGCTCCCAAGGCCACATAATGGCAACCCCCCAAACTGACCATAAATGTTACAAGTTCAGTCTAGTTAAAAATTAATACACAGTGTAAAATACACTTTGGAATTCAAAATATAGATTTTCCTAAAAAGGTTGGATAAATTTTTGAAAAAAGTGGATGTTTTGACCAATCAGAGATTAAACATACATAGTAGGTAAAATTAGGCTTTATTGCCATAATAGGCATTTTTAGGTGCTATTAACCTCTTGAGGGATATGGACATGAAATCACGTCCATTTAAAATGACGGATGAGCGATATGGGCGTGTATACACGTCCTGTGCGTTTAAGCACTTAACCCTTATTTATTCCTTATCCAACTCAACTTATTTTAATTTTCCCTTTATGAAACATTTTAGTAAAGTCTATATACTTTATTGGCTTACCTTAATATGTTCTTTCTGCAGTGATTTACCTCAAAACAGGTATAAACACATAAGTGTAGGTACATCTCTACATTCGCGAATTCCCTTCTTGTGGCACACGAAACACTTTCGAGATGGGCGGGACTTCTTTGCTGTTGGTGGTATCCTTTTAGGATAATGTTTTCCTTGAAGTCTGAGGGGTGCAGGGGTTTTGGATTTTCAACCCCCAACATGGTATTGTTCAATTAGGCTGCGAGCTATTTATAGTCGGAAGTCAAGGTCGGTCATTGTCCTGTGTGGGTTTAGAGAGCTGTCCAAATCACCAAACAATTGTATATGGTTATATCCAGTTGGTGCAAAAACATCTTTTTATACCACTTCTCCCTTCAGCTACAAGCAGGAAAGTATACGTATGTATTTCAACAAAGAAAGACACGGACTCTACTAAGTTACGAAACTCGCGTAAGCAAAAGTTGCAATGTTGCTCTATTCTGATGACTCAAGAGACCACGCATACAATAGGGCTTTATTACACAGTATGCTGACGCATAAGCCACACATACAATGGGTGTTTCTTTACTGTTTCTTTCCGAGAACTTATATTAGATGCGTTCGACAGAGCAAAGTTGACTTTTCACCACGGTGAAACAAAATTGTGCCATTTCACCGTTTTGTAAATACAACTCAACTTTGCTGATGACGTACCTTTATACTGCAAATAACGAGTTTTATACCAGTTTTTGCTTCATTAAAATAACTTAATATTTACACAAAATACAGCTGTGTATATACGACGCACTTTAAATGCCCTGCGCTGGATATTGGGTAGCAGTTCTCGGCTCGCGGACGTTTTAAATGGCCATCGTTCAAGAGGTTAAAACAGCAATTTTAGGGATAGTTTGATATGAAACATGTGTTTGCAAATTATGTATCTTTGAATAAGCTAGTAACAGTGATGTGAATCTAAATTGTAATGAAAACATCACTTACATGTAATTAGTCTTGACCGGTTTTAAGAGCTTAACTTGCTCCCATCATCAGAATTAACCGACTAGTTCTTATTGATGTTTGATGTGTGGTTGGTTGGGCTGACATCTAGCAGTGGACTGATGAACTTCCATAAAGGGTTTGGTGGTGGCAAATCAAAGTTCATTACACGGAGTTTGATTTTTATGACATGAATTTCTTCCAGGTATCCAACTCTGCAGCGTGTTTTGTAACTTTTAAAAGTTTTTCGCTCAGCGTAATTTTGTGGTTGGATGCCCAAAAATGGTGCACACTGCAGATTTATCCATCTGTTTATATTTGATGCATCCCATGTGCTCTTTTAGTCTGGTTTCTAAATTCCTCTTCATTTTCCCTATGTAAATCTGGTCACAATCTGGGCAATTGATTTGATAAATTCCTGACTTTTTGTTGTGTGGTATCTGGTCGTTTGACTTTTGCACAGTAATTTCCCTATGCTGAAATTATTTAATGTTATATTTTTTGAAGATGTGGAATTTGCAGTGCTTATTTGGATGGCAACTGAATTTTTGAAAATCATACTGCTCTTTTGTTGAGAGAGTTTAGTAATCTCTTTCAAGTGTTATTTTCTGGTCAATGATTTGTTTGTTGAATCCATTATTAATTGCTGTGCTGACTGTATTTGTATTCTTTTTTTTTGTATTCTTCTTCTGATAATAGGGTGAAAACCAGTCTGTGAGATAAACTGTGTAGGACTGCAAGTTTGTGTGGACCTGGGTTGAAACTATTATTTGTGACTTAGTTTTGTGAGTGGGTAGGCTTTCTGTAGATACCAAAAATGATCTTATTTTGGCATCTAATTATTTTTAGGTCCAAGAAGGCTAAGTATCTTTCTCTTCAATCCGGCTCAATATTCACTATAATTATGATGTATTTGCAAGTTTTTATGAAGTTATTGTTTAAGGATTAAAAAAGGTTTTTACCTAAAATTTGAAGTCTACTTATAACTAATGATACATTTACCTATTACATATATTTTGTGCGTCAAACCCTTGTATATTATATAAAGTATGTCTAACCACTTGAATCTCTCTTTATACACTTGAACATTTGCAGTAGTTATTTTTGTTGAATGTGAATTAAAGAGTTTTATGCCTTATTACTTTGTAATACTTGGTCTTCTGCAATCTGTGTTAAGATTGATTTTATTAATATATGTGTATTGTGTTCATGTATATCACTCCGGACATTGTAGGTATGCAAATTCTCTTTTATATGGATCAAAAAATCATAAATATATAAATTAACAACAGTAGGAATTTCTAATTCTATAAATAATAGTTTGCAGTGTTCAAGTTTCTTCGAGTTAGTCAAAATTCTTGTCTTTTTCTGAATTCTGAATACTTCTTGTATACGTGGACTATGTCCCCATAATACTATTCCATATCTTAGTATGGACTGAAAGAATGAAAAATATACCATCCGAACAAATTCTTTCAGGATGACTTTTTTTTTAAATTAGCAAAAGAAATGCATGATAACTAATTGCATACAAAGTTGATACGCAGATTCCAGGATAGTTGTTTATCAGTTACCATACCAAGAAGCGTGACACTATCACTGCTGGTATTTGCATGTTTCAGACTAAAAATGATGTTTTGAGTTTTTCTGTGATGTATAAGGAAGCCATTACTTCTAAACCAAATTTGAGCTTGCTGCATGGTTACATTTACAGACTCTCTCAGTAATTTGAAGTCTTTACTAACTTTAAGGAAAGATGTATCATATGCATAAACAATTGTATTACATGAATAACTTTTTGAAACATAGTTTATCATTATTAGAAAAAGCAGGTGCCCCAGTTCTGAGCCCTGCAGAACCCAAAATTTTACATCTTTGATGTTTGATTGTCTTCCACCGACAGATACTAGCTGCCTACAATGACCTAGATAAGATTTAAATATATTTAAGTTATTTCCTTTGATGACATATATCTCCATTTTACTTAACAAGATATCATGTCATGTAGTATTGAAAGCTTTACTCAGGTTGCAAAGGGTCTCTCAAGCAGTCACTATCTTTGAAGGCGTGATAGATTTGTTTTTACAAATGTATCGACTGCTGTTACTGTTGATTTTGCTCTGTGACATCCAAACTGATTACTAAAAGATAAGTTTTAAAAAATCTTCAACTTGCTTTTTGGCAACCCTTCTATAATTTTAGAAATTGTAGGAATTATTGAAATGGATATAGCTAGTTATGTTTTCTCGATCACCTTCTTTATATATTGGTGTTACTTTGGAAAGTTTGTTCTTCTGGGAAAACACCTTCACCAAAACATCTATTAATGCAGTAAGTCAAAGGGGCTTGTATGTACTGCATCACTTGTTTAATGAGCTTGTTAGAAAAATCACATATATCTCTGCTTTCGGAACTCCAGATTTTTGGTGACTTTGGAACCTCATCACACATTACTTCTCTAAGTGAAAAATCCTCATTTTCTTTTCCTGGTCTTATGAAACTCAGTGAAGTTACTGGACATGGTTGTACCTGCAAGGTTATGTCTTCTATTGACTGTAAAAATAAATTACTGAAGTCGCCAGGGGTATTGTTTCATTGTTCATATGTATTGCTTTTGTTATCCCTACCCATTACAGAATTTATGATGACCATGCTGCTTTGCATTTGGTATTCTGAGTGTTTGATGTGCATTTTTCTTTAGATCAGCTAATTATTTCCTGTACTGCTTCCTATAATCTTTTAATATTTTGGACAATAGATCATGTTTACTTTTGTACATAATATATTATCCTGGAGAGTTATTAGTTTATTTTTCATGCTTTCAAGTTCTGAATTATACCGCATACATACGTTAATGTCTTTCTTTTTATTGAGGTTTATGAATCTTTTGTATTTCATGCAAGCTGTTAATAAATGGTAAACATTTGAAAAAAATAGCTAAAATACTTTATTAGCAGGCTCCTCACAAAGAAGTGCTTCCCAATTCACCCCTGCTAGGCTTTCTTTAAATTTATTTGTATTTTCTACACTAAGATCCCTGATTTCTTTTAACAGTTTTTTCTGGTTTCTTAGATATATTTTTTTGGAGATAACCTTTAAGAATAGAGCTTGATGATCTGCTACTTTGCAATCTAAAACTTTAAATGAATAGCCTTTTGGTTTCAGGTTTGTAATTACAGTAAAACTTCTTTCATACATTTCACACTTATAAGTTTTTTTTCCAGTGGTCCCGGCAAAATCCTATAGCATATTGCGGCAAATTATTTTGTTTATACAACTTTCTTTTATACGATTTTTATGCTTATACAACCATAGCTTACGTCCTCAAAAACAAAATGCACCATTTATGACGTTTCCTTCTTTAAAATCTCAAGAAATATTCGAATCCGAAACTTATACTTACACTGTAGAATCTGGCAAAGTGTACAGGCATATTGACCTAGTTTGTCAGAGTGCTCCGATCACTTATTATTTGTTCACTAGAATAGTGAAATACTAGCGACTTGACCTTGACGTATAGTCAGTAACGCAACACAAAAGGATGATCTCTGGCACCTACCGATATGAGACATTGCTTTTCTGAAGACATGATTGCTTCTGAGCAGAGTGTACATATGCTGTGTGGCTGTGTATGTACAGTAAGCTCACATAAACAACTTAGTAGTTTCACATTCTTTCCAGACATTTTATTAAAGCAAAATCCCATTATCTTTTTGAATTATTTGATGTTGATCAATAAATTAGTATTACTGTTTTAGCAAATTTTAGTGATGAGTGCGGATTGAAGCAAAATTGCCTTATTTTGCAAAAAAAAAGTGAAATTCCAGAGACTTTGAATATAAAAATTAGCTCTCATTTTCTTTTAAGTTCATTCCTGTGAACTGGTAAATTACAAGAAAGAATAAAATAAAAATCTCAGTTACAAAAATATTGAAGTAATGGCTGATGATTAAGAACGGTTTAACATATTTGGAAGTCGACCATTCTGTCATTAGTAAAGTGATGGTCTGGATAGATCAAAATTCTTGGCAACTAACCCTTTTTTATCTGACCATCGTGAGCGTGAAGAGATTTCCCCTTGGGTTGGGAAGCAGAAAAGGGTAGGGAGTTCTCGGAAAAATAAACACTTTGCACTTAGGCACCGTATCTTTCATTCTGAACTGTAATATGTTAAAATGTGTATTAAATGCGTTTAATAAAAGTATATAACTATCAAAAAACAAACATAGTGATATATATAAAACACAATCCATATAGTACGAAAAAACAAAAACAGATTCATTTCCCAATATTCAAAAAAATGAATGAGAGAAAACATTTTAGCTGGTGTGGTATGCCACTCATTCTTATGATGTAAATATTACATGCACTTTGAGTTTATGTAGAACAATTTTATTCACAAAGAAACACAATTGACAGTACCTTAACAAATCCCCGGAGTCAGAACCGCACTATAGTGTACAGCATAATGCTAGCATATACAGATGGGTATGTGTGGGGCTTGCTGAGGTGAGAGGGGCAGGCAGGAATAGATGAGGGGTTTCCGGTGATGCCGTCCTAACCATACCACATGCAGGCAGTGAAATGCTGATTGGTCTCGGCGTACGCCGCTGTTTTAGAACAGAACTTTGTGTTTGCTATTTTAGCAATATATAGCTGCTCAATAGTATGATCTGTGAAAAAAACCAGTTCTAAATGATTGTATAAAATAATTGTCCTGTGTTAAAGCTATTACAAAAAAAAAAAAAAAAAAAAAAAAAAAAAAAAAAAAAAAAAAAAAATGAACACAGAGAAATAAGGGGAATGCTCAGTGTACTAGTGTCCCCCAAAGCTACGCCTCTGGTTCCAACATGGAGGATGACTACTTCTGGCTCTTTTAAAATGTTTTCACAATCACACACATTTTTCAACTTGTTACTCAACTGCTCTACTCTGATACCTTTATACACTTTTGTTTGTGCACCATTTACATCTCATGCATGATCATAGAGATGCCATTCACCAGCACTTTTTCTTCTTTTGCTACTTTGCTTCTTGATCCATTGCCGCTAAGGTTAGGTGTTCCTATACAAGACCTTCTCGTTCTTGCCTGCTTGTGGATTAAATGTCAGATCTGTTGAATAACTGTAGTTCTGGTGGCTTAGGAGCTGCTTCCTTCACCTTTTTATGCTTATTAATGACTTGTCCAATTCATGCCGTGACTGTTGTTCCCAGTGGTCGACTGGCTCAAATCTTCAGTTTGCATTGGGTTACTAATTCCCTGTGCAAATTTTTTATTTTCTTCCACTAATACTCTTCTTTTCTTCTTCCAGTTTGAACAATAAATCTGCAAGATATCTGATTTCTCCCCTCAAGCACTCAGTGTTCCTTTTTGTGTCCTGCACTGGATTTTCACACACTGTTGTTTTAGCACATGATGCATCCTCTGATACTTGCTCTAACGTTGCTTTTAAATCTGCCTTTTCACTCTTTAACTGTGTAATCTCCTTTTTGCACGGCATAGATCCCCATTTATTACCTCTATTATCATTGATGCTACCTGATCACTGCCGTATTGTTTTCAAACCACATGTTGATTGTGTATTGTTTCTTCACTTTTTCTTTCTTCTGTGTCTTGGATTGTCTTGACCTCATTTGTGTTGCTTCTTTCATCTTCAAGAACCATGCTGTCATAAGATTACTTTTGTGTTTGTATAACTTTTATCACTAATTATTTGCGCCTTGCTTTGCGTAACTGCACACGCCACTGCCATCTTGCTGCAATGTTGTGATTTTATGTATTGAAATATGCAATTATGTGTTCTTTCATGTGTACCTTAATAAACATATGTATGTGTTGAAGCTTGATATAATCATTTCATTACAGATTATATTCAGTCATGACATGTCTCGTGTCGTGCAATGGTTGATAAAGCACACCAATGTAGAGAGGGTGGGAGAAATTGCAACAGAATGTGCACCAATAATGATCCAGATGTCACAGTCCAAATATGCAAAGTATTGTGTACAAGCTCTGATGAGGCAAAGGAATGAATCAGTAAAGAACCTAATTATTGAAAAGCTGTTTGGTAACATTGTTACCCTTGTAGTTCATCCTGTAAGTATATGTAATTTTTTATTTCATGGGATAGAATTTGACAAAAGTATTTTCAAGTTTACATAATGCATAATATGGGAATTAATTGTAAAGAAAATGAATCCTAAAATTGTCATGATGCTTGAAATTTGTTGTGCTTATGTAAAATATGGAAACTGAAGTACAATAATTTCGTTAAATTACAAAACTAGTTTCTCTTCTGCTACACTGTATTTGTTGCATGTTAGACACCTGCTTGCAGTTTAATTTCTGCAGACCTTGCAAAAACTTTTCTTTTAGGCATCAGGGAAGGGAGTAAATCAAAATGTCAATTGTTATAGCATGTTATCAAGTTAAAAAAAGAGAAAAGTTGAATATTTCCATAGTTCAGAAAGGTTTTTGTTCCAATCTCCACATCTTAATGTAAATTTGACTTCTACAGTAACAAATTTCATTTTATGCTTATGGATTCATGATTTCAAATGATAGAACAATGTTTTTAACACTGAGCTCCCTGCCAGTATCCCTAAATGCAGCTGTGGAACTTATCTTCTGATTCTTTATTCTAAGCATCTATTATTAAGTTAACAATGAGTGTCTACAGGAAGTATACAAATCTTAGTATTATTCTGGTAGCTCTTTAAGAGTAGGAAATGAAGTGCTTTTTAAATGTGTAAAGTTACTATAGAGCAGTCCATGACATTCTCTACCACCATTCAGCGACAAGTGGGCCCAACATAGTGGGTGTCATTCCCAGTGAACAGGGTCCATTACAGCTGCTAGAGTTGGCTTTTAAAATTAGTTTCATATTGGCTACCAACCATGACTGTAGAACAGTGGCAGGCAAATGCCTTGCTCTGTGACATCATACTCAAAGGCAAAATTGATCAGTCCAGTGGTATCTGTGTAGTAAGCACAGAATGGAGAGGAAACCTGGGAGGTTTCTACTAAACAGTGGCATTATTTTGAGCTGACTAGATACTAAAGGCAGTACATATTGTTTGCAACTGACTACAAATTTCAACCCGTCACAGAGTACATTTTAATGAAAAATACCCACAGTAAAACAATGTAACAAATAATAATAATAATTAGCATCTAAAGGTTATTTAATCCTGGGACATAAAGTACTTACGATTGTAAGTTGCCGTTGGGGTATTTAACTCTGATGCAAGATTCCTTTGTGGTCTACTAGGAAAAATACGAATTGGTTGGAGAATTCAATGTCATTCTGGCAAGTTGTCACAGTAGCTCACTGGTTAGAGCAGCCGTGCATGAAGTGGAAGGTCTGTGGCTCAAATTCCGGCTGTGGCATTGAATTTTTCAGTTCCAATTTTACCTCTCAAACATTACCCACACACAGCTTGTGTGTTTAAAAACACCAGCAGTAAGTTTGTTGCCATAAATAGATGAGGATGATGATGACGACAACGATGATGTTGTTGATGACGGCAACGATAACGATGAGTGAGTGATTAGGGTTTAAGGGCCCGTCGAAAGCTAGGTCATTAGAGCCCATGATGATGATGACGACGATGATGAAATAGATGTTTTAATTTAGTGTACTAATAGAACCACAAAATACATAAATGCAGAGGCACTTGATGATTACATGAATGTGGCTACAAAGATTTTTCAAACACCTTAGACAGTAGTACCAACATTGAAAATTGACAACTTTCTTCTATCTCTCTCACAAATTCTTCTATGCACTATACAGTTTCATACATTTTGGTTTCCAATATTCACAGAGTATGTACTTATGAAACACACTATTACTTTATGTCATTGCTGTGCCCAAGCTTGAAACCTCCTCAAGCTTTCTTCCCTCACTAGTTTTATAATATTTGGAGTCATAGTCTGGCTAACACACAAGTGAAGAATGTTTTTTAAGTTCAGATCAGAAAGTTTGTTTCTATGTTGTGGTTTGCAGACCTTCCTACAGGAAAAGAACTGATCATGTGTGTAAGCATATTCAAATATGCTCGGCATCTGGTAATAAATTTGTGCAACTGAGGGAACCTTGATGAAGAAAATTTCCACAAAAGGAGGACAAATCCTTTTTGTGTTGAAAACTGACTTTCATATCAATATCATTTTGTAAGTCAATTATTTCTAACTGCAATTTTGGCTCTCGGTCAATATCCACTGCAAATGATGTTGCAAACAAGTAGATTTTGGATGAGATTTGCAGTATCTTGAAATTTGGTATCAAATTCTTGACATAGTTCTTCCAATATTTGCGCATAGTTATTCATAGTGGTAATTGAGTGACATACTGTAAACAACCTTGGAATATGTGGGAGTTGGTCTTTTGCTATTATATTCTTGTGTCTGCATCAGGATTAATACACAAACTTCAGCAGATGCTATCATGGCCCACCTTTGCTACCGCAATTTTGTACTACCAGACAAAGTAACCAGGCATATTGACCTTGAGTGTCAGAGTGCTATATTTGCTCGTTATTTGTTTACTAGAACAGTGAAATACTATAACTTGACATACAGTAACACAACTTAAATGGAGCGTTTGGGAGCTGGGTGTTTCTGATATTAAAGTTAGGTGATTATGTACTATGTTATTGCATGGGTATGTAATATAAAATAACCTTAATGATGGTAAATGCAATAAATATGTACCTACATAATTATTTATTATAATATTTTTCAGAGATGCAAATCAGGCTAAACATTACATATGTTTATTCACCACTTAGATCATGTTACATGTTATGGGCTTCATCAAAAAAACAATTTCTATAAGATTTACAGAACTTAAATAGTGATGTTTTGGGAGCATTCATTTCTCTTGTCCTTAGAATACCAAATGGCTAAGGGGTTGTATGGCTTTTTTGTTTTCTTTTTGCCGTGGAGGGGAAAAACCTGGTTACAGGTGAGGGCCCACATGCTATGGCCAATGGTGTGAGCGTCCCTGTGCCCTGAAGGAGGAGATGTACTCACTAAAATCCCCTCCACGTGTTAGTTTTGTGCATTGCTGTGTAGTTTCGTACATCATAGTGTATTAGTCAGGTTCCGCATAGCACCCCGGTTAGTACATGAAAGCTGTTAAGCTGCCATGCTCTGCATGCGAGCGTGTCTGATGTTACATTCTTAGTAATGTCCATGAAACTTGGACAGGACCAAGCGAATTACATGCTATTGTTATGTAAGGTTTGCACAGATATTTGCTTAAGTGTTAGCTTAATGTTAAGCATTCGTGCAATCTTATGTCTAGTGTTGCACAGGTATAGGCCAGTTGTTATGCAATATGCTAATACTTAGTGATTAACATTGTTAGTACTTATGATTATAAGTGTGTCTTTTGTGCAATCTTCGTGCTTATATCTAGTGCTGCACAGGTAATAGAGCTGCTAGTCTTTGGCTTATAGCTAGTGTTTAATGATTAACTATGCATATTTTATATGCTTAAAGCTATGTATTTGCACAAGAAATTCTAGCTTTGTCAGTGCTATTGCTATTGTTATTGTGATGGTGGAGCTGAGTGCTGGCCGGTCTTGATGGGTCCTTGGAGATGCTCAGTCGTCGGGGTGTCCTACTCCGTAATATGGTGGCCCACTATCACCGCTCATGTAGGACACTGGTGGAAGACCCTTGATTGCCAGATCTGCCTTGGCTGTCACCAAGGATTTGAAGGGCTCTGTAGCAGGCTGTGGTCTGAAACAACGAAAAAGAAAGATTTAGAAGTGAGTTAGATAAGGGAGTTTGTCTTGAGTCGTAATCGGTGTCTATCGTGTACTAGTAGGTTGTTCAAGAATTCCTGTACTTCTGTGTTGTTTTGTGTATTTCTATCAAAAAGCGATAGCGGTCATGTATGCTTGTAAATTTCCATAGTGTATTTTCCTAGATTCAATACTATAGGGAGCACGAAATAAGAAGACACATAAGTAGCTCCAATCCCTACTCAGCTATGGAGCGCTGTGCTGGAGCACATAGCTATGCGAAAGAAAGAGAGGGGAGATATGCACGTGAGCGTTACCGGTAGACAGCAGCGAAGACCGTGAAGGATTGCAAGGTGCACAATTAAAACCTGTCAGAACAATTTCTCTCTCTTTAAAATGAGACAATAGGCTCTCTAAACCTGTAATTTGCTTCAAACATAAATTCCTCATCTAAGCAGATAATTTTCATTTGCAACCTAATGTTTCAACAGAGTTCATATCTTTCAAGTTGAAAATTGGTCCTAGGTGATAAAATATTACAATGTTGAGTTTTTAATTTTTTTATTACTGTATTTTATCACATAAGCCCCCGCCCCCTCGCATATTTCCCTCCCCTAGGATTTTTCAACACTAAAACTTATTTACCTATTAAACATCGCATAATTCCCTTTCCTGGTTTGTTCTTATTGGAGCGGCCTTCAAATCACTTGATAATGGACAACAGTTGACGCAGCGGTGCCGTCACGGACAACAATGGATGCAGTGCTTGCCACAAAAAGACTCATATTGTCATTGTCACAACGTATTGTAAAATTGAAATGTGAAGTTGCATACGTGTTTCTGTTTGTTATAAGTTGTCATATTGTTAAGAAGTTTAAAAAAAAAACTGGTATTTCTTGTGCCATTAATGGTTCTGACGACATATTGGGGAATAGTGGACATGAAGATGTGTTATCTGAGTCAGATATAAATGAAAATAGTGATGATACTGATGAAAGTGAGACCGCAGAATAGTCAGAGAAAAGAAACAATGAAACAATACATTGTAGACCCAATGAAACTGTGGTATGTATCCAGTTCATTCACAAATTACTGTATACCTACCTATATAACTTTTACATAATACTACATGGTTTCCCTTCCTTTCTGAATTCCTAGAAGCACCATTCGCATAATTCCCTCCCCAGTGTTTCCAAGCAAATTTTCAGAGAAAAAAAAAGCGGGGGTGGGGGGGATTATGTGATAAAATACGGTATATCCGATTCTGCGATTCTGTAGGAAATTTTCGTGTAAGTATTTTTGTTATCGGAGTGAAAATGAGAGAGTTACGTGACGATTCGAATAAATCTAAACGGAGGTCGTAGTTGCACAATTTGAGCCATTTTCTGATAAGTATTTCTCATATTTTTCTCAATTTTTCTAAGCGTCTATACAGAGTTTCTGCACATATGTTAATCAGTTTCTATACTAGGTATTCTAAGTGAAAATCTACATAATTTAGCAAATGCCTAAGCACAATTTCAAGCCACCTTTTACGAGTAATATTCCAATGTGGCCTTCTCGATTGTGTATTTTAGACATTTCAGCACTTTAAATGTTCTTTATGATGCAATTTGTAAGTTATCAGAGCGAAGCTCCGGAAATAGTTTCCCTAATATGTGCCAACCAGAATTTGCAATGCGGTTATTAATATAAGGCAAGTATGTTAGGCTAACGTGCTAATCAAAGTTTATATTACATATAGCAAAAGCGGAAACTCGCCATTGAACAAAATATTTTTTTAAACCAGCTGTATGAAGACTATTTTTAGCAAACTTATTTTATAGCTCAGTAAGAAACATAAATATGCAGTGTTTATTAAAAATTGTGAACACTATATCGCAAAGAGAATTTGCCATAAAATAGCTTACACTTTTGGTTTAAAACACGTAATCCAGGAATAACTTAACATATATGCACAAAGCTTTGAAGCCCACTTTTTTTTACAGATTCAGCAGTACATTTTTTTGAAAGTCGTCCAGATCCAAAACCTGTTTACCTGTCTCATGGTATCTTCCGGGGGATTTAAACAAGGGCCGCCCTGATTCAGAAGAGGTTATTTTGCGTTGTTGCACTACGCACGACAATGAGTGTTCACTTACATTGCATGCTTTAGCAGTTAGCGCCCGGCTCTGTTTAAATACAATGTTCGCATGCACCTCTTCTGAGGACAATTCTTTTAAAATAGTGTAAACACTGAAAATAATAGCCCGCGCATCTGAATGCAATACTTTCCCTTTTGGTTTACTCGTCTGTAAGCCACTTGTGCCAGGCTTTGATAATACCATGTTTCTTAGCAACAAAACGAGTTACAGTAATTATAAGACACAGGTAACACTGTGCATATATGTCAGACATGGAACATGCATAAGAATAAACTAATTATTCCTTTTCCTTTCGTACAAGACATCTCACACCATGAGAAAAAAGATATTTGAGACAAATAAACAATCATGATGCAAGGCAAGTGTCGTTTGTTCAATCACTCATATCTTGGGCTAGTAGGCCACCTAAAATATCACTTCTTGGACAGTCAGCTTCAACATTTCTAGCTCTTTGCAATTGCATTCTTTGTAGTAATGAGCCGTTGCTGGATTTGATGAGCGCAAAGAGAAAAGTGAAAAGCAAATATTGCACTAGACAGCACGTTACCGAACTGGGCAACTTCGCCTCTCTAGGATAGGCTACTTGCTCTCACACACCTTCTTCTAGCTCCGCCTCATGTGCCTTCTTATTCCGTACAGCCTTTAGTGGGTTGTGGTGCTTGTGTAAGTTTTTATAAGTGTCGTGTGAGAGTTTTGTGATGAATTGTTCTATCGTGTGCATTTTTAATTTATCATGCAGTATGTCAGGTGGAGCTGTGTAAGGCACTTTAGCTGTCATTTGCAGTATTTTGTTTTGGAGTTTTGTAGTCACTTGATGTGTGTTTTGGCAGCATAATCCCAGACCGGAGCAGCGTATGTGAACATTGGGCGAATTAGTGGGTGGTATAAATAAAAAGTAGCTAGTGCTTGTAAGCTGAAGCTGATAAGCAAGTTGAGAATAAGCAAAAGGTCGTGATTTGGTATAAATAAAAACTTCCCCTCTTCCGCCAGCTCTTGCTTTCAACACACAGCTTTAGCTCTGTGACCTTCACCACGCGACGTAAACAAATACACCTTTTTCCTGTCTGGAGGGGATTTAAATATTTGCTGCATTTAAATATACACTATACTTATTCATGTTAAACATGATAGAGATACTAATTTTAAAGAACGAAAATGTAAGTAAAGATTTGGCAAATTAAATAGAAATTAAGATTCGCCTGGCATTCCACCGATAACGTTCATACACTTTCTAAATTCCATCAGTGATTTTCTTAATTTTATAGTATGTATCAACTGATATATGGAAGTAGATAATTTGTACTCGTGCGTTTGCACTGTTATACTGATATCCTTTACATCTATACATATAAACTATCAATAACTAATTCCAAGAGTGAGTCTTTGGGGACTAATTCCAAGATTATATGACTTTATCATAAATTAAAGCTATACCGGATGAAGAAGTTTCATTTCTTGGAAATTTCAATTTAGGGTCGGTTTTATATGAAAGTCTTCAGTTATAACCCGGTTTTGATTTGCAAAATATTCCACACTATGTATCGCTTTGATTACATTATCGCCATTAATGAGAACGGAACACTATTACCTCATTCACATTGTGTTTAGCGTTATCGTACGCAGGCAAGATGACAACACCTTAGGATGTATACAGATTGTTAGTTAAAAGGTCCCCTTCGTGTTTTATTTCCCTCTGGAAGCAAATGCTGCGGAAGCAAGTCTACATTTTCTCTTTAAATGTGATTATAATTGTTTATATCTGCATCCATGCCCCTACATATTGTGTAATTTTTTAGTTCCTCAACCACTAAACGTATAGTAGAGGAATTATTGCATTCCGCCCAATAATTCGATATCGAGATTAAAGCAGAAATACAGCTTCTGAGCCTCTCTGAATAGAGAGGGAGAGGGAGAGAGAGGGAGAGGGGGAGAGAGAGAGGGAGAGAGAGAGAGAGGGAGAGCGCGAGAGGGAGAGCGCGAGAGATGGCGCGAGAGAGAGCGCGAGAGAGAGAGCGCGAGAGAGAGAGCGCGAGAGAGAGAGCGCGAGAGAGAGAGAGCGCGAGAGGGAGAGCGCGAGAGAGAGAGCGCGAGAGAGAGAGCGAGAGAGAGAGCGAGCGCGAGAGCGAGCGCGAGAGAGAGAGAGAGAGCGAGCGCGAGAGAGAGAGAGAGCGAGCGCGAGAGAGAGAGGGAGAGCGAGCGCGAGAGAGAGAGCGAGCGCGAGAGAGAGAGCGAGCGCGAGAGAGAGAGAGAGAGCGAGAGAGAGAGAGCGAGCGCGAGAGAGAGTGCGAGCGCGAGAGAGAGAGAGCGAGCGCGAGAGAGAGAGAGCGCGCGTGCGAGAGAGGGAGAGCGAGCGCGAGAGAGAGAGAGCGCGCGAGAGAGAGAGAGAGGGAGAGCGAGCGCGCGAGAGAGAGAGCGCGCGAGAGAGAGAGCGCGCGAGAGAGAGCACGAGAGAGCGCGAGAGAGAGAGAGCGAGAGGTGTATGTGTGCGTGCCTGTATGTGTTTAAGTGTGAACATCAAAACCCAAGCAGTCACTTTTAAAAACCAAATTTCGTATTGGAGTTCAGTAACCTCCAGGAGTGCGACTTTATGGAAACCCTCCATCCAAAACTAACTTTTACATGGATAAACATTCCTAATTTTTAATTCTCTCAAAAATGGCCACTGTACTCGTATTTTGATTAAAATGACATATGTTAAGATATTTACATGACAATTGAATTGTAGGTATACCTTTAATTTCGGGGAATAGCCTGTGAAGTCCTTTTCATTCTGAATCACATTTGTATAACTGATAAACTGTAGGAGATAGGCAAAGTCTTACTACACAAAAAAATCTGTATCTAATTAAAGCACACAGTTTACGTCAATTTCTTTCTTTTTTTTGGGGGGGAGGGGGTAGGGATAAATGAAACAATAATTGGGATTGATCCGAACTTCCAACACATGGTGATTATCCTTTTATAAATTTAAACCCAGATTCCCATAATTTGATGCCCTGCGTCTATTACAAGTGATATACTGAAAGATTACTTTTACTGGTGTTCTGTTGATCTGCTCTAGAACTGGGCAATTACAATTTATGGAACATCAAAATAGTCAATTCTAAACTTTTAAAAGTGTTATCTGAATTAAAGCTATACCTACTCAGTGAAAGAGTTTCATATAGGCTTATTTTATAGATATAATTCGACCTTGACTTGTACGAGCATTATGCTCTTCATACGTGCTGCATGTTTGTATAAGTTTTGATTCCATTATCAGGTTTCCGGTGATGAAAGTGGATCACTATGACATCACTCGCATTCTAACCAGGTAAGATCACAACACCTCAGAAAAATGTCCTTGTATCATCGGAGCTGATATAGCAGCAAATATCTCCAAGAGTAGAGTTTATTGTATTTTACAACACGTATTTCAGTCACCATGGTTGAAGCAAGCGGTGTATTTATGAGGCGCTTTGTTCATCTATTAAAGGAAAATCAAGACATTCTATTGAAAGCACAGTTGTCAGAAAGTAAGGGCAAAAGTTTAGCAGTAGCTGTAGTAAAGCAACAATTGGAGGAAGAGTTTAAAACATCCGTCAGCGAGATGCAAATACTAAAAAAAAAAAGCAACTTAAAAACAAGAATTAAGTTCAAAAGTGATTTGAAACTAATTAGCAATAATAAGCTAGTTGTTTTAAAACAGTGAGAGCACGAAATCCTGGCCATGGTACTGCCTGAGTGAGCAAGCTGAGGCACCTACATAGCTACCTCAGAAAAAGCCAGCAAAAGCTCCGTCGGAGCGAGGAAAGCAGGTTTTTATTTATACCATTTCGCGAGCAATAGCTCCGCGGTCAAGGTCTGGAAGCTGTAGCTTGCAAGGAAATGGAGCAGAAGGTTTTTATTTATACGAAACCAACCTCTTGCTCCGAATTGGTGAGAAAAAGCTATTGCTTGCTTTTATTTATACCACCCAGTGTCTTGTATAATGTTAGTCCCATTTTGAGGTTAAGCTGTGAGCTCATGCTTTATAAGGGGATAGAGCTTGCTTAGTTGGGTGTTTGCTTTTCCCCTTATTTGGAATACATACTGTTTCCAAGTGAGTCCCTGGTCCATCTGAAGCCCTAGCCAGGTGACTGTGTTTTTCCACTCAATATTTTCTCTGAATATGATGAGTGGGGGAAGTTGTGTTCCTCTAGTCTATGATTGATTCTTTTGATGAATGGCTTGCATTCTCTTTGCATTTACCTTGATCCGGCATTTGGTCATCCAATTCTGTAGCTCATTGAAGGTGTTTTGTAGTCTTCTGTGCATGAACTATTTTTCCCGACTGCACGACAAATGCTGTGTCATCTGCATTGATGAATAAGTTCGTGTTTTCTGCTTTGGGATGTTGTTCATTGTTATGTTAAAGATATTTGGCCACAATATACTTCCTTGTGGGACTCCTGCTTTTATGGGGTGGGGGAAAAGAGATGGTTATTTACTTTGGATTGGAATGTCCAATTGTGTAGCTAATTGGCAAATTAGTTTTATCAGCGAATTGTGTATGTTTAATGTTTTCAGTTTCTTTAGTAGTCCCACGTGCCACACTGTTGAAAGGGTACTCTACATCAAGTAGAAGTGTGCCTGTTGATTTTCTAAAGTTGAACCCGTGCGTAATGTGTTTTGGGGCTCTCAGAAGTTGCAGGGTTGTAGAATGTCTTGCATGGAATCTTGTTTTATTAATTGTGCGTTGAGGCATTTTATAACTACTTTCTCAAGTAGTTTGCCCAGTACGCTTAGTAGACTAATTGGTCTGTAATTTTGTAGGTTTGTGTGGGACAATAGCCAACTTTCACCTGTCCAGGTAGCACCCACTTTCTAATATGTTGTTGAATATTTTGGATAACAGTTTGATTGCATCTTCTGGTAGGTTAGTTAAGGCTACCATCGGAATGCTATCTGGCCCAGGGACCTTTCACCTAGGACGACATTTAATGAGCCATTTAATTTTGCTGGGACATGTTTTTTTGATTTTGTTACGTGTTATTTGGTCTTTGTAATCTGGCGTTTCTGCTTCCATTTCAGCAGTGAATTGTGGGCAAGAAGGAGTGGTGTTTGGTGTGTTTCTTGCATCTGCAAGTGCATTCACTTTTTGTTGGTTAGTGGTGGCTATAGTCGGATTATGATATAGTGGAGGGATTTGTGCTTTATCACGTATTAGGCAGTGAGTTACTTTCCACACAGAGTCTTGCTCATAATCGAGATTCTCCAAGGTGTTCTGCGATTGCCTCGAGACATGGTTAGAAATCCTTTTGCCTACTTAAGTTTCTGAAGTACTCAAGGTCTGTTACGTGCCATGATTTTTGCCATCTATGTCTGGCTCTATTTCTTTCGGCTGTTAAAGTAGTTATGTCTTGTGGCAGTTTGGTTTGGTGTTACCTTGGTTGTCTCATCGGCACTCCTGCCTTTGCTATCTATATTGCCTTTTTCAATTGGACAGCTTCGTTGGTGCTTTTGTTTGAGTTTAAACGAACAGTGGATAGATTTTTACTGACTGTGTCTACAAACTTGCCCCAGTTTGCTTTATTATATTCAGGCGCTTTATTGGTGGGACTATAGCTGCATTGCCCTCGAGGGTAATTATGAGTGGCAAATGGTCAGGTGACAGCTCATTCTTGTCTTGTAGATGAATTCAGTGAGTCCAGTTTCTAGAGAGAGCCAAGTCTAGCATGTCTAATCTGTGTGTCCTGCAATAGGGAATGTAAGTGTGTTCTTTGGGTGTGTGGATTAACTAGTCTGTAGTGTTTTATAGGTGTAATAATGCTCTTCCCTCTTTGTTTGTCTCATTGCATCCCCAAATTTGGTGTTTTGCGTTGAGATCCCCCGCGATTAATGCCCTATTGTGTTTTTGCATTAAATACCTTATATTGGAAGTGATTAACGTCGTGAGAGGAGCATAAGCCGCTGCTATGAGAACTTTGTTGTTGAGTGTGATCAATATACTGGTTGTTTCTAAGGTTTGAAGTTGTGTTGGGGTGGGGGTTAGATCATGTTGGATATCATGTTTTATAATGACTGCTGTGCCGGCCCACACCTATCTGTATCTGCTCTGTGTGTGGTGTATCCTGGAATATTGAGTCTGTAATTACCTTCAAGGAGTGTTTCTGTGATTAGTGCAATATGTATGTTGTTAGAGGTAAGGAATTCTTTGAACTCTGTCTTTTTACGTCTGAGTCCTCTATTGTTCCGTGGCATGAGATTTTTGTGATTGGAGCTGTTCATGCTCACAAGAAGCCAGGAGTTACTAGTAGCTGGAAGAAGTCCCTGTAGGATGCCAGTATGGAGCAGACCTCTGGCAATCCTGCAGCTATCAGCAACCTGAGGATCTACCCTGCAGATTCCCTCAGGTCGTCTGACTTCATTCCAGTAGTCATGGCTCTATGGCACATCTGATGTTGGTGTTGCAGTCTCGGGTCCCTAACCTGTTGTGGGCTGGACATTCTCAGTCTCTTTTCAGTTAGGCGCCTGCGCCGTTGCCCTGGCTCCACTAGAGGGAGGTGTGGCATACACAGGTGCAACTCCTTGCGCCCTTGTCTCACTTGTCGTCATGGTTATGCATCTGCCCAACCACTGGAGGTTACGCACTGCTGCCACATGCCGTTGGTACTCAGGACATGCCCGATACCTGGCCCTGTGGCCCTTTCAGAGGCACAGCACACACGTTCTCAGGGGTGGTGGAACATTACAACCATGAGAGTCTTGGACCCCAATGCACTTGGAGCACAACCTCACAGCTGCCGTGCAGCTAGCCTCAGCTACTGGCACCAGCTACACTGGACCGGGATGATCGACTCTCTGTGTGGTTCCACCTTCACTTGAAAGTGGGGCACACATTCGACCTGTCATAAGTGGTTCAAGTCTTCTTCATTGCCAGATCCACTAGGTAAAACAGAAGAGGCATTTGGACCTGGTTGTAACACCTGAGCTGGGTAACATGCAGCACTGAAGTGCGTGGCCTGCAGCTCAGTCCTAATAGCCTCTTCTGCGCTGTCCTAATATACTTGCATAAGCACTGTATGGAAGCTTTGCTGGTCATCTCTCCTGGTTGTCAGTTGAAAACTGACCACCTGCCGCAGAAAGGCACGCATCTGTGCATAGTCCACTGGGGACCATGTGAGCACCAGGAAATCCCAGGAAAGCTGGGCTCTGGTGACAGCATAGCAGTCATTGGCATGCAGGAAGTCAAAATCTGTCAGCATCTGAAACAGGGTTACATGGTGCTTAGTTATATAGATGGGTGATTGCAGGTTTGATGAAGTCACTTGTGCAAATGAGGAGGGGGGGGGGTGGCGGCGGCAGAGGGCCGGTAGGAGCAGGGTCAGCAGTCGGGTTGGGTCTGGAGGAGGGGCTGGCTATGGGGTTCAGAGAAGGAACATTGGGAGTTAGACATTGCTTGGGTTGCGGATGGGTGGTGGAGTGGTCAGAGGAAGGAGGGGAGATGAGAGGAGGCGGGGTATGGGGCAGAGAGGGGACTGAGGTGGTGGATGTGGAGTGAGATCTAGGGAGTGGGGTGTTTAAGGCGACAGGAGAAAGATTGGAAATCTGGCTGAGATCTGACTGAGCTGCTGGGCTGTTTACCACCTGGGCTGCGGTTGGGGGTGGACGGTATGGCTGGTGGACAGTGTGACAGGGTAGGAAGTAGGGATGAGAGTGGGTAGGGGCGAGACAGGGGTGGGCAGGCCACCACAGGCCATCAGTCACCTTGTCACCTTTCCACAGATCGTGTGTATCTTGCCAGGAAAGCACTTCACAGACGTCTTTTTGGGCTTGGTCATATGGATTGGTTGCCTGGAACATGCAACAAATTAAATAACAAATAAAAGTGATTCTGGAAGAGTTAAGAAAAAAGAATAAAAGCCCATGTGGCGGGGGGGGGGGGGGACCCTGGTGGGGAGCTTAAAACTACATAGGAGTAGAGGTAAGAGAAAGAGCAGTTAGTGGGCACTGAAAAGCCCGAAGTATAGATGACCTGCCCAGAGGCACCTAGGTACCAGTCAGGTGACTATTGGCAATGGTCTTGTACCCCTATAATATTTTTTTTTAGGTGCCTGCTACCAGAGTAAGAAAGTTAAAGCCTGCTGTGGTACCGCCTGTAGCACCTGCGCATTCAACGGTGAGAGACAGGGCAGGTTTGCCGTGCGTAACCAGAGAATTGAGGCTTGGGAGCTGGAAGATAGGCTTGGCCCCTAGCAGGTTACCGGAAAGTATAGTTTGGATTCTTTGTGATTGCTTTCAGGAATCAGGGTGGAATTATGTCGATGCAGCTTGGCGTTGGAGTGCTGCATCTGCTTTGTGCACCTGAAGTACTGTGCATGTGTCAATACCCTGCATTAAACTTACGTAAGGGTGTTGGGGCTTGAACTCGGAATCCTTGCTTCACCAACCACCGCCTCTGTCCATTAGGCTACGTTGAAGAGTATACCCCCATTTTATTTTATACGCGGAGCGTAAAAATGTTATGAGACCATCTGGTACTGTGGGAGTCGCCATTGAAGATGGCCATACCCACTAAAAAACAACTGCCACCGGAGTAAGAAAGTGAAAGCCTGCTGTGGTACTGCCTGTAGCACCCACGCATTCAGTGGTGAGAAGTAGGGCTGGTTTGCAGTGCGCAACCAGAGGAGTGAGGATTGGTAGCTGGAAGACAGGCTTGACCAAGGCCCAGCCTGCCCCCTGGTGGAATCCTGGAGAATGTAGGATTCTTTGGGATTGTTGTCAGGAATCAGGGTGCAATGTTGTCAATGTGGCTTCGTGTTGGAATGCTGTGTCTGCTTCATGCGCCTGAGGTCTGTGTGCGTGTCAGTACCCTGCATGCTGTGTCCCTGAAACAATCTAGATTAAACATGCACATTCACAGAAATCAAGTATTTATATTACAGTAGAATAATTTAGATTATTGGTGAAATTGATCGCCAGTGGCATCAGTTATGGTATATATTATGTTGCATTACTCCACCTTACGGTGTCGTCTTCAACTATTATTTACTATGTTGTTTGTGCCATTTGGGATCGTCATTTGGTGTGTGCTGCTTGTGCCCATTCGATCACCAGGCCATAGAGTGCACACTCGGCAGGCAGTCTGCCTGAAATGCAGGTGTGAGCCAGTGTTACTCCCGAAGGGGCCCTCTTCCCCCTGGTACTGCCTTAAATGACTTGAGGGTTGCTGATTACCTATGGAGAAATGGTGCGTGCTTGCATGCGTGTGTCACAGTTCAAATTTGAATAATATCGGGGTTATTTACTAAATTATCTAGGTATTTAATGTTTTTTTCACACTAGCCGTGTGTAGGACGTAATTGGAAAGGGTAGAGTGTGACTGAAAAATTGAATGCCATGACTGGGATTTGACTGGTTACTGTCCGGCTGCTCTAACCACTAAGCTATCATGGCCAATGTGCCGATATGACATTAAATTCTCCAACTCACTCGCATTATTTCCGGTAAACCACATAAGGAGATCCCAATTTTACTTTGAGATAACATACCTTAATGGCGACTTACAGTGTTGTAAGTACTTATGTCTGAGGTTTCTAGTATAACCAACTATATGGTTAATTAATGTAGTTAATGTTTTTCCACACTAGCCATGTTTAGGACGTAATTGGAAAGGGTAGAGTGAGACTGAAAAATTGAATGCCATGACCGGGATTTAATGTCATATCGGCACATTGGCCATGATAGCTTAGTGGTTAGAGCAGCCGGATGGTAACTGGTAGATTCGTGGTTCAACTCCCGGTCATGGCATTCAATTTTTCCGTCTCACTCTACCCTTTCCAATTACATCCTACACACGGCTAGTGTGGTAAAACATTAATTACATTAATTGACCTTATAGTTGGTTATACTAGGAGCCTGGAACATAAGTACTTACAGCACTGTAAGTTGCCATTAAGGTATGTTATCTCAAAGTAAAATTGGGATCTCCTTATGTGGTTTACCGGGAATAATGCAAGTGAGTTGGAGAATTTAATGTCATATCGGCACGTTGGCCATGATAGCATTGTGGTTAGAGCAGCCGGATGGTAACCGGTAGATCCATGGTTCAAATCCCGGTCATGGCATTCAGTTTTTCGGTCCCACTCTACTCTATCTAGGTATTGCTGCATGTCAACATCTAGCTCCCCGAGACCAATGGTTCTCTCGAATAGAGATAATGGCCTTGCATGTTTATCATGCGTTATATTGTATTCACCTAGTGCTTGGATTAGTTCATAATGGTTTTTACTTTTTTTCTTGAGTAAGTTGAAACTGAGCCTTTTCGTGAATTGCTCAGTGGAATGCATTTTTAGCTCCTGGTATAATTGGAGCACTCGAGCTGCTTCAGTTAGCCTAGCAATTGTGTGGAGTACTCTATTTTGCATTGTTTGGAGTCTTTCCATGTGCGTTTTGGCTGCATGTCCACATACAGGGGCAGCGTATGTTAGGATGGGTTGGATTAGTGTTTTATAAAATGTTGTTCCCATCTCTAGCTGTAGAGTACTGTTTGTATTGATAATTGGGTACGGTTTATTAAGCTGGGCATTCACTTTGGCTATTACGATGTCTATATGTTTCCACATAAGGTCCTGGTCCATCATTATGCCTAAGTAGGTGATTGTGCTGTTCCATTGGATTGGCTCTTGTCTGAGTGTTGGTGGCTGAAGGCCATGCTTACCATGTCAGTGTTTGATTCGCTTAGTGAATACTATTGCTTGGTTTTTTCTGGTGTTTACTTTAATGCACCATTTCATGAGCCATGACTAGGTTATTTAGAGCGTTCTGGAGCCTGGTATGTATAATCTTTGGCATGGTTGGTTGTGTGACTAGTGCTGTGTCATCTGCATATACCCCTAAGGTGTATGGCTGATATGTATACTTAGTGCCATGACTAGTACAGACCTGCCAGAAATCGGGAGGCTTTTTTTTAGGTGGGGAGGGAAAATCATGTATTGAGACCACACCAGTACAATGGGAGTTACTATGGAAGATGGTCATACCCAGTAAAAATCCCCTGCCACCAGAGTAGGTAAGTGATGCCCTGCTGTGGTACTGCCTGAAGCACCTGCACATTCTATGGGGGTAGTGATAGCTTGCTTACAGTGTGTAACCAGGAGAGTAAGAATTATGAGCTGGGAGACAAGCTTGACCAAGGCCCAGCCTGCCCCCCCAGCAGAGTGCAGGAGAGAATAGCAGGAATTCCAAATGATGTTCTCAGAAAATCAGGATGCATTTGTCTTGGCAATTTTTGGTGTTTGCACTGGAGCACTAAATCTTGTAGTTATTTGTATCATGTGCTTCAAGTACTGTACTTGTGTGCATGTCAGTATCCTGCTTGCTGCGTCCCTGAAACAGACTAAACTAAGCATACAGATACAAATTAACAAATATAAGCACAATAAATTATAATTATCTGGTGGCAATATTTGCAATGCGTTGTCATTATATTTGTGGTTATATTTATTGTAATTTACCTGGCTGGTATGAATGACTAATATGAACTTGCTAGAAAATGGGAGCCTTTTTTTAAAATAATTGGTGGCCCCCTCCCCAGTGAGGTAGTTGGCAATGAGTGTAATGACTCAATCAGGGAAGTTAGTTGACATAAATTTTCGGAGAAGGCTTTTGTGCCAAACTTTGTCAAAGACTCTTTCTAGGTCAAGTAGCGGTGCCTTGGTTGATTCGTTTATATGAATCTATTTGTAATATGTGTGGTGGCTTTAGAAGCTGGAGAGTTGACAAGTGGTGTGTTCAAAAGCCAAACTTTGTTTTGGAGCAAGCCAGTGTGCTTGGTGTGCAAGTAGAAGTGTTGAGAATAATCACCTTGTTCATGGTGTTGAGCATACTGATGGGTCTGTAGTTGTTTGAGTCACATAGTAATTTGTGCTCTTTTGGGAAGTGGAGGATATGAGCTGTCTTCCACACTGAGGGAAAGGCTCCATGCTAGAAGTAATGATAGAATAATGACTAGGTATTTAAGTAGTTTATTTGGGAGATGTTTTAGTGCAACAAGTATTTTGTTTGGGCATGAAGCTTTTCGGTGTGGCAGGTTGCTAATTATCTAGACTATTTTAGAATGGCACATTTTGCACATTTTGTTGTGTGTGGGGTAATTTAGAATGCCACTTGTAATCTGTTGCATTATCTGAATGAAATTTGGGGAAGGTAGTAGATGGTTGGTGTGTTCTAGGGCATCTGCTAGGCCCTCTCTGCCTTTTGTAGCTTGGTCTTGGCTATGGTGTTGTTATTGTGGAGCAATGGTATGTCTATATGGTTCTTAGTTAAGTGACATGTTATCTGCCAGATGTCATCTCTGTCTGCGTCAAGGTCAGCTAGCTTGTTGTTCTACTGGTCATTGAGGTTGTTGGTGATGCACTGTTGGAGTTCCGTGTTTAGTTCTTGTAGTCATATTTGGTGAGCTGGGTGTCTGGTTGTCTGCCAAAGGCATCTGGTTCTGTTTTGTTCCATTGTTAGGGTTTTTGTGTTGGATGATTGGTACTTGGGTCGTGGGTTGGATGCAATGAATGGGGTAGAGGACCAGATTGCTTGAGTGATGGTATTCTGAATGTGCCCAACTGCACCGTCAAGGTCATCAGAACAGGATGCTAGTGTTTCAATTAGGTGAAGGTCAATATATTGTTTGAAGATGTCCCAGTTCGTTCTGTTATACTTGTACGAGTAGCAAGGTGTTGGTTGCCCATGGGATTTGGAAGCCTCTGTGACCGTTAACACCACTAGACGATTTCACATACATTCTACAAAATTGTTTCTCTGCATTGAGCAACCATTACATGTGTGCTGGCGCTTTGCAGAGAGGCTTGGAGATTTTGGCTGTGGTTGCTTCTCATACTTTTTGGGGGTTGTGGTGGTTGCGGCATAGGTTTACCTCTAGCTCCAACATGATGCCACTCTGAAACCAGAGCTGTCATGAGTGCTAGTTCTAGGGATGTCCCTTGCTGGACCTGTAGCATGATGTGTGTCCACGTCAGTCTGTCCATAATTTGGCACTGGATGTCCTTTCCACATGGCCAGGGCCCTCAGATATATTTGGTACAGCTTATTGAGATACCCCAAAAAACAACCTTGACATTTTTCCCCCATTATGGTGCAGTCTGGTTATATTTGTAAATTATTTATTGTCTATGGATTTTAAAATACAAATATTTAAGACATGAACAAAATAAAAAAAAAGGAAGTGTGTTTACAATTATTGAGTTGCATACAATATACATTACAGAGCAATTCCAAGTCAGTATTACAGGTCATCTATACCATACAGTCTTTATAATCACATATTTTCTCAGAGTATTTTCAAATTGTTTACCTTTTAGTTTTAGTTTATTAGCCATAGAATTTCATACAGAAATATGGGCATCATCAAAATATTTAAGAGTATACTCTGTTCATCTAGAGATTAGAGGAGACGTAAACAAAGCCACGTGCGCGCCCTCTTGACGCTTTCGCCATGTAAATAGTCCCTTGAAGAAATACTGTTACTAAGGTCTAAAATGTCACTTAATGTTTGCTAAAGCATGAACTAAGTGTACTAAGCATAGCTAAAGTGTAAGAATACGCACTACGTGAATCTGTAACCAGCCTAATTCATTCTGCACGCGCATTATTCAGTATGACAGTAACATGGCGGAACAAGTGAGTGCTGTAAAACATAAGCGCGGCAAAGCATTGCGAAGTGGTGAAAAGACAATAATATTGAACATGTTTAACAAGTTCTGCGAGAAATATCCCGAACTTGCTATCGAAGACGTGATAAAATTAACCTTCCAGTTTACCGGTGTGTCAGTTGCAAGTATTTACAGCACACGCAAAGAGAAATCATCAGTTGGTGAAGATCCCAGCCAAAAGCTTCCACGTGCCAGATAAATTGTGGATGTAGTTTGCAACGAATTTGTGAGTGTGAGATCTGCAATCCGTTGAAAAGTTCGTCAGTCAATGAATCCCCACCTTAAACAAAGTGCTGTTGGCAGTTAACTCTGAACCCGATCTTCCAGATTTAAAACTAACCTCCCTCCACAAGCTGCTTCTGGAGATTGGTTTCGAGATTGTGAGTAGAAAATGAAAAAGTGTTATTGTGGACAGAGATGACGTAAGTAGCAGTTAATTTCCATGTGCTACATGTTATTTGAATCAATTAAATATATCCTTTTAGTAGTGTAAAATGCAAATTATAACTACGCGGTAGGTAACTGTGTTGCATCATTGTGAAAGCACGTGGCCGCGGAGTGATACAAACCGGTGCTTTGTTTATATCTCCTCTAATCTCATGATGAACGGAGTATATAAGACAATATTTACAATATGAAGATTATAAACAACTTATACAAATTATTATTTAACTTGGAAGCATTAACATACTCTATACAATCATATGTCACAACTCGGTTAAACAGAATGTTGTCACATGAAAAAATTAAGAATAAGATGTGTTACACTTTTTTTGAATTATATTCTAAATATTCATTTACTGAGTAAAACTGATTTTTTCTAAAGAATTTGTGTAGCTCTGCCTTAAACTTGTCTACAGAAGGTATGTCTTTTAGCTGAATTGGCAAGTTGTTGTATAATTTTAAACCTATTGGTTTGACAGAGGTCTCAAACAGTTTTATGAATATAGGTGTGTAATTTGTGTCTGTTACTTGTGTTATGAGTGTGTATTTCAGCATTTGAGATGTAATTTGCAGTATTAGTCTTCATATAAGTTAATAATTGTTTCATATATAAACTTGGTATGGTCAGCATACTCAAATTGCTGAAATGATTTCTGCAGCTTTCTGTTCTTGGATTGCCAACCATAATTCTTAATGTCCTCTTTTGTAGCTTAAATACTGTCTTGCTGTTTATAGTATTTCCCCACAGTGTTAGTCCGTATGATAGTAGCAAATGCAAGAAAGCAAAATAGCAGGTTCTGAGTACTGTGAATGTTACTTGAGGCCTCAGCTGATGTAGAACAAAACAAGCTCGGCTCAGCTTCTCTGCTAACTTTTCAATTTGTTATTTGGTGATATTCCATTCGTTAGGTTGCATTAATGCTGCCAACTGTTCGTAACATATAACCATGGTGGTGTTTGGCCATAGGTGGTGTTATTGCATGTTATGTTGCCACAGAGCCCTTGTTTATGAACGCGTTGCAGAGAGACCAACCGATAGATTTCTGTTTAGATGCTGTATTAATTATTCTGTGGACATGCTGCTCGTGTTTGCATGATTTTGTTTTGAATTCTTTAAGAGCAGTATATGCAGTTATAGTTACTGTTGTTATTTTTGTGTTCGCTACACAGTAGTGCATTAAATATATAATGATATTTAGCGCTTGGAAGTGATTTTATGCAAAAGTGTTATTGCTAGGGCTAGGAAGTTCATGCATTTGCATGTTTTTTCATAGGGGTTAAAAATGTATACTTTTACATTATGTGCACGAATTATGGAATTTTCAATTATTTGGACATGATCTTATGGTGCATATAACTGCATATTTTCTTGATTTTGATCAATGCATAATATTTCAATATTATAGTCCCTTTACTGCATACTTTAATGATTTTTATGGTTTTTTATTATTTTTTTCCATCTGGATAGTAATTTTCATACTGGTAGTATAGTATTGCACATGATCCAACTCGCGAGGTGTCGAGAGCTAATGCTGAGTCACGTTGTCATACAGTGAATCCCGTTTCCATCCTTTCATTATATGTATGTGCGTAGAGAATAATCAGTGCGTTATCTGAGAGGTTTATATTAACAAAGATAAAGTGCAGGTCAACGTTTTGAGCAGCACGGTTTTAGCAACACTTGCCTGCCTACCAGTAGTTGTGTCGTGGTCTTCAAACGTAACAGTGTTAGTGAACTGGTTCCCACCATATTAAATTAGGCGTATAAAATGTTAAAAAGCTCTTCAAATGCCAAAAATAAAACCAACTTTGAGTGCTAGATTAATTAATTTACAGAAAGAGTTTTCGGGTGATTTAATATCTACAGATAATAGGGTGCTGTTTTTTGGAGCATGTGAGAACAATTTAGGGAGTGAGAAAAGATTTCAAATAGTTCATAACATAAACACAGCAAAACATAAGGAGAATATATGCAGAAAACTCGCAAACAAAGAACCTGTTGAAAAATAGCTAGTAGAGTGTTTAGGAAGTAGGGTTACTGAATTTTCCTATGACTTATGCTAAACATTTTTAGCTGCTGATATTCCCTTGCTGAAAATTAATAATCCGACATTTAAAAACTTTCTTCCAAAGTACACTCAGCAACATCTGCCTTAAGAAGGTAAACTGCATAAGACTATGTAGGTCATTGTTACAATAACGTAGTGTCAAATATATAAAGTGAACTAGCGGATCAGTTTGTGTGGTTGTCTGTTGATGAAACCCTGATTCTGAGCGCCGTTCTATTGCTAATATAATCGTGGATGCTTTAAATAATGAACAAAAGACTACACCTTATCTTCTTAATGTGTGCGAATTGTCGACCACTGACTGTGTAACTGTGACCTTGTTTGTGATGGACTCATTGAAATTACCATTGGCATGTGGAATCAAATACGACCGGGTACTTTTATTTGTTACTGATGCAGGTCCTTAAAATCAGGACAAACTCTGAAAGGTATTTTGCCTAACTTAATTCATATAACTTTTTTGGCACAAGCTCTTCATCGTGTTTCTGAGACAATACATGATTCTTTACCACAGGTAGATAGATTTGTGTCCAGTACAAAGAGAATTTTTGTTAAATCTCTAAAAGAGTTAAGTTGTTTAAATCAACAGTACCTAATATCCGACTTCCTACTGCTCCAGTGTTAACTCGATGGGGAACCTGGGTCGATGCAGTGTTATATTGTGCTGAGCACATGGAAATAGTCGAAGAGGTTGTTAATTCATTGGACTCGAAAGATGCTTCATCAATAGAAACTGTGCAAAATGTTCTGTCAGGCACTGGGTTAAAAGAGGATCTTAGTTTCATATGCGCTCATTTTTCTTTCTTACCATGAGCCATAATGGCATTAGAAGCTGTAGGATCTCCTTTGCATGAATCACTAACTGTTTTTGAAAAATCATTTGTGATCTATGTTCAGTTCCTGGCAACATAAGATAAAAAGTGAAAGAGGAAGTTAATTATGTGATTTTAAAAAATTGTGGTTATAAACAGATGCGCGATATTCGAGGCATCCTCGAAAGAAAACCATCTGCCACACCAAGAAACTTGACTCTCTCTGTGAAGCAGTTAACATCATTTAAATATGCCCCGATAACATCTTGTGACGTGGAGAGAAGTTTTTCACGTTACAAAAGTGTTTTGAGAGACAAGAAGATGTTTTACAGTTGAAAATTTGTACAAGGTGTTGGTTGTGGACTGCAATTTAGCAGTTAATAATAGCAGCGGGACCACTTCTGCTTCAAGCTCTAAGGAATAAGGTAACTTTATTATTTATACCAATTCACCTTGTCTACTGCAAAGGGGCATTAATTGTTTTAATTAAATAGTGCATATTTCTTGGCACATTTTCAAGTTTTTAAGAGCATATTTGCATGCATATTTCCGTGTTTTTTAGGGCATGAACTTCCGAGCCTTAGTTATTACAGAACAAGATTTGCCGATGGTGAGTACGTTCTTTGTTGTGTGGTAACGATGTTCAAGCATTGTCGTTTGAAAGCGTGATACTTTAACCCTGTGATATTTTGGGTTAGAAATGTCTTTATTACATAAGTTGGCAGGACTGCTATTTGGTATACTTTCGTCTGCTATTTAGAGTAATGTCGGCCATATTGAACTTTTGGGAACTGCCATAAACTGTGTCCACTATACTCGGGGCATCCACAGTAGCAGGAGCCGCGACCAGTTTGAATGCACAGTGTGCTCTGATGCTTGCCTCCTACTACTGATCATGCTTGGTGTGAGTGCCCTTCTAAGCACACTTTTGAAGGGGTCGGGCATTTGTACTCATGGTGAGTGAGCTGTTGGCACTGGTTGCACTGTCTTGGCTGGCTTGGATGTTTATTGTCTTCAATTTTGACAGTATAGTGTGCCAAGTAGCAGATCTTCAGTGCTTTCACATAGTCCTCCCGCATTTTTAACTCTTGTCATGTGTATGGGTAGAGGTGTCTTAGTGCATTTCCACCTATGTAGTTGTACAACGCATAGCTGTTCTATACCGTGCAATGCTTCTAGTTCCTCCTTTAGGGCAGGGCCAATATAATTGTCAAAAATGCCTTTGCTCACTATTTTAAAGGTCCTTTCTGAACAGTTTGGGACCAAGTGAAATTTCACTTTGTGGTTCTTCAGAAAGTGGATGATGTGGTTCCAGTCCACATCATTGGTCATTACAGTTATGAGTCATCTGGGAATAGTGCCCACTTGATAATGTGGTAGATGTCAAATTTATGTATTTAGTTCAGTGACCCGTTCCTGGTGAACCTTGCTCATATATATGGTTGGGCAATAATTGGTAGCATTTGCACCAACTGTAGGTGCCTTCAGTGGGTTGCAGTGTTTTGGTTTGGTAGGTAGGTGCCGTTGTTCTTGTTATTCCCATATTGGTGGATGGTTGGTCTGACCTAAATAAAAATAGGGATGGGCATTTTGTGTGATTCTGGGCGTTATGGTTAGGTTGATGCCTTACTGCACTGGCATAGCTCATTGGCTGCAAGGGTGTTATTTGTGTGAAGCTGGCTGTTGCATGCAAGCCACAAGGAGATGTGTTAAGCACGTTTGGCGGCTCTGTTGGTGACGGCACTAATGGTTTGATGCGATTGTCCAAGGGAGGTGCAAAATTTGCACCTTTTGGCAGCTTGAGTGGATGGGAGTCAAGTTTTGCGCTTCAGCCCGTGATGAAAGAGGTTGCTTTGCGTGGCTCCTCAGAAGGAGGTGCTGCTGTGCTTGCCTCCTTTACAGTGCTTGTCCCTGGCTTGGTTGTGTTCACAGGTTTGTGTGTTATATCACCTCTCTGTTGGCAAGGTGCCTTTGTCCTCCAGGGGCTCTTCACTTATCCTGATGGGTGAGTTTGGGTGTGGAGAGACAATTAGAGGAGGAGAATCTAAGTTTGATGAGTCTTCCTGCATGTTATCTTCTGTGTTGTGTAGCGGGATAAATCAAATCAATTGCTAAAGCGAATTCTTATACAAAATATTTGCCAACCGATCATTCCGTGTGGCAGGTAGAGGCGTGTATCAGCTAGAATTTGCTCCAACTCAGGGTAAAACCATCATTAAGGTGACGATGCAGACAATGCTGAACAAAGGACGAAAAATCCTTTTGTGCCTTTTGTTAGGCTAATAGGGACGCCATGTGCAGTGAGGCGGAATCCCCTTCTGGAACTCCCGCCACAACCAGGCATGCTTATAGGTGGAAATTCGGAAGCCGCGCGTACAATATGAATTTCCACCAATCACTGCAAACTGCGTGGACAGAAGGTAAGGGTATAGTCAGGGGAAATGGGAAAGTTATAAAACCGGCGAACACGCATTTTAAAACCCCAGTCATACAATACACCCCGAGCCCAGTCCTGTGATACAGCCCAGTCCTGTGATAAACCCCCAGTCCTGTGATACACCCCAGTACACCCCGAGCCCAGTCCTGTGATATACCCAGTCAGTCATGTAATACACCCAGAGGAGTCCTGTAATACACCCCGCGAGTCCTACAACACACGCCGAGAGCCCTACAACACACTCCGACATTATTACAACACCCCTGCAACATTAGTATCAGCACCGTCCAGTACCGCGAGGAAAAGTCAGTGACGAAGTCGATAACAAAGGGTATATGGTAGGAAGAGTAGCATTTACTGTGGACTGGAATAAAAAAGGTTTCACAATAATAACTGTGGTTATTATTTCTTCAACACCCACGAGATAAGATCTCAGCCGAGGCAATCTGTGTGAGACCTTTAGGACGACCAGCCGCAGTTGTTCATCATCAAGTTCCGCGCAACTACTGCACTTCCTCTCAGTCTTATGGCAGAAGATGATTGGACAATTGGCGGTGGCTGTGCTGGTTGTGGTTTGCTATGCATTCCTACCATGTTTTATTTCTCTTTTATTTTTACTTGTAATTCTGTGCCTGCCATATAACTATGCTCCAAGAACGAAAAGATAAAGACAATGAAGAGATGATTCATAGTGCTCTTTTGTTGCTGAAGTGAATGCACATTCACAACAGAAAACATATAAATAGGTTCTGTGATTACTCAGTTCAATTATGAATTTCCTTCCAAAAGAACGCTATCCATGAAATAGGAGGGAAACACTGTCTCGATGTTGCAACTCCTGGACTGGATGGATATAAGGATGAACAAGCACTACTGGAGGAAAAGATGTAGATCTAAAAATCATTCCACCTGAAACTACATAGTATGCTCAACTTCTAGATGTGTGTTACCTCAGGTAATTAAAATATATGCCAAGAGAATAACAGACTTTCTTAAACTACTTTCCAGTAACATGCAGCCAAAATTCCATGACCTTCTTTATCATGACATTGTATTCTATCATTTAGAATCAATTATCTGTGTAAGTATATAGAACAGTGCTTCGTTATGCATGGTGGAACACTGGCTATGATATTGGTGAACCTATGGACAACTTCAAAAATGTCATTGATGAGGCATTTAGCATTTATATAAAATATGCAGTTATGACATGTGATCAATGTGCTTTTCTTTACAGTGTATTTTGTGGTCATTCATATTGCGTTGACCGTTTTATTGAAAGGCCTCACTTGCATTTATAGTTAAGATATCTGCATTGTGTTTATCGTTTACAATGACATCTGCAAGACATCTAGATTATGTTTGCAGAGAAACCACAATCACTGGCACATTGAGATTAAGCAATGATCCTGCAACCAAAATTTCATACAGGTAATTTCTTTCAGGTGCAATTACTTCCTCTTGACAGTGACAAAACTCTGGCAATGTGTATCATGCCATGCCTGTTGATGAATAAAACTGTTTTCATTATGACATGATTGCAACCATTGCGTATGTCTGGTCATTTTGTAAGTCAGTATTTGCCACTGTGTCATTTGTGTTTATTATTAATGTGCTCTTTGCTCCGAATTGGCTCTTACATTCAAATGTAGCAGCTGCTGACCTTGCTATAGAAGGTGTTAAAAATGATGTCTCTCTGCTGCATTCCTGGCATCTCCAATGAGAATTGACATTGACATGTGCAAGTGCACCTACTGTTATTCTCCTGATTTCACACACAATGTCTTTAAACTTGTGGACTATGTGAGGAATGTCTTAGTATACAGACTAATGAATTGTTGGACCTAGTGGGCCATAGTCCTGTACTAATAATTTGGTCCTCAAATATATTCTTTCATCAAATCAGTTTTTGTCTGCTGTTAGGGCAGATACTGAACTATGCTGAAAATAAGTGCAGTGACATTTGTTATTGGTTACAAAAAATAGTTGGTATTTGTATTCTATATCTTTCACCATTAATTATATTGTCAAAAAGTAAAAGGCCTATAATCCTTTACATCCAGTTACAGTGCATCATACGAAAGCTGCCCAGAAGTACCCGACCTAACAAAGAAAGCACAAAAATTTTGGGAAAAAACATTTCCTTTCAGCTCAATATACTTTTCCTAGCGATGCTCAATAGCTTCAATACCCTGTTTATATTGAGAAACATCAAACTCTGCAAAATAGTCAGCAGCAGCAGGCTCCACCCCTTCATTGTTGGAAAATATTTTACCACCAAGCCATTTCCTCAAGTTTGGAATCAGAAAATAACCAGAGGGGGCTAAATCTGGCAAATAGGGTGCATGAAGAACCAATTCAAACTTCAGCTCACTTATTTTGGCCATGGCGATATGGATGTGTGAACTGGTCTATTATCTTGTTGAAACAAAACTTTTCTTTTTGCTAAATGTGGCCATTTTTGCTTGATTTCATCACTCAAACGCTGCAGCAAGTTTACATAATACTTGCCATTGATTTCTTTTCCTTTTTGGAGATAACCAATGAAAATTATCCCATGTGAATCAAAAACTGACGTCATGATCTTGCCTGCAGATGGAACTGTCTTCACCTTTTTTGAAGTCGATTGCCCTTTCAGTCCACTGTTTTGACACTTTCTTTGTCTCAGATGTGAAGTGATGGACCTATGTTTCGTCCATGGTTTGGGATCAACACAAAAACTCAGCTTTATTTGCAGCAAAACATTGCCAAACACTCGGCTGAAACATCCTCACGATGCTGAGTTTGTTCCATTGTGAGCAAACGCGGTACCCATCTTGTGCACAGCTTTCTCACATCAAAATTTTCAGTCAATATGCACTGTACATCACTTTTTGAAATGTCTGCAATGTGTGCTAGCTTACACACTTTTAGTTGACGGTTATTCAGTACCAGTTTGTGGATTTTCTTCCCAATTTCTAGTGGAGTCACTTCATTTGGCCGACCACTGCGATGTTCATCTTGGCAGCTCGTACGGTCTCGCTTAAACTCTGCCACCCAATACTTTACTGTTGTAAATGAAGGAGCAGACTCCTCCAGAGTAGAATCTAGCAGAGCTTTAATATCAGTTAGACTAAGATCTCTCAAATGAAAGTATTGTATCACATAATGATCAGTTTTATCCATGTTTACAAATTTGTGGAGATCATTCACTATTGATGGCTGCCAAACAAATACTAAATAATGTAGCATAATCCAACTTAAGACTTAAGCTTTATAAGGTTGATAGTTCCTACCAGAGCCATATGTTTGAAACAAGTGCTGTCTATACGTTGGGCCAGGTACTTCTGCGACAGCCCCTGTACATTTACTTCCTCATTGTGTAAACATACATTCGTAAAAGTGAAACCAAGGAAGTGTACATGAAGTAGGATACATGGGGGGAAAAAAGAAAATTAGAAGAGTTAGTGTGTGATTATATAAAATATTAGAGAACAAACAAGATAGAGGGGTAAAAATTATAAAGAAAGGGTGGCATAGGCAGATAAATAATAAAGGGATTTAATACAAATAGAAATGGAAGAGAAAGGCTATAAATAAAGAACAATAGCATAAGCATGTTCCAAACACATCCAGTGACAAATGTAATTATATAAAATGTATTGGAGAGAGTTGTTCAAGACAAAAGGGCTAGGGCCCAAGTGAAGGACAGCTCAAAGTGTGTAAGATTAGAGCCAAATAAATTCAAAATTCAAATTCATTATGTTTCATAAGTGTGATGATTTTCTGTACTCCACTATCTATTGTTTTTAGCAACACAGCACTTAAGTCAGACCATGCTTCAACAGTTGCAAATAATAAGCTTAGGATCCACAACACCATCAGGAACACTTTGTAAAAATCCAGTTACAAAAATTCACATGACTCATATATCTAGACTGTAATTCACATACTATTGTCACTCTGAAGGGCTTAAAGTTTAAGAATTTCAATAGCTCTAAGTGCTATTGTTTGTTAACCTCTTGAGCGACAGCCATTTAAAAGCTCCGCAGGCCGAGAACGGATACCCCATATCCAGCGCAGGGCATTTAAATTGTTAAATGCGCTAAAAGTGCTTCCTAAATACACAGCTGTATTTTGCGCAAATTTTAAGTTATTTTAATGAAACAAAAACTGGTATAAAACTCATTATATGCAGTATATATGTACATCATCAGCAATGTTGAGTTGCATTTACAAATCGTTGAAATGGCACTATTTGTTTCACTGTGGTAAAAAGTTAACTTTGCTTTGTCGAAGGCGCCTAATATAATTTCTCGGAAAGAAACAGTAGTGGACCCATTGTATGTGTGAGCTATGCGTCAGCAAATCACAGTACAATGTGAAATAGAACACTACTGTATGCGTGGTTTATGAGTCATCAGAATAAAGCAGGTTTGCAATTTTTCCTTACACGTGTTTCGTAACTTGGATATAGCCTACAGACTCCGTTTGTTTCTTTCTTGAAATGCATACATATTCTTTCCTGCTTGTAGCTGAAGTGAGAAGCTTTTGAGTGTTACATCTCAGAGCTAAAACATGGCATCAACAAGCAGTGTTGCACAAAGGTTAGCGAGTGGTGGAAGTGTAAGGGCTTCTGAAATTACACACGATAATGTGGAGGACTTCTTGCTGTGTGACAGCGATTTGGATATTGATGGCGAATTTTCCGAATTTGAGGGGGGTGTGGAGGATATAGGTACGAGTAGCAGTGAGGAAGAATGTGACCAACTTCCTTCAGGTGTTCGTGAAGAGTAAGCATTGTGGAGTGCTGAAAACAATTCCAATACAAACAGGCACATCTTCACGAGCACAGGGTCTGGTGTTCAATCCCAGGCTCAGCTGACTTCTGACAGCCAACCAATTGACATTTTTACAAAATTTTTTACTACCGACTTAGTGTCTCTCATTGTTTCGGAAACAAATGTATATGCGAGTAAGGTGAAGGAAGACCTGCTCTCTAAAGGTAAATTAGGGCCTAAGAGCAGAATTCAAAGGTGGACAGAAGTAACACTCAATGAGATTTACAGGCTAATTGGTCTAATTATACTTATGGGTGTTATTCGTAAACCTGCATTATACATGTATTGGTCCACACATGACATGCTAGCTACTCCTTTTTTTGGAAAATGCATGTCAAATAACAGGTTTACGTCAATTTTGCGGTTCCTTCATTTCACCTGCACAGAGAATGTAAATGACAAACTCCACAAAATTAGGCCTGTTTTCGATTATATTATTTCAAAATTTAAAGAAAATTATGTGCCTGGTGATAAGGTCACTGTTGATGAAAGCCTAATGCTTTGGAAGATCCGCTTAGGTTGGAAGCAATACATCAAAACAAAAAGGGCTATATTTGGCATAAAGAGTTTTGATGTTTGTGAAAGTAAAACGGGATATCTTTACAATAGCTGCATTTACACTGGTCAAGGGACTGACAATACTGGAGACAAAGATTTGGGCTTATCTGGCTCCATAGTAATGCACCTAATGGAACCTGTGCTTGATCAGGATAGGACTGTGTACTTAGATAACTGGTACAGCTCTCCTAAATTATTCATGGCCTTACACAAAAGAAAGACTAATGCAATTGGAACAGTACGTTCAAATCGTATTGGTTTGCCAAAAGATGTGAATACAAAGGCTCTAAGGAGAGGGGAAATGGATGTGCGTCAGCTCCCACCTTTGACCTACCTTGCCTGGCAGGACAGGAGGGTAGTTACGGCAATATCCAATTGCAGCTCTAAGTGATTGACACTGGAAAAACAGATGCCCATACCAAAATGTGCATTTTCAAGCCTGACATTATCCAGGAATACAATATGCACATGGGCGGTGTCGATCTAGTAGATCAGGTATTGCAAGCATATCCCTCTTTACGAAAAACAGTGAAATGGTATAAAAAGGTATTTTTGCACCAGCTGGATATAACCATATACAATTGTTTGGTAATTTGGAGAGCTCTAAACCCACACAAGACAATGACCTACCTGGACTTTCGACTATCAATAGCTCGCAACCTAATTGAACAATACCAGGTTGAGAGGTCTCTTCATACTGGGGGTAGAAAATCCAAAACCCCTGCACCCCTCAGACTTCAAGGAAAACATTATCCTAAAAGGGTAACGTCAACAGCAAAGAAGTCCCGCCCATCTCGAAGGTGTTTCGTGTGCCACAAGAAGGGAATCCGTAAGGAAACTGGGATGATCTGTGGCGAATGTGGAGATGTGCCCTTGTGTGTTTATCCCTGTTTTGAGGCATATCACTGCAGAAGGAACATATAAAGGTAAGCCAGTAAAGCATATAGAATTTAATTAAATGTTTCATAATGGGGGAAAATTAAAATAAGTTGAGTTAGATAGAGGATAAATAAGGGTTAAATGCACAAATGCACAGGACGTGTATACACGTCCATATCGCTTGTCCGTCATTTTAAATGGACGTGATTTCACGTCCATATCCCTGAAGAGGTTAAAATACCCATTTCTAAGATGTAATGGAGAGATTTCTGAGGAAAATGTAATCTTTCTCCTAGCTCTTTGAGTTTTTCCTCAGTAAGTACATGTGGGTTTCCCTTTCTGTGTTTATTCAGAAGCAAACCCATTTCTCTAAACATATAGTGGTCTTATGTGGAACAAAAGCACCAGGAAATCTTACTGCAAAGTGTTATATTTTTTGGAATTCCTCATTCTAAAATAATACTCAACAAGGCAAATCCCTCTGCTATAATGCAAATTATGTGTTGCCATATTAAAGCACAATCTTTAACCTTCAACTGAGGCATATAGTACATGCATCAATACAGCTCATAAGAAATCAAACAGCAGCTATCAGCTGCAATGCAACCATGCACTGTGACCCTGAAGGCAAGGAAGGAGAAAGACTAACAGTTCCTGCTCACTGAATATAACAAGAGCCGATACTGTGCTTGCTTGCCACCAAGTGGCATACAGATGTCATGGACTGCCCTGCAATTAAACATTGTAGCTCTGTTTGTTCAGTTTTTAAGAAAGGAATGTTATTTTCAATGTGTAGAGCTCCTAAAGTCTCGTAGGTTTTTAAAAGGGCAGAATATGTGATTCTTTTTGACAGATAGCTGCTTCAGTAGTAGGAGATGTGTACGAAACATGCGCTAACAACTTGCTCAGATGCCACATGAAGCAAGAAGTTTATAGTTCTCTATTCACAAAACAGAAAAATGACAGAATAAAAGATCTGAGAACAATGTTCCAGTCCTATCCTGAGTTAAAAGACTCCACACTAAAGAGAATGAATAATCTCTTAACAAAAGTTTTTGACAGGTGAGTACTTCATAACTCTCATATTTCTCTAATGCATGCTGGAACTACACAAATTAAATTATAGTTTGATACTAATATTAATCCACTTTATGTTCATTTTTGTAGGAAACTGCAGAAATCGTCGCTTATACATGACGTATTGGTCGATTTCCTGGAAGTGTGTCCTGACAAAATGGGTGCAGAGCTGTCTCCCTTAGTACTTCAGTCAGGGACTGATTTTGTAACTACAAAAAATGGAGTTTTGGCTTTACTAAAAAGCTTTTGTTTAGCTACGGAAGAGGTAAAGAATTGCAGCATAACTTCAGTAATAACAGTGGTAGGCAAGATTCGTACAATTGAGTTGCACATATTCTTATGCTTCATAAAGCAAATTATTACCTTAAAACATGTTTCATACACTCATTTTGCCCATTGTCAGTTTTCCAACTGTTTGATTATTATTTTGGATATTCTGCTGTAGACACTGGGGACTCCTCTCTTGGTAGCTTGATGAACTGGGGGTTCTTGTCCAGTGGCATGTTGAAATTCAGATATCTGTTACTAAACGTCACCACAAATATCTTCCCCCACACGGTTAACTCTGCTGCCCATTGAAAACATTGTTTTTTCAAAATGGCAATGTTCTTCCCAGAAACTATATGCTAATGCCAATTTATTGGTTGTCTCCTTAGCAAGGTGGTAGCGCTGCTGCTTACCAAGTGGAAGACCCAGGTTTGATTCCTGGTACCAGCGTGGGGATTTTCTCCCACTGGGAGATCTGGTCTAGGGTGCACTCAGCTTTGTTAGGTCCCTGTGGGGCCAATTGAAGAGCTACTGATTAAGAAGTAGTGGCCCCAGGTCATGAAGACTTTAACTGGCTGGGACTTGCCACGTCTCCCTTTCAGTACTTCACTCCACTCATGAGTGGACAGAGATGGGGTGCGCAGTGTTTGGGCAGCAGGCCCGGGCCTGGAAAGAACTGTTGCGTGGCAGTGTTAAGGTTGATGCCAATTTATCCTGCATCAATCAATGGTAATTAATAGTTCTTTAACACAAGCCACGTGTCGCACAAGGTTGGAAAGTTAGAATCAGTCTGAGAAATTCAAATCGTGGCCATGATATTACATTTTTCAGCCTGATTCTACCTTTCCAGCCTTTATTTATTTCTTCATTCTTTATGTTTCAAAAGTACTTTCCAAGTCTGTTTTCTATATTTCACTTGATTTTCCCATAATGCCCACAGTTAATTCTGTAAATGTCAGCTTTCTTTTCTATTGGTATTTTGTCTGTCGTGTTATTTTAATAAATATCTTACTTATTATATTTTATGATACCAGAGTAACCTTGTAGTCTGTAAGTACCTTTTGGATTGCTGTGTTGCTCTTGGATGATACATAAGCTTCTTGCTAGCATTGTTGTTGTTTCTGGAGAAAGTGTAGTCACATGTCAGCAGTGTTGGATTTTCTTACTTTTGTGTATGCTAGTTCCTTGATATGAGCATTATACTTGGCTGTTTTAATTATGAGATGTAATTCTTTCTGGTGCTGCCTTTTTTCAGTGAAATATTAACTAACTGTATACTAATGGAAAAGAAAGCTGTTATTTATGAAATTAAATGGGTTTTATGGAACAAAAAAGAGGAATGGAGGAATTAGGCTTACACAGCACTTTCCAGAGAAAAATAACAGCAATAAACAATAACAAAAAGATAAATCCAAGTGGCATACCATTTCTGGGAGGAGCAATATGATATGGAGAAAAAGGTTCATTTATTAAAGAACATTCAATGAGTAGAAAATTAACCGTTCAAGAAGATATTTATGTTGAAGATTAGGAACAGATTGAGTGAGAGGTAGAATCAGGACTGAAAATGCAATGCCATAGCCGGGATTTGAACCGCAGATCTTCTTCACACGTGGCTGCTCTAACCACTGAGCTACCATGGCAACTTGTCAGTATGACATTAAATTCCCCAACTGATTCATATTTTCCCAGTAGACCACAAAGGGAATCTGACATCTGAGTTAAATGCCCCAAGGGTGACTTGCAGTTGTAAGTACTTCATGTCCTGGGTTTAGTTAAAATAACAAATTAGTTGAATTTAATGTCTTACTGGAAAGTTACCATGGTAACTCGGTAGTTAGAGTAGCTGTGCATGAAGCAGAAGATCCGTGGTTCAAATCCCGGCAATTGCATTGAATTATTCAGTTCTGATTCTACCTGTCAAACAATTTTGTCGTCCACCAGTTGTTTGGTGAAGCCATTCTTTGTCGCTGCTCCTATTATTGCGGAGTATTCTTGTATTCCAGAGCTTTCACAAGTGCATTTACAAGTCTGTAAGCTAAGCTATTGAAAATTGCATGTTTGTGAGATCTAGGGTTGAGACTATCTGCTTCAATGTAATTGTCTGCATGTACGTCTTTCCTGTGGATTCTGAATTTTAGCTTGGCATTATCTTTTATTATTTTTAGATCTAGGAAAGGTAGTATGTTGTTGGATTCTGTTTTCATTGGTGAACTTTATGCTGGGTTCCTGTAGGTTTAGAAGTTTAAGGGCCTCTGTGCTGTTTCTTACTATCGCAAATGTTGTCCACATATCTGAGTCAGATTTTGAAGATCAATGGGAATACACAAATCAGTCTACAGAAGCAGGAAATGTCCTCAGTGGCATTGTAAGCTTGAATGAAGTATGTTTTGGCGCTCTTATTTTAAAAATAATCTAATATTTACGAAAGTATACACCCTCTTTTGCTTCTGTGTTTTCATGAAGAAAAAAAAAAGATCCAGCTTTTACAGGTCTCTTGTAGCATTATATGGTAAGTTACAAATGCACTTGATGTATATCTAGCTTTTTTCAGTAAGCACTTCAATGTTGAATAACATATACTTCTATAGTTCATGCTTGTGCGAAGTACCCTCTTCTCTCTTATGATCCTCACTAGGGTGTTGAGCACGAGACTCATTTTCCTTCCAATTGTTTTCTAGTTGTTGAACACAAGACTTCTCTCCTATCACCTCCTGATGCTTGCAGATAACACTGAATGATCAACACTGTGTCACAAAAAAAAAGTTTGAAGCATGCTCAGTTTTTCAGGGTGGAAGGGAAGTCATTACATTAATTTAAATCAGTGATAGATGTTGCTATTTGGAACACATTTTGTATCTTACGTTTTTGTCTCTGACCATTTCCTATAGAAATATTTTAGTTTTGTCGAAAACAAGCTGGCAACACTGCAGATTGTGTGGGTGTCTCTTTCACTAGGTCAGTACATAACCACCACAGTATGGTGTCTTGTGAATGTAAATAAATAACATGCCATGACCTTCCATGTTTACTGTGTGAGTGTAGGCCAATCAGGACTGTTAGCTCCCAAAACATTATATCATCCTGCAAGCAACCGACCTGTTTACATCCAGAAACCAGTTCAATTCCCAGACCAACCTCACTGCAGTGTTTTCACGTTACTTCACATTTGCAAAAGCTGCTCAGAGTATTCCTTCAATTCTTTTAAGTGATTGTTTTGAAACCCTGTGGGATGTCCCATAATTACTACTGAAGCCATGTCAGAAATAGAGAAATACTTGCATCTTACAAGTAACAATTATCTTTGTACATCCTTGTGGAATTACGCATCCAATTTGTAACAAAAACCATTTATTTTTTTGAAATCGACTAATGAAATAACAAAATGCCGTTAGACTTAGTTTGCAATGCTTCTATGAAGCACATATTATAAGGAATGTAATAAGTTCCCTTCCACCTGATACATAGCTGCGTTAATTTTTGGAAGCTTTGTAGATACCAATTGGGAAGGGAGGTTAGTTCTCGCAAGTTCACCATTGTTCTCGATTAGTCTTCCAGATACTTAAGGAGCACTTGCACCCTGTTTCTTTCTTCAGTTATGCATTGGCTAGTGCAGAAGGACGCACCTCTCAACGTATGATAGCTCCGTTACAATATTTTTAAGATAATTGCCAAAAAATTACAAGAAAGCTATATAAGCCATGCAAATGATTAACAGAACCTTGATCATGCATGAGCTAGCGCTGAAAGACACATCTGGTAGCCTGGTCTATGTTAGCTCTGTTACAATATTTTTAATACATTTATCAAAAAGATTAAAAGAGCACTATAAACTAAGCAAATAATTCACAGAACCTTGATCATGGATTGCTTAGTGCTGGACACACTAGTCTGTCCTATGATAGCTCCATTACAATATTTCTAAGATATTTGTTTAAAAAATTAAAGAAAGCTGATAAACTATGCAAATAGTTCACAGAACCTTGATAAATATCTATATAAAAAAATTTGACATACCCATGCAGTCTAAATCAGGTAAAGGTTATGGTGAACCTGTGTACTTCATATTTTGCAAGTATTCCGACCTGTACGGCTGTGATTGAATGTTTTGTAGATCTATGAAGTTCCCCACTGTTTTATTTCCTTTTGACGATAGCATTGCATTATATCTTACTTGATGTCTGGGAACTTCTGACATACCTTAGTGCATTCTGAATTCATTGCAATAAATATAAATAGAAAGCATAATAGTTATGGTTGCCATCAACATTTTTGAAGAATTAGAATACAATTAACCATTAAGTACAAATCAGGAAGAAAAGAAAATAATAAGTTTTAGTCTGGTATTGAACCCCCAGTCAAACATGCAGCAGGTGAATGTGTTAACCATTACATCAAGGAAGCACTGGATGGTTATGACCTATAAAGACATTAATATCATTAGGACTACTGCACAGTATGCATTGAGTTATATTTTTCCTCTATTGACAGTAAAACCTGTATAAAGCAGCTGATTTATCACAACCCCCGAGTTGTAATCCATTGCAGATGTATTTGATCACGGTGTATTTTACTGATAGCTAACAAATGTGCAAAGCATTTTGGAAACATTCGTCTGCTTCACTTCAGAATTACTCAGATATGGATAAATCACAGAGTTTAAGTTCGGTTACAATAGCTTAAGTGCCAGTAATTTACAGTTTTTGGATTTTTTGGACAGTCTAGATTGCAGATGCTTTCTAAATAAGCCAAAAGTATGCTTCAGCAAATAAGGGATCTCAAGAATCCTCATTTGAAATGCAAACATCAGATTAAGCAATTTGAGTATAAAGGGATGGAGATTGGAACTAGTAATCCTAAGTTTTACTGCGAAAAGCATTTATACAACTTTTCAGCCTCAACTTCTATTTAATTTTGAATGCAATACAGAATGTGAAAGTTTTTCTTTCAACTGTATGGTTATGATGATGGTGACGACGACAATGATGAATATTAAAGGCACTCAATAGCTGTATGGTGGAAAGCATCTTGTGTAGACTGACGCAAACACACATATCCATTTTATGTGATATGTTATGGATATAAAGGATGATTGTTATAGAAGGAATCAAGTGTTTTGCAAATAATAATTAAATTAATAAAGAAATTTATAGGAGTCTTTTGTTTGTTGATGTGAGATAGGTGCTGAAAAGTGACTGCTGTCTGCTGCTAGAAACATTTATTGGATGTGACACGTTTTGTTGATTGTATCCCATAGGTGCCCCATCAATGCTGGATAATTTTCCTCCTGATGCTGTAGCTGTTGCAGAACACTTTTTCTTTAATCCTTGACTGGTGATGTGGAAAATTTGTTGCATAATTGGTGATGTGACATTTGAGAGAGGTCTAGGAGTTGCTCCTTTATGGTAGCAATGTTTAACATTGTTTTTTAGTTTAAGATTTTTTATTTAATTACGGCCTCCTTGAGCATTAGTTTGACACATGAGAATTTTCTTTGTTATAGCATAAAAAATTTTTAAAAATTGAAAACGTTATACATGCAAAACGTTAGTAAAGGAATGTATTGTTACCTATTTTCATTTCCACAGGGACTATGTATACCAGTTTTCATGAACAGTTAGGTATTATTTTCTAATAGAGGACTAAACACAGATTGCAGAAAGTATTAGTTATTCACGGTTACGTCACTGTTGAGAAAACATGCACACACAAATGATTGTTCCTTTTTCTGCCATTTTCTTGCAGTACACTGGCAAGTTACTATATTCAACACAGTTTATGCAGATTTTTCTGGTGCATTCTAGGCACACAGGTATCTTGCACTTGTAACACATATATGAAATTCTTCTTTTCTTGGATGCTGGACATATATGACAAGCTTTCCAAATTTCAAGCTTCTGCTCTACAGCTGTAGTTTCCAGTCTGAAATTGAGATTCCGAGATATTCCAGTTCAAATACCTCTAGGAATCATCTCATTTAGCATTCTTCTACTTATATGCAGATTGATTAGCTGGACTGCTAAACTCTTAAGGAAATCCTGTTTTGGAATATGGAAGCTTTCAGGATGGGAATTGTGCAGGATGTTATGCATCATAAGCTGCAGTATCAACCAATCTCAAGAAAACAGCCATTGGCCATCTTCTTGTTTGGTGTCCAGTAGAATACAAAGAACATTTGTGATCAAGACTGTCTATTCCCCCTTTTGGTCATATTTTATGCGTCTATCATTTTGGGTTTTTCAGATGCTGTAGGAACCCCTTTGTCATGGTGCAATAACGAGAGCAAAATCAGTACTCTGTTTTTTTGGCACATAGGATAGCAGTGTCAGTTTTTTGGGGAAGCCATAAGCTGAAGACTCCACTGTTCTTGTTTTGGGCGGTATGAATTCCTCAGGGATTTCCTTTTTATTCTTTTTCATTGTCCCAGTACAAGTCAGCAACTTGGATCTCAACTTTTTGGCCAGTTCTACAGACATAAACCAATTGTGAAAAGTTATATTGTTGTGGGTTCCTTCAATGGGCTTACCGAAATTAATGATTGCATATGTTAGTTTGCTCATCCGGTTTTCTTCCACTGTTAGTCCAAGCCCATCTCTGTCTTTTCCGGCATATAGGTAACCATTGTAGAGGTAATCTGTTTTTGCATCAGTCATACACATTTTATTTCAGCCCATATTTCGCTGGTTTTGAAGGCATAAACATCTTGAACTTGCAGTGGCCTCTGAAACTTATTAGTAGGGAGTGAAACTTCATACAGGGAACAACAAATTGTGGAGTATGGACTATAGGAAGTAGGAGGGGTCAGTGTGTCACATGATCAAAGTACAGAGGAGGCGAAGTACAGTCGAGGCACGAATGTGGTAGATAACGTTGTTGCATAACTTACATTCAATGCTGTCACTATTTGCAGTAAAATATTCACTCCCCAAATTCTTGTGCAACTTCAATTCGTTAGTATTTTGTTTTTGTGCTGGAGGCATTTTACTCTGTGAACACATTGGAGAGACAGTATGCACTGTAGCCAGTGAGCCCAGTTGTGTTTTGTGATGTCACTGTACTCATGCAATGATGTCATGTTTTGCCCATGTGGCAGGTAACTTGGGATCACCTCATTTTGCGATGGCTGTATAAAGGTTTGAACCCTACTTATTAGCATCTCATCAGTACAAGCATTGACTGCCGCTGAATATGACTTTTGCAAATTCTAAATGAGTATGCTCAGCAACTCAGATATAGCAGCCACTGGATCTTCCTCCTTTCTTTGCAGTCTGTCTTCAAGATTGTCAAATCTCAAGCACAGTAAAAGATTAACAAATCTCTTTGCAGTCATGATGAGCTGAAATATTTCTCTTCCTGTACCATGTGTTGCAAATATGGATGGAACATCTTTGTCATTTGATTTGAAAGCAGCAGTATATAAAAGCAATCCAAGGAATGCTTCCATCTCAATTTGGTCAACATCATAAATTTTCGAAGCATCCATTCGTTGGTATTTTTGCCCCACAGAGCCTAGTTTCACATTTATCTAGTTTGATTATTTGTGTCCTCTCAGGAGAGAAACCAAAATCCCAAGCAGTCTTGCAATCTACATTGTCAAGGCATCTAAGGGGATGCAGAGCAGACAAACAGATTATCTTGTGGCTCAGAGCATGGACATTTTTCACAGGTTCTTGAGCTGTCCTGCATAGAAGTATCTTTGAGTGGCTTCAGCTTCTTCATCTCCAGCATTTTCACCTTTATCTGTTGCATTTTCATTGCCATCACAAGTGTCCACTGTTGGTTCATCAGAATCACTGTCTGCAATTTCTCCATCTGTGTCAGTATCATCTCATTTTCGATGGCATAGCCACTGTCAACATTACTTTCCTCGTTACTTACATATATCTTCATTGAACTATTCAAGCACCTGGTTTTCAAATTCTGGATCGTTATTCGTCACATGATGGCATGGTCCAGCACAATGCAACATTTTAAGCGGTACTGTTCTTGACAGGAATATCACACAACTGGTGACGTGATGTCAATCAGACATCTCTAAAACATGAGCCTTGCCTGGGCAATAAAGAACAAAGCTTACAGCGCAAAGATTAATGTGAAGTAAACAGTAAGCAAACATAACCAGATACTGTAAATGCCAGGGTTCATATTTCATAAACATTCTTGAAGCAATAACAAACAGTCGGTCGGTTGGTTAGAGTGGAGTGGAGAAAATCTGGGAGTACCAACATTATCTTGAGTGATAGGCACCAGCTCAGTGCGGAGGAAGTTGTTGATAACCCTTTAGTGGTGTTGTGTTGGGAAATTACATATTTACAGTTTTGAGTGCACAGTGGATTAAACATATCCGGAGTGAAAAGTGCAACTTACTGTGTGCAAAAATGTGCTGTGGAAATTAAGGCTATTTTCAGTTGTGATGGTAAAATCCTACATTGTCAGCCATGTGGTAAAGCTATAACAGCAGACCAACATTCACAAGTGACACAATATTTAAGTGTTAACGAGCACATAGCAGCTATTTCACGATTTACACACTCACAAAAAATTAAAAAAAAAAACTTTTATTAATGACCCAGTGTCAAGTACTTCAGCAAGACCTTCCAAATTTTCAGTGTATTGTAGGGATTTATGCAGAGCATTAGTTTCAGGGGAAATAACCATTTTGAAAGTGAACCAAGCTCAGTTTTAAATATTCCTGATGAAGTACACAAATATTGACACACCTCATGAATCAACTTTGAAAACATTACCTTCCCAAGTGCTATGAAGAAACTGATGTATATATGCAAAATTTGTGCTAATGAAAAATTATGGGTGAGCATAGATGAAGCTTCAAATTCTACTGGCAGGAAAATTGGAAACGTAACAGTATTGAATGATTCTGAAATTTCAGTCATCTTTTCTACTGACTTACCATGACATGACTGCTGCAAACCATGTGACTATTAAAAACCTCGGTGCAACACCCATGAAGGGCCAAGGCCTACCGTCCAGCCACTGTGTCCCCCACCTCTGCCTACTACAGGCGTCATTGGTGAGGTGCAGTACTGGAGGGTGGGACGTGGTCAGCACCCCCGAGTTCTCCCGGCCAGTTATGCGGTCTTCTCAACCTGGGCTCGCTACTTCTCCATCAAGTAGCTCCTCAATTGGTCCCCCTGGAAACTAACGAGGCTGAGTGCACCCCGTGCCAGACCTCACAGAGGGGATAAAATCCCCATGCTGGTAACGGGGATCAAACCTGGGTCCTCTGTGCCAGGGGCAAGCGTGCTACCAACTGCGCTACAGAGGCTGTCCCATGTGACTATTGCCAGATTATTTAATGAAGTAATGCAGATATTGTGGCCAAATGGTCTGGCCTACTGATCCCAAGGTCGCGGGTTCAAATCCAGCCCAGACCGATGGTTTTTAAGTGTGCTTAAAAACGACAGCTCCATGTCAGTAGATTTACTGGCATATAAAAGAACTCCTGCGGAACAAATTTTGGCACACCAGTGACGCTGATGTGATCCTGGCAATTGACAGCGTCGTTAAACAACAAAATAGAAAAAATAAAAAAAAAGTGGCCAAATGGTATACAATATAACAATGTTTTGTTATTTTTTACTGATGCTTCACCATATAGGAAAAAGCCAGCAGCAGGACTTGCAGTTAGTTATCCTAAAATTATTCATGTCACATGTTTTGCATGGATTACATAGAATATGTGAGGAAATTAGAGCCATGTCTCCTGACATTGACAAATTGATTTCTAATGGGAAAATAGCACTCATTAGGTCACCTAAAATGATTGAAATGTTGAGAACAAAAATCCAAACACTCCACTGCCTCCTGTGCCTGTGGCGAATTGCTAGGGAATATGGTTGGCCGCAGTACAGTGCTATGCAATAAACCGGGATGGTTTTGCTGCTGTCATAAATGAACTAAATTATAAAGTTGCCAATTCAACTAAAATTTTTCAAGAACTTTCAAGTGACACTGTTAAAAAATGACAGCATACTTTTCTGCAAATCTTTGTTTCCTCTGATTCCCAAAAGAAACTGGAATCCGTAGGAATGTCTTTGGGGGAAGCAATTCAAGCAGTTCAGGATGTGAGGGAAAAAAACAACAAAAAAACCCAAGGTTCTTTTTGATCCTGCAGCATAAAACTTGAAAAAAAATGCAAGGAAGTGTTAAAAAATAATAGCGAATTTAACATAGTTTGCAAAAATTTCAAATGTATTGGATGGGCAACAAGAAATTATTGATGTGAGTGTGAGTAACATAACATGTTAACTTCTTGTGATGTGAAATGATCATTTTCAAAATTCAAGACACTTCTTCATGGCAATCGTCAGTCTTTTGGGATGGAAAATTTGCCTTCCAAGAATGTCTTGTGAGTACCACGTATTCTAATGTACTGTGAGTACATTAGCTCAGCCATTCAGATCTTAAAAAAACACTTTGTTTTAGCACATATTTCTGACATTTTAGCACATATTTTGACATTTTTAACACATAAAAAACAAATATTTTCCAAGTTTTTAGTATCTAAACATCTGAGCCCTAATTATTAGCTTTTTGCACTTCATATAATAAAGATAGTAAATAACAATAGTATTTTAACAATTGTTTCATTTAAACATAATTTTAGCTTCTGTTTACTATTTTGGCAATGCAGCCATTGTATTCCTTAATTGTGTACTGCAGCAAAGCAACGCTTGTGGTAATGGTGGTTGTAGGCAGACTGATTATAAACCTGGAGAATGACTCAGGCAGTATCACAACTTCTGATTCCAAACTGTATGTTGTACCTGATAACTCCAATTAACATGTAAGCTTACTAATTTAACATATTTCATGACTTTTCAACCCATTCTTGAATTAGTACAGTTCATTTAACAAGTATAGGGATATATATTTTTTCAATACTTAGTGCTGGTGCAATGAAAGATAGCACATGATTAAGATAACATTGGGAAATAACAATACCAATTTTTTAAAATGCCGAGGAAGTATACAGCTCAGAAGCTGTTGAGGAGGAAGAGGGTACATCCATCTCACGTGGATTTTCAAAATGCCAATTTTTCTAATTCTGAATCCACTTTCTTTGTTGCCTTTGATATGTGTAGTAACTACTCTGATGCTTGGGACAATCTCCCCTTAGGAGCTTAGTATGCTAGGTACAGGTTTGGCACACCTAGGGTCCTGAGCCACATTCTCAATTGAGTTCCTCTAAGGGATGAGAGGGAATATGCTAAATGCCCAGTCAACTTTGGTCCATATGTGTTTGAGTACCAACCTTTGTGGGCTGTTGGTGGATGGGGAGACACAAGGGGTGACTGAGTAACCACATAATTCCCAGCCCCTGGTTATCATGTAGGACTTGTGTTCGTATCTGCTGATAATAATCAGTTCTGGGGGGGGGGGGGGTTATTGCGTGAACTGATGCACCGCTTAAGGTGATTGGGTCCCTCTGTCTACACACTGGGAGGTGAGATCTTAGGGTTGGCAAGGTCCAGACCAGGACTCTCACCTAAGCCGGAGTGGCACCCAGGATGTGAGCATGCAATCAAAGGCATTTGCAATGGTGCAGGATTAACTAGCCATGGTGCATTCTAAAAAAGCTTATAACACACAGGTTAGTGTAACAGTAGTGGCAGAGTCAAGTGATCCTTGCTACTTAGTGATAACAAGAACAGAGGAAGGCAAGAAATTTACATCAGTGATTCCAGCCATCATACAGAAGGGTCTTGACAAAATAGCAGGCCCAGTGAAAAACTACACTAGATCTCACAATGGCATACTCCTGGTCAAAGCTAATTCAGCATCCCAAGCAGCTACAATACTAAAAGCGAATTTATTAGCCAGCTATCTGGTACGTGTAGAGATGCACAGAATGCTGAACTCCTCCCGTGGTGTTGTGAACACCTGCACATTGGACAGTATGTCCAATGAAGAAATCTAGGAGAACTTATAAAATTAAGGTGTTAAATCAGTTTATCAGGTTCAGAGAAAAGAACAAGGCGAATATTTTCCCACTCGTACCCTCTCTCTTACCTTTGATCGAGTTGATCTCCCATAATGGATTAAAGCAGGGTATAAGGCCATCAAATTTAGGCCTTACATTCTGAACCAATTGAGATGTTATAAATGTCAACAGTTTGGTCACACAAATGACTCTTGCAATGGTAGAGCTACCTGTGCGAACTGTGGGGGCATCATGCACGTATGTTGTACATCACCTCCCAGTTATATTAACTGCAGCAGAGAACATCAAGCTAGCTCCCGAGAATGCCTCTGTTTTATGGAGGAAAGGGCGATCCAGGAGATCCGGGTTAAAGAGAAGGTATCTTTCTCAGAAGCCCATAAACTGTGTATCTGACAACTCTCTCTCCCAAAGTCAGATACATATAGCTCAGTAGCAGCTAAGCCAGTACTGAAGCAGGAAATTGTTACACAAACCAGCGATCATAACAATTTTAGAAAGGGTTCTCTTAGCAAGAACCAAAGCCTTCAACATCTACAGGTACATCTCAGTCATCTACCAAGTCACCTACCATAAAGAACATCTCCACAAGGTCACCATAAAAATCTCCAGCAATAATACTAGTAAGCCTGTTAAGTATGATGGAAAAAGTTTAAAGTTTAAAACTCACTATGTAAGAACTGACTTCCTCAAAGAAAGTAATGTCTCTATTCCCAGTAAATCAAAGGGAAAGAAAGCTCAAGGTTCATCTCAAAGATCCTCTTCTGAGGGATTTTCTGGTATGGGAGACAGACCAGCGACTTGCATCTTCACCTGGCTCCGTTTCCAATCGGTTTGAGGTTATCGAACCAAAATTCGCTATGGGGAAATGGACCTCCACGTTAAAGGAGATGCAAGAAGATCCTGCCCATACTGCAAGAATCCCAATGAAAAAGAGGCAGGATAAAAATTCTGAGAAATGTGTTAGTCCTACACATAAGAAAAGGGCACTGCCTACCTCAAGGTAATGGAGAGTTACCATAGAGACTTGTTCCACTCAAATATTGGCATGGCTATCCTACAATGGAACATACATGGAATTAGTACACAACGACCAGAGCTAGAACTTTTGCTCAATAATAATGAGCCTTTGGTCACATGTTTGCAAGAGACTAAGCTGCATCCACAGATGCTTTCCAACTTTGACGATATACCCCAGTACGGTGTGATGTTACACCAGAAGAGGGAGTTCTGGTACTTGGCGGTGCTGTGATGCTTGTCAGAGATGTTGTAAATACAATCCAGTTTACCATTTGTAATATATATTTGCCTCTGCCCTATGACCTCTTGCTCATTCATTTAGACATAGTTTTCCAGTTACCAGCATCATTTCTGTTGGTGGGAGACTTCAATGTGCATCACCCACTATGGGGTTCAGGTTGCACTTGTGTGAGAAGGAAGCTCATTGCTGATTTCATCAGTAATAACAACTAAGTCTCCTCAATACTGGAGAGCCTGTATTTCTTTCACACTCCTTTAATAGTTTCTCACACCTTGATCTTGCAGTTTGTTCACCACAGTTGGCAGTTGCCTTATAATGGAATGTCATCTCCTATTTACATTCTAGTGACCGACCACTTTCCATGTCTTATTAGTCTCTTAACACAATATACATGTTCCACACGTATGCCTAGATGACACTTGGACCATGCCAACTGGAACCTTTACACCCAGTTGGCTGTATTTGCTTACAATGAACATGACCCGGTGAATGATTTGATACAGCACCTTACCCAGAGGGTTGTTTTGGCTGCTGAGCAATCTTTTGTGTGATTGACTTACCACCACTGTTGATTTCCTGTCCCCTGGTGGATGAATGAATGTCGGAATGCCATTCATGCTCGAAGGCGTGCTCTTAGGGCTTTTCAATGTCACTCTACATTGGATAACCTAATCCTATGCAAGAAAACGTGTGCCAGGTTCAGACAAGTCATTAAGGACAGCAAAAATACATCATGGAGCAAGTTTGTAGCTTCATTTAACATACACCTTCCTCGGTTATATGGGATAAGTTGCACGTAGCCTGTAAATTGACCCATATGCCAATTGCAGGCCTTAAAAGAGCTAAAGGCTGTTGTCGATCCATTAGATGTGGCTAACACATTTGCTTTTGCTTTCGCTCAAGTGTCTAGCTCAGATAACTATTTCCCTGAGTTCCTTCCAATTAAAGACTCCTAGAAACGGAAGATCACAATTGCCTTTTCACCATGGCAGAGTTAGAACATTCTCTTTCATCTTTGAGACTATCAGGACCAGATGGTATTCGTGTACAGATGTTGTGACAGCGTTCTCCCGAAGGAAAGGCATTCCTACTCAAGGTCTATAATCATGTTTGGGTTGACTGCTCCAGAAAACTGGCAGAAGGCCACCGTTGTACCCATTTTGAAAGCTCGAAAGGTTTGTCATCTCCCCTCCAGCTACCATCCTATTTCCCTCACCAGTTGCATTTGCAAGGTTAGAACGCATGATCAATGGACAGTTGGTATGGTGGTTAGAAACTCATAACCTACTGAGTAACATCCAGTGTGGTTTTTGAGGTCGCCATTCAACTGTAGACCATCTTGTGTCAATATTGACACAGATAATGAATGGGTTTATGAAGAATTGTGAAACCATTGGCATATTATGTTAAGTAGATTTTCCAGGTTTGTGGGCCGTGGTCGAGTTGGATTACCTTTCTCCGACGTTTCGCTGGGAACTGCGTCCAGCATCTTCAGGGTCAACCTCTGTTATTAGCGGCTGCACATAAATTAAAGTTCACTGCAAACTTTCATATTTATCTTTGTTATTAGTGTCCATGGTAACAAATTTTCACGATCGCTCATTCTCATGAATACCAACATGAGATTATCGATCTCAAAATGCCGGCAAATGGGACGTCTCTGATCATGGTATAAAGGAGAAAGCTTTCCGTGTTTCGGGTTTTCTTCTCCCTCTTATTAGAGCCGGGAGCCAAGTTTTGCTTATCTGCTGTCTCTCTTCTTTTCGATTGTAGGAGTTTTTATGCATAAAAATCTCTATCGCTTCCCGAGTCAAGCGAGCCTGGTAGTGGCTTGTCCTTGAGAGTACCTCCGTGTCTTTGTAATTCACGTCGTGGCCGAAAAATAGAGAGTGTTCTGCCACCGCTGACTTGTCCGTCTGCCCCAACCGGCTATGTCTTTCATGTTCTTTTAGTCGAGTGCTGATACTCCGCATGGTGGTGCCTATATATACTTGTCCACAGCTACATGGTATTTTGTAAACACCGGCTGTGCAGTGTGGATGTCTTTTATCCTTAACGGAGTTAAATAAATCTTTGACTTTCTTTGTAGGCCTATAAATAGTCCTAATGTTGTACTGTTGCAGCAGTCTTCCTATTCGGTCTGTTACCTTATGGATGTATGGTAAATAGATGGTACTCAGGGTTTGCTTCCTCCGGTCTTTTTGGACTGACGGGTACCTCGGATGGAGAGCTCTTGTAATTTCCTTGTGTGTATAACCGTTGCTGATGAGGGCCTTGTTAAGATGTCAGATTTCTTTATTCAGCTTTTGTGGCTCACAAATCTTCTTGGCCCGTTCGGAAAGGGTTTTGATTATGCCCAATTTTTGTCTTGGATGATGGTTCGAGGTTTTATGGAGGTACCTATCAGTATGAGTAGGTTTGCGATAAACTATGTGACCCAGACGTGAATCAGCCTCTCTTGTCACTAGGACATCCAGGAAAGGAAGACTGTTGTCTGTTTCCTTTTCCATGGTGAACTGTATGGCACGGTTTTGGCTATTTAGATGATGAAAAAAGGCTTCTAGTTTTTCCTCCCCATGGCTCCAAATAATGAAGGAGTCGTCCACATACCTAAGCCAGGTTTTTGGTTTATATGTAGCGCTTCTTAGCGCTTCTTCCTCAAACTTCTCCATGAAAAAATTTGCAACTACCGGGCTTAAAGGGCTGCCCATGGCAACGCCATCTATCTGTTCATAGAAAGTGTTGTTCCACTGGAAGTAGCTTGTGGTTAGGCAGTGACGAAAAAGACTGGTGATGTCGGACGGAAAAAGTTCGGCAATGTGTTGTAGTGCCTCTGTAATCGGAACCTTGGTGAATAAAGAAATGACATCGAAACTGACAAGGCGGTCCTCTGCCCCCAGTTGTATGGTCTTCAGTTTCTCTACGAAGTGCCTGGAGTTTTTGATGTAGGATGGGGTGTTGCCAATGTGTTCCTGTAATAGAGTAGCCAGATACTTGGAAATGTTATATGTGGGTGATCCAACAGTACTAACGATGGGTCGTAATGGAACGTCATCTTTGTGGATTTTCGGCAGTCCATAGAGCCTTGGCGGTAAAGCTCCGCTCTTGCAGGTTTGATGTTTGATGTTATCTGCTATCGGGAGCTCTTTATAAGGTTGTTGGTCGTCCTTAAAATGCGCGAGGTTGGATCCTTCTCAAGCTTCTTGTAGGTACCTGGGTCCAGTAGTTCTGAGATTTTCGTGTTGTATGCCTCCTTCGACATTACTACCGTAGCATTCCCCTTGTCTGCCTGGAGGATGACGATGCTGTCATCTGCATTTAAGGTTTTGATCGCTTTCTTCTCTAAGGTGGTCAGGTTGTTCTTGGGGGCTGGGGTCCTGCACAGAATACGTGCGGTTTCACCTCTTAGTTCTTCAGCTTGATGTGGCTGCAGCAATCGAAGTGCGGGCTCCACATTAGCTATATCTTCCACCGGTATGTGAGATGGGGTGACTGCAAAGTTGCTCCCTTTGGACAACAGTGAAGTTTCTGCCTTAGTAAGTGCGCGATCCGTCAGATTGACGACAACACGTGACGGGTCCAACTTAGGCGTCTTGTGAGTACTGGTACAGATGTTGAACTTTTTCTTTTGCCGATCAACAGTTTGTTCAAACGTAGCGCTCATGGACTGATATGTGATTTTGTCCACATTGTTCCAGTCCTTGTATGTCATTGTGGCGCTGAGTTGTACATGTAGTCCAAACAGTCGTCGGTCCGTGTTAGCCAGCTGCTTCCGGGTTGAGTGAATCTGTTCCCTCAGAAGAGCATTCTCCGTCCGGTTGTAAATGCGATGAGCTTGAACAGAGGTGAAAAGTCTCTTCATTCTGATGAACTTAGGAATCGTTCCCGTGTCCCGGCAGCATAGTAAGAAAGTCAAAGAAGACAGTAAAGTCGCCTTCTTTTTGCGTAGCTTCTCCAAAACGCGAACATATCGTGAAACTTCCTCCCCGTAGAGGCATGTAATATAAGTGCTGTGGACAAGTATATATAGGCACCACCATGCGGAGTATCAGCACTCGACTAAAAGAACATGAAAAACATAGCCGGTTGGGGCAGACGGACAAGTCAGCGGTGGCAGAACACTCTCTATTTTTCGACCACGACGTGAGTTACAAAGACACGGAGGTACTCTCAAGGACAAGCCACTACCAGGCTCGCTTGACTCGGGAAGCGATAGAGATTTTTATGCATAAAAACTCCTACAATCGAAAAGAAGAGAGACAGCAGATAAGCAAAACTTGGCTCCCGGCTCTAATAAGAGGGAGAAGAAAACCCGAAACACGGAAAGCTTTCTCCTTTATACCATGATCAGAGACGTCCCATTTGCTGGCATTTTGAGATCGATAATCTCATGTTGGTATTCATGAGAACGAGTGATCGTGAAAATTTGTTACCATGGACACTAATAACAAAGTTAAATATGAAAGTTTGCAGCGAACTTTAATTTATGTGCAGCCGCTAATAACAGAGGTTGACCCTGAAGATGCTGGATGCAGTTTCCAGCTAAACGTCGGAGGAAGGTAATCCAACTCGACCACGGCCCACAAGCCCGGAAAATCTACTTAACATAGTTGATAATGCCGGCCGTGAAAGCCTCAGCACTTACATTGGCATATTTTTTGAACTCTAGAAGGTTTATGACTGAAGCCACAATTCTTAGTCACCTTACTGTGTGCATGGGGCTGTTTTGTTCATTGCTGATGGCTTGCCTCTCAGTCTGGGCAAACACACTCATGGCATAACTGACACATCTAAATATGATGCGGTACTAAAAATTGTGGCTTTATTTATGACATGTGTTGGGAAGCAGGGATACTATGTACCCTATACAGCTGGAACATACGTGGATGCTTACTACTGTTCATTCAGGAATTTATGAAAGACCGTGTTTTCTGAGTAAGGATCAGCTTGATTTTTTCTAATCCTTTTGTTCAAGTGAACAAACAGGGATTGGTACTAAGTGTCACACTGTTTGCAATAGCAATTAATTTCATCTGGAAATGTGTTACACCTGGAGTTTTGTCATGCCTATTTGTAGATGACTTCGCCATCTATTGTACTTTTTGGCACACCATGTTTCTGGAATGGTGCGTGCAGCAATGTTTAGATAATCTTTGAGAATGGAGCTCAGAAAACAGCTTCTATTGCTCAACTGACAAGTCAGTCTGTGTTAATTTCTGGTGCCGCAGGAGACAATTACCGCCTTTGCTCTGTTTTGGTCCAGATTTACTTCCCTTCGCAGATAGGATGCATTTCCTGGGGTTGATTTTGGATAGAAAGCTTAGCTGGTCATAGCATATAGTACAATTAAAAGCACGATGTGACCGTTCCCTGAATATCTTGCGGGAACTAAGTGGTAAATCGTGTGAAGCAGATCGGACAGTTTTGCTGCGAATGTATTGTGCATTGGTCCAATCCAAACTAGACTATGGGTGTGTTTATATGTCAGCACGACCATCAGTGCTGAGAAGATTAGACACAGTCTGTAATAAGGCATATGCATGGCAATAGGAGCTTTCCCAACAAGCCTTTATGCCGAATCTGCAGAACCTCCTCTGCAATATCTGCATGAGCTTCTCTTACCAAATTATGGTTGTGTGCTTAGATGTATGCCTAAGCACCCAAGTTTGCTTTCTTTTTCAACACCATGCTATGTGAGCGATGTACGAAAAGCATTGTTAGTCCTAAGTCAGTAGGTTTTTGTTTCTGGAAGCTTAGGAAGCTTGCTATTCAAATGCCTAACATGTTTCCCAAGGGCGAGAGGCTCTATCCCTCTTGGTTATATGACATGTCCCATGTAGATCTTGGGGTGACTGTACACCAGAAGTCCATGATGCCTATCTCTAGTGTTTGTGCTTGTTTTTTAGAATTTTTGTCGGGCTACGCTGACAGACGTTTGACACCGATGGATCAAAGAGCACCAGTGGTATTATATGTACTTAAGTTTATGGAACCGATCTGCACACTTTCGGTTTTCATAATAGCACTTCCATTTATACTGCAGAACTGTATCCAATATACTGAGCTGTTTTATATGTGCACCATCATAAATTATGTGACTGCCTGATTTTGAGTGATTCTCTTAGTGCACTTCAGAGCCTTTGTGAGCTGTACAACTTCCATTCTATTGTACAGCGTATCCAGGATGCCCTCCATGTTTTGCACGCTTCTGGCGTTAACATGGTGTGTGCATGGATTCCTGGTCACATGGGTTTGCCTGGGATTGAAATGTCAGATTTGGCAGTAAAGGTGGCAACCACAGAACCCAGTATTAACATCTCTCATATTACTTCAGAAGACTTTAGGCTTGAAGTGTGGAGATTGTTGCTGTTGTGCTGGCATGAAGTGTGATCAGCTCTCCATGGTAATAAGCTTAGAGAAGTGAAAGAACTTCCAATAGACTGGGTAACCTCCTTTCGCATATCTCGTTGCGAGGAGGTTGGAGGAGTTGGCTCAGTTACGAATTGGCCACTGCAGTTTCACGCATGATTACCTTTTTAAATGGGACCCTACTCTTTTTTGTCCACTGTGCGACAATCTTTTGTCTGTCTGTTGCGTGGTACCAGAGTGTGTCTTCATAGCACACATTTGAAACTTTCTGCAGCTGTGTGTCAGTTTTGCAGAGGTCCTGGCAGACGATAAGCAAGCAGTTTAAAGAGTTTTGAAGTTTTTAGCAAAGGTAAATATAAACTTGAGGATATAGAACTATGGATATGGAAATTTATTCTTGTTTGAGCTTTTTATAACTTTATTTTATTTCTGGCTTTTGCTTATATGTTTGGTATATCTTATGTATATTTTGCTTTTTACTAATATGTTTGTTTTATAGTGAAATTTATTCCTGGCTTTTGCCATGATCCTGTTTTTAAGGGTGCTGATGACCTAGTAGTTGAGTGCCCTTAAACCTAGAATAATAAGTGACAATAATTGGGACAATCTACTCAACGGTTTCTTAGGTGAACATCCATAGTGATACATGCAGATTGTTTATAATTCTGTCAGGCATTGGTTATTTTTCCATGTTCATCAAGAAGAGATCTGTCCTTTCCAGTTTACAGGCTAAATCATATATTGTTGGCTTTAGGGGAACTTGTCAGCCTCCAGACTTTATCTTGAACTGCCATTGAGCTACAAAAATGTCGTTTTTTTGGGCCAGTGCATACAAACAATAAACAAACATTCAAGAGAATATGTAATATATATTGTATTCAGTTGTTTGTTAGTAGAACACTATAGCCAGCTATTGATAATCTACATAAGATGAAATCAAATGGGCTTCATTTTAAAACTAGTTTGAAATGAATGTGTCTTAAAATTTCTGGTTTGTAACTATTTTCCGTTTTCAGTTCTACAAAACTCAATTTATAGTATTTGATAGACTGGAAGAATGAATTAAAAATTGGCTGAAGGATTCTTTCATTCTTGATAATGTTTAATGGAAGTTTGTTTTCCTTTTCAGGAGAAAAAGCAATTTCTAGAGAATCTGCAAGAAAATGTTCCAAAACTTGCATGTACTGAGCCTGGACATTTTCTCCTGATAGCTCTTCTAACGTGTGTTGATGATATATCGATAATGAAACAGGTATGTGACTAAAACCATTTAAAGAATGGGAACATAACCGTTTAAGTGCCTTAATCAAAAGAAAGAATTCCTGTATCTACTATTGTAGGATTATGGTTTAGGTTTAATTGTAAGAAGGGCTTATGTTGAAAGGCTGTTATTTTCATGACTCGCAGAATATTTTGAAGCATTTATTCTGAGTGTAGTTCATGACTACCTTTTTATACAGTTGGTGAAAATAAATCATCATGACCAGGCTTTAAGGCCAACAGCCTTGTCCAGAATGCCCTCGTATGTATTGTAGACTAAGCTTCAGTCAGAACATTTATAACCCCATCAGCATCTTGAACATCAAGCAGGTATATCAATAAGGATGCAGAAAATTTGCATTTATGATAATTTAAGATTCTGTACATGCATATACTTGCCAACTTTTATACTTTGCCTGTAAAATTTATAGGCATGGAAACTTGTCAGTGGATGCTTTTTTTCTTTCTTTTCTTCTTTCTTCTCTCTTCCTTCTTTTCTTCTTTCTTCTCTCTTCCTTCTTTTCTTCTTTCTTCTCTCTTCCTTCTTTTCTTCTTTTTTTCTCTTCTTATTCCTCTTAAGTCCATGGAAGGTCTGTGGTTCAAATCCCAGCTATGGTATTGAATTTTTTAGTCCTGATCCTACCTCTCAAATATTGCCCATACGTGGCGTGTGTGTTTAAAACGATCCCTAAGTTGGTTGGCATAAACTAACAATTACCATCTAAAGATTATTTAGCCAAACCCAGGATATAAAGTACTTAAAATTGTAAGTCACCCTTGGGGCACTTATCTCAGATGTGAGATTCCATAGTGGTCTACTGGGAAAATACAAATCAGTTGGGGAATTTAATGTCATACTGGCAAGTTGTCATGGTTAGCTCAGTGGTTAGAGCAGCCGTGTGTGAAGCGGATGATCCACGGTTAAAATCCTGGCTATGGCATTGAATTTTTCAGTCCTCATTCTACCTCTTGGAAACCAGCTGTTGTGATAATGCTGTACATTGAGGTTCATCATGATGCCACATTCACAGCAAGTCCCCATCTACCCAATTCTGTTAGTCTGAACTCAATGGCTGAATATATGAATGATCTAGTAATAGTGAATTTGAACCTTACATATTATATTTTGAGAATGTATTGTCTTGCATATATGAAACTTTAGATCTATGTTCTGAAGCTTTACAAACTTTGTACTTGAAATTTTATTATACTTGTACATATATGTAATTTTGTTAAAACTATCTGACGAGTCACCTGTTTATAGGGCATTTGCCCAATTTCCTTGTAAACGTGACAATAAATCAAATCAAATGTGAATATCTTTAGTGTACATCCATCATTTTAACAAACCTGTGGGCACTGCTCTTGAGACCGTGGTGATGCAAAGTGTATCCAAGCTTCAACACCAGTACCAAAGTAGTTTCCCAACTATACCCTTCCAGTTTTAACAGCACTATCACTTGGTCTCTGAATGTTACACCTTGTTTTGCATTAAGTCTTCTTTTCAGATTCACTGTTGTTTGGGACCCTAGAATGCAACCTCATCTCTTAGTCACAGGGCCACCTTGCCTACATCAACAGTTGCCTAGTGGCACCTGAAAGTATCTGGTTCCAGTGTCACCTTCAGTCACATTCGTGAGAATCACCCTAACTTTATATTTATGGAAAAATTGAATCCGAAGTTGGACTACAATATGTGATACAGGTGTTACAACCTATGACACCATTATGCCATAAATTAAAATTCACATCACTGTTGTTACCTTATTAAAATAATGAGAGCAAAAAACTTCTGAATGGGTTACATGGTGTTCTGCCTGTCCACATCCTCTGCGCTCATTGCCATCTGCTGCTACCATAGAAGGGAGTGAATGAAACCATACAACTTTTATAAAGGCTTTACTTACCAACTTTATGAAAGGAGAGGCTGAAACTGGCCTCCGTCATTGTTCATACATTTTTGGCACCTATTTAGGAAACTATCCATTACTAGTCGTAGCTCACGTTGAGAAATGTTGGCAATTTCCTTTGTTTTAATTCTTCCAGGGCACTGTGAGTTTGTCTTGTACACTTTGTTTTAAGTTACCACAGAGATAAGAGATCACTTATTGGAGCTTGGAGAAACCTTCCCCCGCCAACGGTGCACCATACACCAATTTTTTCGTCATGAAAGGGTACTTCATGAAAAATATTAGGTTCTGAGTTATAGGACAAATTTTTTTTTTCTAGTTAACAGTTGACGCCCAAACATACTTGAATACAATTTCGTCCCTTTTCCTCTTTCTTTTCTCTCTCTCTTTCCTCTTTTTTTTTTTTTTTTAAGAATTAACAGGCAGGGAGCATGCTTTTGCCTTTTTTGAAAAAGACTGCAACAGCTCATATAGCCAATCTTTCTATGACAATAGTTGAAAGTGTGTTTCAGGACAATTATTAGTAGAGATTTGTGGCCTCCTCGGTCCCCCGACCTAACCCTGTAATTTAAAACATGTGTACAAGACAAACCCAAATACCCTGGAAGAATCAAAACAAAATATCTGCTAGGAAATTGCCAGCATTTCTCAACGTGAACTACAGTGAGTGACGGGTAGTTTCCTAAAGAGGTGTCAAAAATGAATGGACAACGACAGTGGCCAGTTTCAGCATATCCTTTCATAAAGTTGGTAACTAAAGCCTTTCGTCTGATATGACACAATGTTGGAGGACGTTAATTTAAAAAAAAAAAAAACTAAAGTCTTTAAAAATAATTTTAAAAATGTATGGTTTCATCCATGCCTTTCTATGATAGTGACAGAGCGCAATGAGCGCCAAGGATGCTGACAGGCAAAACACCGTGCAGCCCATTTGGAAGCTTTTTGCCCTCCCAGTATTATACATCGCTAACTAGCTCACACTTGGACCAAGCGTCAAATCCAGCGAGGTGGCTTCTATAGGCAATACATCTGTGATGTCTGCAGAAGCTGGTAGTGCTGACTCAGCTTCCTTGATTGCAGGCACTTTGCCGTGTCAGGTCGCATATTTACAGTGGCACTGGTATTTACTAACACATGACATGGATTTCCTAGCACTCATCATTTCACACAAATATAAATCATCTGTTATCTCACTGAAAGTGTGTAAGATCTTTGAAGCAGATACTGTTGGTGATGCTCTCTTGTGCCTCTTCCCATAACTGTCTCTATTACTTTTACAGCTGCTGCTTGTTGCATTGTGAACTGTCTTTCACAAGGCTCACTACTTTCTATTTTAATGCTGTCCAACTTCCTTATGTGCTCGGGCACATTTACTACTACCGCTACTTATACAACTACTTCTACTAGTACTACTACAACTATATTACTACTACTACTATGACGACCACCATTACGACAACAACCACCAGCACTACACAAGACCACCATTACACCACGATCATTAGGGCAGGTACCCTTCCTTTGGGAGGAAAAAGGGAAAAAGTACTGGTTAGGGAAGTAATGAATACAGCTTTAGGTGTACAAAAACGTGCTTCATGGGTGTGTACTGGGAAGATGTTCGGAAGGAAATAGTTTCCTCTAATCAAGATTACAGATTGTCAGAGTAAAAATGTGCATATGAAGGGTGCCAGAAAAATACCTCAACGGCACCACGTTGGACGGTACTGTTCTATTTGATGGTATGCTGTGACTTCCCAGTGATTTTCTACCATGTTGTTCTGTCTCTTGAGATTGAGATGGTAGTCATATACTGGATGTTCATTTTTAGTTCTTTTGATGATCACTCATGATGTCACCACTGTCTAGTGAGTCTATTTGCAACAAGTTGAAGAAATTAGGTATCACTTCATAGAGAGCGCCTAGGTTGAGTGTTGTAGGGGAACTTAGTTTGGCTATCCAAGACTGCATTTTGCATTCACGAAGGTTTCCGTTGAGTATACAACAATAGTTTCTTCCAGCGGTTTATTGAAGACTTTCTAACAGCAAATTTGAGAAGTGAAAAACATGTGCCTACATATTAGTGCAGTGGCTTGGTCATCAGTAAAGTTTTAAAATCATAGCATGTACTTATGAGGAAAATAAAAGAAAAAATAATAGCTATTTGAATAAAATACTCAGTAAAACAACTAACAATACTGGATATTTGCACCACACATTTGTATACCTCTGTGTCATATATGTAAGTCATGCTATAATGAAGTACTGTAAAATAATTCTGTTAACATTTATCTTAAGGATTCTTCAAGGAGTGTCAGTGCAGCGGTTCATACTGTACTGATATCCCCCTTCTTCCAGCATTCTGGTTAAAAAATAGCAGTCCAACGTAGGCATGGTGCTGTATTGTCAAGTTCATAATTACCCTCTACCAGGAATGGCATATTGGATTGCTGATCAGAAGACTTCTTTCTGTATCATGCAAACAGGTTTGAAGGATGTCTTCATAGTACAGTCCTGTAAATTCTACAACGTTCCCTAGGGAGCAGCTCCAAGAAAAAAATGTTCTAACAAGCTCACTTGACACCAAGAACTGGTTCAGTTTCGATGCTGCTATAATTGTTACAACTGTATCATGAGATCATGCCCATGTGGATATGCATTTCTAGGTAGCCATAGACTTGCTTCAAAGAGTATCATAATAGATAGGAAAACGAGAGCACTTTTAAAAATGAACACAGTGTATAGGCTGGCCTCCATATTCAATGCAGCTGTTAATGTGTCTTATATTCACCAAGCATCAAGTAATGTTTATTTCAGCATTAACTCAGAGACATAATCCTATCAGCAAAGGAATAGGTAGCCTCTGGGACATAAAATTGTGTGGGAGGTCAATCGTGACGTTGTTCACATGTTCTATAGCTATAAGCCAGTCACTTATTCTGTCACCAAGAAATACATATGAGGCAGCAATTTTTTTGAACTACTCTCAATTGTGTCACCCATTTCCAATGTTTCTTCAGTTACAACTTTGGACTGTCTGTTTGATTTTGTCTAACTGACCAAATCCATTTAATTTGTGTAACAATGTACATGTAAAATATGGAGTTTTCAGGATCAATGTCACCAGTGAATTCAGTATGAATTAAGGTAACAATCCACTGGCGAGTCTGCTCAAGCAAAATTTAATACAGTAACTACACAGTTCAGTACTATTTTTCAATTTCAATTTCAGTTTATTCATCCTTAGATCAAATACATAATATTGAATACATGAGGTGTATAAAATGAAATGTTAATAAAATGGAGACAAGATAAATCAGAATATTTACAATGGCTATTACAATTTCTTTGATGTAAGAGATAGGTGCACACTAGAGTGTGAATAACTACAAACTGGGCTTACATGTGTACAAAATGTTAGGCTTGCACACTTCTAAGTAAGCCTCTACATTGTAAAAACAATTGTCCTGTAATAGTTACGTCATGTTTAAATTTTTTTGGACATATGATGGTTTTCAATGTTTGCGGCAGTTTATTGTTAAAGTTGATACACTTATGTAATGTGGTATATTCATATACTGTACATTACATTTACTACAAAACTTGGCCAGCAGGCACAGCCCATCTCCCGGACATGTACTGCATAATTGGCTAGCAGTCACACGGCCCGTCTTCCAGTCACACATGCATGTACGTCAAATCAAATCCCAAATCACATTAACAGTTACCAGAATAAACACAAAGCATGCCTATCAGCTTATCACAGCAGATTTTGGAATTGGCATCCATCTGCAACAATACATTTACAGCATTTTCTAAGGAAATTTTCATTCACATGCATTAGTTCATTATAATGTTAATTTCTTTCGTGATGTTTTGCTGTAACTTTGTCTTGTGCAAGATTTTTGAGATGACCGTTCTAACCTTTCTCCGATTTTGTGTAATTTCTGTTTCATAAGCACACACCGTTTTACCTTTCTTTCCCTATCACTAATTGATCCCATCTCCCTGAATTTATTTACAAGCAAACGAATGGTCTCTCTACTCGGAACATGCATGCCAGGAAATTTAGTTTCAAATTGCCTTTACAACTTCCCTTAAAGATGATAAAAGCACATACGTGTTGTACATAAACATCCTTTGTTGTACTATATACTGCAATCAGTTAATTTTTAAAATATAAACTAAACACTTCTGAATACTCCTAATGTTATTAACATGTGTACTGGACTAGAACATCACAGAAACCTACATAACAGAAGTAAGACTGAGCTACGCGAATAACATTACAAGTATTCAGAAGTGTTTAGTTTCGCTTGAAGTGTTCTCAAGATCAATTGCATTATACAGTGCAACAAAGGGTGTTTATGTATGATATGTATGTGCTTGCATCTTTTAAGGAAGTTGTAAAAGCAATTTGAAACTAAATTTCCTGGCGTGCGTGTTCAGAGTAGAGAGACCATTCGTTTACTTGTAAATAAATTCAGGGAGACTGGATCAATTAGTGATAGGAAAGGAAAGGTTAAATGGTGCATGCTTATAAAATAGAAATTAGATGAAATTGAAGAAAGATTAGAACGGTCATCTGGAAAGTCTCTTTGGCGCCTCGCACAAGACAAAATTAAAACAAAATATCAGGACAGAAATTAACATTGTAATGAAAGCTGAACTAATACGTTTGAATGAAAATTTCCTTTGAAGATGCAGTAGATGTATTGTTGCAGATGGACAGCATTTCCAACATCTGCTGTGATAAGACATGTTTTGTTTTTATTCTGACAATTGTTAATGTGATTTGAGATTTGATTTGATGTGCATGCATATGCGACCAGGAGACAGGCTGTGCAGCTGCTGGCCAAGTTTTGTACTAAACGTACCTACTGTATTATGGCTAATACTGCTTAAATGATGACTTTTACTTTTATCATGAGTATGTCTATCTGGAATGTTGAGAGATTTTTTTGTATACATTAAGATTTCTAAAATGTAGATTTAAGGTACAGGTAATATTTTTAATGATTTAAACTACTGTTTACAGTATGAGTTAGCTTTCTTATCCTTGATTATTCTTATTGCTCTTTTCTGCATTTTGAATATACAATCAGACTTTTCACTCCAGAACATTATCCCACATCTAATGATACTGTGAAAGTATGCAAAGTACAAGCTTTTCAACATCATGTGACTTACTCTTTCCCGTATTATAACTACACATAGTAAAGACAATAAACAACCAAGCTTCATGTGTTATTTCCACTCTACACAATGCCAAACAATGTTAGACTGGAATTGAACTGGTCAGCTGTTGTGAATCAGACCTGATGGATTTTAGTCACATCATTGAAGAAAAAAACCTTGGTTTTGTATGTGTGTATCTGTATGTGTGTGCATGCACATGTGTATGTGTGCATGCATGGGGGGTGGGAGAATATTTGTTCTGGTATGAATATGCCTTTATAGTTATTTAGTTTCCTAAGCAAATAATATGAGTTAACAGTTTCTTAGTGTTAAAACCTGTGTACATTGTTTCAGACTGTTCTTAAAGGACTAATTCATCAACTACCAGAAGTAGCAAGCCATGTGTATGGAAGTAAGGTGCTCCTGCATATTATTTCTACTGACAAACTGTCTTCCCTACCTCCAAGACTAACAAAGATGCTTAATTTGGATTTAGACAGGTGGGGTTTGATTTGCATTGCATATCTTTTTTCAACAATAAAATGAAATAATCTTCTAAAAATAAGTTCTAAAAATTACACATTTTTACCAACAATGTTGTGAAAATGGTTCGCCCTCCTTTTTTTCCCCACTTGTTAAATCTAAGTTCTTATTGCAGTAAACTCTATTTTAATGCTCGCACATCTAAAGAAGTCAATCACATGATTTTCCTTGTTGTATGGGGTTAGAATTATGATGCCAAATTAAAGCCCTAAGTGTAAGGAATTAATTTTTCATCTTTCATAAGGGCATCAAGTACAGAGCTGGTTACTAACTATAGGGCGTTACTGACTGCAAAAAAACTGATGGTCTTGAACTAAAGAAGAAGGCTGCAGTCTGAAGAAAATCTGAAAGGAATTTAACTGCAGTGTAAACTTTTCTCTTAAGGTCCAGTAAGCAACTTGAGCAATTTTATGCTACCATAAGATTCAACAACAAAAACAGCGGCTAGAACAGAGTTGGTGGTTATATTTAGAGTTTATTGATCATTAAGCTGTTTTACATTACAATTGGCCTCGCCAAGTACATAAGTTTGTCATCACACTACAGTATTTATAATGTAGTTACACAGTACATTTATACTCCATAACAATTTGCTAGGGCTTCTCCCCTATATAACTCAAATGCTGCGTCCTCCAGCTGCAGCCAAGGCCATGGAGGAGTGCAGGCTGGGGGTGGCAAAGGTCAATGCACTGACTTCCCTCACTGTAAGGCACCTATTTGACCTTTTAGAGATGCTGTCTTTCCATCAGGACAGCTACTAATTGGCATCACGAGGCTGATTGTACCCTGGACCAGACCTCCCAGCTGGGAAAGACCCTGGTACTAGGGATCAAACCCGGGTCCCCTGCGCCAGGGCAGGCACACTACCACTGTGCTATGGAGGTGGTCTAAATTTAGACAATTGTAGTAAACAGCAGTTGACTAAATTGTTCATGTCAAATACATAACTTTGTTGTCACATTACAGTATTAAGAACAAAGCATTCACAATATAGTTGATATTACACCCAGCCTGTCTGCTGGTCACATACTGCATGAGTTGCTGGCAGTCGTACAGCCCGTCTGCTAGTCACACGTGTGGAAGTCCAGTCAAATGTCAAATCACTTTAGCAGTTATCAGAATAAACACAAAAACATACCTTATCACTAGAGATGTTGGAAATGCCGTCCATCTGCATCAATACATCTGCAGCATCTTCTGAGAAAATTTTTGTTAACACATAGTAGTTCAGCTTCCAAAATAGCGTTCAACTTCTGTCTTGATATTTTGTTTTAATTCTTCTAATATGTGGGGATTAGTTTTGTATACTTTATTTTTCAAGTTGCCCCATAAAGATCGCATGCAGTAAGATCAGAAAATACTGCAGCAAAACTAAACATTCCTTATGTCATTCACATGTGAACTGGACTAGAACAACTCTTAACACCTACCTAACAGTAGTAAAACTGACGCACCTGTGATGACTAGAACAGATGTAGCACTCGCATGCAGAGTGCTCTTGTTGGCCAGTTTTGTAGTAAACGTACTGTATAATGATATTAAATAATATTAGGAACTTAATATGTATAGTAAAGGGTAGCTTTGAAACCAAAATTATAATGTAAATATATGTAATTGATAATAGAAAGAAACAAAAGGAGATTCTAATCGATAGTTAAGGGGAAGACGTAATCAAGCTGAACAGATTAAAGTCTCAAGAATGGAAGCCTAGGCAGATTTAAATGAGTGATAAGGTTACAATTGTTGTATGTACGAAGCCGGAGCGATTCCGCGGGCTGATTCGTATCTTACCACGACGTGCTCTATAGTTGGCCAATGGAAATTACTTCCTTCGTGTCACTCACGCAAAACAAATGCAACGCATGACACACTCGTCTTGAATCGAGCCGAGAGTACACATGCAATTTCTGATTTGTACGTAAGCTGGCGTATACATAATTCGGCGGTTGCTAGAGGGTGACAAAGTTCAAATATTAGAACGTTGCAGTTGAAGTTACAAAGTTACATTCTATTTAAATATCGTCGGCAGTTCTCTACAAATCTGGAAATTTGCAAATAAAGTTAAATGTTGGTAATTCTTCATTTGGTTCCATTCCTACCACAACTGATGCATACTCTGCAGATTAGGACCTCTTGCTAGGGCTAGTCCGGACACCAAACATGAGATCTTATAGGTTTTAAAGACGACGTCTTCGACTTAGAGGAACGTTTGCATCAAGTGGGACTGAAAAATTTAATGCCATGACCAGGAATTTACTATGCGAGTTTCCACATATGTTCAAATTTTGGAGAAGATACATAGATGACATCTTCACCATAATCCCCCAGAAACAAAAAGAAGACTCTATGAAATTACTAAACCTACAGGACAACCATATAAAGTTTACAGTTGAAATAGAAGACAACAACACATTACCTTTCCTGGTCCTCAAAATTACTGGAGATACAGATGGTATAAAATTTGGAATATATAGAAAGCCCACACATGTGGATAATTACATAAAGAAAAATAGTTCCAACCCAGTTTCACACCAACTAGCAGTATTTAGAAGCTTAATTCACCGATTATATAATGTCCCTTTAAGTACAGAGGAATTTCTGAAAGAGCAACATCATATACAAGAAACAGCCGTACTGAATGGATTCAATCCAGCCATCATTAGGAACATGTCAAAAAATGCAGAAAAGCTGAAAATAATTTTGCAAACCACTACGTTAACACCACTCACAAATAACAACTGGAAAGTTAGAAATTTCACCTACCATCCCTGGGCCTTCAGGAAATTTGAAAGAATCTTCAAAATGCTAAACATAAAACTGGCACCACAAAACAAATACAGTTTAAAACACCTGCTGAACAAGCCACTTAACAATACCATCCCTTACAATCTGTTGTTGTTAGCTAATGCTGGATTTCTGACAATGAAGTCATTAATCCTCTTGCTCTACAATATTTTTCACTCATAGAGCAATAGCAGTATAGTAACTGCTTTTAAGAGAGCACCATATTTTTATGTTTTGGCGGTCACATCGCTCTCTCACAACCCCCAGTATGTCTGGAGGACCACACTTGTCGTTGGTTTACGGGTCTCACTGACCTGACCGGGAGAGTTATAAAAATAAATTCACCAACCATATCCTCTGATTACCAATCAGAGGACGTATTACATGCCATGCCATGACAGGTCAGCATGTTAAGGGTTAATATTTTATAGAGAAATTAGAGAAATGGAGAGATTGGAAAAATAGTCTCCCTAGCCTTCAGGAACCCTAATAGCATCGGGGTCGGAAGAGAACAAGAGATGACCAAGGTAAGGTCAGATAGAGAAGTTACAGTGAGGAGCAAAACACCAGTAAGTGGAATATATAAGGAAATGTTGATGTAGTCACTTGTGTATATATTTAATCAATAAACATATCCCTTACAATCTAAAATCTGGAATTTACCAAATCAACTGCAATAGTTGCGAAAAAAGCTATATAGGAAAACACAAAAAGAAATTTGGATATCAGACTAAAGGAACATCAGAGGAACATAAAATTAAAACAAATGGAAAAGTCTGCTGTGGCACACCATTTTTGGAATGAAGACCACATTGACCTCAATATAAAATTGTTAAAATCTCTAAATTCACCAATAGAACTGCACATTTGGGAAAAAATTTACATAATCATAAACAACAATAAAGTGATTAACTTTGAAATCCCAGCTTTAAATGAAGTGTTAAAGCTCTGTGCCCCTAACACCAGATGGCAGCAGGACGATAGTAGCAGAGAGGGGGAACAAGATGTCAGTCACCCAACAGCTGATGATGAGACCGAACGGTCTTGAAAACATTTCCTGTTTTTAAAACAATTTAAGTGAAGATGAGTGTAAAAGCGTGACTCAAAATGACCTCAAACATGAAGAATGTTTAGCACTGTTGATAGTGCTTCTATTTGTAATATTCATAACACTTGATGGAAACTGATTTAGTTACCTACTCATCAATGTGAAAATTGACGCATTCATAGAATTCTATTATTGAATAAAACATTTTATTTTTTAGCCATTTATGAAGAAGTGTTTTGAATTTATGAATGGGTAATAGGGCAATGTGATCCAGAAGTTATTATACATATGTAATCCAAGATATTTGTAAGCTATGTATTTTTGATAACCTTGGAAAGGTAAACCTAAGGCTGCATTATTTTGTATTATATAACTGTATTGTCTGTCAATGTGCATATTTTTGTAAATTTTCTCTCACAAAGATCAAAAAATGGTAAGCGTACAAACCTGTCATAATCACGACTTTAAGTTTTTGGAAAAAGTGTTTACAACAGTGGTTATAATCCGAACTAGCAATAATAGCCTTTTTTTCCAGTGAGGTGCCGTTTGTGCTCATGAGGAATTACCACTTAGAGGTATACTGTATGATAGTGTGGAACGAAAGAAAACACAATATGCATATGGGAATAAATTTTCACCAACATTATGATGAAGTTTGTATAACACAAATATGTTGTTGTTAGCTAATGCTGGATTTCTGACAATGAAGTCATTAATCCTGTTGCTCTCCAATATTTTTCACTGATGGATGGGGCACTAGAAGTGGTCGGGCATATTTGAAGGTGGTCTCGATCCATTTCCTCTTGCAGATCACATAGAGGACAGTGTGGTGAAGAATACATCCCAATTCTGTTTAAATGTTTTGCCAGTCAATCATGCCCTGTAATCAACCTGAAGGTTGCAACTGCTGTTTTTCGAGGATACTCAGAATTACTGTTTGAATGTTTGGTAGTTCCCATCTTTTATTCTTTGATTTTTCATAGTAATATTTTGCAATAATTTTTTTTGAATTCAGAGTTGACTAATCTTTTAGCTACATAAAATGGTAGATTAACTATTGATTTTTGTACACTGCTGGTACCCTTTTTGGCAAGAAAATCAGCTTTCTCATTACCACTCAGTCCACAGTGAGGTGGTATCCATTGGAAGACTAGGTGTTTTTGAAGTGCTGTTAGATGGGTAAGGATTTTCCAACATTCTATGATTGTTTGGTTTTTTGGTGACAACTTGGAAGTAATTGCTATAACTGCTGCCCTGGAATCTGAGAGAATAACTGCTTGCTGAAAGTGTGAAATTGTGTACAAAAGATTTTGTAGGGCCATTCGAATTGCTTCAATTTCTCCATCAAAGTTTGTAGTTCCATAACATAAGATTTGTAATGGGAAAAGAGGTGACATGTGACTCCAGCCCCTGCTCCATCTCGGTTTGATATCAATGATCCACCAGTATAAATATGGAGCCATTCGTGTTCTGGAAATCTTGTATGGATTGTCTCTAATGCCAATAATTTTAAAACACTAGTTGGAGTATCACTTTTCTTAACTTCTTCTGTTAGGTGTAAATAACATGCGATGTCTAATGTTTGTGTTGGATTAACTTTAGATATGAAGTTTTCCTTTGAATTTGGAAGGTATATATTCTTCTTGATGTCTTGAATTTTGGAAAGAAAGCTCCCCTTGGTCTTTAGTGTATGTGTAAAATTTCTCTTATTCCATGTATTGAATGGAAGTCTGATCAACTTTTTGTGTTGAGTAAGAGCTGCTTTTTCTATTTTCTATTCAGTGGGGTATTGGTTGGTTAGTATTTCCATAGCTGGTATTGGTGTGGTTTTAATAGCACCTGTAATTAGTCTCAGACTTCGATTTTGAAAGATTTTTTTTTTTTTTTTTTTTTTTGTATTTGCTGTTATAAGAACTTCTCTACAGTAAGTAAATAATGACTATATATACATTGGATGTTGTGTTAAGAGTTGCTCTGGAACATCCCCACTTTATTCCTGTTAGACGTTTTAACAGTGAAAGATGCCTTTCTGCTCTTTGTATTACATTTTCTATTTGTTTGGTCCGTGTAAGTTTGGTATCAAATATAACTCCTAAATACTTTGCTTCCTTTGTTTCTGGTAATTGTTGACCCTCAAAATTTAGTTTTATTTTTAGTGTCCTTTTTTTTTTTTTCTTAGTGAAAAAATTTGGTGATTTTGTTGTATTAACAGTCATTAAATTTTCTTTGGTCCACTTTTGTAGGTTGGTTAAGGATTGTTGCATGGTTTTTTCTGGTTCTGTACTTTTGCGTTTTGGTTTTGAAGTTCACATTACTAAGTCATCAGCAAATAGTGCACACTTCACACTTGATTCTTGTGTTTGTTGTGGCAGATCGTTAATAAATATATTAAAAAATGTAGTGCTGAGCACTGTGCCTTGTGGTAAGCCACGGTGTACTTGTGTGTATTTAGATATATTTCTTCCATATCTAGTAGCAATAAAGCGTTGTGTTAGGAAATGACATAGTCATGAAAACATTGGATCTTGTATCCCTACTTTTTTACTTTCTTTAGTTATTCTGCATATAGAATCATATGGACTTTGGAAATCAATAAAAACTGATACACTATCTTCTTTTCTATTGAAGGAGTCTTTGATTTCTAGACTGAGAAGTAAGACTTGTTCATTTGTAGAGTGGAACTCTCTGAATCCAGCTTGACATGGGGATATAAAATTTTGTGATTCTGGAAACCAATTTAACCTGTTTGACACCATTCTTTCCATCACTTTTGCTATTATGCTAGTAAGAGCTATTGGTCTATAATTTATTTCTGATGCGGTTTTGTCTTTCTTCAAGAGTGGGACAATTATTGCTTTTCACCATTCAGCAGGTACAGTGGCTTTCCAGGATAGGTTGTAGAGCTTTAGTAGTTGTTTTGCTGTTTTTGCAAGGTTTTTTATGAATTCTGGATGTATGTGATCTGGTCCAGGAGACTTTTTGTTTTTTAGATTATTTATTGCAATGTTCAGTTCTTGCATATTAAAATTTTGAAAAAAGATATTGCATTGAGTGTTAGGATCACATTCTCTTTCTTGTTTCAAATCTTTCTTAAATTCTTTATGTTCCTTTTTATTATTTCTTGTTACTTTATGTGAATTAACATAATATTTATTGAATGTTTCGGCTATGACTGCATCATTTACTAATATATATTTTGTTGTTGTGTATGATAGGTGTACTGTTGTTTTCTTTCTTGTCTTTGACATTTTTTTATGAACTTATGGGCTTTGTTACCATCTGTCCTATAATCCATTTGTTCTAAGAAATTATTAAAGTGATTCTTTTTAGTTGTATTAATTTCTTTTTTTAGTGAGACACATTTCTTCTGCCATATTTGTGTATCCGATATGTTTTTTGTTTGTTCAGCTGTATTTCTAGCTATATCCCTTTGCTTTTTCAGTTCTTCTAACTGGGGGTTCCAAAAGGGTTTGAAATTTTTAATTCTTCCATGAGGAATGTGGTTTTTTTGCGGTTTCTAGGATGACTTTACACAAAGTTTTGTTCATATGATTCATTCATTCATTAGCTCCAATTGTATTTACATCATTACAAGAATTGTCACAATTTTCACAAAATACATATAGCTATGTCTTACAATCTTATATATTAGAGTTTATTTACATCTATGTACTCTTCTATACAGTAGAAAACCTTTTCTAATAAATACCTCTTAGTTGCTTTGAGTTTTTTCTTATCATCTGTTATACATTTTAATTTAATTGGTAAATGATTGTACAATTCTTTAGCCTTAATTTCTACACTTTTATTACCTAAAGTTCCTCTTAGTCTCTTAATATAATAGTTTTGCTTAGTTCTTGTATTGTGTTTGTGTATGTTCACATTCTTACATTGATCGCTATAATTTTTTATTGTAAATTTAATACATTCGTAGATATATAGTGCAGGGAATGTTAATATATTAAAATCTTTAAAGACATTCCTGCAAGTGTCCATCCTTTTTAAATTACATATTATCCGCAACGCTCTCTTTTGCAATCTAAACATTCTAAGCATTGCCTTTTTTTGTACATTACCCCATAACTCAATCCCATAGCTCAGATGTGAATGTATAAAAGCATAATATATTTGTATAAGGCTCTTTCTGTCCATTATGTATGATGATTGTCTTAGAATATATATAGACCTGTATTTATTTTTTTAGCAATTTTTTCTGTATGCTTTTTCCAGTTTAATTTGCCATCTATTACTAACCCTAAAAAATTTGTTTCACTTACTTGCTGAATTAATCTATTTTCTATCTTTAGTTGAATATCGGACTGGCTCCCATTACTTAGTGAGATTTGCATCCATACTGTCTTATTAGTAGTTAGTGTCATACCTAAATTAGTTAGTTCTCTGCTGACTGTTTCTAATATTAAATTAGCTTTATTTTGCACATCTATTTCTGAAATGCCTTTAACTATAATTGTTGTATCATCGGCATAACCTATGGGTAGACCATCATCCTGTATTATTTTTTGGAATAAACAGTTTATGTATAAAAGGAATAAAAATGGTCCAATGATCCTTGTGGAACGGCGTGTGTAACTTTTTCCATTGAGGATCTGATTTTATTTAATTTACCGCCTATATTGTATACAATTTCAACACATTGTTCTCTATTTTTTAAATATGAATTTATCCAAGTAAGTGGAAGGCCCCTAATCCCGTAATTTTCAATTATTTTGGACAATTTATTTAAGTTTACACAATCAAATGCTTTAGATAAGTCAAGAAAAATTGCGATTATATATTCCTTATTGTCTATTGCTTTTATAAGAATGTCATTTCCTTTACAAATAGCATTTATTGTTGACTTCTTTTTTTGAAAACCTAACTGGTATTCTGATATAATATTGTACTTTTCGCAGAAGCTCTTTAGTTGATTTAAAAATAGGCCCTCTATTATTTTAGAGAATGTTGAACATAACGATATTGGTCTATAGTTTTCCATAGCGAGTTTTGAATTTTTTTGCTTGTATATCGGTCTCACTATTACCTTTTTTAGTAGATTAGTAAATGTTCCAGACATGAAAGAAAGGTTGGTTAAGTATGTTATTTTTTTTTTTTAATTCATATTTGCAATATTTTACCATTTCATTTGAAAAGTCATCTAATCCGCAGGACCGCTTACATTTTAGAGTGTTTATCTGTTTAACTACTTGTTCCTCTGATACTTCTTTTAACACCATTGAATTAGACACCCTACTTCCGTTTGTATGCCCACTTAAATCTTGTTTAATTCCCAAGGATGTTACCAGGTTGATATAATAATCATTAAAACTGTTTGTTACATTTATTGGTTTTTTTATTAGTCTATTATTCACCTCAATATGTAAGTTTTCTGTCCATATTTGTTTCTTTTCTTTGTATGATGCATTTATAATATTCCATGTCGTTTTGATTTTGTTATCAGAATTTTGTAACTGTGTTTTATTATGTATCTTTTTAGCCTCATTTATTAGCCTATTTAATATTTGCCTGTAATTGTCTGTATATCTGTATGATTTCTCATCTAAATTAGGGTGTTTTAAACTGCTTAGGAATTGCATACGTTTTTTTGATATATTTATACCTTTAGAGTACCAAATTTTGCCGTTTTGTACCTTGTGATATACTTTACGTATAGGTATAGCTCTACTTACACATTTCTGTGATATCTTGGCAAATTCCTCAAATGTTTCATTTATTTCATTCTTTACATACATTTCACTCCATGGGGCTGCTTTAATATTATTTTTCAACGCTTCTAATGTACTTTTATTTACTATACTTTTATCTACAGTTAGTTTTTTTGATTTGTCTTTTAGATTACCTAAGTATTTACTTACTACTAGTTGCCCATAATGGTCACTAATTCCATTTCTAATAATCTTAACTTCAAGGCATTCCCTTTTGAGATTTGTACATACAAGATCTACACAGGTTGCCGACTGTTTGGTTACTCTGGTTGGTTCTGTGTCCACCAGTGTAATATTGTTTCTTATAAGTATTTCTAGTAACTGTCTTTTCTTATTATTTTCTACTAATATGTCCACATTAAAATCACCTATTATAATTTTGTCTTTCTTATTATTTAACTTGTTTAAGCATTCTTCAAATCTTTCAAAAAATATCGCTTTGTTTGTGTTAGGAGGACTGTAGACCCCTATTATGATGATCTTTCTGTTTTTTAAGCCTACTTCAATTGCCGCCAGTTCACAACACCTTTCTTCACAGAATTTTTTACAGTCTATAGCTTTATATTTTATCCCTTGATCTGGTTGGTCATGCAGCTGTGAGTTTGTTTGTTCTTTAAATTTATGTTCAAGTTCAGTTTTATATTTGTTCCAATCTGCTTTTTTGAAGTTCCAATACAGACTCGTGTGACGTTGACTGTAATTTGTATTATCTAGTTTTCTATCAGCAATTACTGCTCTGTGACCAGAATTTGGATCTTGTTGTTGTTGTTGTTTTCTAGTGCCTTGCATCTGGCAATGAAGCCATTAGCATTCGTGCTTTCCAATACTTTTGAACTGTAGTTCCTTCTGATCTTAATGCTTCACAGGTCTTCAAGTGGTCTTCGTTCATTTCTGCTGGATCGTTACACAGGACACATATTGGTGAGAGAATTTGGATCTTCTATAACTTGTTTTTTAATTTTTGAAACAATATCTGTTGTAACTATAAGAGGTCTGGGTTACTGCCTGCTCCGGAGTAATGTATGAAGGTTGTGGATCTTCAGTTCAAAAGTTGTGGTATTAAAAAATTCTTCCACTATCTTCCCTGTAGAATCCACTTTTTCATAACTCCATCTTTTGGAATGGGCATTGAAATTACCAATTGCGATTGTTTTATTTAATTGGTCAATGAGTGAGAGATCTGGTTCATTCTTGGGAGGATTGTAAATACTGTATAAATGTAGATGTGTTTTGTTATCCCAAAAATTTAGCTTTATTAATTTACCCTTACCTTGGTCATCTCTTGTCTCTGCTGACCCCGATGCTATTAGGGTTTCTGAGGGCTAGGTAGTCTTTATTTTTCCAACCTCTCCATTTATCTATAAAATATTGACCACTAACATGCTGACCTGTCATGGCATGTAATATGCCCTCTGATTGGTAATCAGAGGATATGGTGGGTGAATTTATATTGATAAGTCTCCTGGTCAGGTTGGTGAGACCCGTAAACCAACGACAGGTGTGGTCCTCCAGACATTCTGGGGGTTGTGAGAGAGCGGTGTGACCGCCAAAACATAAAAATATGGTGCTCTCTAAAAAGTGGTTACTATTACTGCTATTGCTCTCTTCAATAACAAATATTACATGGGCTAATTTGCCATTTATGTAGTTTGTGTGATGTTCAAATAAAATAAATATTTTGATTGTTAACAATGGTTTCAGTTATGAGGATCATATCAGTGCTGTTGATGTGCTAGAATTTCACCCCGCAGGAATTCCTTTACATGCTGGTAAATTTACTGATATGGAGCAATTACTTTTAAATACACTTAAAAACCATTTGTCCAGGCTGGTTTTGAGGTTTTCAGCAAACTTGGGATCTACAGGATTAGCTGCCATGAGTGCAGTTGGGAAGACCAAATGCAAGATAAACATCCATACCAAAGAACACATCCGGAACATTAAGTATGAACAGACAGACAAATCAGTCATCACAGCACACTATTGGGAAACCCACCATGAGATAGATACAAACTCCAAACTGATAAAAGAAGTGAACCGCCCAGCTAGAACTCGCTATGTGGGGAAAGATTTTCATTCTAACACATAGACATAGAATTACGAACTTTGAAATCCCACATCCACACATCTATGCCAAGTTCGTCATACCATCTACCAGGGACCAGAGGGAAGAGTACAGCAGCGCTGCCAGTCAAGTTACAGCCGATGATGAAAGCAAAAGCTTCCGAAATATATTCTGCTAATTTACATTGTAAGTGAAGCAAATGTGTTCCAAAATTAAAATACATAATATCCACATATTGGAACTTGCATTCACTGTTACAAAGCTTCAGAAAATTAATTGAATTAAGGAAAATGTTTATTTATGGAACACAATAATGGCTTGCTGTAATGTAATGTAATACTTTTTTCACTAGACTCTAGTTCATAAATAGAACTTGTAGCAGTAAAAGGCATTGAAAATTGATGTCAAAATCACTAATGCTCATGCCCAAAGACGAGTTAATCTGAGGCAAAGAAGTGATACACGATGTTTAATTTTATTTTATTTTATATATATATATATATATTTTTTTTTTTTAAATTAACGTCCTCCAACATTGTGTCATATCGGACGAAACGATGTTTAATGACTTCCCGCTAGAAAATGAAATAAGAATACTCAGACATAAAGTCACCCAACAGTGTGGTTGAAGTACAAATCAAGAAAATTAAGAGAGTTGCAGCATTGCATGCCTCCTTAGAGAAGTATGATACCTTTGGATAATTGAGAAAAGTTCACTGGTCACAAAGCCAAAGAGCTGCCATTCAAGCCATGGCATTGAATTTCAAACCATGGCACTAAATTTTTCAGGATTCAACCTTTCAGCACTTGGCTACAATCAGCCAACATTAAAAGTAATTTTCAGACATTCATTATTTCATTTTACGGTCAAGTTGGAAAAAAAGAAAAAGTGTGTTAGAAAATACATGGCAATATACAGTAATGTTCATATCCAAATCTAGCACCTCTTATATTTACTATCCTATGACAAGCAGACTCATTATATTTTGTGAACTTTATGAAATGTCTGTGGTATAGTACAGGCAGTACAGTATAATCTCTGGGAAAATCCCTTTCAAAAGGTAACGTGGTTGAACTGATATTAAGTAACCAAAAGTATATTTAAAAGTGCAAATTTACACAACAGATGTGCATTCATGTAGCTCTTGGAGCAGTTCTTTACAGGTAAACATGTATTTTAATACATTTAGTGTTCACTAATGCATATGTGTTTGTCCTTGGCAGGGTCAAGGTAAGCAAAAAGAAAAAAGCATTGCTAGAGGTTATGTTGACTCCACTCCTTGAGTCTGTTCGCACCAAACCTGATATATGGCTGGCAGATGGTCCAGTTTCTGTTGCTACGTTCAACATTCTCAAGTGTGGAAAAGGTATGTATAAGGTTAGCTATACACATGGTGTCTAGCACCCTGGAAATCATCTTGAATTTAAAATTGCACCTTGAAAACCTTCACCTTGATTTTCAAAAACCCTCCTTGAATATTTCCTAAAACACTCCTATGTTACATTCTGTGATCACACTCGCACACTTGAGATACATGCTGCTCACAGGTATAATAGTGGTATCATTGACACTGTTGCTCGTGACTTATGTTGGTCTTCCACTGCACTCTTTCCAACCAAGGTTGAAGCTACATGAAGACTTATCTGCCAGTAGCACTACAGTTTGTTCACCAGCTTATGTTCTGTGAGCTCATGGTTCCTGGCAAGAATGCAACGAGTCAATATGTAATTAAATAATTCCAGGCACACAGGGATATCTGAAGCTGCATTCGTGCTTCTGGTTGCACTTATGATAATACTGCCCAACTTGGAATGTGTATTCACGCTAGATTAAAGCAAATAAGTCACCCAAAGTAGCGGAACTTAAATGTTATTTTCAGTTCGTACAGTATACTTGTCTTATAAAATGTAAACAATGTTTTCAACTACTCTGCCTTTCTGAATCTGTTTGCATTGTTATCATCATTAATAGTAAAATACTGTGATCCAAATTCTTTAATATATTCCTGTATTTTCTCTTTGCGTGATTTAAGCGATTGTGTTTCTGCATATAACCATGCATCTGTTATTGTGGCCAGAGAAAGCGACATGGAACTGCCTCTTAAAGACAGCAGGACAAGGTGCAATGCATATGTGCACAGACTGTACAGGAATGGGGGCAGGGGTGGAACCTCCAAAGGCACTGTCTAAAGTCCAGTTGCAGTGCAACCTAATTTCTACTCATTCTGGCATTAGCACCTAAGAAATCGTCAGCCTACTCATAATTCATGGTCTTGCACCATATATGAAAGGGAAGCTTATCTTGAAACTTAATAAAGTTGACCATATAGTTGTTGGATTTGATGAATCTCTGAACGAAGTTTCACATAAAGAACAAATGGATATCCATATTCAATTCTGGGATAAGACAAAAAATCAGGTGATTAGTCAATACCTAACCTCTGCTTTTCTTTCCAACACAGCAGCAAGTGAGCTCTTAAAGACATTGCTGGATGACCTTTCTGGTTCTGGCATAACAAAAAAGGTGTTACAGGTTAGCATGGATGGTCCATCGGGTAACCAAGCTACTGAAAGAGTTGAAAATTGCAAGAAACGATATTGATCCAATAATTATAAATATTGGAAGTTGCAGACTTCATGCAATCCATGGAGCACTCAAGAATGGCATCAAGAATACCTCTTGGTCTTTTAGTAAATTTCCTACAAAATCTTTAGTACTTATTTAAGTGTCTGCCAGCCAGACGAGTCAGCTATACTTGCTTTACAGGATCAACTATTTTTCCACAAAAGTTCTGGTGTATTTCATGGCTTGAAAATAAAGGCGTGGCTGAATGAGCTATCAAAATGCTTCCACAAAAAATACACATCAGGAATTGCTCTTAAGACCAGAATTTTCAGTGTGTTTAAAAAAGGCAGTTAGTGACCCTCTAATTGGTGCAAAAGTAGCATTTTTGTCATGCCCTTTCTCTGGAGCTAGAGCTTTTTTGACAACTTTCCAAGCAGAGAAGCAAATGGCTGCTTTTCTGTATGAACATCTAACATGCCTACTCCAGATCCTCATTAAGAAGCTTGTCAAACATGAGGTAATTATAAAGTTTGGAAACACTAGTGGACATAAATGTGAATATTGATGCAAATCTTTTACCAGTAAAACAAATTGACCTGGGACTTAAAACTAGAGCAGTAATAAGAAAATGTGAAATTACCACAAAGACAAATTTAAACTTAGATGTGACATAAAAATTTGTTTGCTGGAGGTGGCTCAGAAAATACAGGTAAGAAGCCCTTTTAACCTCTTGAGGGATATCGACGTGAAATCACGTCCATTTAAAATGACGGATGAGTGATATGGGCGTGTATTTATGTCCTGTGCGTTTAAGCATTTAACCCTTATTTATCCCTTATCCAACTCAACTTATTACAATTTTCCCTTTATGAAACATTTTAGTAAGGTCTATATACTTTATTGGCTTACCTTAATATGTTCGTTCTGCAGTGATTTACCTCAAAACAGGGATAAACACACAAGGGTACGCACATCTCCACATTCGCGAATTCCCTTCTTGCGGCACACGAAACACTTTAGAGATGGGCGGGACTTCTTTGCTGTTGGTGGTATCCTTTTAGGATAATGTTTTCCTTGAAGTCTGAGGGGTGCAGGTGTTTCGGATTTTCAAGCCCCAACGTGGTATTGTTCAATTAGGCTGCAAGCTATTTATAGTCGGAATTCAAGGTCGGTCATTGTCCTGTGTGGGTTTAGAGCTCTCCAAATTACCAAACAATTGTATATGGTTATATCCAGTTGGTGCAAAAATATCTTTTTATACCACTTCTCCCTTCAGCTACAAGCAGGAAAGAATACGTATGTATTTCAACAAAGAAAGACACAGACTCTACTAAGTTACGAAACTCGCGTAAGCAAAAGTTGCAATGTTGATCTATTCTGATGACTCAAGAGACCACGCATACAGTAGTGCTTTATTACACAGTATGCTGACGCATAAGCCATAAATACAATGGGTGTTCCTTTACTGTTTCTTTCCGAGAACTTATATTAGATGCGTTCGACAGAGCAAAGTTGACTTTTCACCACAGTGAAACAAAATTGTGCCATTTCAACGTTTTGTAAATACAACTCAACTTTGCTGATGATGTACATTTATACTGCATATAACGAGTTTTATACCAGTTTTTGTTTCATTAAAATAACTTAATATTTACACAAAATACAGCTGTGTATATACGAAGCACTTTTAGTGCATTTAACATTTTAAATGCTAGCAGTTCTCGGCTCGCGGACGTTTTAAATGGCCATCGCTCAAGAGGTTAAATACAAAGTAACGAAAGGTGTCTCCAGCCTTGGTCTTTCATCTGTGTTGAGTAACATGTGCTCGTTACTTATTTTTGTCCGCAGTCCTTATATATGGAGTGCGGGCACATATCAAAATTTGAGTTGTTAATGTAGTGCAGTGTAATGGGTCACAACTGACTCTCTTCCTGATTTCTAATTTTGGTTATTGACATTGTGTTTACTTTGTTGTAATGATACATACGTTGTTGCATATATTGTAATGCAATATTAGTTCAAGAAATCTGATGTGTTACACTCACATGATTTTCTCTACTCTTATACTATTCTTACAAACTCTTATTCCTCTTTCTTCTTCATGTTAGTCAAGATAAACATTTGTAGAAATGATCTTCTTGCTAATTTTCTTGAGGAATATGGGTATATAGGAGACTGAGTGATAGTCAAATCTTTTAAAGCTGGTCCTATTGAAAGCTTTGAAATTCCATTCTCTTGATATGGCTAAGAGATAAAAAAGCGAATAATGACCTTCCAGTTGAGAAAAGTAGAAGTATTGGAAAATTCAGACAAATAACAAGGAATAATTCTAAAATTGTTCACTCGACAAAGAAATGCATTTGGCCTTAAGTTGCGTGTTTAAACAAGATCTACATGTTTTTTTGTATGGTAAGATTTGTTCTGTCTCTTATGGTGTACCAGTTACGCAACCGTAACTTGACCTTTTTTATTTAAATTTTTTCATGGTTAAACTTGACTGTAATAATTTCTATTATCTACTATATGGCATATAGTATAGATAAATTTTAATTAGTGTATGTGTACAGCCTACTGCAATCTCCCTCACAGTAACCAAAGGGCTGAGCATGTATTGACCATCAAGAGCTCGTCAGAACATACGCAGCTGGCAAACCATTGTCATGAAACCAAAAGCTAGCTGCTAAAAATGTGGATTTACAGCACAAACACTTGTTCCGAAGGTTTGAAGGTTTATTGTGTTACCCAATACGAAGGCATTTTTTAGATGCGACAATTGCGCGGTGGTTTATGATCGAGTTCACTTTTGTTGCTGAACCTAAACTGAATTTTCACCTGCCCTTTGATCCTCCAAACCTCAAGTTGGGTGTCTTCCCCAAGACACATCTCTATATTAGATGTGTCCAATTTACATATTTTAACATATTCTACTAATTTCATTACCCCAGCAATTTTTCTTCATTCCAGTTCTGAAAGTTTTTCATAAAACATACCACTATAACACTACTTTAGACAAAGGAAGCATTTGAAACAAATGTAAATTGAGGATAAGTTATTATAAAAGTTAGAATTATCCTAAAGTTCATAAAGGCTTAACTAACATGTGTCTTATTTCGATTTATTAATACCTTGTGATTGGAACAACTACAGAGAAGCTCTTATATATGTGTCTACTAGGTATCAGTCAAACTAACATTCCTAGCTACACTTATGATAAGTTTCTGTAGATAATGTTTCACTTACTATTGCCCATGTCTTCAGCTACTGATGACCTTTGTTTTTGCCAGAATAAAATCAAAGTTTCTGGAAACTATGTCTCATTTCTGGCAGTGTCTAATGACTCACTATATAAAAACTAATGTTTTACCTTTTCATTGCATAAATTATAGGACCAGAGCTGGCAGCTGCATTTGAATCATTGGCAAAACATGTGATTACGAGCAAATCGATAATTAAGCACTATGGTAAGGACTATACTGTGGTGGAGCATCCTGGTATTCATAAAATTCTCAGGAAATTGATTGAATACGATCCACTTCCTAGTCAGGAAGTGAAAGGTAAGCATGTGCAACCATTACTTGTGTATTTTGTTCCACCTAATAGAGTTTCTTTGAAATGCCACAGATGTTATTAATATAACAGTAAAAAATCAAAGCAAGACTGAAAGGGGATTACACATTCAAATTCTAATTGACAGTGGTGTGCAAATGAAGAGGTGCTTAATAAATCACATGTCCACAGGAGTAAATTTCTCAAGAAAGAAGAAAAGTTAATAAGTTAATTTCTCTTCCACACATTTGTGTGCAATCTAAATTTAGTAAGGTACAATCTAAATCCAGTAAATATTCTTACAGGTACACCTCACAGTAAACCATGTATTCCATCTGGTTACTCCTGGAGAAGGAAACATTTTAACTTCTTTCTCATCACCATATTTATTTTGAAGAAACTTCACATATTAATGCGTTCGCTTCCTTGTATTGAGGAAAGCATGTTTTGCTTTTATGACCCATTCATTAAGTCTATGTAGTTTTTGTAGCCGAAGTCTATCTAAGATCTAGCTTATGTGCCCAACATTCCACATGAACAAGTTGGTTGGAAATCAGTCTTCTTAACCCTTTGCGGTCGTATGTCGATATATGAGCGACACGACAGTAATACCTGTACAGTCATATGTCGACATATGATTGACAGCAAAGCGCTTCACGTTTTCTCATCTTAGTTACAAGAAGTAACGCTTCTAGCAGCATGTTACAGGCATTATAGTGTTCGTGGAAGCTTTACCCAGCCTATACTGCCATCTGTTCGGAAATTACTTTAACTATTTCAACATACAGAGGAAATGTTTCTGTCTGGGTTGCACGGTATTTTGCAATGGCTTTGATCATGTATAAACCAGGTCCTTCTGGGATTAAGAAACGAAAGTTTGATGTGTTGTACAACGAAAATGTGGAAGAATTAAGGTTAATGATTCAATCTGAGCTGAATGCAGTGAGTGATGACAATGTGGACAATGAATTTGAAGAGGGGAATGATGTGGAACTGTCCAGTGCTGAGGAGTCCGTAAGTGAGAGTGAAAGCAACACAAGTGTTGCGAATGTTGCATGTGCCGAAACATGGAAATTGATAGGCAAAACTGATCAGAAACCCAAAGAATATACCTTTTCCAAGAATGTAAGTACAAAACTGAATCTTGCCTTTGATGCTGAGCCAATTGAATACTTTAGTTTATTTTTTACTGATTAGCCAATATCTCAAATTGCTAAGGAAACAAATAGATACGCGAGAGAAAAAATTTCTGCGTTACAGTTGTCCCCATGCTCTATTTGGAAAACTTGGGCTTTTGTGTCTGTAGTAGAAATGAAAGGGTTTTTGGAGATAATATTGAACATGGGGCTTGTTTCACTTCCGGAACTGAAGGATTACTGGTCCACTGATAGGACAACTGAAGTTTTTCTATGATGTTATGCCTTGGGATAGATTTTTGCAGATTTTTTGGATGCTACATGTAGGGGATGATTCACAGAATATCACTGCTCCATCCCTTAGAAGAACCAAAAAGGTTCATGGTGTAATTGAATATCTGGAAGGAAAATTTCAAGAACACTTTTTACCAGGCAGAAATATTGCCGTAGATGAATCAACTGTGGGATTCAAAGGAAAAATAAATTTTAAAACGTACAATCCTAAAAAACCCACAAAATTGGATATCAGGATTTTTGTTTTGGCAGATAGCGATACTGGCTATGTTCACAGTCTTATTCCCTACTTGGAAAGTACACAGGACAAATTTGTAATTTATCATATCCTGAAAAGCAATTCAGTACGAGAATTGTATTATCTCTGATAGATCACCTTGGACTTTGTGCTTTTGGAGTTAGTGGCTATCATTTATTTACAGATTGCTATTATAGTAGTGTAGATTTAGCACAGGAGTTAGACAGGCGTGAATGCCACACCACGGGCACTATAATTGCTGGTAGGGTAGGTAACCAAAACCTGTGAAGCAAGGGCTTTTGAAAAAACTAAAATATGGCGAAACCAGTTCTTACCAGAATGGCAATGTGTTGGTTATGGGATGGAAAGACAAAAGGGTAGTCTTAATGATTTCTACATTTCATGATACCTCTATGGAGAAAACTACAACAATTTTGAAGGGAGGAACAAGAAAAGATGTACAAAAGCTGCTGTGTGTGCTTGATTATACCAAACACATGGGAGGCGTGGATCGCAGTGACCATTATTGTGCAACATATGCTTTTATACAAAAATCGTTGAAGTGGTGGTGCAAATTATTTTTCTGGTGCCTGGAAGTAGCAACAGTAAACTCGTACATTTTGTACAAGGTTCAAAATTCCCAGGCAAGCACCCATCCCTTGTCCCATATAAAATACAGAAGGTCACTTGTCGAGAGTCTGGTGAAAGGCATAAGCAACCCAAGGCCAAGGTCACACCCTGGTGCGGCTGAGAGAGAAGAAAGGCTAAACAATGCACCACATTTTATATACCACTTTGAGGGAAAAAAACACAGACTGTATTGTCTGCAGGAATTGAAAACTCAAGGGGGTGAGAAAAGAAACGTATTTCTACTGCAACACGTGTGCAAATAAAACGGCCATGTTTATTGGCGAATGTTTCGAGCGCTATCACACGCTTGTCAATAATAAAAAGTAATTGTTCTGTCATAATGAGAAGTGTGTGACGTGTAGATGTGCACATGTGTGTCCGTTTACATTTTATATACATTACTATTTATGGCCGAATGCTTTTTCATTGGTATGTGCTTTTTATGACGTGATACTTTATCTCGGGTCTAAAGTGTTTACAAACGTAAAACAATTAAAAAATCTCCATATTAGTGGACAGTGTAAGCAGCACAAACTGTTCCAGTGCATCAACAATTCTCCATTTAGCTCAGCTACGTTTGATAGTCATCTGCGGTGTAGGTAAGTACAGTAACATATGCCACTTTTGCGTGAAGTTTTGCTCCCATTTGCGTAGCTCAAGCAGCAAATTTAAAGGTCTGTCCTGGTTGCGGAAATTTCTTCCCAGGACGTCGACCGCAAAGGGTTAATGTTTGTACACACTCTCCCATATAACATGCACCATCAGTGGCAATGGCAATTATGTTATCTTTTACTTTATGTTTCTGGATATCATTTATGATGGACTTGCAACATTGCAACATTCCTTTGAGTTCACTTTTTTCCAGCAAATGTACTCTACTAACAAGCAACTGTGGTACATTAATAGCATCTTTAGAGTTCTAAACAATATATCGAGAACAGACCTGTCCATCTGGTCAGGGTCCCGTTGCAGAGTATTACAACTGGGTGATCCTTCAACTGTGCATGAATTTCTTGATCTTGTGCTTCTTTTAGCAGTGGAACATACCTTTGTCACAGCCAGACTGCAGTTGGAAAGTTTCAGCGCCTTAAAACAGCATTAAATTAAATAAAGATTTGGAACAATGAAAAATTCATGAAGTAGTTTATGAACTTTTATGATTACAACTGGTAGACATTTGTTGGCAATGGAAACCAATTTTCTGTCTGGGGTAAGCATGCTGCTAATCTCCCCGCATCAGATGATCGCCCATTTCTGCCATGCACTTGCGGGCATGGGTCAAGGTGGTCGGCCCTGGTTCATCAGGGTCATCATATCATAGATTGTCATTGCTTTGATAACTAATCCAAAATGTAGTAATGTAGTTGAATACCAGACAAAATATGAATGAATACAACAATAAGGAAATAAAATAAAATTTAAAAAAAAGAGCTTTCTTTTAGAAGTTATGAAAATATACATTTCTGCTCTTGACTTCTCGGAACCAAACTAATGCTAATTTTAAATTTCAGGTTCTTTTGCATCAGCTTTGAAGAAGGAACTCACAGACACCACGATAAAAGAATGGTTGGAGTCTAGCCGAGGTTGCTTCATGCTTTTCTTGTAAGTTAATACTTATTGACATGAATCACTCTTTTACTCAATCGTTTCCTCAAATAAAGCACAAATGATTAAAACCTGAAGGGTGAATAAGTGCTAGGTTTGCATAGATTAAACGGAATAGAGTTGGGGACTGCTTTCTCTGTATGAAAGCATATTGTAACAAATTTAGCAAATCTTTTATTTTCTCAAGCTTCAAGTACAGCCACACTACTACTTTCTGTCTCTTAATCTTCCCAAACTCTCTCCAATAAAAACTGTCTCCATGGCAACCTCCTTGAAAATCAAAGAGTCTTAATGACATGGAGAAGCCATGTCACACTGCTCCCTCCTCAGAGCTGGTCGTCCCGACCAGCACTATCACTGCGGCATCTCCCTTGCGCCCCGGTGGATTAACCCATCGAACCTCTTCTCCAGGAGGCACGATCCTAGGTATCGCTGTTGGATAGTGTCCCTTGGTCCAGGTAGGACGATGTATGCCATCCTGCTTCGAAATTCTGCAACAGTACCGCCGGTCTTGACGGTCCCTCGTCCAGTTGCCCTTCCTCCTGGTGTGTTGACGGGCCATCCTGCGCACTTGGAAACGGCTCACTGGGTACCATGTCCGCCGACCTCTCTGGCGCACCTTCGCAGCCACCTTGCTTCCGATGGGTCCGGCAACAAACCCCACCACATCCGCGCGAGTCGCGTCCACCGCTGCACTCGTGTTCACTCGTGCTTGGCACGGCCTCTCCTGTATCCTGCCGTCCACGATGATGTCCACCATTCTTCCGTTCACGGCACTATGCGTCAGGTGATTGGATGGCCCCGACGGTCCCCCCATGTCACACGCCAAGTCGGTTCTCGCGTGTTGCTCGTTTGCTTGTGCGCTTCCCTGCTGATCGTCCTCCACGTCATATCCTGGTTGGTTACGTACCCGACACACTCCTCCAGGGGATCCTCGACGACGCCCCTGAACTGTCCCTTTGTCTTCCCCGAGACGTACATTTTCGTTATCTGAAACGGGCGCAACTGTCGCCTCGGCCACTAGGTGCTCCCTCCCCGGGTCTGTGCTATTCCGTCTGCCCCTGGCTTCCAGTACTTTGACGCTCTCGTCAACTCTTACTACCAGAGCGCCAAGACGTTCCCCGTCGTCCTCCACGACGTCCACATGCTGGCAGAGGTCCTCCACCTTTTCGCCGAGTTGTTCCACGTCTTCCGTCATGCCAATCAGTTCGCCGAGTTGTTCCACGTCTTTCGTCACGCCAATCCGTTCGCCGAGTTGTTCCACGTCTTCCGTCACGCCAATCCGTTCGCCGAGTTGTTCCACGTCTTCCCTCATATCATCCGAAGCGGGCGCAACTGTCGCCTCGGCCACTAGGTGCTCCCTCCCCGGCTCCGCGCTATTCCGTCTGCCCCTGGCATCCAGTACTTTGACGCTCTCGTCAACTCTTACTACCAGGGCGCCAAGACGTTCCCCGTCGTCCTCCACGACGTCCACGTGCTGGCAGAGGTCTTCCACCTTTTCGCCGAGTTCTTCCACGCCTTCCGTCACGCCAGCCAGTTGCTCGTCAATTTTCGCCGATAGCTCCGTCTTCATCTCTTTCAGCTCGGCAGCGAGGTTGTCGTTTGCCGCCTTCATTTCTGTAGTGAGGTTGTCGTTTGCCGCCTTCATTTCTGTAGCGAGGTTGTCGTATGACGTTTCCATTTTGGCAAATAATTCTTTCATCATTGCCATCATCCTGGTTTCCGAATCTCCCTCCATCTTGGTTCTAACGTTGCAACTTCTAACGACGATGTAATGAAACTAGAAACAATTCAACGAATCCCACTTCCTGACACCAAATGTAACAAATTTAGCAAATCTTTTATTTTCTCAAGCTTCAAGTACAGCCACACTACTACTTTCTGTCTCTTAATCTTCCCAAACTCTCTCCAATAAAAACTGTCTCCATGGCAACCTCCTTGAAAATCAAAGAGTCTTAATGACATGGAGAAGCCATGTCACAATATCGAAAACAACAAAATTACACTATGAGGGTTGTCCATAAAATAAGGTTCCCATTTTTTTTTCACAATGAGAAACATGTTTATTGACATTGAATAATATGGGGTAGTAAGGGTTAGTGATGCACCTCCTATTCCCATCCTCATCCTGCCCGTGGTGCACCCTGCTTTTAACAGATGAGGCTCTGGGGACCGAATCACAGAGGTATAACTGTTTCATCTAAAATGGAGGAAATGCCATTGACATATGTGCTGACCTATCACAGCACAACAGTGTCCCTCAGAGGCACATGAGGGGAAGGTCGGTGGATCTAAATACCACCTATTTAATCCTCCTGGCTAGGTCCGATGGACCTGTTAACCAACAATAGGTGTGGTCCCCCTTGCAAAATGGGGGCTTAAGTCGGGTGATGTAACTGCCACATTGTAAAACTGGTGCCCGTTAAGAAAACAGTTACATGAAAGTCACATACATGAATATGAGTCCTAAAGATAAACATTCCGAAGTTAACAGGAAATATACTTTGAAATGGATCAGTACACTACACATATACTTCCAAAGGCTCGTCAAATAGCAAGTGGTATTCTTACAGGAATTAAAAGAAATATGAAAGCTACTATCCAAATCCAAAAAACAATGGAAGAACAAGATAAATCAGAAATAGTTAAAATTGAAGTATGGAAAAGTAACTACCACTATAAAATTTACAGTATCTACAATCCTCCAGACAATACACTAGAACTAAATTCTATTCCCATAGAACCCAAAAGTATTTTAATAGGTGATTTTAATGCACACTCCCCTAGGTCGGGCTACAGAGATATAAATTCAGCAAGAAGAGTCATAGAAGACCTATTAAACTCATCAACAATGGAATTAATATTTAATCCAAATGATCCACCCACTTACCTTCATTATAATGGTTCAGGTACAAATCCTGATCTTCTGATGGTGTCATCTGACATAATTGACAATACAAAAAGGTAAATAATAGAAGACCCAGGTTCAGGCCACAGAATCACCATAAACTCCATAAGAGGTCTAATAAATAAAAGTAACAAACCAAAAATTAAAACTTTGTGGAATTTTAAAAAAGCAGATTGGTCCAGTTTCCAAAATGAGATAGAAGGGAAGTGTAATATACTGTTAGAATCAGAGTTCAAGTCAACAGATGAAATGAATAAAAAAATTTGTGAAATATTATTGACAGCAGCCAAAACACATATCCCCAAAGGAAAGTTAAAGAAATATAGCTACTTTTGGTCTCCATCTTTATCTAAGTTAAAACACGAAAGAAATATAGCAAGAGTCAAAGCCGAAAGAATCAAGTGTCCAGAAGATGTACAAAACTGGAGAAGAAAAGCAGCCATTTTTAAGAAAGAATTAATTACAGCAAAGAGGGCCAATTTCACAAATTTTGTAGAACATATGGACTATAGGAAAGATGGAAATAAAATATACAAATTCCTTAATAAAACAAAATTATCAAAAAATACAACTGAACCATTAAAACATAATAACAAAAGCTGAAGTACAGATAGGGAAATAGCAGAATCCCTTAACAAGTTTTATGCTCAGTCACAAAGAATACCCCAAGCGTATAAAAAACAAGATAAGGCTATCCAAAAAACTATCAGAGAAACTAATAAGCCAAAAGGTATACGAAATGATATTTTTATTCAGGATTTTAATGAAACAGAACTGGATTTAGCAATAGAACAATCACAGAACAGAAAATCTCCAGGACCTGACAAGATCCACCCAGAGTTTATTAAATGCCTTGGCAGGAAAGGAAAAGAAATCCTACTTAAACTGTATAACACGTGTTGGAGAATGACTGTACCTTCCGACTGGAAAAAAGCCATTATCATCCTGATTTTAAAGAAAAACAAACCCTCAAACAATATTAATAGTTTCAGACCAATATCTTTGACCAGTGTTATTGCAAAAGTGATGGAAAGAATGGTGGCATCTAGACTTAACTGGTTCCTAGAATATTACAACTTAATTAATAGTTCACAGACCGGCTTCAGACAGAATCATAGTACGAGTGAAAATGTACTCCTACTAAGCCAAGACATCAAGGAAGCTTTCAATAGAAAGGAGGATACCTTAGCAGTATTCATTGATTTTAAATCAGCATATGACTCAGTCTGGAGAAACAAATTAATTGAGAAGTTGCAATCAATAGGTGTGAAAAGTAACATGCTTAAATGGATAACTCAGTTTATTTCACAAAGATTTTGTGCCACAAAATATAATACATACATTTCCAAATATAAACAAACACACCGAGGACTTCCACAAGGTGCTGTTCTGAGCACAACACTCTTTAACATATATATATATATAAATGACCTTCCATCAATAATAAAAACTTTAGAAACCAAAATTGCTTTATTTGCTGACGATGTAGTCATTTGGACTTCAGGCTCTCCAAAAAAACCTGAATTAATTAAAGGCAGAATAGAAACAGCCCTAAACAAAGTACATGAATGGAGCTCCAAAAACCTCATGACTATCAATGTGGAAAAAACAAATTATGAATTATTTACACTAAAATACAAACCAGTTAATATTAACATAAATTATAATGGTAAACCACTCAAAGCAGTTGATGATGCCAAATACTTAGGCATCACTTTCGACAGAAAGCTAAGTTGGAAAAAACGTGTGACAAATATCTCAGAAAAGGTTGAAAAGAAACTGCAAATCCTGAAAAGGTTAGCTGGTGCTAAATGGGGCTGCTCAAGGAGAGTCCTTAACACAACATACAAAATGTATGTTAAACCAAACCTCTTGAACTGTTCTGAAGCTTTAATAACAGCAGCAAATGCTAACATCAATAAAGTTGAACAAATACAAAATCAGGCTCTTCACCTAATCACTGGAGCAGTTAAATCCACACCTATTGATGCCATGCTTGCCTTAACACGGACCCCATCAATAACAACAAAAATAGAAGAACAAGCATTGCTCCAACATGAGAAAATGTTACAACTGCCAAACTCTAAATGGACAGAAGAGAACCTCCCCCCTTCAATCCTTAAAACTCATAGTAGTTTCCTAGAAAAGGTAACACAGATTAAATCCAAATTGAACATTCCTAACACCAGAGAAAATCTACTTATGAGAGAAAATCCATTGGAATTATTGCAACCTACCTTCAATTTGGAATTAATAGAGGAAATAAGTAAATCAGACACACCAAAAGAAATACAAAATCTTCTAGCTCTGGAAACAATCAATACTAGGTATCCCACAGAAAAATGGCTGCACGTATATAGTGATGGATCCTCCAAGGAAAACCTTACTGGAGCTGGAGTTACGTGTTCACATTTTTCCTTTTATCATTCTGTTGGCAGAGACACAACAAATTATGATGGAGAAATAGAGGCTAAACACATTGCTCTCCGACAATTATTAAATCTTCCCTTAAATAAATTTAACAAGGCAGTAATTCTTTCGGATCTAAAGCAGCAATTCGGGGAATATGTTCAAATACTACAAAGAAGTCAACAAAAATTAGAGAATGTTACAAAATGTTAACACAACTCCAAAAAGTTAATAAGACTGTTCATCTCCAATGGATTCCAGCACACTGTGGAGTCATGGGGAACGAAGCTGCAGACTAACTTGCAAAGAAAGGCACAACAATAAAACAGAAGTCTAAATTCAATTTCTCATATTCCTCAATAAAACGCTTGATCATTAAAAATTTTTCTCATTCATACCTACAAGAAATAGAAACAAATGCCAAAGATAAAAAATGGATTACACTACTTTCCAACCCAGATATAATCCCCCAGAGACCAAGGAAAACAGCGGTTGCAGCCTTCCGACTATTAACAAATCATGACTGCTTAGCAAGTCATCTCTACAGAATAGGTATCTCAGCCTCACCAATATGTGTCCTGTGTAACGATCCAGCAGAAATGAATGAAGACCACTTGAAGACCTGTGAAGCATTAAGATCAGAAGAAACTACAGTTCAAAAGTATTGGATAGCACGAATGCTAATGGCTTCATTGCCAGATGCAAGGCACTAGAAAACAACAACAACAACAACATTGAATAATACATTTTTGGAAAGCTTAGATTTTTTCCTATGAAGGGATCAGAAATGAAAAGCCTGTGATGTATAGTGGGAAAAACTAAAAGAGATCTAAAAAGAAATCAAAGAATTAGAAGGGATTTGCAACAGTGATTTGAGAAACGATTGACACAAAGACAATTATGATGGTTCGATCACATATCACGAATGGATGAGGGAAGGAAGCCAAAAGATTTTCTGGAAGCAAGGCCAGAAGGAGGAAGACAGAGGCCGCCTTAGAGTCATATATGAGAATTGTATAGAGGAATTGGGGAAGAAAGTTAACAAAAATATGATGGAATTAAAGAGAATGGCAAAAGATAGGAAAACACAGAAGTCATTCACCGAAGACCCCCGTTAAAGAAGAACAAGAACAAGAAGGCTTTTTCCTATTTTTCGACATAATTGCTGTTCTTCTCAATGCATTTTTGCATGTGGTGTACCATCTTTTGTATGCCTGCATCATAGAACTCTTCTGCTGTACAGCAAAGATAGCTTAAAACCGTTACTTTCAGTTCCTCTCTGGTTCTGAAATGTGTCCCTTGCAGGTGTTTCTTCAGTCAGGAAAGAGATGGTAGTCACTTGGGGCTAGGTCTGGGCTGTAAGGAGGGTGTGTGACAGTATCCCATCCAAATTTGTTGATGAGATTGGTTGTCACATGGGCAGTGTGCCGACGAGCATTGTTCTGATAGAAATGCACTTCCTTTATGAGCATGCCTCCACCCACCTTGGTATACCGTAAATGATCGGTCAAAATTTTGTGAATGTAGGTTTTGCTGACATCAGGGATCATCTCGCAGGTCTCCTGAACTGTCACCCTTCGATCTTTCAGCATTGCTTCTTCCACTTTCACAATCATTTCATCCGAAACTGCTGGCCATCCAGAACGCTGGTTGTCCTGGACGTCTGTACGTCCATCTATGAATTCTCTGAACTATTTGCGCACGTGTTGTACGCTCATACACTGCTCTCCATACGCTTCACTTGAAAAGTCCACTGGTTCAGTCCACTGCACACAGAAAACACATCACAAAGCGTAATTCGCATCTGGCAGGAGAAGCAAATGGAAGCCCCATTTCTAACAGCTGCCAAGCCAATACTGAGCATTGCAGACAACTCACAGAGCGGGGTACTAGGAGAGGGAGAACCAAGCTACACGCCAGTGTTACCGGATCTCCTGTAACAGCGTTCCTCGCTACTGCAGATCTTTGGGAACCTTATTTTATGGACAACCCTCGTATCTTTAGTAATGAACACCGGGAAAGTTTCATCCCATTGTCCAAGTGATTCTAGGTGTTGAATCCTGGATCATAGATAACATATTGCGCAGGTTCAAATCTCGCACACTATCTTCAAGTTTAAATTTTAATGTCATCATTGTTTGCATGATTAACTACCAAGTAAAGGCCGAATTTTTAAATAAAAGGAGTTTAAACTATATTAGTGTTAAAATTCACTTTTATTCAGCCTGAAGTTGAAAATGATCTTTCTACCTGTGCATGAAGATGTTCCTTCTGAATAGAAAGTTTTTTACGAACACTGCTATTTTTCTTTTCCACTTGCCACTCTTCCCTATATTGCTGAGTCCAATGCCTCCCAGTTCGTCCTTGTAAGCCATGTCTTCAAGCAGCCCCAGATGGCAGAAACTCTGCATTAATCAAAGCTAAGACAGCAATACATCTAAAAAAGGAAAGCACCCATATTATTTCATTTGAAATAAAATATGTAAAATATGTCAACAGCATGGTGTATACTAAAAGTTCAAACAGTTGTCGAGGGGTGGTTGTTTGTTGTAACACACATATACATAGTACACACAAACACTCATGCCCGAGATGGGACTCGAACCTGTGATCCCTTGCGTGGTAGAGGATATTGAAAGGAAGGGAAATATACACGTGTAACTTATAATAGTTTAATAATATTTAAAATACACACTTGCTAAATTATATTCATCATAGAAGACAAAAAACAGGAAATATGGGATTAATGTGTAAACATAGAGATGGGAGATTTGAACCTGCACGTTCGTCATGATATTCCATTACTGTCGGCTACACCACTCAGCTACAGTTCTAGCTGTATGTGAAGCTATTGTAGGGAGCCCTAGTGTCTTATTCAAACATGTGCTTTCACTCATCCTCTGAAGTTCATTATCATCTGTAGGGGAAAAAAAAGAAAGAAGAAGAAGAAGAAGAAAAAAAAAAAAAAAAAAAAAAAAAAAAAAAAAAAAAGAAGATTAAAATCTGCATACTGGACACCAGCACCTAATTTCTTAAACCAGGGTCAATATTCAGATCTTTATTTTTTTATTACAAATATAAAACAAATATACACCTCAAAAAATTTACAGATTAATAAAATAAAATAAAAATAAAAATAATTTAAAACAAAATTTTAACATCCTAAAACCACACCTCTTCTAACTAAAATTAAGAGAAAAAAAACAACAAATTACCAAAATAAATTTAAAAAAAAAAACACATTCCATCTCATCCCTAATCATACCTATTCAAAACTTTTATAAATTTAATAAAAAATCTATAAACATTTTAAAAACTCACCTCTTTAAACACAAGCTCTTATAAGTTATAAAATAACTTATAAGAACTCTATCTTTCAAAATCAAAATTTATAAAAAACAAATAATTTTAAATAAAACTATTACTGGTATCCAGTAGTAAAGTAAATAACTTGTAACCAGTTACCACTAAATCTACAAATATCAAAAATCCATAACAAAACAAAATATGACCGCCGGAATCCGCGGCCATCTTGGTACTGGTACCCAGCACCAACTCACTCCTAACTTCCTTTACTCCACACTACAGCTCAATTACACTCATGCATACTTATATAAAATACACATAGAACATATAATATTTAATTGTATTGGGACTGAAGGTTGGAGAAAAGAATATATTAATAAGAAATGGTCGAATATGAATAGAAATAGATCTATAGTTGAAATGCTTCATAAAGACAGTAAGAGGGTAGGAAGATTTTTACATAAGGTGAAAAATAAATGGATCTGGACAGTAAATAGAGTTGAACAATAAGATATAAGTGATAGAATAAGTTAGAATTAAGGAATTATTGTAGAATAAGAATATGACTGGCAATGAGCCAGGGCTGAACACCGGTCATATTCACATGTATATAGCTTAGTAAATAAATAAATAAATAAATAAATATAAAATACAATAATCAAAATAACTGTTAAGCATAACAAATTACACATATTTGAAAGAATACACATAAACATCATATAATACAAACAATGCAAAATTCAAAATCTTCAGAGCCTCAAATAACTCAAAAATACAAATTATCTTCAGACCTCCAAAATAAACAACAAATCCTTCAAATTTCTCAATCTACTAAAGCTTTAAAACTTTTAAGTTTATTTAATAAAATAAAATATTGCATTAAATTTATATCAAATATTAATATTTCAAATTGAGAATTATATATTAAATATTACGAAACATTTTTAATCTCTAAATTTAGAAAGTATTTGAAACTATTTAAACTCTACACTACAGCACAGATACACTCGTGCATAATTATATTAAATGCGAGACGTAATAATTAAAATGACAACTAAGCATAAACAAAATTGCACATATCTTCCTTTCATAGAAGTTTGAAAACAGTGTTGTTGTAATTAATTTAATTTAAAAGGTGAGTTAATTAATAACACTGAACAACACTTAAAACATATTTTTCCGGGATGCGTTTCGAAGGTAACTTTCCTCCATTATCAAAGCTAAGACAGTTATTGTCCGGCTGATAATGGAGGAAAGTTACCTTCGAAATGCGTCCCGGAAAAATATGTTGTAAGTGTTGTTAAGTGTTATTAATTAACTCACCTTTTAAATTAAAAATTGCACATATTTAAAATGATACACTAAAACATCATAGAACGTAAACAATACAACATTTAAACATTTTCAAAACCTCATTTTCATAAAAATTTTAAAACAATTCTTCACTGTCGGTATTTATGTCTTATTGGTCTTCTTGTGTATCAGATAAATCACTATCAATGTTATTTCGGTGTTGTTGATTTTGTATCCTCTCGGATCGTCTTATTAGTGGGTCCTGATGTTGAATATTTATTTGCCTTGGCAGAGTTTTGGTCTCAATGGCAGATTTGCTGGTGGTATTAGCCATTGTCTCTAGGTGGTGGAGTAAATTCTTATCCCTTACGATGTTGCAGATTTGGTGCCCTTGTAATGGTGTCCGATGTTCTTCTGTCAGGTGTGCATATTTTGGACATTCAAAGAAAACATGTTCAGGAGTGTCTTGGATGTTGCATATATCACATATATCGGTTAATTGTTTATTAATCTTTAGCCAGTAGGTTCCATATGGGCCGTGCCCAGTTAGGAAATGTATTGTACCTTTTGTATAATTAAAACTTTTATACTTCTTTTGTAATCTTTCTCTAATGTTGCCGAAAATTGAGTAAGTTCTCCTGCCTTCTTCTATTAAATCCCACCCTTCTTGCCAGATTTGTAATAGTTTATTTTTGACGTCCCGTTTCTTGTGATAAAAACCATCCATTATTTCAAAAACTTTTCCTTGATCTCCTTTTTTCATCCAAAAACATGCACCCCTGTATCGTAGGGTAAGGTCAATAGGCCAAATTCCCAGGATAACTAGCAAAGCCATGGTTGGTGTTGTGTTCACTGCTCCTGTAAATCGGAGTAGGATCTTCCTCTGTGACCTTCTCAGCAAGGTCTTGACTGTAGTAAGCCTGGCTCTGTGCGCCCACGTTGATTTTTTTTTTTTTTTTGTTTTTTAAATTAACGTCCTCCAACATTGTGTCATATCGGACGAATGAAATGAAATGGGTGAAATGATGCTCAAATGAGCCCGAGGTCCACGGAGCTTTAAGTTACCCGACATTCGTCTTCTCAGGGTAGGGAAAACCTCGGAAAAAAACCTTACCCGGATAACTTACCCTAAGCGAGATTCGAACTCGCGACCTCTTGAACGTGAGGCAGACACGCTAACCATCACGCTATCGAGGCGGGCGAACCCACGTTGATGCTGCATAGGTCACTATGGCTCCAAATATGCTCGTATGGTAGGTGGTTATGGTGTTCAAGGGAATTTTGAAATCAAATTGTGCTAAACGGGAAAGTTTCAGCATTACTTTTTCTGCTTTAACCCTCACATAATCAGTATGAAATTTAAAATTTAGTCTTTCGTCCAAAAATATGCCCAGATATTTTACTTAGGTTGAACATTTAATATGGTTATTTTCAAATTTAATAATGGGACCTCACTTAAATGAGCCTTTAAGTATCATATATGTAGATTTTGCTGATAAAATCTTCATCTGGGCAACCTGGCACCAATCTATTAACAAATTGTTGACTTTTTCCTCCAACATATTCCTAGTATTTCCCTCTACCAAAAAGACTATATCATCTGCATATGCCACTACCTTAAGACATACTTACACGAGTAATTTGTTCTAATAATGTTTCCAAAATTATGTCTCAAAAAGTGGGCCCGAGAATCGAACCCTGGGGACATCCCTTAGTGATGTCTTTTGAAATGATTTGGTTCACACCAACAAGTTGTACTTTCCTATTTCTACAGTAATCTTCTAAAATGTTATACAAAGTTCTGGGATAATTTAAATTTCTAAGCCTAGTAAAAAAATGAGGCCACCAAACGTTATCAAAAGCAGCCGAAATATCCACGAAAATAGCCATGACGTATTTTGATTTGGAATTTAGGGTGGTAGTGATAAGGGTATTAATTGCATCTTCGGTGGATCTCCCTTTCCTGAAACCGTACTGATTGTCATTAAGCCCAATAAGTGTCCGATATTCCAGAATACGCTTATTTATTAAAGCTTCAAAAATTTTTCCAATAGTGTTCAAAAGACAGATGGGTCTGTAAGATTTACAGTCCATCGGATCTTTATCAGCACTTTTCTTCAAAACAGTTAATTTTGCAACTTTCCAATTGTTGGGAAATTTCCCTTGCCACAAACAGTTATTATATAAATTACAAAGTATTGGGATTAATGATTCTGCAGTATTGATGAGAATTTTGTTCTTGATGTTGTCGGGTCCTGCTGCTTTTTTTTTTTTTAGTCCTCTAATTATCTGTCGTATTTCTGATTTGTCAAAAGGATATATAACGTTAGAGTTCGGATACGGCATTTCCAAGTTTCTTCTAATTTGTGTGATTTCGTCAGTGTCTGTCTCCTGGCTGTCGTCGGGTAATAGTTTTTGTAACAGTTCCTGTTTAGTTTCGGTCCAGTTTTGGGTTAAAGTCCCATCATCCCTTCTAATGGTATTTAAAATTTCCGGTTTCCTGATTTTTTCCATAGTGATTTTATAAGGTGCTCCCCATATATTATGCATAGAATTGGTTTCAACAAAACTTTTCCATGATCTACTTCTTGTTTCAAATAATTCTTTCTTAAATTTTTCTTTGGCTTTCCTATAGATTTCTAAATTTCTATTTCTCATTTCTATTACAATGGTCTTTTGATAAATTCTCCAGCATTTTCGAGCTTTTCTCCGTAATTTTGTAATGTATCGGTCCAAACATTGTCTTTAAATTTTTTGAGTCTCCTTTTAGGAATATATTTAAGCATGGTGGATTGTAAAATGTATTCTAATTTAGTCGCTTCGTGATTAGCCTCAGCTCCTATATGTCCTAGTTGTCTGTTCTGTAGTATCCTATTGAAGTCTTTCCAATTTGCGGCATTAAAATTAAAATTTGGTACTGTATAACTTCTATCTCATCTTGAAATTTTAAGAATGTAGTTGAATAGGATCAAATTGTGGTCACTAGAGGTATAATCCTGTCCAACTTTCCAATTTTGTATTTTGGGTATAATTCTACTATTGCCTAAAGTGATATCAATATTGGACATTGCTCCTGCGCAATTTTGGAAAGTTGGAGGATTATTAGGTTTATTAAAAATATATAAAATAAGTTCCGAAATGAGATCTTCCAATTTCTCAGCCCTGTCATCTTTTATACCGCTATGCCACCAATGGGATTTGGCGTTAGCATTTAGAGTATTAATAGTTTCATAATCCCGATATTTGATATGTATATGTTTAATTAAATCCAAATATTGGTCGATTTCTTGGCTATACTGGCAGTAATAATTAGATAGGATAAAATTCCCCTTATCCATATTAATCTGAATACAGTGATTGTGCGTATCGTTAAAATTAGTTATTTTGGTCACTTGTAAATTTGGATTCAAAATTATAATGGCCGCCATTGGATTTTCGCCAGTGCAGATTGCTCTTGCCATAGTTGGAGTTATTGTGAGTTTGTTTTTAAAGGTATACGGCTCTTGAAGGCATAATATGTCCATATCTAGTTCGTCAATTAATTTCCTAAGTTCAGTCATCACCAATTTCGAGCGCTGCGCATTTATTTGACCAATTTTGATCGTCTGGGTTTTCTCTGTCTGAAAATGATTCATGTCTGTCTTGTCTGACTTGTGTAACGTAACCTCTGTTTGCGAAAAAGCGCTCCTTTGATGTAATGTCTGGAACTATTGCAGTCACCTCGCGTAAGTATTTATATCCCCTAGTGGGCCTAATGGATTTTCTTGTTTTGCTTGTCTTTTGCCTTAATAATCTTTACTTTGTTTTTATCCTGTTTAAAAATTTCTTTTGTCACTGTAGCAATAATATCATTCTTATGTTTCGATTGTATTTTACTGTACTTTTGTAGATTGTTTATTTTTCTTGTATGATTCTTTTGTTATGTGGGCTTTGTGTGAAAAAATATCTTCCGATTTGTGGCTTGATTCGGCCGGAAAAATAGGGGAAATGGTTGTTTTTGGTGTATATACTTTGGGGTAGTCTGTAGACTGTCCTCTACAGACCTCATCTGTATAGGACTTGATCTGAAAGGAGACATATTCTGCCTTTCACGGGTGCGGCAATTTTTTTTTATAGGAATTGTACAATTTAGGGACATGGCGAGATAGTCCTCACTGCTGTTTTTTAGGATTGTAGGGTATCACGAGAAATGAATCACACAACACTAGAGCTCTTAAAGAAAGGATGTTCTACATCATATACTTGGTTGTTAGTATAGGAATGTGGATTTGACTTTCTACCTTGGAGCTAAACTTTGCATTTTTTTCCTGGCTCTCTTGTAGCACATAGCTTTGCTCATAATTATTTCAAGGCAAATTTTTGCTTGTAGGTTAGGTACTTTCATTTTATAAAATGAGTTATATGCTTTGTTTCTATATTTTGTTAACTGTCTACACAGCAACACAATGTTAATATGTAGCATGTTTCTCTCCAGATTTCAAGCTTTTTTTAAAATTTTATACAAAGCCTTTGCCTGAATTAATGGACAGCCTAATAGGAATTTTATTGGCACTGGAGAACATGTTATTTACCAGTGGAGTGAGATTTTATGGCCCTTTGAATTTAAAGGCGTAGACTACTTGTGCAAATTATAACTACATACCTTTACATAAAAAATGTTGGAAATGATGACCTTATGCAGCCACACATTTCTCACACCTATTAAGAAAACATGGAGGCTGTACATTAGTTCATTAATTATTCATGGTCATGCAAGTTTAACCATGTTTCATCTATAAAAATAATCATGGGTTGTTAGTGCAATCATCAACATGACACAATATCCAGTTGCAGAAATTAACCCTATTCACATTTCACATGGATGTAATTCCTGAACTATTGTAGGATGTTGATCCTGAAAGTTCAGTGGCATTCCAAGTCATTTGCAATATTTCTGATACCTGCGCAAGCTTTCTCAGAGATTTCTTTGGACTTCGTTTTTATATTTCTCCAATGTCATTGAGACCTTTCTCTGTTGCAAGTACACAGAAATTTACTTTCAGTTTCTCGTCAAGAATAGATTCCATTTTCCTAAATCTATTCACATGATTACAAACCTTTTCTCTGTGAGGCACACAAGCAGCAGGGAGTTTTTGAGAGGTAGAATCAGGACTGAAAAATTCAATGCCATAGCCGGGATTTGAACCACAGATCTCCCACTTCACATGCGACTGCTCTGACCACTGTTAAATTCCCCAACCAATTCGTATTTTCCTGGTAAACCACTAGGGAATCTCATGCCTTAGATAATTACTATTACCAGCTGGGAATCTGTCTATAAATCACTATCTCATTTCTAGATAATGTGTGCTGAAGTATATGGACCTTTCATATAACTGCACCAACACTATAAAACTAAAACATGTCCACCTCTGGCAAACTAGCAAAAGTGCAAAAATAGCAAATCTGCAATAAATGTCATAGAATGAAATTTATTTGAGATCTACAGTCTGGCAAAGTATCGTATCTACGGTTTGTTCTGTTTGGCAGCAATTCTTTTTATTTACCAACCTAATTACACTGGGCTTTTGGCATATAAAAGTAGTGGATCTGCACTTTGGATAATTGCTATAGTCAACACAATAGTGTACCCAATGTTTCCTATAACAAAGTAACGAATGTGTCAGATTCTCTTGTTTGCCATATTAGCCGCTAGCCCTCTCCCTTCTCATTGTGTGGCAAATTAATGAAATTGCAACTATGTTACCACAGTTTTATTGACAATGTGAGACGACAGTCAATTTATAGTTCAAGTTGGTTTATTGCTCAGACATGATTGTTTCAACTACTTGAAAGTAGTGTTTTAATGTTATGATAGTAGGGTTTTAGTTAGTAGAATTGATGGATAGGTTTCCAAAGACACGTGGAAGAATACTCCTACATCTTACTTTGGAAAATGAAGAGCCAAGAAATAATATTTCACGTTAATTATATAATTTGGCCAACAAACTTGCTGCATAAAAATATTCATTACCAATTAAAGGTTATTTAATTCTGGGACATGAAGTACTTATAATTGTAAGTCACCCTTGGGGTATTTATCTCTGATGTGAGATTCCCTTTGTGGTCTACTGGGAAAATACAAATCGGTTGGGGAACCTAATGTTATACTGGCAAGTTGCCACGGTAGCTCAGCGGTTAGAGTAGCCGCACATGAAGCGGAAGGTCCATGCTTAAAATCCTGGCTGTGTCATTGAATTTTTTGGTTCTGATTCTACCTCTCAAATATTTCATGTAGTGACAGCCTTCCTTTTTATGACAATATTTCAACATATACTAGTATATCAGGAATAATTCAGATAAGTTATTGATGTAACTTACTGATAAAATCTATATTTTTAAAATCTTAGTCCTAATTTCTTGATTCTATATGCATGAATAACAAAATGCATAAAGTATAGAAGTAAAACGAAAATACACTAGTGTTCGTGAAAATTGCAACACCAAGAAAGAAACGCATGATTGAAATAAAGTTTATACCACAATATTTGGTGTAGCCTCTATGCACTGCAATTAGAGCTGCTAAACACCTTGGCATTGAATCAAAAAAGTTCAGAATATGTTCCTGGGAGATCTCCGTCTATGCAGTTGGTATATGAGCCCATACATCATTGACATTGGTTACTAGAGGACCATAACAAACAAGTTGCCAACCAGCCATATCCCAGACATGTCAGTGGGCGATATGTCAGGTGAATGTGCAAGCCAGGGAAGCAAAGTTACTTGTCATTCTTCAAAGAAGGCTTGTACATTCTTTGCAACATGTGGCCAGGCATTTTCCAACATAAATGTGGCTTGCGGAGATGCCAGAAGTAGGGGAAGTACCTCAGTCTCTAAAACCTCCCTCATGTACCTGTTGCTGTTCAAATTGCCCTCAATTTAGAGGAGGCAAGGTCTGTTGTTGTAACCAATGGCATCCCAAACCATCACAACATAATTACATTGTGCACTCAATCCAATCCGCAGCACATGGCGACGAATTGCCGACGTAGACTGATTCACACCTGTTACAGTGCTCCAGCATCGAGCTAACACTGTAGATGAAGCTGTGTGGTCTGTTATGACTAGTCCTCGGATTTTTAGGCTGTTAAAAATGATCATTTAAACCTAAAAAAGGTTTTAAAAACTTAAAATAGATCCTAAGAATGCAATTTTAGGTTCTTTAAATTTCGTAGAATTTGGAAAGATAATTAAGTCTATAAGATTAATAACTCACAAATAACACCAGAATTCGCATATATCTTAAATTAAATAGTAAAAATTAACAATAGGGATAGAAAAAGTTTTAATTACTACAACCAGTAAGTGTGTATTGTCCTTAAAAGAACAGTACCTGGGTGGCCGAGTTTTACAGCCGGGTGGTAAACCTTGGCCTGTGAGGGCTGTTGCGCTAGGGGTTAGCTAGTTATATTTGTATATAGAATGGATTCATTGTGGATGTATTCAGTAATTTGCAGAAAACCCATGGATGTGTGTTAAATCATCATTCCAGTCTTCTGAATGAGTTCATCCAACAAAAATCTGCTATCTCTGTTATGTTACAATTATTTCTTAAATTAATTATTTTTATTTATTGCTCGAGAACCATTTCAGAAAATATAAATACTAGTGGCAAATTTCTAGCACCTCACCTGAATGAGAAACTCTTGTTTAGAAGGGTTTCCTCACACATAGATGCATGTAGCATGAAGGTAATATGATTTGGACTAAGTTAATATTCATAGCAATAAAGGCTAACAGGCAAAACATTAGTTTTAAGTTACGAAAGCTAATCTTTTTATACAGATGCTTTAGTACTAATACACAAGATGGTAATTTTTATTTTATGCCAACCAACTTACTGTTGGTTTTAAGCACGCAAGCCATGTGTGGACAATGTTTGAAAGGTAGAATCAGGACTAAAATATTCAATGCTATAGCCGGGCTTTGAACCACGGATCTTCCACTTCACACACAAGCCGTGTGTGGGCAATGTGAGAGGTAGAATCAGGAGAGAAAAATTTAATACCGCAGTCAGGAGATGCAGATCTTCTGCTTCACGTACAGCTGCTCTAACCACTGAGCTAACATGGCAACTTCCCAGTATGATGTTAAATTCCCTACCTGATAGACCATTAAGAAATTTCACATCAGAGATAAGAACCCCAAGGGTGACTTAAAATCATAAGTACTTTGTGGCCCGCGTCTAGTTAATCTTTAGATGGTAATTGCTATTTTATGCCAACCAACTTACTGTTGGTTTTAAACACACAAGCCGTGTGTGGGCAATGTGAGAGGTAGAATCAGGAGAGAAAAATTTAATACCGCAGTCAGGAGATGCAGATCTTCTGCTTCACGTACAGCTGCTCTAACCACTGAGCTACCATGGCAACTTGCCAGTATGACATTAAATTCTCCAACCGATTCGTATTTTCTTGGTAGACCACTAGGGAATCTCCCGTCAGAGGTAAGTACCCCAAGGGCAACTTACCATCATAAGTATTTTATGCCATTATGCCATGTCCTGGCATCTCGACCTTTAGGTTCTCAGGATTTTTACTGAGCATTTGTTCCGCCTTGGCTTTCGCTTCCTTGGTGCTGCCATCGATTCTTGCCTTCCAGACCGTTAACTTGTTGGCCAAGGTCCATCCTTCCATTGCTCTTTGATCTTTGGTGATAGCTCAATATTCATCTCGGTAATTTCAATCTTGATTTCGTCTTTAACGCCCTTTATTTCTTCCATTCTGGATTCCATTTTTGTCTCCCTCTGCTATATTCTAGATTTCGTTTCTGCTAGACTAGCCAATATCGTTTCCGCATTGCCTCCATCATGTTTTCGAATCTTTCTCCTGACACCAGTGCAACAAAATTACAAGTCCAGTTTCTTTTTATCTGTCTTTGTTTCCTTTAATTACATGGATAAAAATTGGCTTCAGTAAAACAAGTATAAACAACATAATTTTCATTTATAGTTGCTACTCCATTTGCAATTATTAACACAAAAGTAACACAAACGCTTAACAGTTTAACAACTAGCAACCATTTTACTACACATTCACAAACTGTCACTTATTTTGGTTTGCCTAACCTTGAGAATTCCTGAGTCTTTTATTGAGAACAACTGAGTCGCACAGTATGTTTCACAGCCATCTCTATCGTGTGTTGCATAACTGCATTTTCATATGAGGAAGCTGACTTATTCTTCTATACCGGTGGTCAACACAACAGATTTGCCAACAGCAATCTTAGAACAAAAATAGTACCGGCATAACACTCATAGTGATTCCCAATTATAACTGGAGCCCAGGTATTAGATAAAATGCCTTTTTTACTGGGCGATGATAAATCAAAAGTTAAATAGAGTGAGTGAGTTGAGTTTAAGGGCCCATCGACAACTAGGTCATTAGGGCCCGAGTTAAATAGATATAATCATTATTATTTATTTATGCCAACAAACTTACTGTTGGCTTACCATCTGAAGGTTATTTAATCCTGGGATATAAAGTACTTACAATAGTAAGTCACCATTGGGGTAATTTGTCTCTGATGTGAGACTGCCTTTGTGGTTTACCAGGAGAAATACGAACTGGTTTGAGAATTTAATGCCATTCTGGCAGTTTGTCACAATAGCTCAGTGGTAGAGAAGCCGCCCGGTAAGCGGAAGGTCTGTGGTTCAAATCCCAGTTGTGGCATTGAATTTTTAAGTTCCAGTTCTACCTCTCAAACTTTGCCCACATACGGTTTGTGTGTTTAAAAACACCCAACAGTAAGTTTGTTGGCATAAATAAATAATAATTACTGTCTGAAGGTTATTTAATCCTGGGATATAAAGTACTTACAATAGTAAGTCACCATTGGGGTAATTTGTCTCTGATGTGAGACTGCCTTTGTGGTTTACCAGGAGAAATACGAACTGGTTTGAGAATTTAATGCCATTCTGGCAGTTTGTCACAATAGCTCACTGGTAGAGCAGCCGCCCGGTAAGCGGAAGGTCTGTGGTTCAAATCCCAGTTGTGGCATTGAATTTTTAAGTTCCAGTTCTACCTCTCAGACATAATCATGTTTTGAGATATATGGAAGGGATAGGACCACCTTTTATTTTACCTTTTTAAGGTCTAGCTGCCTATTTGTATTATAAATATAAATTTGTGCCATTTTACAGTTAACTTAAAGCTTTTTTTCAATGTTTCTATTACATTCAGGAACTTTTAAGATGTTGAATGCCCTATCAGACATCCTTCATGGCGCAATTTGACCATCCTACTGTAATGTTTGCTGCTAAGAGTTCAGAATTTCTCTCTGAAAGGGATTCTTCATTACGGGGTAATAGTGAAGGAAAACATTTTGACAAATAGGGATGTCAGTTGCTGTCACATGAAAACAGATATGTCATCATTTAGTTTCAGTTCTTAACTTCAATTAATCATTGAAAAGTAAACTTCACAGTTATGTCAGTGAATTTGTGGCCCAAAGGTTTGTGAAAGGACAATTATGCAAAAAAGGTATGTTATCAAATAGTGCCAGTAAATAGCAAAACAAATCTGTTGATGTTTGCGAAGGCTTCCACGGCCGGTGTCCATTGTTTTTCTTGGCTCTTCCGGTGTAGGCCGCGTCATGTAGGCGTTGCTTGCCGACGTTTCGCAGGTCATGTGTCCTGCTTCCTCTTGGGCTATGTGCGAAGAAATTTTTTTTTTTTTTTTCAAGTGGAGGAAAAATCCATTTACGGAGCCCCATGCGCTGGGAGGCACAGAGGGGGACTGTGGGCCTCACCCGAAGGTACTACTCCACTAAAAAACCTCCACCGGTGAATTCAGGAGTGGAAATCCGACAGTACTGCTAATGCACCTGTGGATTGTGGGTGTGGGTTTGTTGGCCGGCCACAAGGGCCCAAGCCAGGGAGAGATCGCCAGGACGTGAACATTGCCGTGGCCCTGGACACGCCCTTGGGAATTGAGTGAGGGAGTATTGGGTTAGTGATGTCTCCCGATGGAGACGTCTTGTAGTGGTTCTGAAATAAAGAGCATTTAGGGTGAGAATTTTGGTTTAATCAGGCCCCGTGAGGTCTGACGTCTCTCTATATAGTAGTTGTGTTATGCATTCCTGCTAGGAGGAACAGAGTCCGTGGTTATTAATGTGCTAGGTATTTGGTAGAAAATTTTATTTGAATCATGCTGTTGAAGCAATTATGCATTCCTGAAGTTAGGAACGAAGTCAGTGGTTATTTATCTGTCAAAGGATTTGTTGGTTTACGCAGACCACGTGAGGTCTGACGTCACTCCATGCATTTGATGTATTAATGCATTCCTGAAATTAGGAACAGAGTCAGTGGTTACTTGTCTAAGATAATTTGTTTTTGTTGCTTGTGCTTTCCTGTAATAAGGAGCAGGGTCATTGAATTAATTCACTATTTACAAGTAGAGGCTGGAGAAGCCATTAGAGTAAGTCCGTGGTGATTGCTGTTGGTCATTGTCGGGTTTCGCCTAAGCCGCCTGCCCAATCAGAGCACAGCTGCACTTAGACCGCACCCTTCCAGTGAGATCCGCCTTGACTACAATGTGCAAGGACTTTCAAGTGCTACTGGCAGAAGGAAAGGAATGGACATGCCATGGCTGTGTAATTCTGGGTGTTTTATCTAACTAACGCGTCTAAGTATTCTTGGATATTTATTTCCGGTTCCTTCAGGCCAATTGTTCTATCGAACAGCGAGAGAGGTCTTTTGTGCGTATCACGTTCGAGGTTATACACACCTAGTTCTCGAATGAGGTGGTTGTGATTTTTGTCTTTCTTGTCGTATAAGTTTGCACTTTGCGCTTTTATGCATTGTTCAATGGAGTGTAGCTTAAGCTCGTTGTGTATAAGATAAGCTGGTGCTACTTGTGGGAGCTTTGCTATTACTCTAACTATTCTGTTTTGTAGAGTTTGCAGCCTATTAATATGTGTTTTGGCGGCATAGCCCCATAAGGGGGCCGCGTATGTTAAGATGGGCCTTATCAGAGATTTGTAAAGCGTAAGGCCCATATTTAGTTGTAATTGGCTGTTTTTATTTATCATAGGGTAGAGTTTATTTAATTGGCCGTTTGCCTTTGCCCTGATGGTATCTATGTGCTTTTTCCAGGTCAGACCTTGGTCCATAGTAACACCTAAGTAGGTGACTTGGTCTTTCCATTCAATTTGCTCGCCTCTGTATACCAGAGGCGGTTGTGAATGCCTGGGGAGCCTGTGCTGTATTCGTTTAGTGAATATGATTGATTGGCACTTAGTGGTGTTTACTTTGATTCTCCACTTAGCAAACCATGGCTCCAGCTCATTTAGAGCGTTCTGCAAGCGCAGGTGGATGATCCGAGGCTGCGTGGATTGCGTTACTAAGGCTGTATCGTCCGCATATATGTATTTATCAGTACGCGTGAATTCTGGCATATCGTTAATATATAGATTAAAAAGCGTCGGCCCAATTAAACTTCCTTGTGGGACTCCTGCCCTAATGGGCCTTAGAGTGGAGGAGCAGTCCTCCACTACCACCCGGAAGTGTCTTGTGCTTAAATAGTCTTTGATTAGCGCGATCATTGAATCGGAGAAATTGTAAGTTTTTAGCTTATGGAGTAGGCCCGAATGCCAAACTTTATCAAAAGCGCGCTCAATATCCAGAAAGATGGCGCCAGTTGATTTATTGGTGTTATAGCCTTTCGTAATTTGCTCTGTTAGTCGTAGTAGTTGAAGTGTTGTGGAATGTTGCGATCTAAAGCCGAACTGTTCCGCAATTAGCAAATTGTTTTTGACGATGTGGGTGTTAATTCTTTTGAGGACTATTTTCTCAAGTACCTTGCCTATTGAGTTTAATAGGCTAATTGGCCTGTAGTTGGCCGGTAACGAAATATTTTTCTTTGGCTTAGGAAGCATGACAATCTTTGCCTCTTTCCATTTAGGTGGGAATCTACCTTTGTCCAGAGTGTAGTTGAAAATTTTTGCAAGCAGCCGAAGAGCTGCTTGCGGAAGATTTTTAAGTACCGCATTTGGTATTTTGTCCGGCCCCGGGGCCTTTCTATTGTGCAAGTGTCTGATTATCCAACTTATCTCACCAGCGTTTGTTTTACGCATTTTGTTGTGCGTGGTCGAGTAGTCGGTTTCGTTTACTTCGTGTTCGATGTTTAAGATTTCTTCTTCATTTGCTTGTCCCAGCGGTGGATTTGGGTTGAATACTTCCTCAAGTGTTGACGCAAAGACCTCTGCTTTGGCCTGAGGGAGTTCAGCGATGCTGTTAGTATTTCTATTTACTAGTGGAGGAATTATCGTTTTTGTTCGTGTCAAACATTTTGCAATTCTCCAGACCGCATTGGATTGCGGATTGAGGTTTTCCAAAGTTTGGTTCCACTCGTTCCCCACGAAGTCCCTAGTCTGGGTCGTCACTGCGCTCAACGCGTCCAGATACTCTTGCCGGTGGATTGGATTTCTAGTCCTTTGCCACTTGCGACGTAACCGATTGCGGTTTTGGTGCAAGAGTTTAATATCCGTTGGATATCGAGTGTTGATATTTGGCCTGAATCTTAGTGGGACACAGTTTGTTGTCGCGAGTTTTATTGCGAGTTCTAATTTGTTAATTGCTTCGTCGTGTGTTTGTGGTGAATTTATTTCCATGTCAGGTAAATAGTTTTCGACAGAATTTCTAAAGTCGTCCCAGTTTACCTGGTTATAATTTAAGGTGGGTGCTTCTGGCTTGAACCTAAGAGGTAATTGTATTTCCATCAGCACTGGGAGATGGTCCGACGTTAGTTCGTGTAGGACGCTACATTCAATGTTGAAATTGATATTTTTGGTAATTGCGATATCTAGTATATCTGGAGAATGGTTGTTTACGTGAGGGATATGTGCTGGTTCTTCCGGCCCCATCACGAGAAAGTGAGTGTTATTTATGTAATTTAGTAATTTTGAGCCTTGCGGGTTCGGGTTTATACTGTGCCAAATTTGGTGCTTGCAGTTAAAGTCCCCAGCCGCTATAACTTAAGTGTCTAAGCGCATTACTTTGTCCACGTCCTCCGTGTCCACATCCCCCGGGGGATTATAGACAGCTTCTACGGTCAGTGTAGCATAGGACGTGTTCATTTTAACCGCGGTAGCTTCTAAACGGTTAAGCCCCGGGACGTAAACTTGATGGTGCCTAATAGTGGACTGTATGACTACTGCTGTCCCTCCTCCCCGGCGGTTACGGTCAGTCCTGTAAATTGTGTAACCTGGCAGGGTAAATCTATCGGGTTCACCTAAATGGGTTTCATTTAAAAGGGCAATTTGGATTGAGTGCGTTTGCAGAAAGTCCGCTAGATCTTTCTTCTTTCTGCGCACTCCTCGGCAGTTCCAGAAAGCTAAGTTAATTTTGTCCGTTTCAGCCATGGCGATGTGCATTTAGGGCTTGGATAAGTTCGGTGAGAAAGTGAACAAAAACTAAGGAGTCTAGTTCCTTACCATCACGTGTGTGACTCCTGAACGTCCTAAGCTGTTCCTCTATGACCTCCAGAGGAACAGAGTTCTGGGGAAGCCTCATTGCGTGCATTAGTTTGGACGCGGCCTGTTTATTCACTTGGTGAATTTTAGGTGGTCTGGGGGCCTGTCTTGTGGGGGTGAGCGACTTAGGTGCGGGAGGGTGAGGCCCTCCTGCTACTTGTGTGTACTAGTGTGTGTGTGTGTGTGGGGGGGGGGGGGTTTGGGAGGGGGTGAGGGGGTCGCTCATACCTAGCTGGGCTCTCCTCGGTGACTAGCCGGGGAGCCACAGCCACAGGGGGCTCTGCTATAAGGGCCGGCCGGACTTTGCCTTTTCTTCCTACCGTGAGCCACCCTGTGTGGTGCGTTGATGCACTAGCGGCAGCCTCAGGGAAGCTATGTGTCCTAGGGGCGGGTCTTTGAGGCTGCGCGCGGGGGGGTTTAGAGGCCTTCGTGCACTCTGCCTGGTAGACGGAGCAACTGCGCCATGTTGCTCCGTGGCCTATTTGGCCGCAGAGTATACAGTGCCGTTCCAAGGGGGGAACGGCGCACGTACCTGAGGGATGGGGGCCTGAACATTTGGCGCAGACGAACTGTGGGGCCCTACAGTCCCGCAGTGTGTGCCATAATTGCTGGCATCTGGAACACTGCTTCGGTTCAGGAGTGCTGTTGTATACTTCCACCCTAACCTTAAAGTGTGCCAGAAATTTGAGGGCCATTAACTTAGCTTCTATATCAGGGGAAGCTGCCACCTCTATAAGGTACATAGGCAGCGGGGTGCGACGCCAGTTGCGTTTACGCATCCGTACGGCTCTGAGCGCCGGTATTCCAATCTGTGCCAGGTCTTCTACTAGTTCCTCACTGGTGACTTCGGCGTACAACCCCTTAATAACATACCTTACGGATCTCTCTTGGGGGTGGGGGACTAGGTAGTGGGGTACGCCTTTTGACTTGAGGTAACCTTCCCAAATTTGGTAGTCCCTCAAGCAGAACACATTGAGTGTAATGTCACCGGAGTTCCGGGCCGTAGAAAAGAAATAGTCAAATGTGACTGTATGTGACTTATTAAAGTCTTGGGAAAGGGAGCGTAAAATACTTGCCTGGCTCTTGTGGATGTACAGTGGTGCCAGGTCTGCCCTCTTTACTGTGAGTGGGTTCTCGGGGATTTTGGTGGAGCTGGCATTCTCCGTGTGAGTGTGAGTGCTTGGAACTATCTCCGTAGGATCGCTCGAGGTACTGGGCTTGGGAGAGGCCGGACGGTTGGGAGTAGGTTCCTCGGGTTGCGGAGAGTTCTTAGGTGGTGTTTTAGGAGTGGGGGTTGTAGGTTATTTGTTGGGACCGGATTTGACCAGTTTGCTTCTCAGCGCCCTGGTCGTCTCCGTGGAGTTGGAAGTGGACGCCTTGGAGTTTCCTGCCATCGCATAATAGCAAAGAGTGTGAAAGAGATAAAGTATTTAATAAGGGCCTAATGGGATCTTAAAACTAAATAGAAACAGAGGAAAAGAGAAGAGTAGAAAGAAAGAGCAGCTAGTGAGCGCTAAGAAGCACGGGGAGAAGAGGGCCGGACCTCAAAGAGGCGCTTAAGCTAATCTAAGAGATTGCTCGCTATAGCCTTACTCCCCTACTCGTCTAAACTGTTGTTTGGTGCCTTAGCGCAAGCGCTTTAGCTGAGCTTTGGATTTCTCCACGGCAATGCTCGAACCGCAATCCAACGGCGGCAGCTTCTTTGCTGCGACGATACTGGAAGTTCTCTCTCTCTCTCTCTCTCTGCTGATGTTGCTGTCTCGAAGTTCTCCGCCGGAATCGCGCGAAGAAAATCAGCTGCACGTCCTAATTTATACTTTCCTCGCTCCGCCCACCAGCGTTGCTATTGGTGGTGGGAGGGCCAGTGACGTCATAGGTTAAAAGTGGGTGCCATATAGCGCTCAGGGCTCTTCCGTTGTCGCGGTTCAAATTATTTTTATGTTTTGAAATTTCTATACTCTCACGGATTGTTCTGTGAGAGTAGTTGTCAGAGATGGCTAAAACTTTTATTCCGTCGAAGTCGATGTGATGACGGGTGACAAATGCATGTTCTGTCAGTGCAGATTTTTCTGGCTGGTTGAGTTTTAAACTTCGGATGTGTTCTTTTCTTCTGGTGGCTATGGATCTCCCCGTTTGTCCGATGTAAGATTTTCCGCAGTCACAACTTATATTGTATACCCCAGCATTAAGGAGTATATCACTTTTGTCTTTAACATTTGGTAGGAATCCCTGAATCTTTTTTACGGCACTGTACCGGGTTGCAATGTTTTGTTTTCGTAAAGTTTTTGCTATTTTGTCGGTTACTCCTTTGATGTAGGGGAGACACGCCCACTTTTTATCCTTTTTATCTTCACATGTCTTTGGTTTCTTATTACGACGAATAAGGTCACGGATGACTTTAGAGGAGTAACCATTCGCTCTTAAAACTTAACAGATCCTGGAGATCCTTTTAATACACGAAAACTCCAGGATCTGTGAAGTTTTAAGAGCGAATGGTTACCCCTCTAAAGTCATCCGTGACCTTATTCGTCGTAATAAGAAACCAAAGACATGTGAAGATAAAAAGGATAAAAAGTGGGCGTGTCTCCCCTACATCAAAGGAGTAACCGACAAAATAGCAAAAACTTTACGAAAACAAAACATTGCAACCCGGTACAGTGCCGTAAAAAAGATTCAGGGATTCCTACCAAATGTTAAAGACAAAAGTGATATACTCCTTAATGCTGGGGTATACAATATAAGTTGTGACTGCGGAAAATCTTACATCGGACAAATGGGGAGATCCATAGCCACCAGAAGAAAAGAACACATCCGAAGTTTAAAACTCAACCAGCCAGAAAAATCTGCACTGACAGAACATGCATTTGTCACCCGTCATCACATCGACTTCGATGGAATAAAAGTTTTAGCCATCTCTGACAACTACTCTCACAGAACAATCCGTGAGAGTATAGAAATTTTAAAACATAAAAATAATTTGAACCGTGACAACGGAAGAGCCCTGAGCGCTATATGGCACCCACTTTTAACCTATGACGTCACTGGCCCTCCCACCACCAATAGCAACGCTGGTGGGCGGAGCGAGGAAAGTATAAATTAGGACGTGCAGCTGATTTTCTTCGCACGATCAAAAAAAAAGAGACAGATAAGACATTGAACATACAAAATAAAACTGTTCTCGGTGGGCTAAAGCTGCCCACTGTATGGGTTTTAAAGAAAAAACAGATAATATGAATTAACTTGTAAAAAATGTAAATATTATAACTAATGTTAATTTTAGCCTGTAAGCCGGGCCCTTTTTGTACCGGCACCAGGCAAATGTGTTTTCTTCAATAAATAAGTTTAAAGTTTAAAGTTTCTTCGCACATAGCCCAAGAGGAAGCAGGACACATGACCTGCGAAACGTCGGCAAGCAACGCCTACATGACGCGGCCTACACCGGAAGAGCCAAGAAAAACAAATCTGTTGATGTTTATAAGAGTGGTGACAAGAAAACAGCCGTTGCCACATCAGGCAGACAGTCAGTTTTTATTAGTTTTGTGTAAATCATTAGTTGATGCCATCAGAATGTGACACCAAAAACATTTATAAAACAATAAAAAGGTATAACTTCTTTGATTTTTAAACTGAACATTGGTTATTAAATATATTAAGATCATGATATTTTAAAATTTGTAATGCCTTGTTTAAATTTGCTGTGGCTTTCCATGTGTATTTATTATTTGTTTTGCTTCCTATTTTGATGGTTACAAATATCTAAACAGCCAGACTAGTTGTGTGCAGGATAAAGATTGGAAAGGTATAATCAGACTGAAGAATTCAGTGCTATAGCTGGGATTTGAAACATGATTACCTTGTAATTGGGTTAACTATGTAGCCCAGGACTTAAACTACTTACATGTGTAAGTTGCCATTTGGATATGTTTTCTCATATGAATTTGAGATTGTCTTGTGCTTTACTATGAAAAATATGAGTCAATTGGGGAATTTAATGTTTTATTGGCATGTTGCCATGGTAGCTCAGTGGTTAGAGTAACCAGAACATCTGTGGGTCAAATCCGAGCTATGCCATTGAATTTTTCAGTTTGATCCTACCTTGCCAATCTGAGCACTAGTTATACTACTGCTCTCAAGTGATTTTGCTCCATACCCATGTTTCTATTTGATAATGTGATAACCTTTGAAGGGGAAATTATAAACTGTGAACTTTGCTAAAACTATGTCTGGTTCTGTCTCACAGAAATAAAAGCTTTTTGTGCTTGGAGATGAAATTTTTACTGTGATGCTGTCATATAATCATGTGTCTTGGTACTGTTTTAATTGTATTGGTAAAATTTATTTTCAGTCTTCTTAACAAAAACGCGGATCCAAAGCTGAAGAAGAAGATAGAATCAGGATTAACTGATAAAACAGTAGAGACTAAAGTGAAAACTTTCAGTGGTGGTGAGGTGCTTCTGCAGCAGTTAAAGGTTTGAATTCAGGTAACTTTGTTCAAAAATACATAATGTAGGTAGTGCATTGTAACCATATATTTGGACTAGTATGGAATGGAAGTCAGATTAACAGAAACCTTTGTAATCCAGAAAATCAAGTAGACTTTTTGCACACGCGGACATACGCATGCATGCATGCATAGATCCTTTGTGAATATGTATAATTTTAACTACTGCAATTAAAGTTCAGAACAGATAAGATGCAATTAAAATTGTAATTTCAGTTGAACCTGCTTTGTACACAACCCAATTCTAAGTAATTCATATTTATCAGTAAATTTTTGTAAGTCCTGGCAAAATGTAATTTAGAAATGTGTTAATAGAACCTTATTTATATGTAATTATAGTGAGCATACACCATATGCATCTTAAAAGAAACTCGAGGGGCATTTTCCTTGTGTTTTTTGACAACGATGCAAGCTTAGCAGGCTGCTTTTGGCCACAGAAACAAAAGACCGACAACGGAAGCAGCCCCCACTTTAGCCCAGCTCATGCAGCAGCTGAACCAATAAACATAGACCAGACCAACCATATACTGCCCACTCATGCAAAGTGTATAAAACCTGTGAAACCAAACAGCTCCATTTAGCAGAGTACTACGGTCATACCACTGAGGATGTTCAACACAGCTTTGAATGAAATGTCTGGAAGGAGACTTTTCACTAGACCATGGCTGGATAATCATTTTCTATTTAAAAGAGATTGACGTTTACTGGTAGAGCAGGTGGCTTTAGGCATGACAGCATCATAGCAACAAACGAAAAGTAAAGTTAAAGATTTTTGGTATCTGCTGTTGTGTAACAGCGGTTTTCTCAATTGCTTTTAATCAGCCTAAAGAACAGAAAAAGGAAATGTTATACACCAGATCAGAAAGCAAAGCTCAATTGAGAGATGGAGCTTAATCCAAACAAAACCAAAACTGAAATTGCTTCAGACTTAGGAATTGCTTATACCATGCTAGGTATAGTCATCAGTAAAAAAATGATGTGTATGCACTTAATGCAAGAAAAGTGAAACAAGCCAAATTAACTGATTTCTTTAAAGCAGTTCAAAATAATGTTTTTTTGGTACTTATCTTTGTAAAATTTTGTGCTTGTAGGCTCGCTGTATTCCTCTTATTTTTTATTATGATACAGTATCAAAATCTCATCTGTAAGTGATTCTGAACTACAAGTGATCCTCTCTCTTCCCCTTGATATACACTACCGGTCAAAAGTTTTCGATCACCTATGCACAAAACTAGATACTTTATTTCAATGTACAGACACATCGTAAAAACTAAATAGACGAACAAAAAATATATTTTCTCTCTCTATCATTAAGTACAATATCATATGGTTTAAATTTTAGGCTCGTCAAAGTATCCACCCTTTGCCCTCCGAACAGCCGCACAAACTTGTGGCATTCTGGAAATAAGATTTTGTAGTGTTTGTGCAGATATTGCAGTCCAGCAGCTCTGTAAATTATTCCATAACTCTTCAACATTAGTTTACCTCAGTTTTCTGAGCTCCCTGTCAAGTTCATCTCATAACAGTTCATCCCCACATTTCTCTTTTCTATTGGCACAATTTAGAAGAGTGTTTGGGGTCATTGTCCTGCTGCAGAACAAACCCACGACCAGTAAGCCTCTTGCCAGATGGAACTGCATTTTTTATCAGTATCCTGTGATATCCTTCCTTCTTTAATGTTCCAGTAATTTGCACGAGATCACTGACTTTATCACCCACAAAACATCCACCATGCTTTACCGTAGGTGTCACACACTGACTCTTCATATGTTCTCCATGAAGTCTAACAAACATTCGACAATGGCTCCCAAATACTTCAAACTTTGATTCATCCGTGAATAACATCTTGGACCATTGCTGCACGCTCCAGTCGTTATGTTGCTGTGCCCATTGCATCCTTTTCACCTTATTTTGTGTCTCTAATAAAGGTTTTTTGGCTGCTGTTCACCCCAATAAACCTTGTTCATGAAGGTGGTGTTGCACTGTTGAGACAGAGATTGGAGCAGCTCGCATATTATTGACTTCCTCATGAATTTCAGGTACCGTACGATCCTCTGACGTTTACTCTGTACACAGATGAACTGATCTTCCGTGTATGATGTTACATGGGGTCTTCCAGATCGCGAAACACTGGAATTGGCACCGGTTTGCTTGAACCGCTTCAATGTATACACCACTGTAGATTGGGCTGCGCCAACTTTTGTTGCTATTGTCCTACCAGAATAGTCTTTGTGATGCAGAGCTACAATTACAGGACGTTTCTCAGTTCCAATCTCCTGCTTCCGTTCCATTTGGGGTAATATGGTATGCACCTGATCAGATACACAAACCCACTGCTAGCTGCACGCAGTGTACTGAAAACTAATGTGAACTGCTTGCTACACAGACAGTGGAAAGAATGAGCTCTATTCGAGTGGACACATCTTGTGTAAAGACGTGTCAGTGCTGTTGTGGTTACTCATCAGCACTCCACCATACGGAGAACCGGCCAAATACACAACAGAGTCGTTCCGTTGTTGCATGTTTATACTTGTTTTAGTATCAGAACAGGGCTATGATAGATTATATAAAACTACATCTCTGTTTTAACCACAAATCCATAGTTGTGATAGGTGATCGAAAACTTTTGACTGGTAGTGTACACATAAATCAGGTTCAACTGTGTATTCACAGTAGATAAAAGCTTAATCGTCCCACCCTCCAATTCTGCACTCCATTCAAAATTTAAACTGTCTTTCATCATTTTTTAATAAAAACTTTATTCTTCCAAGCAGATAAGGTTGATGTCCTGAACCCTAATTCAGCAGCACTGCGTTTTACCAGTTCTCCTGTTTCAATTCCATCTGAATTCGTCCTCAACACTTCCTGGAAAATCAAAATCATTCCTTGACAATGTAATCTCCTTCAATTTGGTCCAGTCCTCTGCCACTTAGTGCTCCATGCACATTTTTCACTGTTGGAAGCAGCGCTGCAGTCTTCTTGTGTATGCCCGCCTCGGTAGCGTGATGGTTAGCGTGTCTGCCTCACGTTCAAGAGGTCGCGAGTTCGAATCTCGCTTAGGGTAAGCTATCCAGGTAAGCTTTTTTTCCGAGGTTTTCCCTACCCTGAGAAGACGAATGTCGGGTAACTTAAAGCTCCGTGGACCTCGGGCTCATTTGAGTATCATTTCACCCATTTCATTCATTTGTCCGATATGACACAATGTTGGAGGAAGTCATCTTGTGTTGCAGATTGTGGTACTGCAGCTTTCACTGCATTCAAGGACTTCTACTGGTTCCTTTGAGTATGGACTTAGCTTTCGGGAAATAGAAGTAGTCCGGCAAATACAGTGGTTGTTCCATCATTGGAATATTGCTTTTTGCCAAATAACTCCTCACAGATAGTGTATTATGCGGTGGTACATTGTGTTGATTGAGAGTCTCATCTGTAGGCTAGAGATCTACATGGGTCGACATTCTAAGGTTTGGCTTGGCCCGGCTCAGCCTCTACCAAGCCCTGCCGAGAGTACGTTATAGTGTAGCATCCAGCCCAGGCCAAATTGTGTAATTTTGTTCTAAACAAAATTATTTTGCAGTAGTTGATACCACCGCCACCAAGCTATGTGTGGTGTTCAAAAACACCAGCAGTAAGTTGGTTGGCATGTACTTATCTCAAATGTGAGTGTGGTCTGCTGAGAAAATACAAATCGGTCGGGGAATTTAATGTCATACTGGCAAGTTAGCCATGGTAACTCAGTGGTTATAGCAGCTGCGCACGAAGCAGAAGATCTGTGGTTCAAATCCCGGCTATGGCATTGACACTGCCCACACCAGCAGTAAGTTGGTTGGCATGCAGAAATAACAATTTTTGCTTTGAACAATTTTTCTGTGAATGATTTTTTTGGTATAATGACCCATTTTCTCAAACTATTGAAAATGGCAAAATTAGGTTTTATTATGATGAAAACAATCATACAGTTGTTTATCTATTTTGTTGTTAGTAAGATGGTTGTTTATTTTATAAAGAGATATAAATGCTCATAAAATTATAATGAAAAGATAATATAAACGAGGAAAAAAAAAACGTGTTCCTTAATAAGCAAACTCATCAGATAAAAATCCACAAATATTACAAGGTAGAAACTCGCACTTCACTATAATAAATTGAGTTATACTCAATATTTTCCACGATTGTTTCGACATCTAATATGTGTCATCATCAAGTGAACTCACCTTATACAATAGCTACAGAAAAACTGTTACGAGTTTGCGATGATGTCACAGTGATGTCACTTATACGTCACCCACCATGACATCCTATGATGTCGTCATTCCTCCCCTTCTGTTAATAAATTGAGTTACACTCAATATTTTCCACAAATTTATTATAGTGAAGTGTGAGTCTCTAATTACCTTGTGTTATTTGTGGATCAATTTTACTTCACTGTTAGTAGCTTCAGGTGTGTATATTTAAACATATTTAGTTTTGAAGCATTAGACCTTGTAGCTACGACGGTTTTGCAGTTTATGACGGTTTGGTCCAAATGTAATAACGATCGGTTTAGTCAAAATCTTTATGGATTAAAACCCGATATCAAACGATTTACCAAATTACAAGATAAGAAAAGATGTACTCTCACGGATATTCTGTTTTTGAATCTTTGTGTACAATGGAAAGTAACACCGGTTTTTGTCAGACGAATAGTTAAATTGGACAATAATAGTGCTCATCAAAGGGCAGCGGAAAGAAAAGTAATTGAAGTGGATCGTGGTTTTCATTTTAGTTGGTTGAACCATATTGAGTTAGAATTGTATCAATTACATTTAAAATTGTCAAGCAACTTGGGTAACACTTTCTGGATTAATTTGTAATCGAAATTGTTTAAGTTTCTGAATTACAGTATGAGGAATAAAACTATGAAGTTAAAACATAAACTAAACAACTTATGCCAAAAACAGATTAAACGGAAGACAATGAAACAGTTTAATGGAACGGACAACGTAATCAACCTTTGTAATGTTTACTTCAGCAAAAGGGAACTTCAGTTTTTAAATAAAGATTTAAAAACATGCATACATTTTTAAAAAAATATAGATGATTATGTGGCTGATACAGAAATTGCAAGTTAGGATCTGGGTGAACCTGACAAATCTTTGTTCAAAAGTAAGTACAGTTATGTCTTGAAGGATTTGAGTAAACATCATCATAAGGGGAGTCATAATAATCAGATTATAAGATCTTTGAAAGAAAAAGATGTCATTTACACTAAAGCCAATAAAGGAAATAGTATTGTTATTTTGGATGAAGCTGCCTATATTAATAGAGTAGAACTTTTGCTTCAAGGGGATGATTACGTTAGAATTAATAAGGATCCTTTAAAGTTGTCCATTACATCTTTTGATAAAATTCTTAAGGAAGTGAAAATTTTATCCCATAAAGAAAAACATGTTCAAAGTCAGTAATCCAGTCTTACCCAGAATGTATGCTCTCCCAAAAATTCATAAACCAGGGAAGAATATGAGAGGCCCATTATAAATTGCATAAATTCACCCACTTATAACTTAGCAAAATGGTTAAATAAAAAGTTTAATTCTTTTGAACAATTCAAGGGCTTAAATATAAAAAATTCCATTGCAAATTAAAAAGATCCGGAACATAGTTGTGTCAGCTAAGGATAAACTTGTTTCCTTTGATGTAAATGCTTTATTCCCTAGCATCCCTAGAGAAAAACTTTTGTCATTTCTGAAGGACTGGTTACATTCTGTTGAACTAAACAAAGAATTAATAATGGATCTTGTGAAGCTTACAAATCTTTGTTTAGATCAAAATTTTTTTAGGTTTAATGACAATTTCTTTCAACAAACTTCTGGCTTAGCTATGGGTAGTCCCTTATCACCTTTACTTGCCAACCTTTTCATGAGTTTCTTTGAAGTACACATTACTAATGCATTCCCCTTAGTTTTTAAAACTTGGTACAGATACGTAAATGACATTTTTGCTATTGTGCCTGAGGAATCGATCGGTGATGCATTAAAGTTTTTGAATTCACAAGAAAAAGCCACAAAATTCACGTTGGAAATTGAAAACAAAGGCTGTCTTGCATTCCTGGATTTGAAGATCTTAAGAAAGAATAATGAATTGAATTGTGGCATTCATAGAAAACTAACACACATGGATAATTATATAAAAAACAAAAGCTTTAACCCTCCTGCGTATAAATTTGCCATTTTTAACAGTTTAATTTATAGGTTGGTAAATATATCCCTTAATAAGGAAGAATTTAATAGAGAATATGAACACATAAACAGCGTTAGTTAATGGTTTTAGTACAGAATTTATACATAAAAAGATAGAGAAATTTAATTATCAAAAGGCCGTAAATGAAGCTTCCACTATTAAAAAAATAAAAGATGACGGCAAATTTAAAAAGTGTACTTACCACCCTTGAACTAATAAAAGATTTAAAACTTTTTTTGAAGAACATGGCATAATGTTGGCTCCCCAAAATAAATATAATATAAAAAAATGTGCTCAGTTCTTCTAAAAAGGACAAAATTCCAAATTGCAAGAAGTCTGGCATTTATCAATTTGACCGTCGAGACTGTGATAGGGTTTACATTGGTAAGACTAAACAACATTTGGAAACTAGAAAAAAAAGAACATTTTAGAAACATTAAATATAAACAGAAAAGTCAGTGGTTTCAGATCATTTTTGGTCACTTAATCGTGAAATAAACCCTGAGGTTAAATTATTAAAGCAATTAAGCGGACCCATCGAATTGATGGTTTGAAAAATAGGGACCGGGTTATGAATTTTGAAATACCTTATACTGATGTTAAAAAATTTTTATTGAGAGAAGGGGAGGAATAACGTCATCATAGGATGTCATTGCGGGTGACATATACGTGACGTCACTGTGAAACTCGTAACAGTTTTTCTGTAGCTATTGTTGTTGTTAGCTAATGCTGGATTTCTGACAATGAAGTCATTAATCCTCTTGCTCTACAATATTTTTCACTCATAGAGCAATAGCAGTACAGTAACCGCTTTTAAGAGAGCACTATATTTTTATGTTTTGGCAGTCACATCGCTCTCTCACAACCCTCAGAATGTCTGGAGGACCACACCTGTCGTTGCTTTATGGGTCTCACCGACCTGACCGGTAGAATTATCAAAATAAATTCACCGGCCATATCCTCTGATTACCAATCAGAGGACACATTACATGCCATGACAGGTCAGCATGTTAAGGGTTAATATTTTATAGAGAAATTAGAGAAATGGAGAGATTGGAGAAATAAAGACTCCCTAGCCCTCAGGAACCCTAATAGCATTGAGGTCGGAAGAGAACAAGAGATGACCAAGGTAAGGTCAGATAGAAAAGTTACAGTGAGGAGCAAAACACCAGTAAGTGGAAGTAATGTTCTGCTCAGCTTGGGTACCTTGTGGTCGCCATTCACATATCCCCTAGACGGAGACCCCTGAGTAATTAGCTCAACTGTAAATATCACTGTCATAGTATCTTATCTTTGAAATATACATTGCTACTCAACTAATGATATCCATATACGCTCCATACTTGTGTCTATAAGACAGCTGAATGCGTTAAAACTAATATATAGTAGGTCATAGCGAATATTGGTAGCATTATTCTTATAACTGATATTTGTGAATATGTTGTTATTAGCTAATGCTGGATTTCTGACAATGAAGTCATTAATCCTCTTGCTCTCCAATATTTTTCACTGATGGATGGGGCATTGGAAGTGGCCGGGCATATTTGAAGGTGGTCTCGATCCATTTCCTCTTGCAGATCACATAGAGGACAGAGTGGTGAAGAATATATCCCAATTCTGTTTAAATGTTTTGCCAGACAATCATGTCCTGTAGTCAACCTGAAGGTTGCAACTGCTGTTTTTCGAGGATACTCAGGAATTACTGTTTGAATATTTGGTAGTTCCCATCTTTTATTTTTTGATTTTTCATAGTGATATTTTTCAATAATTTTTTTGAATTCAGAGTTGACTAATCTTTTAACTGCATAAAATGGTAGATTAACTATAGATTTCTGCACATTGCCAGTACCCTTTTTTGCAAGAAAATCAGCTTTGTCATTACCACTCAGTCCACAGTGAGCTGGTATCCATTGGAAGACTAGGTGTTTTTGAAGCGCTGTTAGATCGGTAAGGATTTTCCAACATTCTATAATTGTTTGGTTTTTTGGTGACAACTTGGAAGTAATTGCTATAATTGCTGTCCTGGAATCTGAGAGAATAACTGCTTGCTGAAAATGTGAAATTCTGTACAAAAGATTTTGTAGGGCCATTCGAATTGCTTCAATTTCTCCACAAAAGTTTGTAGTTCCATAACTTAATGATTTGTAATAGGAAAAGAGGTGACATGTGACTCCAGCACCTGCTCCATCTTGGTTTGATATTAATGATCCATCAGTATAAATATGAAGCCATTCGTGTTCTGGAAATCTAGTATGGATTGTCTCTAATGCCAATAATTTTAGAACACTAGTTGGAGTATCACTTTTCTTAACTTCTTCTGTCAGGTGTAAATAATATGTGATGTCTAATGTATGTGTCGGATTGACTTTAGATATGAAGTTTTCCTTTGAATTAGGAAGGTATACATTCTTCTTGATGTCTTGAATTTTGGAAAGAAAGCTCTCCTGAGTCTGTAGCTATTGTATAAGGAGAGTTCACCTGCTGATGACACGTATTTGGTGTCGAAACGATCATTGTGGAAAATATTGAGTGTAACTCAATTTATTATAGTGAAATGTGAGTCTCTAATTATCTTGTGTTACTTGTGGATCTATTTACTTCACTGTTGATAGCTTCAGGTGTGTATATTTGTTAGATAAAAGTTGATCAGTAAGCATAGCTGATGTACATCTATATCATGTAAAAATTTCAGTATATATCTTGAATAGTTTCTGAGATATGGGTGTCGAATTTAGCAGAGTTAACATTATTTGGATAGAGCTTTTAATCTCCCTTTAATTTCTGCCATCTAGGGATTAGTTTTTGCAAAAGTCAAAATAGTTCTTTTCTGATTCATTCATCATCTGGTATGACGATATGTTAGAGGATGTTAATATATATTTTAAAAAACAAAAAAGCATTCTGGATTTTTCATTCGGGAGTGGTCAGCCTTTGCTCCTCTTGTCTACAGACTGTTATATTAAGGTCAGTCATTAGGTTTTTGCAACTGGTTTCACCAACAACAATAATGTTGTTTAACTTCGGTTAAAGGTGCTAAAACCATGTTTTGGTGAAACACCTGTTTCACCCACCAGAGTAATGGTTGTGGAGTGCTGAAATCTGGTTAAAACTTGACCGGCTATTTTCCACCATAAATGGATCAAAATCTGAGTTAGTGAAGCCAAAGGAAAAATGATGCTGCAGTGAGAAAAGTGGTTATGGAAAACATGGATGTGAAGGTAGTGATGAAATGTGCAGTACATGATAAGTAGAAGGTGACCATGGTGGATCAGAGAGCAAAGCAAATGTTATTTTAGTGTACCTAATATTACAAGGTAGATTTTATGGGGTGGTTTTGCCGCATATAACAACCTGCAGATTGTTTTGCTCACACTACCTCTGGTCCAGTGGTCAGTGTTCTAGTTCCATAATAAGTAGATCCTGGGTTTGAATCCGAGTAAACTGGACATTTTTATTTTTAATTAAAATTTTTTTCAACCTTCGACAGAATTTGGAAGTATGCATGTGTTAGTGTAGGTGTTTTAAGATAGAAATTATTAAAACCCAATGTTTAATAACCTGCAGTTAACAAATTGTTTCCTGAGTCAACTTCCTAATATGGTCTTATAAGTTACAAGGGCCTATATATATATATAAAAAAAGCACACATTCTCTATATTGGAACCAAAAGAACAGAAATTTGAATTCCTATTCAAAGGAATAGAAATTTCACTAATAAATTTCAGATTTGTGCACAGGAGGTTCTATAATTATTAATCTAATCTAGATTTTCTACTACATTGCATACTGTCACACCTGGTACATGTTCCTCTGCTCTTTACAGACTATAGATGTTTGTATATTGCTTCACTTTCTACATATTTTGTGCCAGGGTAAAAGTTCAGTAAACTTTCAGTTTCTGCCACCATATTTCCTTTGCACAGCCTTCATACATCAGTTTTCATGAAACATCCTGTGTGATCTTGCATTAGCTATTTCGCATATAATAAGCTTAAATTTATGACCCAAACATACTATTTTATTCATGTGAGAGGATGGCAAACTGCAGAGCTTCAAAAGAACATGTTTGCCTGTGCTTCAGTTAAATGCAGGTTTGATTTCATTTATGGACAGGAAAAGGCACCAACTGGAAACAGTGGACTTTTTTTGCTTGTTATGTGTGAGAAGTTGCTGGCTCCTGTGACACAGATAAACCAAAGATATGATTTCTTTGCCCAGGTTTGCAGTGTTGTGAAATGAGCTATGTTCCAGTAATAGATGTATACCTGGGTTTAGGTAAATTGAAATAGCACAACAAATTATTGCTGTTGGTGAAACCCGGTCCTTAGAGCACTCTGGTGATATGTGCAGTGATTTAATGAGGAGTTCATCCAAAAACTCTAATTTTTCAGGTAATTTGGAATCCTGGTTCATTGAGCATCTTCTGTTGGAAGAAGACTAAATAATTAATTTTACCTGAAGCACTTATAAGTCATCACAGGTTTCCAGAGGTTTTGTCTGTGATAAGAAGCGTTGCTGCAACAATTGTACTACATTACCTATGAATAAATAGGGGATTTTTGCATAAATGTTCATAATATAACATTTTATTTCTATATTTTGTGATAAAAGTGTGTTAAAGTATTATATGTACTTTCTGTGTACTGAAACCATTTTGTAACATTTGACATAAATATTCTTTTGGGTATAAAAATTGGACTTTAGCAAGCTGATTCTGGGTTTAATACTCATGAGAGTAATCATTTGTGTGATTGTAACTGCAGATTCAATCTGCATTAGTGAAAAGTGTTTCCTTTAGAACTTTTTGAAAGGGATGAAGTGTTAAATCACTTGGCCATCATTAGACAAAAGCTGACACTGATTTGGCAGCTGTTAGAAATTTGATACCACTAAAATGTACAGCAGAATTAAACTGTACAAAGCCTTTTGGAAGAGGTATCTGTCACTTGATATTGTCACTTTTTTCTTTCATGTGTTTATTTTTAGTTTTCTTTAACTTCATGGCCAAATTGCAATATGTAATTATTAGAAATGATAACCTTATTCAGGCTACCAAAAAACAAAGATGGCTGAGACCCCATGTCAGGGTGGCCAACAAGTAAATTGAATACATAGGTATATAAATAGGGAGATTAGCAGACAGCGTACATACAAAAGATGTACTACTTTGGTTTCTAGTCATATTTTTAAGCTGTATGACATAAATTTTAACATGTATTTGTACATTATCCTAAAGCCTTGCTTTCCTCCAATCTGAAAACTGAACTGAACTAGAACTTAAACTGAAAAGATCAATTCAGTTTTCAGTTATACTTTCCTAGAAAAACAATTCTATCTCTCAAACATTGTGGTTAGATTACTACATGACGACCATAGCTACTGTGTTGTTCTGCAATCTTTGGACTCCTTTTTTTTTTTCCAGAGCAATAACAAACTGAAAATTATTACATGATTTATCCAGAAAAAGTAAATTTTATTCAGGTCGCTCAAGTTCAACTGAACTGAAAGAAACGACTGCCACCGTAACTGAAAAATTTTAAGTTCAGTTTTCAGATTGGAAGAAAGCAAGGCTTAAGCAACTTGTTTCCGGGTTTGATTCCTATATCAGTAACTTGCACTTACATTTAAGGAAACCAGAGAATTAGATTAGTTTAATAAAAAGTTAGTTCACAAAGATTGTTAATCAAAAAGAAATTTTAAAAATTATGTTGCTAAGATCTGTTGATTTCATGTCAGCTATTGCTGATTTTACTGAAACAATAATTGATAACTTAAAATCATAAACATAGAGTTACAGAGTTTTGAAGTATGCAAGACTGTTAAGGCCTTCAGAAAAATTGTTATTGATTTTATGAATAGACATTACTGTGCAATGTTTATATCAATTGTGTTTTCGTTAATAGGAAGAAAATGGTTAGCATGATAAATGTAAATCAGTTTTGTTAAAATTATGTTGTTTAAGTATGTTTAACTTGTGATAAACTTGTTTTACATGTATATCGAAAATGGTTTATAATTACAAACTTTGTAAGATATTTGTTGAGAATTTCATGGCTCAAAATGTTAATCCATAGTTACAAATATTGTAAATTTTCATGAGGCAACTCATGGTTGCAGTCTCCATTATTGGTAATTGTTGAATGTGGTCAAGAGATGAGGTTGGGCCCTCACTCATCCCCACTTCAGTCTTTTTGTTGACAGAATCCTGTTGTTCCCCCACCCCTTACACTAAGTGTGCCTTGGAAATAACCAACCAAGTTTTGATCCTACTGGAAACATTGACCTTCAAGATTGTTACCGGCTCAGGATGACATCATTGCAGTATTACTAACATAAAAAAAAACTTTCCCATACATTAGAGGCCATTGAAACACTAACCACTGCACACCTGGCACTTAACACAACATAACAAGAACTTAAAAGTATTTCCTCTAAGTGCCTTACTTCCCCTGGTTCCGCAAGAGTTGGCGTCAGCAATGCAATACAAAGTTAGAAAAAATACAAAAGAAAGAAATTGAAGCAAAGCTAGTCTATTACACAAATCTATGACTTAAACTGACTCTGTGGGCACTTGGCAAACAATTTTTAAAACACAAGCCTAATTTATTGTTTTTGTGAACTCTTACATGAAAATGCCAATGCTGAAAGAAAAACACAACAACCTGCCCCAAAATCTTGAAAGTTTATAATTGGTAGATATATAATGTAGTAACCCTTGGGTACCCAATATGTTTAGTTAAAGATGGAGGTAGTTTGTCAACACCTACAATGCCAAATACAGCCCCACCCTTCATTGTTGTATGTATGCACATTAAAGTTTCACTGTTACAGACCACGAAGACACTGCTGTACACTGAGGTTTGGAAGGTTCACTATTGGTGAATGGTGAAGGTTCACCAATGAAATAACCTATACTTAGAGAGGAAATGTAGTCCAGCTACCCCAGCTGACGAGTAGGTGAAATAGACACTAGAGCAACCAGTAACTAGGGTTGTCTGCAACATGTGGCATACTGGCTACAACATGGGGTGCTCAAAATGGGATGCTATATTACTAATGACTGGTGCAACGCTCCAAATTCCTCTGGATGCTCTTAACTGCCACTGGTATTCAGGGTTGCATAGTACGGTAGTTGGTATTCTAAAACAAATGCATCCACGAGTATCAGATTCCAATATACAAAGAAAGTATCCCACAGAGCAAAATAACAAAGCTAATATATTGAACGTAACAAAAAAATACAAATAATATATAAAGAGGTGTCTGAGAATACCTAAGACTGGACATAATGCTGATTAGTCACCCATGCCACACAAAACAAGTTTGCAAATAAGTAATGTAATGAAATACAAATAAAATGTACTTAAAATTAAACTAGCCTTATTAGATCACAATAATACTGCAAAGATTATAAACATGTGCACATATCCATTACAAAAAATAAGTAAGCAGTATCTGTGCTTTTTACCTGGTGAAAAGAATTCACACATAACACACATTCATTAGGGATCCCCACATACAACCACACATTGAAGTGAACAAACAAAGCTAGTGAGGGGTAGAATTGGGACTGAAAAATTCTATGCTACAGTCAGGATTTGAACCCCACACCCTCCGCTTACCAGGTGGGTGCTCTAACCATTAAGCTACTCTGACAACCTGCTAGAATGACATTGAATTCTCCAACCAATTTACAGTTCTCCTGGTAAACCACAAAGGCAGTCTTACATCAGAGACAACAGTAAGTTTGTTGGCATAAATAATAATTAAAGTTAGTACTCATATACAATCTACATTAGTTACTAAATAGTAAATACTTCCATCAGCACATACTACTTTATCAGTACTCAAATTATGAAACTCACACCAATTTATGTCAAAACATGCATCAGGCACATTTGCATCTACAAAAAATAAAAATTGCAATCCCAGAATCGAAGGACTAAAAAAAGAGTGTTTGAATGTATTCATTATGTATGGACTGGAGATAAGGGATCCAAGCTACAGGTCTTAACCCATTCATGTCATATTTAAATGCCTTTGAACTAATCAAGAAGTTAAATCCTGTAGTTATGGGGCTGGTTACAGCTTAATGCTTAAAAAGTCATAAAATCAACCGCTGAAAATTTACATGCACAATATTAAAAGCATAAACTCATCAATACTGTTGTCCTAATACTGCTCTTGTGTATGATAAACCTCAAAGGAAACCTCTAAATGAAGGGCAACATCACACTTCTTACACTGTCACACAGTTCACTTTTGGTCATTTTTCTTTTCTTTTCAGTTGAGGGAATATGCATAGGAAAGTGAGCCCATGATTTTGCCTGTTGTACTGGAAGAAGGTTGGCCTCGAACCGAATATTCTGGCAGCTGCAGAGATTCCAGTAGCTGCTTCGCAATGCTTGTTCTAAAGTCTGCATAGCCTGCCTTATTTCCCGTCATCTTGTAATACATAACGATGGAGTTGAAAATACACATGTCCAGAAGGTAGAAAAATATTTTTCTATACCCCTTTACTATGCATCGCATGATGGGAAATTGAACTGTCACTTGGCCCTGTAAATGAGCACCTCCCATCCCTTTTTGGTATTCAAGGGCACATTTGAGGTGCTTAGAATAGCAAGGGCGTGTGCACCAAAATGCGAATTTTTTGTTTTTCTTGCAACATATAGTATAAAGCCTACTCTTTAATACCCGTTAAGTGTGAATGGTTGATACGCCCTGGATATGAACGAATTCTCCATTTGAATACAGCATTGTGTTAGACCTTAACGCGCTTCAGCCGGATCTCGAGAATAGCAAAGGTGCAAGCCAACCTGGCAGATGGAGCCGGTCGCTACACTGTGACAGTTGCTCTTGAAGAGAATGCAGCAATAAATCACTTAAGAGAGGGTACTGTTTATTTTCAGGCTTTTATCCCTCATAAATGGTTATTCCTTAACCTTTCAAACATGTTTGCGGTTTTGTAAATATTTTTGTTTAGATGTACGGGGTATTTCTTTAGTTCAGTCTGTTGCTTTTAAAGAAACCTGTGTTTAGTGGCTTGCAGCTCTCGGTTTAACTTCTGTTTAGCATTATGTTTCAAGAGTAGTTGTATTGTTTATTAACAATACCAATGAACAAACCTTTAGTGCATTTAGGGTAGTGATTTACTTTTATTAAGTACTATGAGTGACACAGACTCGTCAAGTAAGTCGTCCCAGAAAATGCTGCATGCAGAAAAACCAACGGAAAATACATATGGCTAAGAAGAAGAGAAATACAGGTGAAGAACACGTAAGTTTAAAAACCAAACATGTAGTAAAGGCATGTACCAGAGTTAGAAGAAGAGGCAGTGGCGATATTTCACATTACTAACATACTCTGGTTCCTCACGGCACAGCACAGCGGTTAAACATCTTCGGTGATCTAACCATACTTTTTGCTAACTTCTTTATATTCACTTTAGAAGCATTGTTTGTTAGCATTAGAACAAATATTTACTAATATTAGTTAAAGTATTGCTTGCAAAATGCTAAATTTAGACGTAAACGTTTTGCTTATAGCGCACATGAAAGCATACGTTATCTAAATTATATTGTTGATGAAATTAACTTTCTGAAATCTTAAATATCTGCCAAATAACATTTTACATTCCTAATTAACAGTATTAGTGCACTAGATTCACATCTGAGTAATTTTTCATCTCTCTACACATGATTTTAATATGTACTGCATAGTAAAACTTTAATCACATTTTTCTCAAAACTAGCTTTTGGCGCATACGCCCTTGCTATTCTAAGGGCCTCATTTGGGTTTCTGGACCTTCTCTCTTGGAGCTTGACCTTGTTTTCTTCTTATCTTTCCTCTTTCCGTAATGTCTGTGTTTAGTGGAGAGAAAATAAGCATCCTTGTTATCTCTCCACCTCACACAAAGGGTATTTCTGGCACTCCATATCTCATGCTCCCCACCCTTCAGTTTATTTGCACAGATATCATGTGACATCTTCTCCATTAGGTCACACCGTTCCAATTACATTTCTTTATCTCTCAGTGAGTCTTCTAAATAAATGTGGAGAGGAATACCAATTATCTAAAAATAATGTGTGACCTAGGTTCAACAATGGCTCACAAATAGTGAGCACTACATTGGTAATGGCAGGAGGATTAGAATCTACTATATCTTCACCTACATAGATTTTGAAACTAGATTCACAAATTTTGTAAACTTTTTGCTCCAGTACAGTTGAAAATGTCATTTTTGCACTTGAGACATCAAAATAACTAAAGCAATATAGGCCCTGATTTCATCTGCCATAGTGTTAAACCATTTTTCATCATCTTTCAACACTATTCTGCCAGGATTGTTTAACTGCCTTGTTGTGTAAGCATTTGTTTCGTCATATATTTTGTCAAACATAGGTCCCATGTATTCCGAAAAAATTGAAAGTGCAGACAGCTCTGATGCATGCTTGTTCAATATTTCTTTACAAACACCACTATTTGCAGTAAAAGTGTAGAGAATGGAATTGTCAGTTTTAGTCCAATTCCAGTCATACAGATTTATACATTGTAATGCAAATACATTTTTAAGGACCTGGCACGTCATCATTGGCTTTATAATTATTTTCTTCACTACTTCCTGCACTGTATTCTTTATCACTGTCACTAGAACTTTCTTTAAACTCTGTTTCGTACTCAGAAAAATCACCACATTCACTGTCATGTCTAATACACTTGTATCAGTTTTCTCAAACCCTCCTGGTCATCTGCATGTGCTTCTCTCACATCCATGATGGCTACTGAGACGAGTAAATTAATCCTAAGATAAAATTGTTTATCCCTGGTGGAAACATAGGTGGTTACATCATGCTGAGCAGAATTAGAAACACTGCATGTCAGTATTTCATTCCAGAGGTATACAAATGACATCTATGATAAGGAACCTAAACTATATGGAACATGGTGAGCTGAGCTCGTCATTCAAATGATGCAAATGGGTTAAGAACATCATTGAATCAAAAGGAAAAAGATATCAAAGGATCTGCAACATAGTAAAAGATGAAGTTAAAGGAGAATGAACATCTTAACATAGTTCAATTTCAAAGTGTAGCAATATACAGACTCAAGTTAATTTCATTTAAAACAGAAATGTCTAACATACCTCATCCAGTGAGTGGACAACAGCTCGCTCACAGAAAAAACATATTCACAAAATCTCGTACGACAATGGATACTTAACAGTAGGTTCACCGTGTACTCAAATCAATAAAAAGAAAACCTCTATATCAGTAGGTATGTCATTGTAACACTACCAAGCAGGAAGGAGTCTTCTATGTTCATCCAGAAGTATTTCCACTAAGGCAATGACAGCTTTTTATCCAGCATAACCATTCCTTAACACTGAAACCCACATGTATTAAAACATACAAAACTTATAACTCTTAAGTAAATTGCTACATAAAATGACCACATTTTGGTTTAAAAAAAATTGTTTTGCTTTTTGTTAAATTTTTTGCTAAGTTACCAAGCTAAGGACACAAAACAATTATGACTAAAAGAAAATACTTCAAACAGAAAATAAGATAGGCATAACCAAAATAAATTCCAATAAAAGTAAAAAAATACTGGAATAGGAATTCACAAACTCTTTACACTCTTAAGTAAACAATCATTAGTAAATGTTGCAGATTTAACATCTTAAAAGTGATATGGACCTGTGGGGTCATAAAAAGGAAAAATTTGTGACACATGAACTGACTGCTGTTTAGCTCTGGGAGCTTTGGGACGACAAACTACATGTGTGACAGGAGTAACCTGCCTGACAGTTTGAAAAGGACTCAGATATCTGTGAAGAAGTTTAGTACATTTCAGTTTTTTTCTAATTGGTGTAAAAACTTTTAACTGCTCCACCTTAAACTAAACATTTCTGTGTTTTTTATCATATCTAGCTTTCTGTTTCAACTGTTCCTGATTAATATTGTGAGTGGCAAGCTCATGTGCCTTTTGAAGATGTGATCCTAACAAACAAATCATTAGAAGTTGCCTGAAGTTGTACCTGATTGGGTAATGCTGGTTCTCTACTATAGATTAGAAAAACTGGAGAATATTTAGTAGTAGCCTGAAGAGAAGAATTGTAGGAGAAAATACTGACAATTTACTAATCGCATAGGGGAGAATGGTGTCCCAATTTTCCTGATTTGCATCTACAAAATGACTCAACATATTTAGCAAGGTTTGGTTGAATCTTTCTGTAAGTCCACTATATGCAGGGTGGTATGAACTGGTTACAAAGTGGGGTTACAGACAGAGATTTGAACAATTCCTGGGTGACAACACTAAAAAAAAAAAAAACCCCCTATCAGACAACACTTGTGGGAGTGCCATGGCGACAAATAATCCTATGAAGGATAAACTTTGCCACATGAGGTATGGTAGGCAAAGGGGCACACTCAGCCCAATGGGTAGCATACTCTGTTGCAACAATTATGTACTTATTGCTGGAATTGGATCTTGGAAATGGACAGAGAAGGTCAATGCCCCAGCCTTTCCCATTGGCTGTGACTGGCAGAGGCTGTAATAAGCTTGCAGGTTTTTGGATCTTAGGACCTTTACGTGACTAACAACTTAGACAAGTTTCACAAAATGTTCAATATCTTTCTTCACACCAATCCAATAATATCTAGAATGATTTTTACTAAACATTTTGGAAAACCGAGATGGCCAGACGGGACCATCATGGCAAGAAGCCAGAATTTCATGCTGTAAAGACTGGGGTAACCAATAAGTGAAGGGAACCCGTTGAGCCAGCATTCTTCCTATACAGCACATTTGATTTCAATAGATATGTAGGAGCTTGTCTCAACAATTTAGGTGAAGCCTGTGTGTTATCAATCAAAACAAATAATTTGTTTTGAAGCAGGGTCAGCATTTTGTTTATCTGCAACTTCAAAGGTGACAGTAAGGACATAAGTAGCTCATTGAGCTGTTCAAACTGGTGCTCCTGAGGATGCCAAACTGGAAAACAAGATAAAGTGTCTGCATCATGATGTTTCTGTCCTGATTTGTAGCAAATTTTATAGTCAAATTCTTGCAATTTTAGACTCCGTTGAGCCAAATTCAGGTTATTCAAATAACACAACAAATGGTGACTAGGGATGATGCGAACCTTATACCCATAAACAAAAGTTCTAAAACGTGTAAGTCCAAAAACAATAGCCAATAATTCTAACTTAGGGACACTAATTTCTTTCACGTTTTGAAATTGTTCTGGAGGCATATGCAACAGGTTTGAGCACATTATCAACTTTCTGAAACAAAATACAACCCACTAGCATCCGTATGCAGTACTGTATAAGTACCTGAGTGTAGTGTGCTAATGTTGGTGCAAAGGACAAAGAATCTTTCAAATTTTGGGAAGCCTGTTGTTGTTCTGGACCTCAAACGAAAGCTTGATTCTTCCTCATAAGTTGTATTAATGGCTGAGCTACATTGTCATAGTCTTTTACAAAACACCTATAAAAATTAAAAAGGCCTAAAACCTTCCTAACATCCCTGACATTTTTAGGTTGGGGAAACTTGAATGACAGTCACTTTTCCTGCATCAGACGAAATACTATCTTTGGAAACCTCAAATCCAGGATTTTTTAATTCTGTTCATAGCAAAGGAGCACTTTGCAAGTGTCAGCTTGAAGTTAAATTTCGACAATCTTTGGAACACAGCCTCCAAATTTGCTAACAATTCCTCAAATGATTGAGCAAAGACCACATATCATTGAAGTATGCAAAAGCCCTTTTTAAGTTAAGGTCCCCTAATAACTTGTCTGCACAGTAACTAAAAAACCGTGGAACATGTCTTTGAAATTCAAACTGGTCTTGCCATGTGACAAAGCTTGTGTACTGCTTAGAATTTTCTTCCAATAGAACTTGAAAGTAAGCCGAAAGGAGGTCAAGTGAACAGAACCAGGTTGCATTATTCAAGGAACTCAAAAGATCATCAGTTATGGGCAAGAGAAAAGATGACGTGACTTTTATTGAAGTCAGCTTCCTATAGTCTACACAAAATCTCATAGGGCCATTTTTTTTTTGTGACAAGATCAACAGGGAAGGCCCAAGGGGATTGTGATTTGAATGATAACTGTCTCCTGTATTTCTTTAACCTGTTGTGCAAAAATTTTTGTTTGTAAGGAACCTGATAGGGTCGTTGCTTGATTGGTTTGGGGTCTGATACTTTTATCTCAAATTCAGCTACATTGGTTGTACTTAAGTCTTGCAAAAATGTAGCAAAAGTATGAGAGTACTTGAGTAACAAGTCATGAAGACATTTCTTTTGTGTATCAGAAAGAGCATTGTTGGCATTGAGATCAAAATTTGGAGTCTTTAAAGGTGTATAATCCTGAGGGGAAATAGAATTGTCTTGCATAAAGGTGACATTCTGCCAAAATTGGTTTAGCAAATAGTCTTAGGTTCTGCTGATGAGTTATGGACTGGGACAAAATAATTAGTACTGGGCTTAGTAACCAAAGAAGGGATGGAAATTTGCTTTTTATGCTTAATACTTGGTGATGATTAAAACATTACATCATGGTTAACAGCCTGTGACAACTCATCACCTACATTACACACTGAAAAAGGTTGTATTTGCACATCACATTTCACAGAAACCTTATTTACTGGTTGTGGTATTTCATCATCGGGTAAAAGGTGATAAGCTATATCTGACCCTGATAAAGTATCATGTGGTACAAGTGGCACTGCACAAATGGCATCTTTCTGAATCTGGATTGCAATTTTACTCTTGCATAGTCTATTATCACATTATGTGAACCCAAAAAGTCATTTTCTAAGATAAAATCATGAGCAAGGTCCTGCACAACCAAAACATCTTCCTGAAAATTAAAATCATTAATACAAAAATCCATTTGGTGTTTCAAGGAGCTTCTATCCTGCAGTGCAAAGCAAAATTTCTACAGATTGTAATTTAGTTATATCTTTTACATGGGCAGCAGTTAGGATTCTAACTGGGCTCTTCTTTAGAAAAGGTCCCGTAGCACTTGCCGGCCAAATTCTGAGTCCGAAGCTACTTACCGCACATGCGCCGACAGTGGTTACCAGAATTGCCACCAGGTTGCGTTCTGTCACTAGCAGACGATTTTCAAGTCTGCCAACATTGCTTTTTCAACTACACTAGTTTTTTTTTTGCCAGCACACTACACACAAATGCACTCATGCGTCGTTGCCACCACAGACATACCGCCTATATATATTTGTGTGCATTATTGTGTACATTACCCTTATTGCCTTGTTACTGAGTCCACGAAATGCTGACTCGTTTTATTTTATTTCATTTTTTTATTTTCGAGTGAAGAAAAAATCCATTTACGGAGCCCTATGCGCTGGGATGGCACAGAGTGGGGACTGTGAGCTTTGCCCTTGGACACTACACAATAAAAAAATTCCACCGAAAGCGCTGAATTAACACTAATTAATTTTTGCTATGGGGTTAGCACGGCATCACATTCCCTGCATAGCATTCAGGTCCTCATAACACAAAGGCGCTAGATCTACTGTGCTAATGAAGCGATTCATTGCTTCTTACAACTTGTTTCTTACAAGTTCACTAGAATTCAAATTTAAGATTGGCAATAAATTAATGGAGAAATAGTGCTGTTGGCAGCACTGAATTAACAATGCAACTTCGGCGACTTTCGTAAGAACTCATCCACACTGCCGAATGGGATTTAGCCGAAATTCTCACCAAGTGCTTGCGGGACCTTTTCTATAGAATATCCTTAGTTATATCGTTTACATGGGCAGCAGTTAGGATTCTAACTGTGCTGCCAGTATCCAGTAAAATGTGGATATTGTCACCTTTCAGGACACCTGGAATTTGAAGCACATGACTTAAAGGAAGAGAAGTACCGGACACATTAGATGACTGTGACCATGGAGGTTCTTTGGAAGTTATGGTAGATAGTTGGAAACTTGGCCCTGGTCATTTTTTGACTGGTGGGATGGTGACAGTTGCCAACAGTAGCGGGCAATGTGCCCAGGTTTGTTACACATATAACACAAAAATTGGACCTGCTCTTGGGCACTACTGTCTGCATAAGAATGGTATAGTGGTCTCTGCATCTTTGTAGGCTGTGTTTGAGTGGCCTGCAACTTGTTAAGCTCATTAGTTAATATATCTACCTTATGTGACAAAGCAGTAACCAAATTTGGTGCAGATGGTGGTGCTGGAAGAAGATTATTAGACAGGTGGTGGCAATGGTTGAACAGGAGTGGTAATGTCAGTTGACTCCCAACACCTGTGATTGAGCAAAAACAAGGTTATGTCAGTGCTGTATATAAAAATCAGCTTTATCAACCCTTTTAATGGCTTGTAGAACCTCATCAACAGTTTGTAAGTTCAGTGGTAACAACATCCTAACATATTGGGGTTTCAAACTTTTAAACAGATTTTTAATTTATTCAGACTGAGACATGTGTGAATTAACCTTATCACACATCATATACTTAGCTAAGCATATGTTCAGAATCCAATTTTACGTGCTGCCCAGGGTTGCCAACTCGTACGATAATTATGGGGGCATACAATAATTTTAATGTTTGTACGATGGTTGTCAACCCATACGATAATTATGGGGGTGTACGATAATTTGAATGTATGATAGTTCGATATCGGCAAAATATAATTTTCACTGGTTTGTCACTCCAGCGAAGTGAAACTAATTACAAATAACACCACTTTTGTCCTCATTGTCTGTCTCCACTCCATAGCTACTAAGCCTGCTACCCTTTATCCTCTTATTGCCAGTGTGCCGAGATCTGATAATCTCAATGAAGAAGGCACTGTTCAGAAAATTGACGATCAATGTAGAAAACTCGGAATACGTGATCTTCCGTGTGAAATAAAGGACATGCCTGAACCTGACAGTTTCTGGAGTGCTGTTAAATATGTCACCTTGGTGGAAATACTGATTTCAAAGAACTGGCGGCCTTTGCATTGTCAGAGGTTTCCTTGCCCTACAGAAGCACTTCTTGTGAAAGTTTTTTTTTTCTAAACTGGGCTTAATAAAAACCAAACTTAGAAACAGATTGGCACTAGATACGGTAAATGAACTCATTTTGCCGTCTCAGCTTATGAAAGAACGTGGTAGATCTTAAAATCTGCAAGCCACCGAGATGTTAAGGTTTATCTCAACTACAAATTTGTGCAGTGCTGCAACAGTTGAGGAAGCTGAACTTTCAGATGAATAGTGCGAGAAACATGAGCACTAAAGTTGTAATATTTGTTGAGGTCATCAATCTTGTAAGTGGATATAATAAACATCATTACTCTTATATTTTCATAAGTATTATACTGATATTTTTATTGCTGTAGTGTTTGCTTTATGATGTACGATAATTTTGAATCCAAATCTATAATTTTGAGTTGTTGGTACGATAATTATACTTTTAAATGTTGGCAACCCTGGTGCTCCCAGAATTTAATTTCCAAAAGTTCTTTGTGAGCAATTTGGAAAGCAGCTGTGAAAGCTGTGTTTAAAGCATGCCAATCATACTCCAATTTCTGTGCCTCTGTCCAAGAATTAACAGCTGATGTCATTTCAAAATTTCTCAAAAAAATCAAGAATAAGACTCATTTCTATCAGTACCATAAGTAGGGGGTTCAATTACAGATCTTGAAACTGCAGGTTGCCACATAGTTATTATGTTAGTTACTGCTGTTTGAACTAAAGTCAAAATATCTGGACTAATATTTTCAGTACTAGTGGAAGCAGAGCTTGTAGATGCAATTTCAGTATTACTTGGCAAAAGGAGGTCAGAGTGTTGACTCTATTTTTATTAGACATGGTGGAAACCAAAGTTAATTTTTGTGCAAGGTTATAAACACAAGCTATGTAAAGCACTGATGAAATTGTTGTATCAGTAAATAAGAGAAGTTTTAAAAAAATGACACTATTGCAAATAAAATGCACAAAATAGTTCTGTACATAGACTGTTAACACAATAGCTCAAAATAATGTCAAAGTAAGATAAATTTGAGTCTAATGGTACTGCAGATTAAAGTTATACTATGCTTTCCATAATATTAGAAATAACAGAGCACTGAAAAAGAAAAGAAAACAAGTATCAAGACTTAATTAAGCGTCCACTGGAATTTGTAGCAGGGGTTAAGCACAGGTTTGCCTGTTCCCAGACTTAAATGGAAGTTAAGCCATTTGATGCTAGAGATCAAGCTCTTAATGCAGAAAGAACATGTGGAATTAATAATAATAATAATCATAACAACAACCACCATAACAGCAATAATAATAGTAATAATAACAAGAAAAATAACGACAATAAGAACAACAATAACAACAGCAACAATAACGATAATAGATGATGACGATGATGGTAATGATAATTATAATAGTGATGATGATGGTGATGGTGACGATGATGATCATAATAATAAAACTACTTAATTTGTTTATTTATAGTAGCTGTGCCTGAAAAATAATGTTATTTTTATCATTTTACACACAGCTTTTGGTTTAACTGATACATCATGTTAAAGTGCATGTAGGAAGTCATTTTTAGGTGCTGAGAATGGTAAGGCTTTGCTTTTAATGAAGCTCGTTTGTGCTAATGGGAATTTAATTCTAGTAATATGTGAGGCATGGCTTCATTTTCTACAAATATATGATTTAAAGAAATACAGAAGGATACTTAAGGGAACAGTTATCAAGTAGAAATGGTGAGGCTGATTCTTTTCAAATCACTTTCAAATAACCAGCCTAATCCTGTGGTGCAACAGCCCTTTTCAAGCCACAGCCTACCACCTGACTCCTGCACCCCACACCTCTGGCCCCCACAGGTATGAGTGGAGTGCAGTACTGGAGGATGGTGCATGATCAACATACCAGTCCCTTCTTGTCGGTATATGCAGTCTTCTCAATCAGAGGCTGCTACTTCTCTAGCCCATCAGTTGGTCCCTCACGGATATAACTAGGCAGAGTGCACTCTGGACCAGGTCTTCTAGTAGGAAAACTCTCCTACACTGGTACCAAGAATCAAACCTGGTCTCTCACTTGGTAAGTAACAGCACTGCATTAAGGAGGGGACCGCCATTTTCAAATATAGCATATTTAATTTAACCTTGTGTAAATTACACTGGTCAACAAACTTGAAACTTTTGTCAGTTAAAACAGAAACAGTAAGAGATTATAAGTTCTGAGCTTTTTGTGTTGATTTGAAATCTTTTTACTGAACTTTTCCACCACCCAAGGTTTCTCAGTAATCTCTGTATATTATAATATTAAGATAGCTAAAATTACATTTACTCACCAAAAATGTATGTGAAATAGATTTCTGGCTGTACCTTGCATGAGGAAGATCTCTCTCGTCATTGTCCTACAGTAGATTGCCAGTATACTTGGCAGTCATTTACTCAGGTAATACTTTCAAATTTCTGTGACATTCATGAGTTTGTTGTGCACAGCCCCTAGGTTTTCAGGGAAGAAATTGACACAGGAGTGCACAAAATGTATAAGACATTTACATCCTGTGATCTTGAAGTTGTCAACCATCTTGCAAGTTTTCTGTAGTGGTCAAACCTGAAGTGTCCTAAAAGTTTGTGACAGCTTTTTTGAAAGACAACCATCAGTATCAGTTTATTCACCAATGTAATAAAATTTACAAGGTTCGTCAGATAAAAAAAACATAAATTTTACAATTTGAAAAATGTTGTACATGCAGCTGCTGCATGCATACTTAGCCAGTTTTCAAATTTATCAGCTCCTTTATTTGAGCGGCAACAAATATTCCTTCTTTTAGTTTAGTGTCACTGATTCTTGGGAACTTATTTTTTCATGAAGAGAAATGCACTGCTGTCATTCCATTGTTTGCACAAAATTCGTAATCAAGCGTAGTTTGATATGCAGCAAGGGCCATAAGACTTTGAGTACTTGTAAGTAGTTGGTGCAGAACTTTCTCTTGTCCTGGATTAACCCTCAACTGGTGAGGTGATGTCTCTTGAACATTGTGCAAGTTAACAAACGCTATCCTGTATTGCTGATGAGAAGCTGATATATGACGCTTACAGTACCTTCTTATCTTTGCTTACTCTAGATATTCCAGAAAGTTTTGATGAATAGGTCTTGGGTGTCTGACAGTCATCACATCACCGGTTATATGATTTTCTTCTATCAGGAGCAATATTATTTGCAATGGCAAATTGTGCTGTTCTATCCAGCAGTGATGTTCAGAGAGCCTGATTTTGAAATTCAAGTGCTTAAAAGATTGAATGAAGATACCAGTGGTAATGAAAGTAACATGGATAGTGAATTGTAATTGAAAATGAACCTGATAGAGAAATCGTAAACATTACTTTGTTGAAGTGGCTGAAAACTTGTACTGATGATGAAACTGCTGCATATAAACAGAAAATGAAGTCAGGAAAGGCTATTTATATTTTAGAACCTATAAATGAGCAAAAAGGAGTCCGTGAGAAGATATGTTCACTCTATAAGCCATACTACCATGTATTTACTTGCTTTGAATCCTTTTGGACGGCTGAGGAACACAGTGAATTACAAAACTGGGGGACTTATTTGTTTCTCTGAGATGACACAAATAACTTTAAGATAAACCAATGTGAAATGGAATAACATGGATAAAAAGTTTCAATGCTGTGGTCATTCCCCTTCTCAAGATGTTGATCATTTTGAGCTAAAAGATTTCCAAACTCTGCTGCTTTCAAATCAGATTATAAATATATTTTATCTACATCTGCAACAAATGGCAATTGCAGAGAAATATTAGCTTGTCATGCTGTAAAAGAGATTTTCCAACCTTGTGCTACGATTGTGAATCACTAATCCTAAAGACAGATTACAAAGGCATCTAAAAATCTGCATAAACTGTAGAAAAAAAGCACTATTGGAAGGGCATACACGTTCTGAAGACATTGATTGAGATATAAAGACTTCACATTTTTTATAATCGGTATACATTGCTGAACCTGAAAATATGTCACTTTTGCTAATCTATTTATATATGATTCCTAGAAAGAAGAAAATGCCAAGTAAAATTTGTATTTCCTAATTATTTACACAAGAAAGCTCTTTATTTTTTGAGGTTTAAAATAATATAATTGTTAAACTTGCCATATATCAAAATAATGCTTATTGATGCTTTGAATAAATTAGAAGCTTAGAGTCTTGAAAAGCTGAGAAACATTAATTCTGGGGCAACATAAATAAATATAAGGTGTTTCCCAGATGCCATGTCACTAGTAGTGTGACAACTTAACTACGTCTTCAGTTAGGGGTTAAGCAACTCTCTTTAACCAGTTCCTAATGTTTAGAAAATTATTATGTTAGTATCTACTGTTCCACTTGCACAAGAAACAGCAAAATGTAGTACAATCAAGCTGTAACCCAAGTAAAATAGCTCTTACTCTCAAATCCACACATATATGCCAAGAAAAATTGTCATACTTCATAGTGGACAGCAGGAGTTTTATATTCTTGTGAATTTCCTTCATGAACCAACAGCATGGGCTAAAGGAATGGATGGAGATTTATTTTCAATTGTAAAGCATCACTTCTTTTAAACTTAGTTTAGAAATAAGACATAAACATTGGAGCTAGTAACAGTAAAGGAACATAAATATGATAAATTATGATCATTGTTTTCCAGGAGCCTGTGAACAAACTCTAATCTTGAAGGTTATGCTCAGATCCAGTGATACCAACAAATTATCAATGCAGAAATCTAGGACCTCCTCTTTAGAAAGTAAATATTTGAATTCCTTTTGGTATTGATGGAAGAAGCTTACTTTGGTATGTCCAAGTGGTAGCTTCCAGAGTAGCTTTTCGTTCTTTACATAAACCAAGATGCAAACCTTGTTTAAGTCTTCCCTGCTGTATTTGACAGTGAGGTTCAGTTATAGCAAACAGCTTCCACAAAGTTTGGGTGATTCTGTAGTTCGTTCTGCACATAAGGAAACCTTTAATTACTTTGGCTAATTTTGTGTTGGTATGGGAAAGTTCTCACCCATGAAGCACTAGTCAAATTACTGAATCTGAAGATGGATATGTAATACTGTGTCTGGTCTTCATATGTATTACAGATATATTTCTCTGTCAAAGGAGAAGAGGGGGACATGTAGGTATAACAGCGTTCAACTCTTGGCCATCAGCGCCCTTAAAGAACAATTCATTTGGCACTGCAAAGGGTATATGATGGGAACCTTTAAGAAACCAGTTAATAGTATCATGCATTTGGCACAACAGATTTTTGGGGCCTATGTCTTGTTCTGCTCTAGTTATCAAAATAATTCTTATAAGCTCTTACAAAGAATAATTTGCAAAATGTTAACGCTACAACACATTTTATTTAACGTAATTTATGTGCTTTTACGAGATCTACATTAGTTTGTTTATTAGGATTTTGCTCTCTTTTATGGACTGACTCCATTACCACTTGAGGAGGGGGACTTCACACCTCGATCAAAGGGTGATCTTTTGTGCTTATGCCCCTGACGGGACACTCCCGGGAGTATGGATGAGATGAATAGATTCTAAGGGCGGCCGGAACGTTGCCACAACAGAGCAGGGTGGCAGGGTCCCTACATTTTCCCAGTTAGAAGCACCGCGGCGGAGGCTGGCTTAGCTCCCCGTGCTTGTACCATCTCATGAGAGCTCCGGAAACCAGTGGCTCGTCTTCCAATCCTGGAGACGAGATTTTCAGAGTGCATTTGTTCCCCCTGCCGTGCTGCTGCCGCGACGCTCCCCGACGCTTCCAACCCTGGAAGAAACCTAAAGGGAAGGATGAAATGAAATGATTAATATAAGGAAATGGAGCGGCAGGAAATTCGGAGGATATGAAAATCCTTCCCAGCATTCACCAGGTGATTTGGGGAAACCTCCGAGAAAACCCATGGGTCGGCCGAGGGGATCGAACCCGTGACCTCCCAAATGCGGGCCACAGACGTTACCGCCTCAGCCATCCCGCTCGGTTCTTTTATGGTTTACTAAATATACAAAAATCATTCAGTGTGTGGACATCACAGACTCTTCCCAGAAAATTCAAGCTATACATTTTATTTGTTAAGACAAATATCTTAAACGTATGGTACTTTAATCAAAATAGAGGAAATTTTGAGAAAATAATAAAATAAGTAAACTTGACCCATGTATTTTCGGGTCGGAATTTGTTTCTTGTCGCATCCTTGGAGAATGCTGAGATCGTGAACCTTTTCCTAAAACTGCTTCTTTTTCACTCAGAGAACCTCAAAACATATATTTCTAGTAAAATTTTGGTACCGAAGTTATGAGTGAAATGCAACACATTCTCTATTTGGTATTGGTAAGTAGTAGAGAAAGTAAAAATGTAGAGATATAAAAGAAACATAGACATTAGTTCAGTGTATCGTACTTGGATACCATCCTTCTCTAGTTACCTTGGATACCACGCAGTAATCGAAGATATAGAGGTATCGAAGGCCCATCCAGGACCTCCTGGCCCATCCCTAACAGTGCCTCTAAATGTCGTTCAGATCGCGCTAGCGTTCTATACGACACGCCCTCCTTGTGACGTGGCAACGTGCTTTACTTTTATGTTTGTGGAAAATATAAATTAGCAAGCAAGGCTTTCCTACAAACCTGGAGTCCAGTTCATGTAGCTAACAAAGTTACAAGTTAATATTAATAAGACGTTCGATAATTTTTTCTTTCATAAAACAAACAATGGTACTTGTGATTTTAATACATTTATGAACTTTTTAGACTAGTCAACTGATAGGCATAAACCATATGTAAGCTCTTCATTAACTCATCAGGAATAAATAATGATCATTCACTTTCAACCACATTCGGGTCTGCGATTTGTAATGTCTTTGCTTACTTTGTTTTCACTTAATAACGCGCAACTCCCAAAAATAAACATCACTCATCCGCTGCATTCGTGAGCCTTATAGTACATTTGGATCACGAAGCCATTAACACAACAGTTCGTGATAGTTGATACGTGACTAATTAACGGAAAAATTACACATGGGAGTGAAGACATGACAGCCATGGAAGGTTGCTCCAACAATTGTTTCCAAAATATAATGCTTTTTAAGTAGCAAAACCACAGGCTAACTCCATGAGCATAGTCTCAGCAACGTGGAAACCCTTTTCTACCCCAATTAAATAAATAGCTACCTCATGGCTTAAGAGGGAACACCCCTGAAACAGGCTTAGAGCGAAATAAGCCTTTAAATACCCTTAAAAAAGGGAGGTGGCAGGAAATTGTTAATTCAGTACTTACAATAAGTACATTTTACTAGAAACTACTGAGTGTGTCCTATTAGTGTTTAGGTAAACAATTTTAAGCGAGTGTCAGTTCTAAGGGGAAGGGTGTAACGTAATACACGAGTTAAGAGGAGTTGTCTAGCAAGCACAGCGTTCAATTACTACTACGTCATAAAATGTATACCAAATAAAGTGCCTCGCAGTATAACACGCAAAAGCGTAAAATAGAGTAAATAATAAAAAATATTAATCTTTCTGTCCGCACACATTTTCGTTACATTCTGAGAAGTCAGTCTCAATAAACTCTGTTGGTAAACTCACGATTCACGGATCTTCGAATTCGGAAAAAAGAAGAAAAATAAAGAAATACAGTGGGAAAGAGGTTTTGGTATGATACATACCGTGCAGACCGCCGGCTGCTGTGGAAGAATCCCGCGTTCAGAATGAACGCCGTGCTTGCTGGGCAACTTCTCCGACACACGAGTCGTACGTTTCTGTGGACATACAAGAAACTAAATAGGCCATAAGGTGTGCATTGTTTTCATAAGTGCAGATTCATTGTTACACACACACACACACACACACACACACACACACACACACACACACACACACACACACACACACACACACACACACACACACACACAGATATATATACTTTTAGTTTATTATATTTGAAACTGTAAACAACCACAACAACAATAATAATAGCAATAGTAATAATATTAATAAATAATTATAACGAAAACGACAACAACAATAATAATAATCATCATTATCATGATCATGGTGGTGGTGGTGTGGTGGTGGTGGTGTGGTGGTGGTGGTGGCGGCGGCGGTGGTGGTGTTGGAAATAATCATTAGTAATAATAAATAAAAAGTAATAATAAAATAATAAATTAAAGTGATGCGAACTGCCTCAATATAGTGAGTAACACTGATTTTAATAATGGAATTTTTTAGATATAAAATTCGTTTTATTGACAATAAAACCAATATATAAAATAACAGTTTGTCTTTAGCATAATTTATGCATATTTATGTTTAAATTGTATATACGTAACATTATAATAAATATAACATTTGAAGCTGCTATTGAAATCGCCGGTTGAAAGTTATTGCAATCTTTTGAGGTCATAAATATATAACCTCTGAGAGACACTCTATTTCTGATCGCTAGATGGCAGGAGAAGCATATCCCGCTTACTCTCTGGAAATTGCACCAGTCCCGAGCACAAAAATTTGAAAACAAAGTTGAACTAAACGAGAAAAAGTCAGAAAATAATGATTTAGCATTGTTTGTATGCCACGTTAGGGGGGGGGGGGGGACGCACAGCTGTTCTCCACGGAACCAATAAATTAGAAGAGTAAACCTCGGGTAGGGAGAAAATATGATAAAAGGTACCATTATATAATTTCTTTACCAGAGTTCGACCATAAAAATCTCTTCCAAAGAAGCAAAGCAACTCCCTCTGTCTTTCTCCCTTTTTTCTTCTTTTGGTTCCTCACCCTGCCTCTATAATTTCTGTCATAATTGATATGCAATACCATATTCATTTCACAGATATGAAATAGTTTTACTTAAAAATAAATAATTTGCGCAAAAGCCCATATTTACAAGTAGATAATACATACACATCGAATACGCAAGCAAGGATTACAGCCACAGAATTCCAAGTCCATATATGGAGTACTATGGCAGACACATAATTTAATGGCAGCTGATAGCTGAGCGTTGCTATTATCCTTCCTGTTGTACAAATACATCACCACAAGGCGTGGCAAGCTCATAATTGGTTGTGTTGGGCCACCAGCCATTAAATTTTGTGTCAATCATATATCTCATATATGTGATTCCATTTTCCAAATACGTATTTTTACTTTCTCTACTACGAATAGTAAGTAGGGGAAGTATTGTATCCGACCCAAAAATTCGATGCCGAGATTTCACCGGAAATATGCTTTGAGGCCCTGTGGGGGGGGGGGGGGGGAGCATTTTTAGAAAGAGTTCCGTGCGTGTGTGTGTGTGTGTGCGCGCGCGCTCGCGCGTGTGTCTGTGAACAGCATAACTCAAAAACGAAAAATTGGTTCAAAACCAAAATTTTGTATTTAAGTTTAATATAGTTTAAGAATGTGACGCGCAGATATTGAAGAAAATTCCTCTACCACTACCCCTTACATGGAAAATTTTGATTTTCTCGAAAATGGCTCTAACGATATTTATTAAAATGCCATGTGTTTAAGATAGTTTTACGCCAATATATTCCGAATTTTCTGGATATAGCCTATGTAGTCCTGGACGATTTTTGCATAACCGGCAAACCGCAAGAGATATCTAGACGAAATCTTCCTATACAAAAATGCAGGTCTCGTTAAAACACAATTTACGTCTGGATGATTTTTTTTTGTGGAATGAACCATTTCGAGATATTCCTTGTTGTTTGTGTGAGTTTTGCAATACTTATACTTTTCTCAAACGGAAGCTTGCTATTCACTTTTTCATATCTTAGCTGTGCAAAGAGAAACTTTCAAAGCCTTCATACAGCGAGCAGCTTTAAGGGATTTGATTCGCTCAAAGCCTACTGTAGGCCATGACGAGGCATTTGTTTTCACGACACTATTATGAGGAATTAGTAATTATACTTATTACCTGGTGACAGTATACAGTGTTAAAAAAAACAAACAAAACGAAAACGCTTAGTATGGTCTGCGGGATGGCAAACCGATCGGTTTTCAAACAGGAACCCCGGGAATGCACGGTTTGGACGCTGGAGAGCGTCGAAGTTTGAGAACGAACGGTTGTGACAATTTGTTAAAATTTGTTTAGGTATCTTAATACGCAAGGTATGCAACCATTTAGCCATCTGTGTACTGGGCTGAATGACCTGAGCATAATAACATTCCTGCGCATGCGCTAAATTCATCCACAGAGTCCTTGGTACGTATCCAACTGCGTTACTTGTGTAGTTTCCAGTACAGTAACGTTTTTTCACAGCAGTGCGGCACGTACCAGTACTCAGTTGCGGAAATGGGCTACATGAGCTCCAGCACACTTTTATGCCTAAATGTACGGAATCACCTCAACGTCGTATATTCAAATCGATGGATTGGTACAGCTGGAGCAGTCCCATGGCCAGCACGGTTGCCAGATCTGACACCTCTCAACTATTTTCTGTGGAGTTATATGAAGACTATGGCACTCCTGTAATGTCAGCGGAGGACCTTAAGGCTCGAGTCCACAGAGGAACTGAAAATCTTCAAGGACAACCGCACGTATTGGATCATGTGCTTGAGGCTCACCACCACCGTTATAGGCTCTGCAAGACATAGGAGGTACACAGTTCGAAGCCCGTTTGTAATGTAAGGCAGCGCGATGTTGGGTTTATTGACGAAATGTGAAAGCACACCCATTTGACACTTCGGTGTGCTTCAGCGTCCAAACCGCGCATTTTCGGACAGGGATTCCTATTTCAAAACCGACCCGTTTGGCATTTCGCACAACATACTAAGTATTATGGACCTCGGGCTCATTTGAGTGTCATTTCACCAATTTCAGTCATTCACCGTTCGATATGATATTACGTTGGAGGACGTTAACAGGAAAAAAAAGTCGGTGTTCTTTTGGACACCCTGTATATATAAGTCCATATCACGTAAATACAATTACATATCTTATGGATAGTATTTCATATCTGATGCATGAAATACCATTATCTATGCATGAAATACAACGTTTCAATTTGGAATAGCGTACTTACACATAATATGGACCACTTCAGATGTGGAATTACATATATGCATATACAGTATTCTGCATATGCAATTTCCATAAATAATAACAAATAGGAATCGCGCAACTAATGCCCGCAATAACTAATTCCCGCAAAATGAGGATTTTCTTCTGTTGTATATCGTATGCAATTTCCTAATATAGCCAACATATGGAATCCGGCATTTCATGAATGGAATGCCACATGCCATACACGCTATACAAAATCCCATATACACATTTTAATATCTTGGCACAAAAATAAAACCCACAAAGTGTACGCATTTACGCTTTTGCTCCTTTTCAAAACTGAGTTTTATTTATGGACGCTATTGTTCTCAGCATCCCGTTCTATGTGGGGCGTGAAACACCGCGTAATTTTATTCAGAGGCACCTTTTTCAGGCTTGAGGTCAATCTGCGACACGGGACCACCGGCTTTACTTCCCTTCCGAAGGTAGCAATGCTAAGGATGTTTACACAAGAAAAAACTCCATTGCCTTCGCCACTTCCTCTTTCAGTCGGAGGGTTGGTCAGGTAGTGCCCCCAAAGCGGCCCGGGTTCGATCCCAGGCAACCGCATGTGGGATTCTTGGTGGACGAAGCCGCGCTGGGGCGGGTTTTCTACGGTTTCCCCCACCATCTCATTCCACCACTGCTCCATCTTCATATCATCTTATCTTCAGTGTCACCGCCTGCGGTGCCGTATATAGTAAAAGCGGGCGTTAAAAGCTAAAAGACAAACAGGTAGTGCCGTGGCGTGTATATTATTACAACCACACAGTGAGTATCCAGTGACGGACATAAATAGGCGATTCCATGGCAGTTTCTAAGTCATAACTTGAATGTCCGCAGGAAACCTCTGCATTTTGCATGACTTTTCCATAAATGGTAAACAACAAGAGGCGGACAAAATCTTACTAAATACAAAATGTGAATCTCGTTAAAACACACCATTTATGTCAAATACTTTTCTTTTGAGCGAACCAATTTCGTCTTCATTATTTGTTTGAGTTTTCCAAGTAGAAGTATGTTTTCTCAAGTAGAAGTATGCAGAAGTATGCTATTCGGTTTTTTATCCCTTGGCCTTGCAAAGAAAACGGAATTTCGAAGATATCACATAGCAACCAGCTCTTAATAATTTGACTATCACTTAAAGCCGACAATATTCCCATATTTCCCTTGCACCTACAAGAAAATAGGAATAAGATAATTTCTACAAATGTTTATCTCTATTAACACGAAGTAGATAGAGAAATAAACATTTGCAGGAATAGTTTGTACGAGAGTGAGTATAGCTCTACCTACATTCCCGAACAGTCCAAATTGAACTATATTAAAAGTCTATATCGCAATAGGTTATGCGACGATTACTTAGTGGATCTTCTAAGGCTATGCGCTTCGACTTTGTTGCCAGATATTGATTTCAACGTAAGCAGTACCAAACAACTCACTAATGAACAGATGTTTATAGCAAAAAATTTGAAAGTGCTTTCGTAAATCAAGCGCAACGTACATATAACCCAACCGCCACTGCAACACAATGCACTTCTGAGTGTGGCACAGTCCGCATAAAGTGGAATGAGATAAATTCATCCTCATCTCTTTCGCCAACGTTGGACATTGCTGGGCTGGCATGTCACTCCTAGACCACGCAGGACACCATTTTTAAGCAGTTTATGAAGTCGCAGACATAGAGGCATCCCGTAATTTTACAGAAAGGGATTTTCCAGATTATTTGATAAAAAGGGAGGGAAAGTAAACATGTGCAACGCGCAAAGATGGCAAGATGAGTAAATATAATTGTAGCCAATCTTATAACTCAAGTGAATTACCACATTCCATATGAGAAATTCCACATTGCATTATGCGATTCCCTATTCTCTATAGGAATTTTAAGTATACATATGTAATATAAAATACTATTTAGGAGTGGTCAGACAGCGGGAGCTTGCAGTAACTGGAGCACAGCACACGCGTAGGTCGTGGTAAACTCCGTGCTTGCAACGTGACCCCTGGAAGGAAGAGATGAGGGAAGGACCCGAAGGGCGACCACATGCGGGCTACGATGTGTGCTAACAGGCACGGTATCCTTGACTGTTACAACTGGCACCACTCCTTAAGCGTCTAATTCTGCCTGAGCCACTCGCAACCTGGGGCTTTCAGGTACAGGTAAGACAGCTCCCAGCAAGGAAAACGGTTCTAACAGTTCCACCAAACGTCGGGATAAATCTTTTCAAAGCGCAAATTCTACCTACATCTTATGTATTATATACCATATACGAAATCAGGTTGTTTATATTAGGAAATTAATATCTAATATATGGAATTCTATATCCTACATTTCACAATTGAACTCCATGTCATATATAAAACCTCATTTCCCATAACTGGATACTTATATCCCACAGATATATCCTATATTGCATGTATGAAATACGAAATTCTATATATGCATTTTGCGCAAATATACTGGTTGTTCAAAATGCGAAATAAAGTTCTTTTTGCAAAATGCTAACTTTACCTATTCGTTCCCTGTATACTATACAACGAAAACGCATTTTACTTATGTGCGTTTCCAGTTTCCATGTACGAATTTTCAATATTTTTGACCAAAAATGCAACTTGTCCAATATGAATACTGACGTGCATTAAATGTGGCCCATAATGGAATGCAGTTGATTATTTCCATCCATCCAATGGCTAATTGGCTCAAAGTCGAGCTTTGGCCTCCCTAATCCTTTGCCTCCAATCACTTCTATTCTGCGCGACAAGCCTCCAGTAGACTTGCAGCATCTTCCTTTATACCATCTTCGCATCTTTTCTTCGGTCTTCCCGTTTGCCTGCTTCCCATAAAGCTTGTTTTAAGGACCTTTATGGTATTCGATCTATTGAAAGTCTCTGTATGTGGCCGGCCCATTCCAATTTCTTTAACTTAATAAAAGTAACAAGCTCAGATTCACTATATTTATCATATAATCCCTTGTTATATCGTATTCTCCATTGGTGTACTCACCTGTCCATAAACTTTCCTCGATACTTTCTTTTCAAAAATGGCTACCTCTGTTCTGTTAGTAAGGCTCCATATGTCAGAACTGTCCTTATTAACAATTTATTTTAGTTTTCATATGCGTACTATTACTCTTCATTGTTTTATGTAATCAGTAATAGGCTTTATTAGCAAGTTTCAATTTTCTTTGCACTTCACTCCCCCAAAATAAAGCCGAACTTCCGAAGAATAGCATTACGCCCTATATGTTCTCACTGGAGGAGTCAACGTTTCGTTTAATTTAGGCGCAAAAATGAAATATAATAAAAACGTAGAACTAAAGATGAAGCGCTTTTCGTCTTCGCTTCCATATCGCTGATGAAAGTTGTAACTAGGGCCAGGAAGTTCATGCATTTGCATGTTTTTTCATATGGGCTAAAAATGTATGCTTTTACGTTATGTACACGAATTATGGAATTTTCAGTTATTTGGACATGATTTTATGATGCATATAACTGCATATTTTCTTGATTTTGATAAATGCATATTATTTCAATACTATAGCCCTTATATTGCATATTTTAATGGTTTTTATTATTTTTTCCATCTGGATAATATTTTTCATATTGGTAGTATTGCACATGATGATGCAACGCAAGAAGATTTCAATATTATAGCCCCTATATTGCATATTTTAATGATTTTTTATACCTTTTTTCAATCTGGACAATATTTTTCATATTGCTAGTATTGCACATGATGATGCAACTCGCGAGGTGGCGAAAACTAATGCTGAGTCATGTCATGCAGTGAATCCCCTGTTTCTACCCTTTCATTATATGTATGTTCGTAGAGAATAATCAGTGCGTTATCTGAGAGGTTTATATTAACAAATATAAAGTGCAGGTCAACGTTTTGAGCAGCAACGCTTGCCTGCCCACCAGTAGTTGCATCGTGGTCTTCAAACGTAACAGTGTTGTGAACTGATTGCCACCAAATTAAATTAGGTGTATAAAATGTTAAAAAGCTCTTCAAATGCCGAAAATAAAACCAACTACGAGGCTACATTAACTAATTTACAGAAAGAGGTTTCGGGTGACTTAATATCTACGGATAATAGGGTGCTGTTTTGTGGAGTGTGTGAGAAAAATATAGGGAGTGAGAAAAGATTTCAAGTAGTTCAGTACATAAACACAGCAAAACATAAAGAGAATTTAATCATAAAACTCGCAAACAAAGAACGTATTCAAAAACAGCTAGTAGAGTGTTTAGGAAGTAGGGTTACGGAATTTTCCTATGACTTGTGCCAAGCATTTTTAGCTGCTCATATTGCCTTGTTCAAAATTAATACTCTGACATTTAAAAACTTTCTTGCCAAGTACACTCGACAACATGTGCCTGGAGAAAGTACACTGCGTAAGACGTATGTAGGGCATTGTTACAATAACGAATTGTCAAATATACAAAATGAATTAGCGGATCAGTTTTTGTGGTTGTTGATAAAACCCGATTCTGAGCGCCGTTCTATTTCTAATATAATCATGGGTGGTATAAATAATGAACAAAAGTCTACACCTTATCTTCTTAATGTGAGCGAATTGACGGCCACTGGCAATGTAACTGTAACCCAGTTTGTGATTGACTCTTTGAAATTACTATGGCCACGTGGAATCAAATACGACCGGTTACTTTTATTTGTTACTGATGCAGGTCATTATATGGTAAAATTAGGACAAACTCTGAAATGTATTTTTCCTATCTTAATTCATATAACTTGTTTGGCACACGCTCTTCATCGCATTTCTGAGCCAATACATGATTCTTTCCCATTGGTAGATAGATTTGTGTCCAGTACAAAGAGAGTTTTTGTTAAATCTCGAGTTAAGATGTTTAGATCAACAACACCTAATATCTGACTTCCTCTTGCACCAGTGTTAACTTGATGGGGAACATGGGTCGATGCAGTTTTATATTATGTTGAGCACATAGAAATAGTTGAAGAGGTTGTTAATTCATTGGACTCGAAAGATGCTTCATCAATAGAAACTGTGCAAAATATTCTGTCAGGCACTGGGTTAAAAGAGGATCTTAGTTTCATATCTGCCCATTTTTCTGTCTTACCAACAGCCATAACGGCATTGGAAACTGTAGGATCTCCCTTGCATGATTCACTTACTGTCTTTGACAAAATAATATGTGATCTAAGTTCGGTTCCTGGTAGATTAGATTAGATTGCGTTCTGTAGGTTCAATGATGGCCAGTCAGACCTTGAACATAGAACATGTCAAAAGCATTTACAATTAAATGCATAAAAAACATGCAAAACATGTATAGGTTTCATGTTTTGCTGTTAAAGTACGAGATGAAGATAATACTTCTAGTGCATTGACACTTACATAGTTATTATACATGTACAAAATCATGTTACTTGGCTTTTACAGACTGTCCTTGCTTCAATGTTTACATTTTTGCTTGTATGAAAAAGCAGTCCAAATTTATAGCTAAGTAATACATTCTAACATGTTACACATGTACATTTAGCTTATTAGTAAACAATATTCTTACTCAAGTGTTAAGTGTGTCAAATTTAAGATAAGCAACCTCAAAATATTAACTGTGCACATTAATCATAGCATACCTATTTTAATTCTTACATAATAGGTATGTAATGTACAGAGTAGACAACATTTCAATTATGTTCATATATACAGAATATCTATTTACATCCTTACTTTTACATAAAGCGTGTCCAACATGATTGTTCAAATATACATTTTCAAAATATCAACAAACATATTAACACTGTTACTTAATATTGGAACTTAAATTGTAATCAATTAGTTGGCTTTTTGTAGCCTGCACGTCATTATTGTATTTTCAGCTACCCTTGTTATACTTAATTCCCTAATTGGTACCTATCGAACAATACAACTGATCTGACATTAGGCTGATTATTGATTTAAATATTCCTCTACAGAATAAAATGACTTATCACAGAGATACTCTTTGAGGGAAGCTTTAGAAACTCTGAAATTGCTAACATTTTCCTTTAGATTACTGGGGAGAGCATTAAATATTTTAATTGTTTCACAATAAACACCTTTCTGGAAGCAAGAGAGTTTGGCATTGGGACGATGTATATTTCTTTTTTGCCTAGTGTTAAACGTATGAATTTCCATGTTAGTTGTAAAGCAATTCTGGTTATTAGCATAAAATTTTAAAATAGATAGTATATATACGCAAGGTAAGGTTAATATACCCAGTTTCCGAAATAGATCTCTACATGACTGCCTTCTATGGGTGTTGCATATTATTCGTATAACCTTCTTTTGTATTAGGAATATGTTCTTACTATACACTGAATTTCCCCAGGACATTATTCCATATTCCATAATGGAGTTAAAATAAGCGAAATAAACTAACTTCAGTGTGTCAATCGTGTGGAAGTTAACCAGAGATCGGATGGCGTAACATGCTGCATTAAGCTTAGGTGTAATGTAAGTAATATGTGACTTCCAATCCAGGTGGTTGTCTACTTGGAGACCTAGAAATTTTACCTCATTAGGTTGTTCCAGTAAAATATCATTGATTCCTATTTCTATATGGGTATGTGGTGAACGATTAGTTATGAATTTAATGAATTTTGTTTTTTCAAGGTTTACTGACAGTTTGTTTGCTTTAAACCAATTTGACATGCAGTTTAGTACATAATTTAATTTGATAACGCACTCACTTAAATTTTTGCTTTTCACGAGGACACTGGTATCATCTGCAAATAGATACTAGCAATGTTATTTATGTATAGTGGGAGGTCATTTATGTAGATTAAAAATAATAGAGGCCCCAATATCGATCCCTGGGGAACGCCATGTTTAATTGATTTCCAATCCGATGTGTTGTTGTTATAATGGTTGGGATTGCTGATTTCGACCCTTTGTTTTCTTCCTTTTAAGTGTGATATAAACCAATTTAGATTTTCATTTTTTATCCCATAGAACTGTAGTTTTCCTATCAAAATTTCATGGTTTACACAATCAAATGCTTTTGCTAGATCACAAAAAATGCCACCCACATGCATACTATCATTTAACGCTGTCAACACTTCATGAGAGAGTTTGTAGATTGCACTATTGGTTGATATTCGTTTTCTAAATCCAAGCTGCTCTCGGACAAACAGATTATTAATTTCCATATGATTATACAGTCTGTTAAACATTACTTTCTCAAATACTTTCGAGAATATTGGTAAGAGGGATATTGGTCTGTAATTTGAGACATCATTTTGTTTGCCTTTTTTGAAAAGGGGTTTGTCAGTTGAGTATTTCATTCTGTCAGGAAATATTCCAGTCTTTAGTGATTCATTACATAAATAACTGAGAGGAATGCTTATTTCATGTGAACATGCTTTTAGCATTTTGCTTGTTACTTCATCATATCCAGACGAGTTTTTAGACTTAAGGGAATTTATTACACTGTTAATTTCAAATGCAGTTGTCATATCCATGTTAAATTTAGGGATTTCATCAGTTAATGAAGTTCTTAAAAAGTTTAGGGACGATTCCTTGTTTCCAAATTTGATGTTTAATTTGTCTGTTACATTCAGAAAGAAATTGTTAAAAGTATCTGCTACCATCTGAGGATCACTAATTACTAGATTATCAGTGTTCAGTATTATTGGGGCGGTTTCTTGGGCGCACCTTCCTGTTTCTCTCTTTATTATATTCCAAATTGTTTTTATTTTATTTCCAGAATTACATATCTGTTTTTTATCATGCAATATTTTAGCGGCTTTTATTGTTTCTTTGAGGATTTTGCAATATCTTCTATAGTAAATTTCTAAATTTTTGTTGTTATTATATTTTATTTCCTGATATAATTCTTTTTTCCGCCTACATGAAGTTTTAATACCTAATGTAATCCAGGGGTTATTTTGTTTGCGATTGTGTACTTTAGCATATTTAATTGGGAAGCATGCTTCAAAATTAATTTTGAACAGCTGCAAAAATTTATTAAACTTGTTGTTTAGTCCCTCCGTTACATAAATTTCATTCCAAGATTCTTGTTTTAGTGCTTGCTTAAAACTTTTTATGTTACTTTCATCTATTATTCTGGATCTTTTATGCTTGTACTTTGATTTTAACTTTAGATTTATTTATTTCAAGTGTAATATTTGTGCCTCATGATCTGATAGGCCATTTGCGAATGGTTCAATGGTGTGTGATTTTATTCTATCTATACTTATCTATATTATCTATTGCTGTGGATGAAGTATTTTGTATTCTTGTGGGAAAGTTTACCGTGTGGGACATGTTATATGTTGCAAATATAGAACTGACTTGATCCCTCCGAGAATTAGGAGTTAAGTAGTCAATGTTTATATCACCGCATATAATTAATTCTCTTTTAGGTTTAAAAAGAAGTTTTTGGGAACCTTCTAATTACTTTTTGAACACCTCATAGTTACCTAATGGTGACCGGTATAAAGCTATAATTATTAAATTTACTTCATTTATATTTAACTGAACTGCGCACATCTCTATGTCCTGTTCAATGTAAAACTTAGAAACATTTATAACCTTATAAGGGACATCATCTCTTACAAATATGCAAACCCACCTTTTTGTAAGTTTTGTCTTGAAAACGTCGTCCCCAAAGAGTACCCATGTAATGAAATCGGTAAGAATTCCTGTTGTGTTAAATGATGTTCAGATAGACATATTACATGTGGCTGTAGTTTTTCAGAAGTAAGGCTAAGGGAAAGTTCATCTGTCTTGTTTCTTAAACCTCTTATGTTTTGGTGAAATATACAAAAAGAATTTTTAGTATTATTTGAATTTTGTACATTAATATTGTTTATGGTTATCCCTTTATGTACATCTTTTTTCATTATATTGTTTTTATGGTTATATTTGGGGACCTCATCTAACCTAAAAAAAGCCCATTACGCCTGACAACAGGAATTCTATCCCTAATTCTATTGGCAATTAGCTGCGAAAGCTGCTTTTTGCCTCCAGAGTTAAGGTGAAGACCATGAGATGTGTAACCATCTCTGCCTATCCCTTTAGCATCTATCATTTCAATGTGGGAAGTGATAGGACTCAACAGGGCACTTTCAAGTCGCAGATTCATAACCCTCACGCTCCTATGAAACTGCGGCTTGTCATGCCTCTGAAGAAGTCCAACAAATTCCACATTGGTATGGCTACTGGTCTTACTGATGTCATATAGATCCTTCTCAATAATGTAATTACAATCTCTATCCAGGCTATTTCCTGGCCCACCCACTATCACAACATGATCCCTTTTAGTAAAACCTTGAGTAAGTTTTACCAGATCTTCAGTGACATCAGAAAGCCCAGCACTGGGTTTAACTATACCTACTACATCAAAATCGTTCCCCAAATCCTCTTTTAGCAGGGATGCTATGCCCCTCCCATGACTACTCCCAAGTAACAAAACTTTGCTTTTCCTACACCTCTCATCCATAACCTGCTCAGGAGGATTTGAGGGTTGTTCAACAGTTCCAAGGGCACTGAATCTATTGCACAGTTTGATCTGCTGTTGGTCATCAGCAGAGAAACGCCTTTTCTTCCCTATATGTCGTCTAGAGGGCACCTTAAACTCTGGTGATTTAATTTCCAAATGGTTTGAAACTACACTCATGTTTCTAGATTCTTTTTTGACAAACTCTAACTCTCTTCTAAGGTTAGAAATGGTTTCCTCCTGCTGCTTGACCAAAGCCTTATACCTACAAAGCTCACAGAACCACTCAGCACAATCTCTCACATCACCACTCACAATACCGCCATACGCCCAGTGAAACCAAAACTTACATACTTCACAGTACACACCTTGACTAACCTTTCGGCGACACGCACCACAATTACCGCTAAGGTCACAAGCCTTCATACTCATTATTATAAAATCCTGATTACACTGATAAACTTTCTCAATACTATTACTTAGATTCTTCCGGTCACTTCACACTTAACTATTTAAACTAGAGCACTTTCGTAAACACTACCACGCTTTAACTTCAGAAAGCCTCACTTCACTTCATACTTAACTATTTAAACTAAAGCACTTTTGTAAACACTACCACATTTAACTTCAAAAAGCTTCACTTCACTTCACACTTATTTAAATTAAAGCACTTCTACAAACACAACACTTTAACTTCAAAAGGCACAGAATTACATACAATTCCTTACAAATATAATTTACTACAACTTTAACTTCAGTCAATCCACCGAGAATAAAGAGCCGGTTTGTTTACAACTTGAGATAGATCTAGCATAGGACTAAAAGTGAAGGAGAAAGTGAATTATGTAATTTCAAAGAATTCTGGTTATAAACAGATGTGTGATATTCGAGATATCCTCGAAAGAACACCATCTGTCACACCAAGAGACTTGACTCTCTCTGTGAAGCAGTTAACATCATTTAAATGTGCCCCGATAACATCTTGTGACGTGGAGAGGTTTTTCACGTTACAAAAGTGTTTTGCGAGACAACAGACGATGCTTTGTGCAGAGTGTTGGTTGTGAACTGCAATTTAGCAGTTAATACTAGCAGCAGGAGCACTTCTGCTTCAACCTCTAAGGAATAAGGTGACTTTATTATTTATACTAACTCGCCTTGTCTACTGCAAAGGGACATTAATTGTTTTAATTAAATAGTGCGTATTTCTTGGCATATTTTCAAGTTTTTAAGAGCATATTGGCATGCATATTTCAGTGTTTTTTAGGGCATGAACTTCCGAGCCCTAGTTGTAACTGTTTAGTTTAACGACACACGCATATAATACTTCACACCTCCCTATAGAAGGTCGAATTATGTTGCATTGGTCTAGAGCATGGATGTCCAACCTTGTCGCTTTGGAGACGCTTAAGTAATGAGCGGCTATTCCCCACTCCACTCCTTTAGTCGGAGGAACAAACAGTCAATACCCAGTGACGGACACAAACAGGCGATTCCATGACTGTTTCTAAGTCATACCTTGAATGTTCTGGGAATGTCCTCAGATGATCTCATTCTGGATGATTTTTATATAAGTGATAAACCGTAAGAGACACAAAAGCATACCAAATAAAAATTTGGGTCTCGTTAAAACGCACAATTTAACACAAATACTTCGTTTTTCTTTTGAGTGAACCATTTCCGAGATATTCTTTATTATTTGTTTGAATTTGCCAATACTTATATTTTTTTCAAATAGGAATGTTTTTGATTTTTTATCTCTTATCCTTGCAAAGAGAACGGAATTTCAAAGGCATTGTTTAGCAACCAGCTCTTAAAACATTTCACTATCGCGTATAGCCTACTGTATTCCCATATTCCACTTGCATCTACTACAATAAGGTAATTTCTGAAAATGCTTATGTCCATTAAAATTTAGTAGGTATATAGAGAAATAAACATTTGCAAGAATGGTGTGTATAAGAGTGATTATAGCTCTACATATATTTGCAAACAGAGTTTTTCCAAATTGAACTATACTAAAAGTCTGTATCGCAATATGTTACCCGACGATCACTTGGTGGGACTTCTAAAGCTATGCTCTTGGACTTTGTCGCCGAATATGGATAGACATCTTAGACGTAAGCACTGACATCACTAATGAAAAGATATTTACGCATAAGACTTGAAAATGCTTTCCTAAATTAAACGCAACGTACATGTAACCAACCCGCCACTGAAACAGAATGCACGACTGGGGGTTAAAGAGTGGCAAAGTCCACATACAGTGGAATGAGGTAAACCTAACCTCCCCTCTTTCGTAAACGTTGGACGTCGCTGGTCTAGCGCTTTGTTTTGTTTCCTCGAGGTAACCAAACCACCTTTCGTTTCACATTAATTACAGCATCGTTCATTGGTTTGTTTCTGTGTTTCTGGAGTGTTTTTAGGCCAGTGCATAGACAACTGACACTGGCTGGGTGGAGTTAAAGGTTTATCACCTAAAGGTATAAACTTCAAGGAGGGAAACACTATGGCGATCTAGAGGATTGGTCAACTTTCTATGCATGTTAATGTATGTATTTCTATTTTCACCGATTGTAAGGGATGCATAAAATCCGGATTCCCACTACATGTTTCTTCATCTTTAGGTAAAACAAGCGAAAAAGTGGTTGCGCCAAAAATAGTGCAATACTTGCATGTTTGAGATTCGGCACAGCTCGTACATATTATCATATAACTACCCTGCACATATTTTACATTAGTATTTAGATAACAATTTGGTAACGATAACAACAGATTAAAATGACTCAAGGCATATAAAATATAGGGAAAGTATGTTATTACACTAAAATTAAATACTTGCCATAAGGGTTGCTCTTACAAAGTGGTATAAATTGATGCCCCTGATGATACATATCATTTATATGTGGGCAAAATTTAAGATTTTAGTCAAGACAATAAATTTGTTTTTATTGTGCGTAATGACAAAATGACAAAATCTTGTACGATTACTTTTCTGTCACTTTATTGTGTTCTCCACTTGTGCACAAATACCGTTTCCTTCTACTGATATTAACACAGTTAGCAGTCTTTCGTGATATCGCAGCTCACAATTGTTTACTTCTCGTAACCTTGACTCAGTCCTTTCGGTGTCTTCACTTCTTCTGTCAAATATGTATATTTGACAGAAAAGGTTCTGTCTCTCATACACTAACTCTGACGATACAATCACTCGACGCTCACTTCGCTTTACTTCGACGTGACGTACCCCCCCCCCCCCCCCCCACACACACACACAAACACACACACATACACACACGGAGCTGTCTCGCACTCACTGACACACTGAACGACTCGTGTTTGCAACTCTGACTGACTGACTAACGGACTGACTCTAATTGACAAACTAACTCTCTGACTGTCTAACTGACTAATTGACTCACTGACTACTGACTCACTCACTCGCTGTTTCCTCGCCTACTTATACAGCGGAGATGGCGTCACACACAGACCTTTCGCGAACTCCAACATGCCGACGATGACGTAGCCAGATCTTTCTCGAAGACCCTGGAGAAAACCCCCTTTTGTTTCTGCCGCTCTGATTGTTGTTAGTCACGTCACGTCACAAACAGTCACACGAGGCAGCCGGAACTTGAACGCCTTTGTTTGCTCGCCGGCCTGGTATGTGGTATGAAGTAGCTTAGCCTAGACAACCCTTTGTTTTGTGCCGCGCCTGGCGACAGCTCTTAAAGAATAAACTAAAATGTGTACGTGTTTGAAGATGTTACTCAATTATAATTTTGATCATTGTCTTTGATTAGATATTTTATAAGTGCTCAAATAAAAAACAGCATAAGAAATCTGTGTTTCACAGTACCATGACATATCTGTATATGACGACCGTAAGCTCCCTTCACAACACACAGAGTGTAAAAATACTTTTCTGCACTACGAGTTCTTGACAAAATACTATTGTCATTTAAATTTTAAACTCCGTGCGGGAATTGTATTTTGCGCCAAAAGCACTAGTACCAGTGCTGTCAAATTCCTAAGCTTTAGTAGTGAGGAGTAATAAATAATATTTTTCCACATGTCACTTTCTCCCGTGTAAGGTAAGAGTAAACCATTACCTTTTGTGTTTTGGTGAAAATGTACAGCGTATTTTAATTACTTATCACCCCAATCACACAATTTTCTTGGTGTTTCTTAGAAATTAAACGTTTTCTCAACGTGTGTTCGATTAGTAAATATAAACTTGCACTATTACCTCTATTGTTTCCCGCGCTTTGTTACGTTGTAGCCAAGAAATGTTATCAACAAGCTAAAATGCCATTTCGGTCACGGTTATTTTGGTCACGTGACGTAGGTTTTAACCTGTGACGAAAAGATCATACGTTCCGATCACGCGACTGGATTGAGGATAGGATTCGAATTAAGGGGAGGGCAGTGGAGGGGGTTTAGTATGGGGAGGATTTCCCCCTCTCATTGAATAATTTCCCTGGCTCACCAAGAACATTTTCTTTCCTGCCAGAGAAGCATATATTTTTTCTTTTTAGTTATTTACTGCTCTTTGAAAATACAAGAACACGGAACATTTTCGTTGCAGACTCTAAAGCGCGTCTCACCCTTAAAAGACAGTACACGTTAAATGGAGCGCAGTGTTGCAACATGTACTAGTTGCGAATCTTTCTCCGCGAGCGACTCGAGGTGGCCTGAGTCCTGTACTTAGTCCTTCAATTGCTGCTTGACGGACACTTTTAACTTTGGTATCCCTCCATGCCTTTGTTACTGTATGACCTAAATTTACAAATGACTCGTCTGTATAAACAACTGATTACCCATGGTCCCTAAACCTTTTTACGTCTTTTAGATATTTATGTCGCCATCTGATGATATCGATATCGTCTCTTTCTATTAATATGCACTTGTTACCCTTTCTTTCATATTCGAACCCCAAATCAGAGTGGCCCTTGAGAAATTTGGTAGGGTCTCATCACTGTTGAACTGTGACAAAATTATATTCAGCGTGGGTGGAATATTTGCAAACAGTAAAGAATGAACAATTCGCCACACTCCACCTTGCACTGTTCAATCATATTGCGTTAACCTAGCGTTTTGTGTAGTCCCGCCCTTTTTGCTTTCTTTTTCGATGGCGTTCTTAGAAGTCCTTTCATTAGTTCCTTTTTAATCCTATACACTACTGCTTCTGAACACTCAACAGCCTTAGCTGTTTCTTTTACTGCCTTAAACGCATTTTACTTCAAAAATAATCTAACACATTCATAATTATTTGGCGTTCCTTACTTCTTTATTTACCAACATATCGTCCCTTCCTAGCTTTACCCTCAATAACTACAAATATTTACAAAAATATTAAACAAATAACGCAATAACAGCTCACAGTTACACACACGGCTTCTTTCGAACTAATGTTAGTGCTGCTCCTTATACTATCTTCTGTGTCAGGCCTGACGCTGAATAGATGAATACCTTTTGTTTGCTCTACTGGATAAAAGAAAGAGGTTACTGCCTTTTGGTTTATTTTAAAAACTTTCTCCAACCTTCCTCAACATTTGTTCTCGCTGGTTCCCTGATGTAAACTCAATAACAAAAAAGTTTCACACTGCGTAACTTTTGCAGTGCACATATATAAAATTTTCCGAAAACATTTAATTTAAAAAATTATAACACTTAACTGGGTAAACATAGAGAATTCAAAGTAGGCAGGTAGTAGCACTATAGTTTACTCTACCTAAGAAAAAAAATATAGATGCATTCTAGCTGTTAGTTTGTTAGTTAGTGCGTGATGAGTGTAGAAACAGCAAATATCGGACTTCTATTGAAAAAAACGTTTTCTGAAGAAATTTGGACCTATAGAAATGTATAATGACTCTGAAAAGGATATAACCTGATAGAGAAAAAAATTCTGCATAGGATAATGTGTTCAAACCCGAAATTTATAACAAATGAATATTTATACCATGCTATTAGAAATCTGGCAACAGAGCGAGGGTAGAAAAGGACGCGGCTAATGGCAACTTGTATGCGCTAGATAGAGACAGAGATGTCCCATTTAAATCCATACTGTCTTCTCAGAGTGAAACGCTATATATATGGTACCAGTGCGAACCATGAGTAAGCAAAAGTATCACATCGCAAGTAAGCTAAACAATAAACAATTCTCAGGTTCATCACCTAGGTTCGCATTCAGGTTCACAACTCCAGCAATTTTGTGCCAGCAATGAGAGTTGCAGCTTGCAGTATTCAGTTCAGTTTCTTGCAACTCACTGTTATATTGCTTGTCAGCATGGACAAATTTGTGACAAGAAAGCGAAAAGTTACGGAAAGTAATGACTAGACCTCGGACTTTTAGTTCCTAAAATCTTTGATTAGATACCTAAAATAGGTTCTATCACAAATCAAAATAGTTTCTAATATCACAATGATAAGTGAACAAAGACATTATTTTGTTTTCCATTACAAATTAGCCGACACATGTGACAATGTCTTTATTGTACATGTCCATAATTAGAGTCACAGTAAACAACTTGCACCTTTTCTAAGTTTTCCACTGAGAAACTGCTTCGCTTACAGATAACGCCATCTTATAAGCCGAAAATGAGCGTTCCACATCAACTGATGTCACCGGAGCATATTTAAATGTTGATATTAGATGCAAGGGAACAGGACATTCATGTGTTCTGGTGTTTTTCCGGACAAGATGTTAGCAACTGTACAGAGAACTGTCAGTCCTGGGTTTGTTTGAAGCACAGATTTGAGATTTTTAGAAACTTTTTCACCAACATAACTAGGATCCAAGTTGATTTTCTTCTGTCACCTCTTCTATCAATCCCATTTACGTGTAGACCGATTTGTCTGAAGACTCTAGAGCATTAATTGTGGGGACCAGAAATATGTAATGTAATTTGATGAATGCAATATCATGCACAATTGTTGGGTCCTACAGAAGCTCTTTAGCTGAAGTAATGCTCACTGCATCCTCCCCCAGTCTCAAAACAATGTTCTTAATGTTCTCCATATTATGCATTGTTCACTGTGATTGTTGTCAAAGCACGACTGGTATGCAGGCTTACACGGCGTTTCCATATTACCAAATGAAGAAATTGAAAAATGTTGTTGTTGTTTTCTAGTGCCTTGCATCTGGCAATGAAGCCATTAGCATTCGTGCTTTCCAATACTTTTGAACATTGTATGTGGCTTTCATGTAACTGTTTTCTTAACGGGCACCAGTTTTACAATGTGGCAGTTACATCACCCGACTTAAACCCCCATTTTGCAAGGGGGACCACACCTATCGTTGGTCAACGGGTCCATCGGATGTGAAACCTGCAGCATTAAAGGTGACATGTGTTAGTGAAAATAGCGAGAGTAAGTGCATTACACTAATTGGGGATGTGTAGACAAGGCTAGATTTGAAAGATGGAAAACAAATTGCCCCTTACTTTCGTAAAACAGCTTTGGGAGAGTTATATGCCTGTACTGCTGAGAAATACAAAATCACGGTGGTCTTAAAGACAGTAAAATGCATACTGCTGCTGCTAATATAACACACCAATGCTACTACCACTGGTATTATTACCATTATTGCCACAAATGTAACACAAACTTAAGTTTCCCCACCTCGTTAGAAAGTCTGATTCGAACTCTGATTAACGAAGTGAGTTATTGTGTTAAACAAAGCATGAAAATATCTAAATTCATAAATGTTCCATTTAAAATCAAATGCTATCTCGGCTCAGGTGTGCAAGACCTATGTTGCTGAAAACAGGGGTTTAAGATTCCCGTTTTTCTTTCTTTTAAATTTGCGAAATTTCAGAATCAGGAAAAATGATGACGGGCGTGGGTGCTAAAAGTAGAGTGAAAGAGAAAGAATTGTAAAAATACCACCACCAGAAACAGCTGGCGACAGAGAAGGTAGGGCAAAATGACTTAAAGAAGATTGGAAGACGAAGAGGTAGAGAGATAGAGAGCTATGTATATAAAATAAAGAATAAGGAAGGGACATTGAAATATATTAAAGAATTATCTCCCAGAGAACAAAGTAGTAAGAGAAGAGCGTGGAAAATAGCAAGCAAAAAGTACAAGCTGGAGAAGAATGCTGTGCAGACCGTTATGACGCAAACTCCTCCACATTTAGATGAAGATGTAGTTCTAGCGTCACAAGATTCCTTTTAAAAAGGACGTGGAAGACGGCAAGTCAATCGAAGACGGTCCAAAGCATATCAAGTTATAAAGAAACAGGGGAAAAATAAAATAGAAGACTTGGAAAGAAAACTAGAGAGATATAGGAAGAGGATATATCGAGAGGGGTGTGGGGAGGAAAGGTATGCCGATATTACCTTCACTTAATGAGGAAGTTCCGCAACTGATTGAAAAGAAAAAGTTGGAGAGACAATTGTTTGTTGGCTCTGCCTTAGAAAAAACAGCTAAAGCACCAAATCGATTCTAATAGAGCACAAACTAAAGGAGATGATTAACAGGGTGATAGGAAATGAAATAATAAAGTACAGATATTTTGAGCGCATTTTTTATAGAATATACTCATTATTTAAAGTCAGAAGTGGCAATATTATTCTCAATTACCCAATGAAAAAGAAAGATCTTATTTCTTAAGATACCAAGAGAAAAATTGTGAAATTCTTCTAAGATGATAATATCAGCCACATGACTCCAGCGAAGAAGGACCATGTTAAACAGAACGGAAAGTAAAAGAAAGAAGGAATTTACAAGACAGTATAAAATTGCTTTACTGACTTTATGACTGAAAATGAACCTATGCATATGTCACATGCAAGCTTTTGCCGACTAAGACCATTGGTCTAGGTGGCTTAGTCGGTAGGTGCTGGTCTACTAATCCAAAGATCGCGGTTTCAAACCCGGCCCAATGACTGTTAAGAGTGCTTAAAAGCAACAACCCCATGTCAATAGATTTACTGGCATGAAAAAGAATTCCTACGGGGCGAAATTCCAGCACACTAGCGGCGCTGGTATGATCCTGGCAAATGGTTAATAAACAAATTATTTATTTGCACCCCAAACCTATGCTTAAGTATGAAACATAGTAACTTTGAATGTATAATTTATGCCCTTAAAACTAAGAGCATCATCAAACACACATGCAGTCCTTAACTCAGTGGTGGAACACTATTGTACGCAGTTACAAGATATATTCCACAATAGTTGGGCTGGTATTCAGGAAGTATGCCCGTAGTGCATAAAGATTCTGCGATATATTGCGTGTATCTGAACATGGCGCATAATTTTAGAAAACTTAGTTATCAAAATTAAACTCTGATAAATTATTTTTATTTTCACTTCAGAAGTATGCTTTTATTGTTTTAAACAATGTGGCTGAGCTGAAACTTAACTTTTTTGACAATTATAGGATCTTAATTGAAACTAGGGGAAAGCTTTCATAATTTCGCTCACGCTTTTTCTAACCTCAAGAAAAATATAACAAACAACATAAACATCCAAATAACACGTGACTGTCATGGTGTGTTTAACATTTTTACTAAATATACAAATTATAAAACCAGTTAAGATACTGAAGGGGAAGTCAAACAGGTTTGAAGAACAAATTTATTTGAATTGCTATCAGATCTACAAAGGTTTTATTCTGCTTGAGAGACAAGGACTATGGAATATGCACTTTAATTCATTAGAAGATAAATTACACGATTAGTTTTCTTAACCAATTTGGTAAACAATTTTTTTAAATTATCGGTTTGATTCGTTATATATTTATTTGAACCGTGACCGAAATGATATCAGTGTGATCAGAAAGATTATGGGGAATTACTGATAGTAATAATATGTTTCTTTAAAAATGCTTTAAATTTATTATAGTTCTTCAAATGTAACATCCTAATGAAATCCAGAAGGTGATGGTGATGATTATGATAAACAAGAAAGTATATAGTACAAAATAGCAAATGAATATTCTTTATTTATTTGATGGTTAATTTAAAAGTGTTTCAATGTCACTGGTTACTTTGAAACCCTGCCTTCCCTTTTTGAACCCTGAATGACACCTACAATTTGGCTAGCATTAACAAAGAAAGAATCAACTCTTTCATTGACGACATACAACGATTTTTCTTTACTACTCTGCTTAAAAAAGTCAACTTCTTCATCTTCAGGATCATTAGCACATTGGCCAAGATATTTCTCATCAAATGTTTGGCTTCAAACTTACGATGTCTTTGTTTGTAACGAACTGTTCACCGCCATTACAACAGCTGGTGCTGTTGCTTCCTCATCTTTAATGCTGTAAATATCTTGCACTGAGTGAAGTCTGAATCGAATGGCTGCTGTGTTTGGCCTAGTCTAGCAAAAGAAAGCACAGAGAAATGGAAATGATCACAAACTTCATTAGGGGTGCACGTGAAGCAAGAAAGTCTTCCCGTATTCAGAATGGCTCCATTCCATGTTATTTGATGAACTTTTAGTATGCTGGGAATAGAAGGCCTCTTATACATCAATAAAATGTTCTTTATTTCTCGAAATAACGACACCTACTGAACTTGAATTCCCGAAAATGCTCACAAAATCAGATACATTACAAGCATCCTTGCCGTGGATTACGTTTCAGTGTGCCTCCTACACTATTTACGGCTCCCATACCAATAGTTCCACGTTATTTCATTAGCACAGTGGAATATACCAATACTGACTATTTCCTCAGAATATTTAACTGAGAAGTTAAGAAGGAAAATAAGCTCATTTTTATTCAAGTTATTCTGCTTTTCATGAAGCTCTGAGCTTGATGAACCACGTAAAATGTATGTTTTTTCATATCAATAAATGCTGCTTCAAATACCTTCATTTATTTCCTTGGCAAATTTACTTTGCATCACCATTTTCTTTGTTTTCCTTGGCTATCCTTTAATATTCCTATCTTCGACAATGTATTTCCACTTTGAATATTTTCGCTACCTTCATCATATTGATAATGTACTTTATTATTGTTACGTTCATCTTATCTGTTCATCATATAGTTTTCACTTCGATTTGAGCAAACTGCCATTTATTACATCTTCATTCGAATTTGATTTAAACAACAAAGAAGAAGGGGAGGTGTGGAGGTTGACTGACACGTGGTGGCACGCGGTTGCACTCGGGGCCAGGAATACCCATATCTGGCGTAAACGGTGCTTTCATCGCTAATCATTTGGGCGTGCGTAAAATTTGTCATATTAAAATATAACAAAATGTATTACATTATTTGAAATATACACAACATTTATTGTACAGGCTGTTAGGACTCTAAGTGCAGGTATTTGGTACCTTAATTGGTACCTTAATACATATGTATCGACTTCCGTGTCTTAGTTGTTATTTTTTTTTCCCCCACTTCATCTAACAGTTTTCCCACAAACTTTGCTACCTGTTTTTTTTTGGGTGGTCGTGACTGTGCCGTGAAATGAACAACGCCTGTCTTTTACACTGTCCGTTTTGTTTCACGCTTCAAAGCGTGACCTACTGGGATAGGTAATGTGAGGCCATTGACCTTACAGAAAATACTGCAACTCGGTTCCGGTGCACCATTGGTTATCACGAGACCGACCCGCTCTGCATCATGCCTCCTGTGCCACATCTGCTTAGAGGTACTAGCTAATCTGAAAATATACTACTTTAAATAAGTAACATTTTAATTCCACAAATGTAGCAAATATGGGTGAAATATTGTTCATTGTACTGTCCTCAATAATTACTAATCAATATATCTGCACTTCTGCGTCTCTCTATGTATACGCTAAAGGATCCTCAGAAATTACATTAGAACAAAATTGTTTGCTTCTTGATCTCTAAATTTACCTTTTGTGCTAAGTTTGATACACCATAAAACTTATACGAATGCTAGAGCATATTATAAGATATAATATATACCAATTCAGACAATTTTGATTACATAACTTTCGCATTTTAATACACAAACGATATTATTTCTGGGATTTTCAGAAATTTTTATTTTGACTGTCAAGGAATTCTAAACAAATAAGGGGAATAACTCATTTAGGTTTAAAACTACTTTTATATAATTATCTTTATGTGTTGTAAGAACTGAACACGTTAGAAGCGTTATTGACATTACAGCAACTTATATAATACGTTCTGTATACACATTTTTAGATGCGTTCCCTAAGTGCGGGGCACCTATCAGTGTCAATTTGTCTCGTTGGTTCGTCCGTTGGTATGTATCAAACAACACGCCTACCATTCTAAATATTTACCGAACGAGATGGCACCATGGCAACGTGGGCGACTCGCAATCGTGAGGTCCCGGGTTCGATGCCTGTCGACCGATCACCCTGACGTGGGTTTTTCCGTGGTTTCCCCTTGTCACTAGGAGAATGTTGGGGTGGATTCTCTTCTCCACGAATTCGTTTCTCTTCATTTCTCGTTTCTCTCCCTTGTCATGTTTCAGGTTTGGTTGGTAGTGTGGCACGTTCCGGCGAATGTGGGCAGATGACACAGATGCTTGCGCTCTAGATCTCCATATCTGGGCCTCCCGGAAGTTGCTGCCCGAGCCACAAGGGCCGCCTCACCGCCCTTTCCCTGGATAAAAGTAACACTTTCGTTGTGCGCCAGGTGTCAATAGCTGTTAGGGGCTTCTGTGCGTCTCTGGGCTTCGCTGGCTCTGCTGGCTCCACTCTGACAAGCCTACAGTTTCACTTCACCCCATACCGTTCCCCTGGGGAGGGGTGATAGCTCGCAGAAGATCCAAGTCGGGGTTGCGGTGGCTCGAGGTGTCCCCCCTCTGTTACTACACACACACACACACACACACACACACACACACACACACACACACACACACACACACACACACACACACACACACGCTGAAGTGATATTTTAGTATGTTTGGCCAGCAAAACCAATTTTTAGATTTTTATCGCATAACATATATTTATTGCATAAATAACATATCTGCGAAGTTTTAATCCCCTAGGGAGGGAGGAACACATTTTTGGACGCCATTTTTAAAGCGATGCGCTTCTGCCTTTTAAATGGGCGTGCCCAAACATTCCATTTCATGGAAGCTTGGAACAAATTGTTTTTGAACAAGGCGCTAAGCGTTCAGAACAAGTTCTCCAATAAATCTGCTAGAGGGCAGTGCTTCTCGTTTGTCATTTGTTGATTTCTGAAGTTATTATTGTGCTTCTATTTGGCTCGGCAGATTTCTGTTGTTTACAAGTGGATCGTGTGCATTTGAACAATTTAGTGTGTTTACGAGGTTATTTTGAGTGTAATTATTGGTGTACACATCGTGCGTAGTATCACTTGTTTTATTTGTGGTGAAAATAAAGCTTAAGTTGTGGCAAAAGATACTTGGCTTTTATTTCTGTGAACAGACAATGTGTTTGTAAATATTGATGTTAGGTATATTTTAAAATCACATATTCAGTTACTCCGTTTTTGAATGCAGAAAATAGAGGGCAATGTGTCAACGTTATACAAAATGATGAACAAAATTAGATGGTGAAAAATATACTTTCATAGAGGTTAATGAGGAAGTATGTGACAAAATTTAAACTCATTTTTCTCGGAAACATTTGTTTTGTTATTTTATTATATTCAAAATCTATCTTCTCCCACAAACATCTAGCTATACATATACATTTTTTTCCAGTGTAGTTCAAAATGTGCGTACTTAAATTTCCGATTGGAATTTTGATATTGGCTATAATTTTTCAAAAAATAATTAATATAATAATGCGCTGTTTTTATGACATTTTTGTACTTTGCGGTATTAAATTTGTTAAGAAAAACTATTCATTATATGAAAATTTCCATGCTTTAATTTGTTACCAAAGGTAATAAGAGATATAATTTAAAAATATCAATTTTGTAGTTTAACATCTGTTGGAGGAGATAGATTTGGATTGTACCCAATAAAATTGATGTGTATTGGATAATATATCAAGAATGTGACTGATATTGGAATGAAATTTGGTACACACATTTATTTACTTGCTGGAAATGTCTGTCCAAAAACATTAATTCTCTAACTTTAATAGTTAAGAAAATCATCTTTTTCACTTCGGTATATCCGTATTTATATGGGAAGTCTGACTTCTAAGATTATTTCCCTAAAGTGTCTATTAAGTATCAGAACGCAAGACACAAAATGTTCCGAACGCAGCTGAAATGCAAAGCTACATGTATGGTTATGATCTTGTTGTAATTTTATTAGAGCTACTGAGGAAACAAGTGTTAATTATACATCTATCAACGTCCATTGTTCACCATTTTGTATTTTATTACTTAATAAGAGTCAAGTGTGCGTGCTATTCCGCCTTTGAATTTCCGGAAACTTTCGCAGTTCACGGAAGACGGAGTAATACCTACGGCTTTAATCATATTTTCCTTTATACAGGTGACACAGTTAAGCCGCGCTTTGTGAGAGGTAGATTACCCCGCAAGACACACAAGCGTAACATATTTCCTTTAAAATGTTTTAAAGGGGCTAGGTTACTGAAGAAGCAATCCAATGTAAAGTGATAGAAAAATGGCTTGAATTCGGAAGAAAAACTGTTGCTTAACCTGCTTGCTGATTGACAAACGCCGCAAGTACACGGAGAAATTACTGTACTAGTATCTTTTGTTATAATCGTTGATTTGTAAACAATATAGTTTCTCTCTGAATTTCTTTCCTAAACTTGAAAAGTCACTTTTGCAATTTAAATCCAGAGATCTTAACACAAACAGAAAAGGAACGTAATCACGACCATTGTGCACTCAAAACGTTTCACAGCTTCGAATTTCAATATAGTAAACTGTAACTTTTCCATAAAATAAAAATTTGTTATTTAGTCTCAGGAATAATGCTGCCATGGATCACTACAGTAACTGCAAAATCGTCAGGATTGTGTCTTCAGTAGTTTAAGTCATAGAGATGGCTTTGAAAAGTAATTGTACACTTGACGCGAAAATATAACAATGTAATGTTTTAGAATTTGTCAAATACCTCTCAGAGAGTATGACAGTTAATATCGAACAAAAAGGATCAAAATACCGTGTGGAAGGTGCTGCTTCAGCCATGCGTTAACCAGGGATGCTACATGATGCTAATAAATATGTCCATTACAATTATTATCAATTAAGAGCCGTTTCACCTAATTATTATTTTTTTTTTTTAAATTAACGTCCTCCAACATTGTGTCATATCGGACGAAGTTTCACCTAAAAAACGTTAGGTGTTGCATATGCCTTTTCTGCACTATTCAGTATTTAGTCTACACAGATGTGCCTCTAAGGGTTTCCAGTCGCTTCTTCCTCTCGCTATCCGCAACCATTGCTATCCTGCTTGAAGATATCTGTCCATCTGCGCCTCGGTCTTCCTTGTAGTCGTTTTCCTATACGGGGGTCCCACATAGTAGCCTTGTATGTCCACGTGTTGTAGTCTCGCCACGTGCTCTCCCCATTTCCATTTTAATCTTGTGGCTAATAGAGTCAGGTCTTTTGTCTGTGATAACCAGTTTAATTTCACAGTAGATATTCTGTCTTTCAGAGATACCTCCAGGAGTTTGCGCTGCATTTTCTGTTGGTATATTTGAATTTTCTTTTTCTGGTGTGTTGTTAGTGACCATGTATGACACCCATAAAGTAATACAGGGTAGACAAAGATTTACAATACGTGGAATTTATTTCGTCTGCTTAGCGTTTTGTCTAAGAAACTGATACCTAACATAAAAATCCGATGTGTTGCACTTACATGACTTTCTCCACCCTTGTACTAACCATTCTTATAAACTCTTATTCCTGTATCTTCTTTGCGTAGTTGAGATAAACATTTGCAGAAATTACCTTATTGCTTAGTTCCCTGTAGGTGCAAGGGGAATATTAGAATACAGTAGGCTTTGAGCGATAGTCGAATCTTTTAATGCTTTGAGGTCCCGTTCTCTTTGCACGGTTAACATATAAAAAATGAACAACGATGTTGCATTTGACGAAAGTTTGTTTTCCGAAACTGACAAAAATAACAAGGAATATATCCGAAGTTGTTCACTCTATAAAAAAGTGTTTTGACATAAATTGTGTAATTTAGCGAGATTTACATTTTCTTGTATAGTAAGATTTTGTCTATCTCTTACGGTTTACGAGTTATTGTATTCCAGAGTAAACAGGACTACATGGGCTATAGTCACAAAATTCAAAATATACATTTCATTTGTCATAAAAATATCTCAAACGTATGGCAGTTTAATCAAAATTGTTAGAGCCTTTTTCAGGAAAATCAAAATTTTCGAAAATTTTTCCATGTAAAGGGTAATTTAGGGCGGAGCAATTTTCTTCAATATTTCCGTGTATCATTCTTAAAAGACAATAAATTTAAATGCCAACTTTGGCTTTTAACCAAGTTTTCTATTTTGAGTTATGCTGTCCACAGACAGACACACACATACACACACATGGACTTTTTTCTAAAAATGTTTTTTTTTTAATTCAAGGGGCCTCAAAACATATATTTCCGGTGAAATCTCGACATCGAATTTTTGGATGGAATACAATACTTCCTCTACTTTGCTATACGTAGTACAGAAAGTAAAAAACAGCTATACAATACGAGAGATACAGCATTACATTCACATTACTTTCATTGATTTGCAACACACTCAACAGTAGGAAGCTCAAGCGACAACTAAAGGTGCACATATTTTCAACAAGGGGATGTGGGAACAGGTATAGAAGCTCAAGGCCGGCAGCTAGGAAAGCTACTCCACCCCCAAACTACATTCCAACTGCATTCCGACAAAACAAACAACAGCAGAGCAATGACCTCTTTTGCAGAAACACGTGGATGAAGTTATATTAAATGTCCGCGTTTAGATTAATTTTCAACTGATATTTCTGAACAAAAACGTGGAATTAAGGAAAATGAAATTCGAATTACATGTGATTTTTTACAATGCTTTAATACAAAATTCAAGGGACCAAGAAAAATCTTCGAACTATAAACGTTCGAATTATCAGAGCTCCACTGTAGAACTGTATGGCACCAATTGGTGTTACAAAGTTACCAAGATTAAACAAAACGCTATTTTTATATATTTATGCTCCTTTAAAGCTACACTAGAATTAAATTATATTAAATAATAAACATGTTGAAATACATGACTGTGTAGGTGGGTACATTGATGCTAGCGCCTTTCAAAAGCAGCACGTGCACGTCTTAGCAAACATTTCTGATAGTATTGAAGCAGATATAACTTAACATCATAAGAAAAAAAATAATAATTCGGAAGACGATTTTGCTGGTCACCGAACGCAATCACCATGACCTATCCACCGTCTGGGGTACATATTGTTGGGAGTTTCATAGCTCACCTATAATACTGTGCTGAAAACAGTGATTTAGGGGTAATTAAAGTGGGACTTCTTCTAGGAGATTCTCAGTATTCAGTTCATTCCAGAGGAATGAGCTAAAGCTGCCCAGTGTGCCTAGGACCAAATAAATGGGCCCAATGATGTCTCATAGCATGACAGCACGTTAACACCTCACTGTACTTGCATATGACATAGTAGTAACCAAGTAGGCTTCTCAGGAGGCCAACAATGAAGATATTTGTACTGGAGTCATTGAAGGAGTAACATTTATCTCCCCATGAAACCTGTTTGTTGAAATCCGGATGCTTTATACATTTTACTAAAAGCTGCCTGAAACTATAATGTGCCCTGCAAAGTGAAGTAGCTGTTAAAATGTACTCTGCTAAAATACACAATTTTTATTCAAATACGTCCTTTTTATTGAACCATTTCCGAGATACTCTTTATTAGTTGTGTTAATTTGCGAACACTTATACTTTGCTCAGATAGGAATATGTGACTCGTTTTTTTAAGCATTAGCAAGAATAGTGCATACAAGAGTGAGTATAGCTCTACATATATTTGTGAACAGAGTTTCTCCAAATTGAACTATATCAAAAGTCTGTATAGCAACAGGTTACGCCACTTTTTTTTTTTTAATTTTGTTGTTTAACGACGCCGTCAATTGCTAGGATCACATCAGCGTCGCCGGTGTGTTGGAATTTTGTCCCCCAGGAGTTCAGAAGATCACTTGGTGTATCTTCCAAGGCTATGCACTTCGACTTTGTCGCCAGATATTGATAGACTTCTTAAACGTAAGCACTAACAAGTCACTAAAGAATATATGCTTATCTCATAATTTTTAAAAGTGGTTTCGTAAATCAAACGCAACGTACATGTAACCAACCCGCCACTGCAACACAATGCAATATGGATACATAGCACAAACACTTGTTTGGAAGGTTTGAAGATTTATTGCTTTACCCCGTACAGAGGCATTTTTTACACGTGACGGATTGCGCAGTGGTTTATGATCGAGTTCACTTTTGAATTTATAAAACCATAGGAGTGTCAGGTTATGTTTCCGACTCCCGTGTAGTACACACGCATCGCGGACCGTGCGCGATAAGTGCAGTGTCTGCTCCCATTATCAGCAGTGTCTTGTTTATTTCAAGGAGCAAAACATAGACGTTAACCCCATCATCTGTTTGCATGATGTCACTCGTGCAAATCCTTGGAATGTCATTTGTCACCTCTAAAAATACCTCTGAACGTGGGAAGCTAAACTTAAATAACTCAGTTACATATTTCCGGTTACAGTGCAGCTTCCAAGATTTCTGTCTTATTGTTAGCGTTGTGCTGAGTTATATTTGTGTCAGTGAAAAAGTCGCACGACAAGAAAAGACGACAGATTAAAATGACAATGGAGGCCGAACAAAGGGGAACATATTAATAAAATTGCTCTGGATTTAGGAGTTGGACCAATGGTGTGTGAAAAGAGCGTGTACTGATAGTTTAAAAGAAAGGAAGAGCATGAAAACTGGTGAATATGAGAAAGTGAGGCAGCAGTGTAGGCAGCAAAGGGACTAGCAATTTCTTCTCTATTCTGTCAGCACAGATATATTTTTAGGTTTACTTTTAGAGTAATCATTTTTAGGATATGTTATACTTTTCTGCTACCTGTATTGTGCTAGAACAAGTATTTATGTAATTTGCAGTAATATATTATGAGTTGTGAATAACAGACCCCTTATTCAGTAAAAATATAAGTTGTCTCATCACACCTCACCCGCAACACAGCTACGATATATTAGTTGCCAACATTTCTGTTTTAGGGGGAAATTCCCTGCTCAAAATCGACTAACCCACTTTTGACATGCTCGATTCGTTACTGTATCTTCTCGTGCATAGCACAAATTTTCTAACGGCATTGTGAGGCGGTTTTGCCCTTACGGTATCAAAACAGCATAAGCTGCCGTAAATGTTCCTTTTTGCTGTCCATAGTTTGTAAACACAAGTTCACGCTGCTCCATCCAATGTAAGTCACAAACACACGCGGATCTCCAAGTCGTAGGGGTAGTTAGGCAATATTATGATAACTTAAGTGTACAGAGGGTCCAGGGTTTTCTGGCGCTATAGATGGAACTTTCGAGCAAACCGAAGGAACTTAGGATACAACCTTTTAGACATTTCGGTAACTGGCCAGCCTCTCAGTCCATGTTAGCTCGAGTTATCGGGTTTCCACTGTACTATGGATTTTAACGTTCATGACTCAGGAGTTTCTGTCTTCTGCTCCAGTGCATCTTGAATCCAGCATTACATCCTTTAATGTTATAAAAGTATTCGCCATGTTTTCTCTTTAATTAGAAAGGGTAATATTTGAATGTGTGTACTGCTTGGTTATTAGATGCATATTTGGTTCAGTTGCTGGATTGTAGTTGGCGCTCAACTAAATATTGGTAATTTACATGTTGTATAATTGCGTGGGACGTGGCCTGTTTGTTAACCAAACTAGAGGTGAAAGAGGAATACACCTATGTAAATGAACGGTTTAAAAGCAAGGCTTATAGATGAACGTTTGAATTTAAGTTGCGTGGGAGGCGCATTATGTTTTCCATTTGCTGCCGCCTGTGAAATAATCCCCTGTTATTCCGGTTGCTACAAAATCCTATTTTTACGGCACTGTTCCGTATACAATGTGTTAAAGAGAATGGGTGCATACAGACCAACTTGCTACCGATAGTAAAAGAGGAAAATTTAATTGGCAAATGAAAATTAATGAACAAAATACAACGAGAAACATTATGCATAAACATTACAAGGATCAGAGGTTATTATCTACCTGGAACGACGGATTCCTCATTTTGACTTGTATTCTTAAACAGTATAACATCATTAGCGCAAACTGGCTTAAGACGAACTCGGGTTTAAAGGGGGAAAAAAAAAACAGGGGGAAGTTTTATCGGTTAACACGAATTTTGGTTAAGGTTGAATTACTAACTCTTTTCCAATCCCTAGCACAATTAAATTTCTTTGGAATAAACACTTCCGATGTTACAGAATTTTTACTTTCTCTAGTGATAAGTAGAAGGAAGTACTGTATTCCAACCAAAACTTCGATGTCGAGATGTCACCGGAAATATATGTTTTGAGACTCCCTATTTTTTTTTTTTTTAAAGTGCGTTGTTGCGTGTGTGTGTGTGTGTCAGTCTGAGTCTGTCAGTCTTGTACGTGAAACCTCCGAAAAAACCCATGGGTCAGGAAGGTCGTCCGTGGGGATCAAACTCGCGACCTCCCAAATGCGGGCCACAGGCGTTACCGTCTGAGCCATCGCACTCGGTGAGGTATGGTATGGTTGGCACCGTAGTTGCGTTTTCACTTTGGTGTCTTTGCTTCCAGTTTTCGGATATCTTAATACATTTGTGACTAGTGACCAGAGCTTAACCACTAAAAAATCCCAAAGTGTAATGCATTAAAACTTGAAACAGGTACAATCAAGCAAAAAAAAAAAAAACCATTAGAATATGCATTTTGATTTGTGTTCATGTTTGCAGCAATACTCGTTTGTGAACCAGATGTGACACGCTGTTTGACTTTAAATTGCTTATTACATTTTATCTGAAACTATTATAGACTTTATGGTTACCTGCAGAAATGTGAAAATGGTTAGACTGAAGGGAATTTCTATGGCAAAATGACTTTATGTTCTAAGTTTAATTCGCAAATATCCCAAAACAAATCAAAACCTTATGTGATACCTATTTGTCCTTGTAAATAGTTATATTCCTCCAAAAACAACACTGCATTAGCAATTCTTCTTGGTGAAAAATCAGTTTTCTAGTTTGTGGTCTGAAAACGCTATTAACTTTCGGATTTAATCTTGAAAATTCACAGATAATACTGAGGTGAAGAATGGCTGAGTACTGTCATCTAAAACCCATTTTTGGCAACCTTAATCCAGTGAAGAAATAGTTATTTACGATACAAGGGTTAAAAGGAACATTTTATTTTGTGAGTAGGTGTGATTCCGAAACCAGGCCGCAGGGCGAGATGAGGGAACCTACGAACAAAACAAAATTCTTTTAGTCCGTACATTATGCACTATTTTTAGACAATGCTGAATATTTATAGGTATATTATATATTACATGCAAATATACATTATTGTTTACCTTTTTCGCGATAGTCATTGGGCTGCGCTGTTCAGTTGTTGCCTTTTTAGCACCAGCGTTAAGAACATGATGGCTTTTACAAAACCACAACGCTCTACACAAAGAATGCTCTGGAAAAAATATGTATTTTTATCTCGTACTAGTTCAGAATGTGTTGTATGCAGTGTCGTATTGGTTTCTTGATTATTTGGATAACAATTCTAAATTCAGTCTCTTCGCCATAGTGACATTCTGTAAGATACCAAAGTTGGCATTTTCGGAGTGTTAAAAGCTTTTAAGCACTGAGTGGTAGAATTTTTTATACTTTCAACACAGTCGTGAGCTGCTAAAAGTACGATGTTTGCTATCAACTGTCTAAAAAGTATTTATTACACTAAAGCTTCAATATTTTGAAGCCACAACCTTGAGCAGTTAATAACCCAAACTTCGCTTTGGGGTCAATAATTTTAACACCTCTGTACACATGATTAAAGGCGTACGCAATTTACATAATTATTTTAAAGAGTCTTTGTAATGCTTTACAAAGAAAAATTGCTATGGAAAATATTAAATTTTAAGTGCAAAAATTACAGAATGCGACATCTCCATCGATCTATTAAAACCCTTCCCATTAATCGCTGTGCAAGCAGCTTTAATTCGACACATATTAGAACCACATTAACACACATAAACACAATTAACACATTAACGACTTACGAGATTTAGACAATGCTAAGATAGAGTAGCGTTTGATTCCAATTTTAAGAGAATCTAAATTATTGTGTACTACTTCTGGAAGAGAGAGAGAGAGAGAGAGAGTGAGAGAGGGATATTTTCAATCTCCCTAAAGTTGAACTCAAGAGACGGGTCCGAAGGTTTCACCTTAGAATAAATGGCAGTTTTCTCATCCGGACTTGTAGCTATGGCTAACATAAAATTTAATGGTGAGTGGTTCAACACAACATCCAATCACAGGGTTGCTGCGTCTTGCGATATTGCATATTTAAACACGCTGTGAAACTACGCTGTAAGGCGAGGATACCTATAAATATAATTTGCGACCACAACATTTATTTGCACAACAGGAAAGATGATACTATCGGTCAGGTATCCGCCACCATTAAATTTTGTGTCTGCCATAAATACCTCACCTCCCTGAAATAGCGCGCATTCGTCTTAAATTATATGGTTTAACTTGTCTCTTGCCCTAAAAAGAGAATGAGATATGCTGGAAAGAGAAGGTACTGGACCATCCGACTCTTTTGTTACGGGGAAGGTGGGAGAGCTTTGACTCCTTCCATGCACTCAATTCTGGACTGAAGATACACTGCCGGCGACTCTATCCGCAAAACTTGTTTTCTACACCCTGTCCCTAACTTGCGTGGTGGAAATGACTTTCCACTTTTATGATCGTCGAGTCAAGTGACCACACCGCAACCTTAAAATATGCGACATGTCACATTAAGATGTGACACGCAGTCTATAGAGAGTCATCCGTAAAGTGTTGCAAAACTGAACTTCCGTGCAGGAAAATTTTTCTTCTTCTTCTTCTTTTTTTTTTAATTTTATTTTCCTTTTTCAGCCCTGATACCTGAAGCTAAAGTAGGATACAATATTATATACGCAATTAAGTTTAAAAAATCCTTAAATATGCAATATGGATGTTTTATTCCAAAAAGACCAAAAAATGCAAATAAGCATGGAAAAAGTGCACAGATTTGGAGCGGTTAAGAATTGCAGTATATAAGTACTAAATTTGAGCTATATTTTTATACATTTGCTTGTAATTGTTTTCTCTGTTTATGCCTCTGTGATTGCTGGCCCCCAAGCCGAACACAAAGGACAATTTCTGTCAGCCTTATCTACATGTATTTTAACATACCTACGTATATAACTTCATCAGAATGTGCGCTTTCATCACAAAGAACGACAAAAGACCCCATGTATAGATACCCTGACTACTACACATGTTATTCTTCTGTTTGCGCGTGTGCGTCATGTGTGTCGTGTTACTTTCTCAAACACAGCAGACAAAGGCGTATTTGTAATTTCTGATGTCAAAGAGGGGCTCCAAATAGTAGTCAATGCCACGAACAGATTATATGTTTTGTAGCACGCGTTAAACGGTTGGCTTACGGAAATAAATGGCAGTTCACTTTTGAGGCAAACAATACGCTCCAGCAGAGGTCGTAGGCGTAGGTATTTTGTAGCACGCCACTTTCGCATTGCCCGTGCCGCTGTCAGCGGTTTGCAACCTTTGTATCACTTCTCAGCAGGATATACGAGTAATACACAACAGTGAAGACAAACATAAAAGTACCCGCAAATGAGAATATAGCGGTACCTTTTTATATAGGTTGGTTCTTTGTATTTAACACTTTTAGTACCGCATCGTGTTTAGGGATGTCAGTTATGCCGTGAGTGTGTTCGCCCAGACCGAGAGGCAAGCCATCAGCCCCATGCACATGGTAAGGTGGCTTTAGTTATAGGTTATGAATACTTTTGATTAAACTCTTTAAAGACATTAGGGGATACGGAATGGATTTTCGGTCTTAAAACACAATTTTTGGATTATTGTCTTGTGTGAAACTATAACATTTGTTCTTCACTATGTTATTTGAGTTACCTAAATATCTATCCTAGAAGTAGGTTAATTGTTAAAATATGGGAATGGCTGGATACAATTTCGTACAGCCAAATACAGTAATACTAGTAGAGGAATGGATGTTTCAGGATTTAAACAAATCTTTCAGTGGTCTGAAAAGTACCATTGAGTGCATTACACTAATTACTAGACACTAACGCACATGATAAAGCTGCAGCACTACAGCTACGTGGATGAAATGTAAGAATTGAAAAACTGGAATGAATGGGTCATGTTCAGAAGAGGTTGGGTTGTCCACTAAGGAAACTGAAAGTTTCTTTGAGGGGAAAAGTGTATAGTGATAGAAAGACAGCTGGTGCAAGGCATAGACTCACTGATATCATCGAGAGGCTGCAGAGGTATTATGATCTTGCAGTAAGACAAAATCTATAACGTAGAATAAATAAGAAAACCAGTATGGACAGTTAACTCCCATTCATTGTCGACAAATGACAACCGTAATCATGGTTTGTTTCAAGCTGGTGTAAATAAAGTAGAGGGCTAGTCACAGTAGATAAACGTAAACATCCTCAAAGTTTGCCACTTGCCACAATGGAGGAAAGAAAACCAATATTTAGGGACTAGATGCTTCAGCTTTGGAGCTCATTTCCCGTATGTTCAAACTTCCTTTACATAAGGAACATTTTCTCAGTCATTAATTAATATATTGACCTGGATTTTTAGGAGTTGTTTATCTTGGTGTTTTACATACACTGAAATAAGGGGTATGAAAATAATTAACAGTTGGTAGAATTTTTAACAAATACGAATTCTAAAATGTGGGAAAAAATGTCAAAAGTAAAAAAGTTATTTTTAGAAAGATATTCAACTTCTTGAAAAACTGTTATTTCAGCTATTATAAGGATATTACATCTACAGGCTTTACTCATTTCAGCTTTCTAGGTTGTATAGTTACTTAGAAAATGTTCCTTATGTATGGCACATTTTAACATTGTGATGATAGGGCATTCCGTATCCACTTGAGAGGGAGTACTCATTGAAATAACGGGTACTATTCCCCTATCGTTGAGCCCTAATGACCAAGTTGTCGACGGGCCCTTAAACCCGATACTCACTCGCTCACTCACTCACTCACTCACTCACTCACTCACTCACTCACTCACTCTTAGTGTTGAGAAAACGAGGCGGAGAGAGTGAGAGAGAGAGAGAGAGAGGAGGAGAAAGAGGAAAGAAAGAGGATATCATTTCGTTAAATTTTTGTATGTGCAACGAGTACCAAGACATTAAGTGGATAGCTTTACCCACTAGATCACTAATGCAAGTAAGATTACTGATTTCCGTAAATTTAGGCATTTATTTGTGATGATTTCTGGAGTTTACATCCCAATACAGGGCACGTTTAGGTATTTATACAACTTATCACATACCTAAAATAGTGAAATTATAATCACCGTGCACGATTCCTATATTATACATTTGTAACCCGGTTGCTGATCACACTAGTTATAGAAAGCTGAGGCAGCTTCACCATATTCCGTATTCCACAAATCGGAATTTGATTAAGATAGCTTTAGTGTTTTAGTCTAAGGTCAAGTTGTACACAAAACGAATTTAGTAAAATGCATTGTTCGGGAGCATCTCAGTTTCTCATTGTCTTACAGGGCATCGCAAGGGGTGAGGTATAAGTACTGACCAATGAACTGCTTCTGACAGTTGAAATACGGGGCTAGAGGCGTAGCGCTGTAATGAGGACAAGGAAGGATGGAGGGTAGATACACTTGATCCCGTAGAAAAGCCACGTATTAACTTTCTTTAGATTTATGCCCAAATTATTAATGCCTATTATGGAAAAGGTTGCAAACATAGCTTGAAATAAGCAGCATTTATTGAGTTAAACGATTCTGTATCATAAGAAAAGCTTTAACGTTGTCCTTAGATCACAAAAAACGTGTAAATCTTTACAGTAAACATAATGCAATATTATATTTAAAAAATATAAATAGATTAATCCTTCCACAAAGTCTCCCTAAATTTACCTTCACTGCAATTAAAATTCGTATGGAAATAGCTCTAAATATGTTTGCCTATTACGATTCTTTATAATACAGCTTCTGCTTTCGAATGAAAGGTTTTTTTCTAATACCTGTGCCATAAACCGCCTTTCTTGGGTGGCATTTAATTATATTTCTGTGAATTTGGAGTTTCTGAAATTTGTCGATCTGTGTTACCAGCTTTCCATTAGACCAGTAATTTGGCCACGTGTAGTTTCACATGTGGTATGAAACAAGCAAGTTATAGCTTAAGGGGTAACGATTTAGTGAACCATCAGAAATAATCAATGCTTCCCTTTCATGCCAACGTGTCATTGGTTATACCTATGTCCAGCCAGTAGTGAGTAGCGTGAATATTGCTGTTGTTGGAGAGGGGTAAAGAGAGGGAAAGAAGGGGAAGCTACGAAGGTCTTGTTAAATAATCATGATAACCTAGCATTTTACTAAATTCGCTTCCTGTACAACCATAAGTCGCTTCTATTTCTGACAGAATTTGCGTTACGCTGCATGCTTATGCAAAAGGGGACATTTTGAGAGATTCTCCCAACTTTACTGCTATATTGGGCCACAGCTCAAAGCGGTCTACAGCAGTTGAGGTAAGATCTAGGTAACTTATGCAAAAATTTATTCTAACGTGGAATAGAGCATGCAATTTAATTAAAAACTAACACAATCTTCTGTGTTGTTACAGTTAATTTGAAGGTCTGGCATTCAATCTTCCATATGCAAAGCTGATGAAGGAGAAGAGGTTTATGTGGCCTGAATGGTCACTGCAAAACAGCATGAGAGAAATTTAGTAATTTTTAACGAAAACAACAATAATTTATTTAAATAATGCAATACCGGAAGGCCCAAATGTTGACCGCTATACATGAGCAAATGGTGATGGTGGTGGGGGTGGGGGCGGGGGTGGCGGTGGTGGCAGCGGTGGTGGTGGTGACGTAGCTAACGACTCTTCCTTGTGACAAGACGTTACCTCATGCTTCTTCATTATGTATTAATTTTAACATACCAAAATTATTTATCACAATCATTTATGTGTCTGCCTATCATTCCTATATAAAATTGTGTAAGTTGACAGTGCATAATTTCGGTATAAAAGTAGTAAAAACACGAGATCAGTAACGCCATGTGTTGACTGAATTGACAAGGAATTGACAAAACGCGGGCCACGTTGGTACATTCGCAAGACAAGCTCATACTTTTAAAAATTAACTGTACGGCAGTCTAGTATGTATGTCCTATATATTTTTGTGTGAATATCAGCACAGGCTGCTTTTATGCAATATGGACAGTAGCTGAGGCAGTTGTCGCCCTGGTTGAAGTGTGGTCCAGTTGGTCTATCCCGAACTTCGGGACACTGTATGCTTACAGGATGCTTATGATTATCAGAAAGTGGAGGAAGATTTTGTCACTTAAGCACGCAAGCACCTATTGTCCTTCTGGTAACCTCCAGTACGAAGGTAAATAAATTGAGGTTTTATATTTTATGGACGCCCTTTAACTGCTATGGTTCTCAGAGTCCCATTCTATGTTGGGCGTGAAAGATGGCTTAATTTTACTCACTGACCTCAGTAGTAAGACTACCGCGGGAAGCAGACACAACAAGACCTTGAGCTGGCGCCAAAGCTTCACCTTGGCATTCAGTTGCAGGAAGTTGTGTTGGTTTCCCCGCAAAAGTTATTTAAAATTACGTAATAAAGAGGTATTTAAAACAGTAGAAAAGGTGAATGAATAGTATTATTAAAAATCTGATGTGTTACACTCACATGACTTTCTCTACTCTTGTACTAACCATTCTTGCAAACTCTTATTCCTAGGTATATCTTCTTCGTGTTAGTTAAGATAAACATTTGTACAAATTATCTTATTGCTTATTTCCTTGCAGGTGCAAGGGGAGCGTTAGAATACAGTAGGCTTTGTGCGATAGTCAAATGTTTTAAAGCTTTGAGATTCTGTTGTCTTTACACACTTGTCTTTAACATATAAAAAAATGAATAACGATGATCCATTTCACGAAAGTTTTAAGTTTTCCGAAACTCACACACATAACAAGGAATATCTCCGAAATGGTTCATCTTACAAGAAAATTTATTTAGACATAAATTGTGTATTTTAGCAAGAACTACACTTTTGTATAGCATGATTTGGTCTACCTCTAACGGTTTACCGATTATGCAAAAGTCGTCCAGGGTAAATATGACTACAGGGGCTATAGCCAGAAAATTCAGGATTTACATTTCATTTGTCATAAAAATATCTCAAACATATGACATTTTAATCAAAATCGTTCGAGCCATTTTCAACAAAATCAAAATTTTCGAAAAATTTGAACATGTAAAGGGTAGTTTAGGGTGGGCTATTTTCTTCAAAATCTTCGTGTCGCATCCTTGAAATACATTAAACTTAAATACCAACTTTGGTTTTTAACCGACTTTTCGTTTTTGAGTTATGCTGTCTACAGACACACACACACACACACACACACACACACACACACACACACACACACACACACAGACACACACAGACACACACAGGACCTTTTTCTAAAAATGTTTTTTTTTTTTTTTTGATTCAGGGGGTCTCAAAACATATATTTCCGGTGAAATCTCGACATCGAATTTTTGGGTGGAATACAATACTTCCCCTACTTACCAGTAGAGAAAGTGAAAATAAGTGTGACTAAAATGGTGGAGATTTTGACATTAATTAAATATCTTGAAGAACATCGAGCTCTTAGTAGATTTGATAACGAGGAACTTCGTATTGTATTGCTTAACGGTGATATTTATTTTTTTCTAAGTACCCTCCATGTGATATTGATATGGTTTGGAAAAATTTAATGCTTGAACTTCAAAATAAAATTTACTATTTATCTAAGGGGTAAAAACATTGGAATCAACCGTGGCAAAGGGTGCACATAGATGGAGCTGCTCCACTTATTAAATATTGTCAGTTTTGTAGTATTATTGAAAGGCAAGAAAATAATTAAAAATACACAACATAATTTTTTTGGAAGTTGTGACGTAAACAGTAAGTCACGTGATTAAAAGGTATTTAAGAAGATAAAAAAGCGAGATATAATATAGAACAATGCTTGTATTTATATTGATTATAGATATTGTAAGTGCGAGTGAGTATCACAATGAAGAAAAAACTTGCGTTAGTTTTGGAAGATGTGGATTTAAGGCAGATGGAAATACAGGACGTTTACAAAACGCAATGTAAAAAGGACCAGATTAAAATCAGTAACAAAATGTCAGGCTGGAAGTAGATGTAGTTTAATGTATTATGGTAATTTAACGGTTGGACAATGTCAGTGCGAAATGGGGTATGTAATGAATAAAGATTGAGTGTGTTAACAATTTAATTACAAATGTTAATGAAACGCAGTGTAATTTTCACGGTATTTTTGTAAATACAAAATATGGGAAAAGATTAATAGTTAAAATTTTAAATAGAGACTTCTTTCTACCAAGTAGATTCGAAGACATGGCACCAGATAAGGTGATTTATTTAAAAGATTACTTCATAGCATATACTGCAGAGAATAATTTTGAATTTACAAAAAGGACTCCAACATAAAAAAGGTAAGCGGTACGTTTATAATCATGCTATCTATTACTTTAATCTTGTTTTGTATGTCCGTAATAATATTAGTATTTTGTGTTAGCTGTTGGCTTTGGTCTTTAAAAATACAAAAAATTGAATGCACATGCGCTTCATGTAGCACATGCACAAAAATATCAGAATCAGAAATTGTATAAAACAAGCAGTCCTTTCTAAATATTTTATATTCAGTAAGATGTCTATCATCGTTTCAGAACCTTTTGATCTATGAAACAACATTTTAATGAGAATAAAATTTGATTTTAAAAGTGAAGTGAATTCATATGGATTTTATCAAGGACAAATCTTTAAAATTTGATCTACAAATATTTCAACGTTTGAAAATAGCAAAACAGTAGAAATTAAAATACTAAAAGATTTAGTAAGTGATAAAACAAAAATAGCGGAAATATTTAATATACCCTTTAAACTTTTCAGATTGGATACAACACCAAAAGGAGGTGAAGCAAGAATAACAATTTCATCTAACGAATTTATGTGTCTGGATCAGCTAAACACACGCCATGGAACATATAATATTCTTCATGAAGATGACAACGAATGCGTGTTATTAGGTGCCCTCTTCATTCCAAATTTAAACCACAAAATTGATAGTAATTTCTGTCATCTGTGTTTTAAAGTAAATACACGAGATTTAAAAGAAGAAGCGGACAGAGGCAATGCCGTTGCTAAACTTCTTTATGAAAATTATAAACTAGAACAAGAAGAAGAAGATATATATATATGAAAAATACTCTTCATTATGTACAACAATTATACAAATTATTGTATTAATTTCAGACAATCCACCTGAAAATTATTTTTAAAAATAAAAAAAAAAAAAATAAAAAAAATTGTATCAAATAGCTGAAGACATCATTTATAACAATGTAATAATATTTTTATTGCTGTATTAAAAAGCTGAAGACATCATTTATAACAATGTAATAATATTCTTGTTATTGTATTAAAAAGCTGAGGACATCATTTATAACAATGTAATAATATTCTTGTTATTGTATTAAAAATTAACTATTTAAGTTTATATTCTTATTGGAACCAATATTTTTTAAAAATATACTAGTATTAAAATATGTACATTGTATTCTTTTTGTCTAAAATGTATTAAATGTAATAAAATGTAATAAAATTATAATAAAAAAAAGCTACCGCAGGAAGTAGCACGACTTCCTTTAACTGGATGCCAAGGTCAAGCTTTGGCGCCAGCTCAAGGTCTTGTTGTGTCTGCTTCCCGCGGTAGCTTTACTACTGGCCTCTTCATCAGGCTTAGGTTCTTTTACGTGCCACAAGTTTGAACCCACGACTTCGGGAACCATAAGGAAAGGATGAAGCGAAGCACACAAAAGGCGACCAGTTTCAGGTGGCAGATGGACACAGACGGGGTCCCTAACATCCTAACGCCGCCGGGACCCTCCCTCCACAGGCCAACCTCTCCCAACGGAAGGCCTGTACCACACCGTCGGACGCCTTGCTCGCCGTCCTCTCGCCTGAGCTTTTGAACTGAAGTATGGTTAGGGAATGAAATAGCAGGAAACAGTACACAGGAACATTTACAGCATTATATGATATACCCCAACCTATCTACAGGGAAAATTGGCGAGTAAACCCAAGGTCGGAGTGAGGCTCAAAGGGAATCAAACCAGGATCCTCCTGAATGAGGACCTCACACGGTACCACGAAGTTGTATTCGAACACGCGTAAGGCTTGGTTCAATGATGAATCAACAAGAAAATGTCCCTAGAGCTTCATAGAGCAGTTCACATAAATATTTTGGTTAGTGTTTTCTTTACACCTATGAATATTTTCTGAACACGAATATCTGTACACTACAATTTATGTAATCAAACACTCCTACATGCAAGGAAGAGGATACAGTAAATGTTAGTTCTTCTTGGAGAAAATCATAAACGCATCAGACACTGAATACATTGTTTTCTCTCGTGCACTAAAACGTATATCTCTTGGCAGCTTGGATAATGGTATTGGACATTGACATACTACACATGTGGGGATATTGGGTACTCGATGTGCGAACAGATCCAGCCTGCTGTTCAGCTCACCGATATATCCTCGTTGTCTGATCTGTAAAAAGCACGTCACTACCGCATCGTCCAAATGACGTTTAAAGGAGAGCATGATGAACGAAGATTTTTTCTTTTAAGGTATGGGCGTTCAGTTATTCTAGCCAGGTAGATTTTAATACAAAATAATGTAAGCTGATAAGAGAACAATTGACAGGTAGGAATAATTATTTTATAAGGAATTTATAGGGAGATAAATAATTGCATTAAATAACTTCAATGTGTTGAAATCAATGGATGATTTAAGACGTACAAGTGGCAATTTTGTCTGGAAATACATATGCTGGCCAGTTATTAAAATAAGAAATGGGAAAGGTTTTTTATAGTTTAGCAAGTCACAAAGTAAGAATAGTATTTCAAAAGGGGACAAGAAACTAAGACCTGACAAACTATAATGCAGGAATTTTGGTGGGGTAGGCGGGACTTACGTGGATTAAAGTGTATCACTAAAATCCGGGTCTTTCTTTCATGTATTTTGTGTTTTACAGAAGTGTTTTGGTGTTATTTGCAAACCGGAGCGTCTAAAGACCATGCTCAAATTTTATATAATTTCTAGGGAATCTGTACTTGTTCAACCTCTGTACAAGGTCAGGAATCTTGGTCTCTGGAATCAAACTGCGACCTCCCGAATTCGGGCCTCAGATGGTACCGCCTGAGGCATCCCGCTCGGTCATTACTTCTTTATACTATGATTGGAAAATAATTTAGAAGAAAGGAAAAAGAAGGAAGGAAAGAAAGAAAAATGCAAAACACAAACTAAATATATGCTTATTCACAGTGACAGATATGTATTCGAAATAATTCCATTTAAATATTTCTTTTTAGACTTCTGCCAGCTAAATTATTAAATAAAGAACCTCTTATTTTTAATGTGTGTAATCGGCAGAGGGTAATAGAGGTTCTGGTTCTGGCGACTTTGTATATTTTCCGTTTTATGATTTTTACACAGTTTGAAAAATTGCACCAATTTTTCATTTATTCAGTGCATGATACTGTAGAATCATGTTATATTTTTTAGTGGAACAAGGGGTTTTGTTAGTTTATTAAACGAAACATGCGTTCCTCCTCCTCCTCCTCCTCCTTCTTCTTCTGCTTCTTTTTCTTCTTCTTTTTTCCAGACATATCTTCAGTTACGTCAGGTGGGAACACTGAAGGTTAGATGGACCGGGTACAGCCTAAAGCCTTTCAGCTCGCACGGGTATGCCAATGTCATATCATTTATCATATGTTTCCATATATCATATCGCCATTTGTGTTGGTTTTGATATTGGACTGCGTGAATGAGAAAGTGATATGGAATGTGATAATGCGGCTTTAATGAGGTGTGCACATTGTTCTCTTCCACTTTGTTTTAACCACTTCATCAAAATTCCGCATCTGCAGTTTGAGGACTAATGTAAGCACTATCAGATGTATAGTATGTGTATTTTGTGGTATTATAAATAATTTAACCAGAGGGTTTTTGGTACTGTTGATTGAAAATGTAATGATACACAGATGTCTTTGAATTACAAATAATTACCCTGCTAGGGTATTGATGTCTTGGTACTTTGGTTCTCTCTATTAAAATGTCACTTGAAGTAGAATGCAACGTTTTGCATGGAAATTACACAGACCACTGTTTTGTTTATGATTGATTGTTATTCTAAGCCCGTTTTCATGAGTTCCAACCGTTCGGGTTCAAAAGTGTCTCTTGTGAGTAGAAACCTACTGTGAAGATGAAAAATGTATTCGCAAATTCACACAGACAAAAACACCCAACGCCGAGGCGAGATTTGAATCCACATTGCCCCGAAGAGCTATTTTGAAACGGTCAGCAACTGTATTCACGAAGAGGGTTTGCTATTCTATAATAGCGTTCCACTCTTAGAAGACAGTATGGAGTTAAATGGGACATCTCTGTCTCTATCTAGCGCATACAAGTTGTTATTAGCCTCGTCCTTTTCTAACCTCGCGCTGTTGCCAGATTACTAATAGCATGGTATAAATATTCATTTGTTATAAATTTCGGGTTTGAACACATTATCCTATGCAGAATTTTTTCTCTATCAGGTTATATCCTTTTCAGAGTCATTATACATTTCTATAGGCCCAAATTTCTTCAGAAAACGTTTTTTTCAATAGAAGTCCGATATTTGCTGTTTCTATACTCATCACGCACTAACTAACAAACTAACTGCTAGAATGCATCTATATGTTTTTCTTAGGTAGAGTAAACCATAGTGCTACTGCCTGCCTACTTTGAATTCTCTATGTTTACCCAGTTAAGTGTTATAATTTTTTAAATTAAATGTTTTCAGAAAATTTTATATCTGTGCACTGCAAAAGTTACGCAGTGTGAAACTTTTTTGTTATTGAGTTTACATCAGGGAACCAGCGAGAACAAATGTTGAGGAAGGTTGGAGAAAGTTTTTAAAATAAACCAAAAGGCAGTAACCTCTTTCTTTTATCCAGTAAGGCAAACAAAAGGTATTCATCTATTCAGCGTCAGGCCTGACACAGAAGATAGTATAAGGAGCAGCACTAACATTAGTTCGAAAGAAGCCGTGTGTGTAACTGTGAGCTGTTATTACGTTATTTGTTTAATATTTTTGTAAATATTTGTAGTTATGGAGGGGAAAGCTAGGAAGAGATGATATGTTGGTAAATTAAGAAGTAAGGAACGCCAAATAATTATGAATGTGTTAGATTATTTTTGAAGTAAAATGCGTGTAAGTAAGGCGGTAAAAGAAACAGCTAAGGCTATCGGGTGTTCAGAAGCAGTAGTGTGTATGATTAAAAAGGAACTAATGAAAGGACCTCTAAGAACGCCATCGAAAAAGAAAGCAAAAAGGGCGGGACTACACAAAACGCTAGGTTAACGCAATATGATTGAATAGTGCAAGGTGGAGTGCGGCGAATTGTCCATTCTTTACAGTTTGCAAATATTCCACCCACGCTGAATATAATTTTGTCACAGTTCAACAGTGATGAGACCCTACCAAATTTCTCAAGGGCCACTCTGATTTGGGGTTCGAATATGAAAGAAAGGGTAACAAGTGCATATTAATAGAAAGAAACGATATCGATATCATCAGATGGCGACATAAATATCTAAAAGACGTAAAAAGGTTTAGGGACCAGGGGAAATCAATTGTTTATACAGACGAGTCATTTGTAAATTTAGGTCATACAGTAACAAAGGCGTGGAGGGATACCAAAGTTAAAAGTGCCCGTCTCGTCAAGTAGCAATTGAAGGACTAAGTACAGGACTCAGGCCACCTCGAGTCGCTCGCGGAGAAAGATTCGCAACTAGTACATGTTGCAACACTGCGCTCCATTTAACGTGTACTGTCTTTCAAGGGTGGAACGTTCTTTTAGGTTAAGTAACTTAAAGCACACAGTCTCCCCTTGTACGCTGTAGAAAGCTAACATATGCTTTAAAGTTCTTATTCCCGGGAAAAGGCAGAGTAATTGTGCTTCACTGTTTTTTAGATTTTGCAAATGACCACAAATTCCTAAAGTATGGTTGTGCAAAATATAAGTAGATAAACAAGCAGATATCATGTTTTTCACTTTTTAGAAGGTCTGGAGAGAATTTTAAGACAATTTTACAAGTTTTGTAAGGTCTGCGTTTCTAATCTTCGGCACCGATAGAGCAGACCGCAGCGGGTTGAAGTAAACCATTCCCTTGTCTGTAACGGGCAGGACTGTACAAACTGTTTACTGTTTCACAAGGTTAAGTAAACCAGTCCCTTAATGGAGTGTGTTTGTATCACCCGGTGGGCAGGATTGAACCAAATGCTTACGTTTTCAAAAGGTAAAATCAATATTTTATATACCGCAATAAAAACAGCTTGTATTATTGGTCTCCAATATTGCAAACTTAATCAAAACAGAATTTGAGTGAATTTAAAGCAAACACTGAAATTAATCACATCTATAGCTTAGACCTGTCACATAATATTTATATCTGTTAAGCTTTTTAAGCTAAAATTGTGAATTATTTTAAACCAAAATAAATAATCGCAAACGCTTTTTTTTCATATTAAACTGTCGACATGATTCTTTGGCGTAGTTATGAGAAAGAAAAAGATAAGTTTCTTTTACCGTCTTAATTTAGCATTTTTACTTAGGGCTGAAAGGTCTACGACAATGCTTTCAGCATGATGACATGATTTTTATGTCGCAGGCTTTTGCTCAAACACGTCATTTCGTGGAGAACCCAACCTAACCTAATCGAATCCTATCCAACACAACCTAACCTAACCCAACCTAACGTAACCTAGCCTAACCTAACCTAACCTAGCCTAACCTAACGTGACCCAACCTAACGTAACCTAACCTAACCTAGCCTAACCTAACCTAACCTAGCCTAACCTAACGTGACCCAACCTAACGTAACCTAACCCAACCTAACCAAATCTAACCCTATTCAACCCAACCCAACCTAACCTAACCTAACCTACCGCAACCTAACCTAGCCCAACCCAACCTATCTGCCGTCTCTTAGAGGAACCTTAAATGCTATATAGAATGAAGTTATTGCATACATAGCCTTTTCATGATGAGCCTAGGATCTTCGCAAAATGACGGATTTCAGTAAAGGCCAATGACATTATACACCTATGTACTGCTGAGAGCGAAGACTGGTTTCTCGAAACAGAACCTCTGTTGTGTGGGCAGATACCCTGAAAGTGTTTATCTGCTATACAAACTTTGTTTTTCACTGGAAATATTGTATGTAAGTGCAATATCGTTAAGTGTTTCTTCTGTAAACACACAGCGTCCACTTCTCGATTTGTTTCTCTTTGTCTTCTTTTTATCATGAAATAGCATCTCAAAATGTGGCAACATCCATGGAGTTCTATTAGTATAATCTTCCTAAATGCCTCGAATGCATAACACAATAACAAGAGCAATCTAATGCGATGCTATTAAATCCTAAAGAGTTTAAAGATGGCATTAAGCTTTATACTTCACTTGTTTAATAGCATATATGGAATTCCTGGTAGTCAACGGAAAGGAAGCCTTTTACTTCAATTTTTAGCTTTAAAACGTATGCTGTTTCAATAATAATAATAATAATAATAATAATAATAATAATAATAATAATAATAATAATAATAATAATAATAATAATAATAATAATAATAATAATAATAATAATAATAATAATAATAATAATAATAATAATAATAATAATAATAATAATAATAATAATAATAATAATAATAATAATAATAATAATAATAATAATAATAATAATAATAATAATAATAATAATAATAATAATAATAATAATAATAATAATAATAATAATAATAATAATAATAATAATAATAATAATAATAATAATAATAATAATAATAATAATAATAATAATAATAATAATAATAATAATAATAATAATAATAATAATAATAATAATAATAATAATAATAATAATAATAATAATAATAATAATAATAATAATAATAATAATAATAATAATAGTAACTATTACTACAACCACCACCACCACCACCACTGCCACCGCCACCGCCGCCGCCGCCGCCACCACCACAGCCGCCGCCACCATCACCATCATCGTCATCATCGTCATCATCATCATCATCATTATTATTAATGTGATAATCGCTATGATCACGCTGTACATTAATTAATATTCCCAGAATGAAATCATCATACTACTCGTGCTATCACATTTTTCAACATCTTCTTGTTCTTCTTCCTCCTTTCAGGTATTAGGCCTTTCGGCCTGTTACGGTCTCATTCCTATCTCATCCTTGGTCTTCCCACGTTCCTTTAACCCAGAGGTGGATAATCTAAGGCCATCTTTGGGATACGAGCTTCCTACATTCGCAGCAGATGTTCTCTCCAATTCTGCCTACACTGTAAAATTTTATCGTATATTGCATACATATTTAAATCTTCTCTCATTTGAACATTTGGTATATTATCCTTCTGGTACATCCTCTAACAGCTCGCACAAATTTCATTTCTGCTGTTTGGATGCGATTTTCGTCCTTCTCTCTGTGGATCCTTGACTCACTTCCATATAGAATGGATGTTGTATTACCTTATTATTTATTACAATTTTAAATCTAGCAGGATTATTCCCTATAAACACCATGCTTTTTGTTTTTTTTTCTCGACTAAATGCTTAATTATATTGCTGACCAATTTGATGCATCTTGCGGCTGGTCGTCCTAAAGGTCTCACACAGATTGCCTCGGCTGAGATCTTATCTCGTGGGTGTTGAAGAAATAATAACCACAGTTATTATTGTGAAACCTTTTTTTTTATTCCAGTCCACAGTAAATGCTACTCTTCCTACCATATACCCTTTGTTATTGACTTCGTCACTGACTTTTCCTCGCGGTACGGGACGGCGCTGATACTAATGTTGCAGGGGTGTTGTAATAATGTCGGAGTGTGTTGTAGGGCTCTCGGTGTGTGTTGTAGGACTCGCGGGGTGTATTACAGGACTCCTCTGGGTGTATTACATGACTGACTGGGTGTATCACAGGACTGGGTGTATTACGTGACTGGGGTGTATCACAGGACTGGGTGTATTACGTGACTGGGGTGTATCACAGGACTGGGTTTATTACGTGACTGGGGTGTATCACAGGACTGGGGTTTTAAAATGCGTGTTCGCCGGTTTTATAACTTTCCCATTTCCCCTGACTATACCCTTACCTTCTGTCCACGCAGTTTGCAGTGATTGGTGGAAATTCATATTGTACGCGCGGCTCCCGAATTTCCACCTATAGGCATGCCTTGTTGTGGCGGGAGTTCCAGAAGGGGATTCCGCCTCACTGCACATGGCGTCCCTATTAGCCTAACAAAAGGCAGAAAAGGATTTTTCGCCTTTTGTTCAGCATTGTCTACGTCGTCACCTTAATGATGGTTTTACCCTGAGTTGGAGCAAATTCTAGCTGATACACGCCTCTACCTGCCACACGGAATGATCGGTTCGCGAATATTTTGTTTAAGAATTTGCTTTAGCAATTGATTTGATTTATCCCGCTACAATCTATATACTAATCTTTGTGGTTCACCTTGTCTCTCCGCCAAAATCAGTAGGTCATCCGCATACAAAAGACAATTTAATAACGTTCTTCTATGAATACTTTTCCTTCTATGCCATTACTCTTCCATTCTCTAATGGCGTCGTCCATATAAATATTAAAAAGGGCTGGTGATAAAACAATACCCTTGTCTAACTCCTTGATTAGCTAAAATTAATTTATTATTTGTAGTGTCTTAAAATTGCCTTTGCACCATTGTACACGCTATTAATAGATTCTATCAAATGTTTCGGATATCCTCTTTAATACATTATATCCCATAGTTTATTGCTATTTACTCGGTCAAAGGCCTTTTCAAAATCTATGAATATCGTGTAAGTAGTTAAACTATATTCCCTTCTTTATCTCTTACTAGTTTTAGTGCAAAAATCTTATCTAAACAGGAACGACTGGATCTCAATCTACTTTGTTCTTCAATCAGAATAGCTTCTGTAATTGCTTTTAATCTATTATTTAGTATTCCTACGTATATTTTGTATCGTGCATTTAAAATACTAATATCTTATAATTTCATGTTATTCCGTTCTCCTTTGTTAAAAATTGAGATTTCTTCAGCTATTAGCCAAGTATTTGGGATAACTTACTTCAACCAACACGAATTTAGACGGTGAAGAATACATAATTTTAACAGCAGTCCTCCCGATTTTATTAGTTCCATATTTATTCCTTCTGGCCCCAGTGATTTTCTACTCTTTTGCTTTCTTATGAATTTTTCCAATACTGTTTTTTAGGTGCAGAAGTTGATGTATTTCCTGGTATTCTGCAGTCATACCAAAGCTTTACATTATGCTCTATCCATGCTTCATCTAATATCGCATTTATACTGGCAGTATCCTTTTTTATTCAAATGTGTGAATATTTTAAAAGCAAAATCCTGTCTACCTTAAACATCATGTTCTATATTTCTAATAAAAGTTCCCCAACTATCTCTATGTGCCTTTCTAGTTAATGACTTTGCTTTATTTCCTGCCTCCTTTCAACCAACTTCATATAGTTGGTGTTTAAAGCATAGCTTATATAATCGTTGCTTTTCTTTAACCGCTTCTTCAATATCTTTGTTTCAAATTCGTATTTCCCTTTTTCCTTAAGTATTTTGGTTGTTTCCCTAAAGATTCCAGTGCTGCTTTCCTAATACATTCCTTTATCATACATGCTTAGGCTTTCACAGCCGGGGCTAATCCAATAGAATGCAGTTTCCGGGCTTGCTTGTAGGTCGTGGTCCAGTCGATGAATAACTATGATAAGTATCTGTCCTGGGCGATACGTCAGATGCTTATTCATCGGCTCTACCACGGCCTACAAGCCCGGAAACTACGTTCTATTGGACATTCCTTTATTATTTCCCATCCTTTACTCACATCTTCTCCTGTACTAGTATTCCCTAAATATTCATTTAATCTTTGTTGGTACAGATCTCTTAGTGATGTTTGTTGCAATAACCTTACCTTTTTCAACATTATAATTAATTTTATTGTCACATAGGACACACTTTACAACAGAGGGTTGAGGAATTGAAATACCAGTTCTTCAACAGTCTCAATGAAAACAAGCCATCACGAACTTCCAACGACGCCTAACAATCTGTTAGGGCCAGTTACCGTATTTCAACATTTAATTATGTGAAAAGCAGATGCACGTCTATGTTAAGAAATATGGATTTAGTTTATGTTCTACGGCTAAGTTTTTCGGCTTTAAAACCTGATTTAAATAAATTGGTAATGAGACAAATATCTGAAGAAATGAGTCTTATTTCTACAATCACAATATGCCCTGAATTTATACGGCCAAACAACGGTGTAGTGAGGGATAATGTACAGCTTCAAGTTGAACATGCTGTGTCGTTCTGTAGGGTGTTGTGGGAGCAGTTGCTACTCTCCCTCTTTTCCTTATTGACACGCCTGGTGTAAACATTTCTGTGTTGTAATCCGTTGTTTTCTCTGTTTGGCTCTCACTTGTTTTCACGAACGTAAACACCATAATGCATTTAGCTCGGGTAAAGCACTGCTTCTATCATTTAGCACAATATTTTGTATACAAGAACACAGGAAGACATAAACATATGCAGAATGCCAGAGTGAAGCATATAATGACAGGCTTATTGAACAAGACGCACAGTTCTTTTACAACCAACATTCATCCCAGTACAATATCTCTGAAAGAATTGAGACAAAGCATTTCATAAATCTTTATAATTATTTTAAATCGGCATATTTTCTGATAGATGTGCTAGAGGAGAAGAGCGAGCCCACCTCGATATCGTAGAATATGTACGAAGAAACGATATACACTATACAGTACCTACCAAAGGTTTAAGGACACCAGCATATTTCACCGAAATACACTTTGCCCTTGAACTGTTTTGTACAGCGGTCTTATGCTTCGTCAAAAAATATCTCATTAAAGCGTATATTTAAAAAAACTAAAGTAAATGTCAGTATTTTTAAAGGAGTTATGGCCTTTTTTGTTGAAAAAACGAAAAAAAAATCTCATTTTTAAATCTTTGTGGAGATGTGGCCATGAAAGTATATGGGATATAAATTTTGTTCTTCTCTGAAAGGAAAGGCACATATATAACGAATATTTATAAATATGAAATTTTCACCATAATCTGTTTATCATCAATTGGCATAGTGTTTATAACTGTAAAATAAATCGAAGAAAGAGTTTAAACTAGCATCATTTGTTAATGGGTTCATCCTCATGATGAATGAGCCAGCGAAGCCGGAACGGTGGCTTTTTATACAGCACATTCCACCCTTAGATGACAGTACACGTTAAATGGAGCGCAGTGTTGCAACATGTACTAGTTGCGAATCTTTCTCCGCGCGCGACCCCGAGGTGACCAGAGTCCTTCAATAATTGCTGCTTGACAAGATGGGCACTTTTAACTTTGGTATCCCTGCGCGCCTTTGTCACTGTATGACCTAAATTTAAAAATGACTCGTCTGTATAAACAATTGATTTCCCCTGGTCCCTAAACCTTTTTACGTCTTTTAGACATTTATGTCGCTATCTGATGATATCGATATGGTCTCTTTCTATTAATATGCACTTGTTACCCCTTCTTTCATATTTGAACCCCAAATCATGTAAGAACCGACTAAGAGTGTTTCTTGAGAAATTTGGTAGGGTCTCATCACTGTTGACCCGTGACAAAAGTATATTCAGCGTGGGTGGAATATTTGCAAACTGTAAAGGATGAACAATTCGCCGCACTCCACCTTGCACTATTCAGTCATATTGCGTTAACCTAGCGTTTTGTGTGGTCCCACCCTTTTTACTTTCTTTTTCGATGGCGTACTTAGAGGTCCTTTCATTACTTCCTTTTTAATCCTACGCACTACTGCTTCTGAACACTCGATAGCCTTAGCTGTTTCTTTTACTGCCTTACTTACACGCATTTTACTTCAAAAACAATCTGATGTGTTGCACTCACATGACTTTCTCTACTTTTGTACTTACCATTCTTACAAACTCTTATTCCTATATCTTCTTCGTGTTAGTTAAAATAAACATATGTACAAATTATCTTATTGCTTATTTCCTTATAGGTGCAAGGGGAATATTGGAATACAGTAGGCTTTGTGCGATAGTCAAATCTTTTAAAGCTTTAAGATTCCGTTCTCTTTGCACGCGTAACATATAAAAAAAAATGAAAAACGATGACCCATTTAATGAAAGTTGTAAGTTTTCCGAAACTCACACGCATAACAAGGAATATCTCCGAAATGGTTCACCCTACAAGAAAATTTATTGAGACATAAATTGTGTATTTTAGCAAGATCTAGGATATTTTTTGTATAGTATGATTTGGTCTATCTCTAACGGTTTACCAGTTATGCAAAAGTCGTCCAGAGTAAATACGACTACAGGGTCTATAGCCAGAAAATTCAAGATAACCATTTCATTTGCCATCAAAATATCTCAAACATATGACATTTTAATAAAAATCGTTTGAGCCATTTTCAAGAAAATCAAAATTTTCAAAAAATTTTCCATGTAAAGGGTAATTCAGGGTGGGGCTATTTTCTTCAAAATCTTCGTGTCGCATCCTTGAATGACAATAAGCTTAAATACCAACTTTGGTTTCTAACCGACTTTTCGTTTTTGAGTTATGCTGTCCACAGACTGACAGACACACAGACACACGCACGGATATTTTTCTAAAAATGCTTTTTTTTGGATTCAGGGGGCCTCAAAACATGTATTTCCGGTGAAATCTCGACATCGAATTTTTGGGTGGAATACAATACTTCCCTACTTACCAGTAGAGAAAGTAATAATCTAACACATTCATAATTATTTGGCGTTCCTTACTTCTTAATTTAGCAACATATCATCTCTTCCTAGCTTCCCCCTCCATAACTACAAATATTTACAAAAATATTAAACAAATAACGCAATAACAGCTCACAGTTACACACACGGCTTCTTTCGAACTAATGTTAGTGCTGCTCCTTATACCATCTTCTGTGTCAGGCCTGGCGCGAGAATGGGCTGAATAGATGAATACCTTTTGTTTACCTTACTGGATAAAAGAAAGAGGTTACGGTCTTTTGGTTTATTTTAAAAACTTTCTCCAACCCTCCTCAACATTTGTTCTCGCTGGTCCCCTGATGTAAACTCAATAACAAAAAAGTTTCACACTGCGTAACTTTTGCAGTGTACAGATATAAAATTTTCCGAAAACATTTAGTTTAAAAAATTATAACACTTAACTGAATAAACATAGAGAATTAAAAGTGGGCAGGTAGTAGCACTATGGTTTATTCTATCTAAGAAAAAAATATAGACGTATTCTAGCAGTTTGTTAGTGCGTGATGAGTATTTGAGTATTGAAACAGCACATATCGGACTTCTATTGGAAAAAAAAAAAAAAGTTTTCTGAAGAAATAAGGGCCCTTAGAAATGTATAATAACTCTAAAAAGAATATAACCTGATAGAGAAAAAAATTCTGCGTAGGATAATGTGTTCAAACCTGAAATTTATAACAACTGAATATTTATACCATCCTATTAGGAACCTGGCAACAGCGCGAGGGTAGAAAAGAACGAGGCTAATGGCAACTCGTATGCGCTAGATAGAGACAGATATATTCCATTTAACTCCATACTGTCATCTAAGAGTGGAACAAGGTATAGTGTATCATGCATACTGCAAATCGCACCTGAATGCTGTTATGTTGCCATTGTTATTTATGATGCCATAGCATTCAGTTGTACTGAAGCTTTCATTTTGTTATTGTGTGTAAAGAGATTATTACTAAGCAAAAATGGGGGGTGGGGGGAGCTGAATAACGATATTAAATAGCAAGTCATCCGTAAGCATAAATGCAGCAAGCCAGCGATGTGGTAGGCCAAGGGTTGCATCGTCCCGGGAGGATATAACTATGACAGTTATATCCATATGAGATCGAAAGGTAGAGGAGAAGCTGCCTCCAGGCCCAAAAACCGCCGAGATCGTCCAGAGGTATGATCTGAATCATGGAATAACATTACCGTTCAAGAGTACAGAATCATGTGAACAGTATGCCCAAAAGTGTTTGAAAGCCAATGGAGGCCCTATAATCTACTAATATCATCTGAAATGTATGTCTGAAGCAATAGCTTATAATTTTATAATGATGTATAATGTTATGTGTTCTTCGAAGAGAACGATTTAAAATATCAAAGGGTGTCCTTAAACTTTTGGTGGAACACGTAGAATGAACATAGGAAAATGATGTAAGCTAGAAATGACACAATTGCTTCCAGCTCGTCATTGTGGATAAACACAATCCTAAGCTACATACAGATTTCCAAAACTTAAAGATAAGCAATTAAACAGCAAAACAGTTATTGAAGATAATTTTAGTTGCAGACAAGAAAACTGTGTTTTCTGCATTTATTTTCCCTTCTTCAGAAGAGTCAGGGATGAAAAATAGTTTTGCTGGAGTCCGCTGGTATGTTCCAGATATTTTCTCAAGGTCCCACAAAGGCAATGAATGACGGCTGCTCAACACTTCGTTCTTGCCTAATGTCCTTCAAATCTTCCCGGTCTGGTTCAGTATTCCTAACGCGACATTTACCACCTTGGTACGTAACGTTTATGCAGACGTATTGAGGATGGACGAAATAAACGAAACACCGCCGCTTCGGACATATTTGTATATGAGGATGGCCCTCCTAAAATTGCAATGAAAATTGCATTCTTTTGTTTGTTTATTACAAGGTATACACAGTAGAACTATTTTTCAGCAATATTAGTTTTTAGTTGTGCTTAAAGTGTGAACAACAGGTCCTTTGAGATCTCCAAAGGGGTCAAAATGTTGGTGCCAGACTAGCAGCAGCTACAATGTTCCAGCTATAGCTGAAACTGCCACTTTGTTAAATATTTCAAGAACTACAATTTCTATGGTTACGTCAGCATACTTACTAGAAGGTAAAACATCTTCTGCAAAAATAAACAGCGGTGGCAAGCAGATGATAAATGAAATAGACAGGATAGGCTTAAAAAAGGTTATATCAAAAAGGTATAAAACTACTGCAGCTAAAGTGATTGCAGAACTGAGCACATGGATCAAGCAACCTATTTCTACCGGACAGTGAGGAGAGAGCTTCACAGGTTAGGATTACATGGCAAAGCATGCCAAACCACTAATCCCACGGACTAATACAACGGAGCGGAAGGACATGGCGTCATGAGCATAAGACTTGGACATCTGATGACTGGAAAAGTGTAATATGGTCTGATGAATCATTTTTCATACTTTTCCCTATCACTGACATTGTGTATGTTTGGAGAACACCTAAACAAGCTCATAATACTGACTGGTAATTGATAAATGTTTATTGTTAAGCATGGTGGAGGGTCAGCCATAGTTTGGGGTGCAATATCTTGGTCATATGCAGGTCCTATCATCACACTGCCTATAAAGTGACTGCTAATGTCTACAGAGGTATTCTTGGGGACCGTGTTCAGCCTATGGTGCAAACGTCTCCTTCAGGCAATGCAATACTTCAAGGCGAAAATACCCCTGCATGTACTTCTGGATGTGTAGCAGAGCGGCTTGAAGAACCCGAAGAAGAAGTTAAACATTTTCCAAGGCCACCTCAATCTCCAGAACTAAACATCATTGAGAGCTTGTGGGATGAATTGGAAAAGGGAGTGAGGACAAGTTTTCCTCCTTCCTCATCTTTTAAACAACTGGAAACAATTCTTCATTTAATAATGAAATTCTGTTGTTTAACAACGGTATCAATTGCCAGGATCATATCAGCGTCGCCGGTGTGCCGGAATTTCGTCCCGCAGCAAATCTTTTATATGCCAGTAAATTTACTGACGTACACTTAAAAACCATCGGTCTGGGCCGGATTTGAACCCGCGACCTTGGCATCAGTAGGACGGCGTCTAACCAACTGAGCCATACAGATCGACACAATTTTGTTCATGACGAATGGTATAAAATACCTCTAGAGAAAATCACACATTATATGGATTAAACACAAGAAGGATTGAGCCTGTTTTGAAAGCAAAGAGTGGCTAAACAGTATACTGATAAAGTGTTTGTTCAGTTTAAGCAATATTTCCATTATGCTGTCTGCATCCTGTATTTCAGGTCTTTCTTCTCTATTCGATTAAGCGCTATGAGACTTGCTGCTTCTTCTGTGTTAGGGGGTGTGAGTAAACCTTTTTTTGCCCTCGCATTATTGGATTCCTTTCAAAATTCTGATTCCACTTCCTTCCTGTAAAGTTATATCTCTCGCTTGCATTGTGTTTCCTTGAATTTCCAATAAAATCCACAATAGCATATCTTTACAGGTTCGAGGTAATTCTTTCGGGTTTGCCTCCATGATGCAAAAGTTTAATTTATACATGGATTATAATTTCTAGCTCATATCTTAGGATTTTGTTTGTTGTACCGTAGTTACCAGTAAGAATAACTGAAGTATGATAAGTAACAGTACAACTGTGGGAGTAATGGACACAAGTTTGATAGTTTTAGGGAGAAATAATGGCTAAGGAAATGAGGCTGTATTTGGAAAGAAATATTAGGAATTAAAATTACGGAATAATGTCTCCCGCGAGTGCTAGGGAAGTTTGTTTAGAAAAATGAATTTTGGACGCATGGGTTAGGAAATGTTACAGGTAGATATATTATTTTTATGGAAAAAAAAAAAAAAAAAAAAAAAAAAAAACATACGTCACGGATCCAATTTTATTCATTTACATATACTTTCGTTGAAATAATTTGTAAATTTACTGAAAAATTTAACAAAGTGCTGGCTGCACATAATCTAGATTATTGTTGATATATTTCCGGTTCAAAACCCTCTTTTGAACTTTCACTATTGACTTTCTTCGTTTTTCCCTCCAAGTTCAGGCCTTGGCAAGTGCGAGTATGCTAAATATCAAACCGCTGCTTCACGAATTAATATTTGTAGAACTGATTTAATTTAACACCTCCTGAAGAGCTTTCTTAAATGATAACTCAACCATCACCAACTCTGTCAAACGGCGGGTGAGCTAAGGCAGAATACGTACTTATTGAAATCAGATTTCCTATGGAAGTAGTCAAACGTCATTCCTAGTTCCTGATTGAAATGACAGTCACAACCACACATTTCTACATCTGGGAACGCAGACTTCAAAACTTGAATAGCTCCAACATCAAAATTGTGAGTAACTTGAGTAACTGCTTCGGGTTACAATCTTCTGTAGATCTGCTCTAAATTGAAAGGAGAGCATGCGGTATTGACATATGTTCTTTGCTTTATTTCCAATTTCGATGTGGATGGTGTAAGGTTGGCTGTGTTGCTTGCTGTTCATTCTGAAGGTTTCCCTTCCTGAAAAAAGTGCTGTTTTCTTGTTAAACGTAATTACTCTCTTACTCCTTGTAAAGAACATTTCTTTCCTTGTGGGGCAGAAAATTCGTCAGCTAACACAAATGTTCTATAGTCGTTCGCAGCTCAGGTGGTACAGTGATGCCTTCAGGTCTTTTCGATTCTTTCTGCACGCCTTGTGATTGCCTAATTGTAACTTTGTAATTGTGACTTAAATTTTCAAACATGTTGACAAGGCATTTTCATTACCATTTTATATCTACGGTTAAAAATGGAATACATTTCTCCCGCGTAAAAGTTGATATCGGATTACTTCTTCTCTTTCTGTATTTCCTGTGTTGGATTTGTGCTTCTGAACTTCTTTGACAGCAACATCCCAAATACAAATATGCGACTAAACTAAACACCAGTGCAACAGCCCTTGACCGGGCCAAGGCCTACTGCCTGGCCGCTGCGTCCCCCCTCTCCTCACTACAGGCGTCGTTAGTGCGGTGCAGTACTGGAAGTGGGACGTGGTCAGCGCCCTGGGCCCTCCCGACCGGTTTTGCGGTCTTTGCGATTAGTCAGGTATGCGACACTGTTGGCTGTCCTTTACTCTTACAGTTGGTACTACTGATACATCTCCAAAATAAGCTTTTACTTGTTGAACCAGGCTATTCTGAAATGATGTGTCTAGTCAAGGCTTTTCCATCTCTGTTTCTGTGAATTCCATCCAACAATTAAGTCTACCTCGACCAAACTACTAATTATTAAGGCAACAGAAGAGCAAACCCCTCCCATTAACTGGAAATCTCTAATGCTCTGTTGTTCCTGAAAACAAACTAGCCTCCGCTAAATCTTAAATTCCACGTTTCTAAGTGTCTAAGTGCAAATGACTCAAATTATATGCACCGGGACGTAGCATAAGGCGGGCATATCACTTAGTCCACTTATACTCCCAAGAAACTAAATAAATGTGGTCTAAGCATTAGTGACATTAATATCATAAATGTTCTTGAGGATCTTCTCGTTGAAATGGCCTTGGACGGAACACAACCTCAGCTTCTCTGGCCTGCCAGGCTTGGTGCTTTCCCACGTTTGTGATTCTCCTGTTCGACTCCAGGGGCGCGGTGATTGCGCCGAGCTCAGCTGCGTTGTAACTATAAGGAGACAGTTGTAAGTCGTGCTGTGGAATCTGACTTCAGCGATCTAGTACTTTGGCGCGTTGTCGCCATTTCATTTCTTTCATTCTTGGTCTGACTTGCTGACCTCTTTTTTGGGTGTGCTCACATTTCATTAAGGGTGAGAGTTAGCAATGTGAAATTATGCGCAGTCAAAGGACATTTCTTTTCTTTTAATGTTGCTGCCGCTTTTCAGTTTTAGGCTCTGTTACCAGATAGTTTGTACTTTCGTAAATTTGTGTAGAAAATTATTTTTCTTAAATCTTTAAAGCAATTACTCTTTGTATTTAAAATTCATTTTAAGGATTATCTGTATATTTTGTCGGGCCATAGTTTTAAACTGTTCGGCTGTATGCTGTATTTGCGCGTCATGTGTCGTGGGAAATATTCTTTTCTCCGTTTGACCTGATCGTGTAGCCGAATTGCGATTGTTAATGCACTTTGCAACGCTGCTGTAATTGTTTAAGAATGGGGCACTCCTTCAATTTATGACTGACTTGTCCCCTCTCGGATTCGTACTTCCTTACGCTAAACGGTGTTTCCATCTTTATGATGTGAGTAAAATTAGTCACCATATTACGAGTGAGGGTAGACTTGGGGTGCAGCCTGCAGTTTTCCTATGGTAAATATTGCAAATTTGCGTTTGTTGTACGTGCACAGGCAAAGTGTACCTCGTACAACAAGGTGAAAATACACAGTAGTGTACTGTAACATTAGTTTTTTTAAAAATAAAAATGTGGATATCTGAGGCAGCTGTAATAATAGGGAATCATTTTCAATTGTCTAGCAATACATAGTTCCTGGCTAGTTATATACTTAAAACCTGCAGTTAGAGCGCTTTAAATATTAGAAAGTTTATCCCAACTAGCATTCCAGCATTCGAGAACAGGTCGCACAGGCTCTCCTGTGCGGTTTATCTGCACAGCACCTAGCCGCTTAGTGCGACTTTATCTATGCAGTATGTAAGGTGTTCTAATTTTTTCAAGCTTTTGTGTCTGTGGGCATGGTTTCTTCCTGCATACCTGAGCTTGGATGCAGGAAGGGGGACAGGAAAAGGTATCCCAACCTAGAGTTTTTTAAAGCCTTATATGGGTGAAATTCAAGGCAACCCTCATTTTCATTATTATTTTACTGAAAAAACTTACAATTGAAGTGGTGAATTTAGTGGGACAATATTTCTTTGGAGTGCCAAGATGGCATGAAAGAATTGGGAAAATATTGAGAATGTGTAAGAATTACAAAACAAAGTAATAAAAGGCACATCTATTTTCCCATTTTGTTATACAAATTAAAAATATGAGGTTTCTCGTATTTAGGTCAAAATTATCCTTATGTAAGTTTATTTATTGCTAATGAAATTTGAATATGCTTAAACTGCTTCATCGCCAATAGATATTTTTACATATTATTAACCTCCAGGCCTGCAACAAAAGTGTACGAATTTTCCTCATTATTTTCCTATACGCGTTCAGAAGTTGCGTGCTAATTCTCTACGATTCTATTCAATATTTTTCACACAAAGATACTAAGTGAGATGTTTAGATCTTTTTCTTCCTGCTTCATTGAAATCCATTCCTTTGCGGAAATAACACTGAAATAGCAAGTATGTATTTGCAAGTTTATTGGAGACCGTGAATGCGGCAACAGTTACAGATAAACGATATCGTATGGAACCGGAATGTGGGGATGGGCTACAATTGGGCGGCAGGTCAAGGAAATAAAGGCAATAAGTAGAGAAACATTAAGAATCGCCTTTGGGGTATTGACAGAAAGAAACAATTACACAATGCACGGAAAATATTTCAATGGAAGTACAGTGGAGGCTAAAATCGGAGTGGGGTACGGATCAATACATCAAAACAGGGTCCAAACCCATTAGACACGAGCTCGCTTGACTTAGATTTGGTGCATTGTGGATGATGAGGATTAGTGATGGAAATCGTAAGAGAAGCTGCCCCATTTGCCAGAAGGAGGAATCCTGGGTTCATATCTTGGCAAGCTGTAGAGTTACGGAAGAATGGAAGCAAAAATATTTCCAAAAACCTTCACCACATCGAAAGATGGTTAAGCGTGTATTATCACGCAAGAAAGACGAAGAAGGTATTGGTAACTTTCTGCTTAAGGCAATACAGCTGAGATATTAGGGGAGGAGTGTAACAGAGCCAAACTTATACTGTGGGTGCTTAATGTTTATGCTTTTTCGTCATAATTATATTGTAAATATTGTAAATTATGCTGTATTTACTTACACTTCTTGAATGTTGTTTAGTTAGGTAATTAAATAGAACATTCATAAGGTTTAGCATTGTGTTCTCTTATATTCTTATACATATAAGCTGCTGCAATTGACCGTTTGTTACTTCTTTATTGCATGTGTATTCTTTTGTAGTAGAATCCGTTTCATTGGTTTACTTATCGTGTGTATTATGCATGCACTTGCCTATATTGGTTATTCTGTTCTGCCTAAAGTGGGACCTATAGATATTACTACCGTGGTTAATAGCTATCGATTAAGCCACCTTTGTTAAAAGCTAACATACAAGGGTTATTCGATAAGTGTTCCTATCTTATTTGCTTGGAAAGTAAAGTGTGGCCATGACGTGTGAGGACTTGTGAGTTTGACTATAATCGCTCCACCCTTAGATCCGCATTTGGTGTAAACATAAACGGTCAACAACAAACCCGCGATACACCGAAACCAAAGCACACCACAAAATATAGTACCTGAAATATTGGCGATTATCTTTGAGTTTTCAAGGTGCATGATAACACTGGTAAAGACTACTTAAATGTAACGATATTCCTAAAACTCCCGAGTAAATATCGTTCTGTTGCATCATTAACACGAGACATGAGCCCACGTGGTGTATGGTTAGTCGCACGAGCACCAGATTATCGCGGAGAGATACAAGGTGTGGCTCTAAGGCTGGATGATTGACAACGCTCACACCGCGGTATCTGCAGTAGGCTACAAGTTAGCGTACAAAGTGTGTCATCTTGTGAGCTGCCCTCTGTCATTCATTTTACTTATCTCTTGCAGCAAAGCAACAATCGCTGTCGATATTCATTGAGAGTAGACCTGTCTGTGGGGAAGGCTGTATTAGCGTTCAAATGGGTCGATGTTGGCGTGCACAGTTTGTGAAAGGGGGCGAAGATGTGCATGACGAACAACACACAGGGAGGCTCGCTACAGTGACATGTGATAATGCCATTATTGTAAAATTAGCGTTACCATTGGCAGCATTCTAATGCAGCTATTTGCTGAGGCTGTAGTTGGACGCTCATCCATGACAAAACTCCCGCCTGAGCGTCTTCGCTACCGCAAAGTCTGTGTAAGATGGGTATCATGTTTGCTGAGTGATATACACAAGCAGTAATGGAGGGATTCAGCCAGAATGGTTTTGGAAGTGCAGACAGTGGGAGATCCGATGATGATCACCGATGATGAAGTCTCAGGACCCGACCTGGTTTGGACAATGACTCAATGACAACTTGCGGAGGGGGACTTAGCACCTCGACCAAAAGGTGATCTTTTGTGCCTATGTCCGTGACGAGGCACCCCTACGGAAGATTCAGGAGGCAAATGCACCCTAAGGGCTGCCGGAACGTTGCCACGATAGAACAGAGGGCAGGGTCTCTACATTTTCCTAGTTAGAAGTACCATGGCGGAGGCTGACTTAGCTCCCTTCCCCCCTAGGACTTGTACTGTACCACGAGGGAGCCAGAAATCAGTAGGCTCGCCTTCCAGTCTGGGGGACGAGATTTCCAGAGCACATTTGTTCCCCCTGCCGTGCTGCTGCCACGATGCTCGCCGACATCTCCAACTCTGAAAGAAACCTAACAGAATGAAGGGTGAAATGATTAATTTAACGAAATGGAAGGACAGGAAACTCGGAGGATATGGAAGTCCTTCCCAGCATTCGCCTGGCGACCCGCGGTAACCTTTAAAAAAAAAAAAAAAAAAAAAAAAAAAAAAAAAAAAAAAAAAAAAAAAAAAAAACATGAGTCAGGAAGGTCGGCCACAAGATTCAAACCAGCGTCCTTCCGAATGCGGGCCACAGACGTTACCGCCTGGGCCATCCCGCTCGGTGGTTTGGACAAACTTGTGTCTCGTTGCCAAAATACTTGGAAGAACATGACGACTGTGTTCAAAAGCATTGTGCAGTGTAAATAAAATTATTTCAACGTGATAAACTATGTGTATTGTTTTTATAACATAAGGAAATTATCTATTGGACGCTCCTCATGCATATTCAAATATTAATTTTAATAGTTTCAGCGTATACTTACTGTAGGTTAACAACTTGTAATTATTAAAGATTAATAGAATAATTTTGGTTACTGTGCCGTTATATGTATAGACCAGGCCGTATAAGCACTTATAAACGTGTATTTTGGCGTAGAACCGGCTCCAAAAGTTTTTCGACGGACAAGAATGTCTAGAGGCAAGAGACGAGCATTTTCTTATGAATTACTTGCGCCTGGTGTGCTGGCCCGGGACGGCTTTCGTATAGTGGCCGGGGAGCAAACAACAAGCTAAATACTCAATTTTATTCTATCCAAACGAAAGAAAAATCACATTCTTTTTGCACGTATTTAAACAATGCTGCTTTTTGTGGCAGCGTTAATGGCGTTTAAGACACATGTTTAAACAATTATTTAAACAAAGATAGTACATATAATGTATTTCCAGTTAACTACAGCAATAACAACAACAACAATAATAATAATAATAATAATAATAATAATAAAAATCATAATAAAAATCATAATCATGATAATGATAATGATGATAATAATGATAATGATAATCATAATGATGATAATGATGATGATAATGATGATAATGATGATAATGATGATAATGATGATGATAATGATGATGATAATGATGATAAGGATAAGGATGATAATGATGATAATGATGATAATGATGATAATGATGATAATGATGATAATGATGATGATGATGATGATGATGATGATAATAATAATAATAATAATAATAATAATAATAATAATAATAATAATAATAATAATAATAATAATAATAATAATAATAATAATAATAATAATAATAATAATAATAATAATAATAATAATAATAATAATAATAATAATAATAATAATAATAATAATAATAATAATAATAATAATAATAATAATAATAATAATAATAATAATAATAATGCATTTTAACAATAAATACGCCACGGGCTATTTTGCGTATGTAACTTTTGGATGCAAAGTTATAAGATATTTAACACCGATGAATGTTAGTTGCAGAATATAAAGATTTCATACGCTGGCGCATTCAGTTGCGACAGTTATATTCAATTAGATTTTGAATACATATACAAGAATGTAAATAGAATTCTTAAGCTTTTCTGTAATTAAAAAGATGAGAAACATGTGATAAGCTTAACGTAATGTCTATTTAACATAAAGGGGGATAGAAAAAGACGTTTACTTCCTAATTTTGGTATATTTTATATGTCCACTAACACACATCACACACTATTTAGGCAAAATATTAAATTTCTAGACACCCGGCTTCTTCCGTTGCGAAAATAATATTTCAGAATTTGAAAATGCGGAAACAAAAAGGCAATACATAATGGTAAGGACTGTCGAAAGTAGCTGTCGTTTCCAAAATTCACACTACAGTTTATATCAATTGCAATGGAATAAAATTGTGAGTGATATAAGTGAACTATTCATACATCGATTATCTATTGTATCCGCCCCACGTTTTTCGTTTTAAATCTTCAAGTATTTTCATGGGTATTACAAATTGACCATCACAAATTTTCAGAACTGTGCATGGAGCTAGGAGAAATCATTTTATACCCTTTAAGTCCGTTTTAAAAACGTGGTATATTAAAAATTAATTAAACATTTTAAAATTTAATATCGTTATAGAGCGATATGATGCCTCTCATGCCGAATATTTAGTTTGCATCGTCGCTGCGAGGTCGTTCTGGATTAACAACGTTAATGTTGTTTTCTTCATAATGAGACTACGTTCTTACGAGCAAGTCCAAGAGAAATTAATGTTGAAATGATATTTTCTTTGAACTTACAAACAGATTACATCCCTCACCCTTGTAGACAGGTGGCAAGTCGACCTTTGAGACCAGCTGGCATAACCTGCCTTATCGACGCGGCGACTAGGAACACATGGCCCGGAACACATTTGGAGCCGGCTGTACATAATTGTTTATAGCTTATATCGAGCGAGTTGGCTTCATGGTAACGTGTGAGGCTCGCATACGGGATGTCCCAGTTTCGATTCACATCGACCACCCTCTCTGACCTTGGATTTTTCGTCTCTCTGGACGAGCGGGAGTGCTGAGGTGGTTTCTCATCTACCACGAAGTATTTTCCCTACTTGTGTTTCATTCCGTTCCCTTTCATGTTTCAGGTGTGCTATTAGGTTTCGTGGCGCGAGGCGTCGTCGGACAAATGGCGCGGATGCTTAATCCAAAGAAAGAGCTCCCCCTGGGCACTAGATGCCTTCTTGGTTCACCGGCCTCTCTGGACAGTTCCAGTAGAGGGACCATTCTTCGACCCTGGAACTCTTAGGGACTTCCGCGCGTCTCTGTGCTCTGTCTGCCTGCATCCTGTAGTCTGTTGTGGTTGCTTAACTTCATTCTTTGCGTAAATCCTATATTATATACTCTATTATTACTCATGGGGCATTTGAAAGTTTTCTTGGGACTTGGTGCTATATTTTTTCTCTGAACTTATCGCAAAGATACGAATGAATGCACGTCATTGAATTGAGCAGCATGAAATAATTTATCACGTGCTTAGAACTTGCCTGATCACCAGATGCTTTCACTGTCAAACTGTGGAGCGCAGACTAATGGAAAAGGAATGCAGACTCTTTTTAATACATGAAAACTAATTATGTCTTTTTAAATGAGAAGAACTCAAACAGTCACAGAGAAAAAGGTGATAGGCAGAGACCATAACTGTAAAACAATTCGAAATAAAGCTGTAATCAGGAATAGATATTTCTGAATACTTAAGCCACGACGGTTTTTATGTCTCTGGGCTACGGAAAGGAGCGTCTTAGATAAAAAATCTGATGTGTTGCACTCACATGACTTTCTCTACTCTTGTACTAACCATTCTTACAATCTCTTATTCCTAAATGTTCTTCGTGTTAAGATAAACATTTGTACATAATTATCTTATTGCTTATTTCCTTGTAGGTGCAAGGAGAATATTGGAATACAGTAGGCTTTGTGCAATAGTCAAATCTTTTAAAGCTTTGAGATTCCGTTCTCTTTGCACACGTAACATATAAAAAAATGAACAACGATGACCCATTTCACGAAAGTTGAAGTTTTCCGAACCTCACACGCATAACAAGGAATATCTCCGAAATGGTTCACCCTACAAGAAAATTTATTGGGACATAAATTGTGTATTTTAGCAAGATCTACATTTTTGTATAGTATGATTTGGTCTATCTCTAACGGTTTACCAGTTATGCAAAAGTCGTCCAGAGTAAATGCGACTACAGGAGCTATAGCCAGAAAATTCAAAATATACATTTCATTTGTCATCAAAATATCATAAACATATGGCATTTTAATCAAAATGGTTAAAGCCATTTTCAAGAAAATCAAAATTTTCGAAAAATGTTCCATGTAAAGGTTAGTTTAGGGTGGGGCTATTTTCTTCAAAATCTTCGTGTCGCATCCTTGAGTGACATTAAACTTAAATACCAACTTTGGTTTTTAACCTACTTTTTGTTTTTGAGTTATGTTGTCCACAGACACAGACACACACGGACCTTTTTCTAAAAATGCTTCTTTTGGATTCAGGGGGTCTCAAAAGATATATTTCCAGTGAAATCTCGACATGGAATTTTTGGGTGGAATACAATACTTCCTCTACTTACCAGTAGAGAAAGTAAAAATGACCCCCTATCCCTTCTATAGCCTTTTGACGTTTGCAGGCAACACTCGAGCCGTTTTTTACCTACGTGTCAGTGAACCTCGGCCTTTCTTGTTTTGTACTTTATGTAGTGCAACGATACACATGTAGATAACCTGAAGTCAACTGCTTAACACTTCCTATGCCTGGTCACAATTATTCACCACAGGTTATTTTGCGAATAACACGAGGGATGATATTTTATTTACTACTCGAAGTTTTAACAAACATTCTCAAACGTAATTAATGTTTTTCCACACAATAGCCGTGTGTAGGACATGATTGGAAAGGGTAGCGTGAGACTGAAAAATTGAATGCCATGACCGGGATTTGAACCACGGATCTACCGGTTACCGTTTGGCTGCTCTAACCACTAAGCTAGAATGTTGGCCACGATAGCTCAGTGGTTAGAGCAGCCAGAACGTAACCGGTATATCCGCGGTTCAAATCCAGGTCATGGCATTCAATTTTTCAGTCTCACTGTACCCTTTCCAATTTTCAAACGTATGTCAGTTCATCTTAGTGTGACATCCTACAACTTCCTTACAGCTACATTTTCTCCAATTACTTTCAGACACAATTTATTTTCGACTAAATTAGCTTTTCATGTCTAGTTATACCAGTACGGGCTGTTAGTATCTAGTGTAGGATTTGTAGCTCGTTTGGCTAAAGTGGCCAGAATTTCAATGTTGCAGATTTGGTAGGTTCGAATTCTGATTGCGGTGCTACCAGTTCTGAGATAAACAAGGTGAAGCATTTCCATATCTTCCCGGTACTGCAGACTACGATCACACGTACATTAAGGCAAGGTCAGGCACTCACTGTGCTACGCACAGCCGCTCCAGGAGGCATAGCGCAGTACAGTGCATTAGTTGACAATTTGGAACCTAACTCTGGATTAATTGTGCAACTAAAATAAATATTTAAGTATGTCTCAAGTGCAGGATTCTAATTAAAAATTTATGTTCAAATGTGGAGGAGTTAGATTCAAAGCATTCCTCTACAAATAGAGAAAGCATTACCTGTAAGGTGTGCTATAAAAGTTCGTTTTTGAGACACTGAAAATGAGTGTAACAGGTTACGAAAAAATGTTTGTGTATAAATTTGTGCATGGCATTGGTAAATAACTCAACCTGTAATACATAATGCAATTTTTTATTGTATTGTCCCTTTTAGGTATTTCAAGGTGCAATTTCTTGGCTAGCCTGTAACTCCACATATAATTCCAAACTAGCTGCTCGTCTACAGGTACACGGTTAGTTCGTGCGCCAATGGACGTCGTAGGATTGAGTGCACACGAGAGCGTTGTTTACCTTGCCGCTGCCCGGATTTCACGGATTACGGTCCATGTGCTCTTAAACTCCAAGAGGCAGGTACCGAAATGCCTCGTCCTGGTGATAAAATATAGGAAGGGCAAACTAAACATAAATGGTGAATGACCTGTTCATTTTGAGTAGGTGCATATCTGTGTTGCATATATACCTAAGAATATAATGCAACTTATAAATGACCTAAAAACCCTAAACCGTTACTCAAACGTCCAGCATATTTAGCAGTAAAGCTAGACCATTGTCCAACGTTAAAAATTTCTTAAATACCTGATTTCTTCTTAAACATTTACTTATAAGAAAATTTAATTAAAACTGAGAATTGGCTTACAGCTTACTAGGTTACTAAACGATATAAGGAATAAATCACATTTTGATTACAATTGATTGATGTATTTCTTTTAACAAACTGCTCTAGAAGTGAAATAGCGTTTTAAAAGTAAGCAAAATAAATCTTTGTGTAAAATGTGTTATGCGCCACAAACCCACGAATAAGCATAAATATCTTCACATTGTTACATAATCCAGCAACTATCCAGATGTCTCTCTTCTTATGGACGAGTAAAACTTGATGCTTTCTAAATTGCAACGAAAGTAGCACATGCTTCTTGCAGTATACTCATCCCAATAAGGAGAACTGAATTTTATAAGAGTCGTAACCCCGAAATATAGTGGTTTGATATGTGAAGAAATAAATGGTAATATTTTCCTCTTCTTCCCTTAGAGAAAAATATTTAGAAGACCTTATTCAAAATACATATTTGTTTTAGGGTTATAAATAACTAAAAACTTTTTAATTCAAAATAATTTATTCTTTGAAAAACGTTAATGTCATTTTAGGTCTATCAGGTTACATGTAGAGATGCGAACGCAACCTAGGAAATGAGCATCATGCGCATAAAATACAATTTTTTACAAAATCCTAAAATTAAGAGAAGAAAATACATGGTGTTTTGCACAAACATGCTTACCACATTTAAATTGTTCATAGACTTGAAGACGAAGACTATGCCGTCAGACAAGTGGTACGCTATGAATGTGGTTAAAAATGAAAATTTCTATGAGGCAACATTCCACACCTGTGAACATGTGAATAGACATAACTGTTGGATTTGGGTAGATAAACAGTCAAATGCGTTACAGGAACGGGGATGGGACTCACCGAAGGTAAATATGTGGATGGGAATCACAAAATCAAAAGTGTATGGACCCTACATGTTTGCTGGGCGAGCAGTAACCTTGACTTACTGCAACAGTTTTTGGAGCCACGGTTGATACAAGATGGTATTTAGGATTCTGTAGTCTGCCAACAAGACGGAGTACTTCCTCATTTCGCCAGCATTGTCCGGGGTTACCTGAACGACGCTTTTCCTGGGAGATGGATTGGCCGTATATCGCCAAGACTTTGGGCTCCCTGTTCGCCTGATTTGATCCCGATGGGCCTTTTCACCTGGAGCTTTATCAAGTCTAAAGTGTATCATATGAAAATCAATGACCTTGAACAATTTAAAAACAGAATTTTTGCCGCTGCGGTACGGATAAGGTCAGGTATGTTAACAAGGTTGTTTCGGGTTACAGAGGAACGTTGGGGATTGTGCTTACATTTGCAGGGCCATCACGTTGAAATGTATTAAATTTGTGTTCAGAATGTCTAAATGTATGTTCATGTCGTTTGTAGTCTATAAAAAGCCGAAAATGGTAAGTAACTTTATAAACACCTGTGTGTTGAGAGAGTCTTAAATATCAAGAACAGCCATTACAAAATCACATACGGTCAAAGGCATTAGTGAGTAACTTTGGCAACCTTGGTGGTTTAGTGTATATGATTGGTAAGGGACAGTAATGTCGGGGAGTGTTTGGAGAGAAAAAAGGAGGCGTTTTGAAGGTACAGAAATTCAAGATGTGATGCATACCCAAATAGATAGGATTTTATTAACCCTCTATACTGGGGTCAGAAAACAAATTGCAGAAAAGTGTAGCCTAGAACGGCAGCAACCTAATAAGCATTTGGAAGTTAGAATCAAGGGGACATATGGGTGTTTTTACTGCGCTACATGCGTCAGCATTAAATCTGTCGTGTTGGATGACCTGTTTGTCATGTAAACAGAAAGGCACTTTCGTACAGTAAAGGTGACGGAACTAAAGCTTGCCAACGAGAGCTACGCGAAACTTCGGTACTACTCGGATAAAGTCGGATTACCACGCTCAACTGGAAGCTAATGCCATTCCCACTCCCCGCATAGTACTTGTCGGTCCGTCTGTCTGCCAGTGCGGTACGGTATGTTTACGAACATGAAGGAAAAGCTGCACGAGGAAAGAATACATAAAGTTGCAAAAGAAGACAGGGAAGCATTGTTACAGATAAGGGCAAGTAAATGGATTGTGAAAGGATAAACAATGGTTTTGTAAATACTGTTTATCCATATTGCATCGAGAAGAGGAACATAAAGCACATCATATTTGGATGTAATGAAACTACGAATTGGATGATTATATTTATTTATGGAGAAATATAGATAACATATCTGTATTAAAGGGGATGCTCTAAATAGTATGATTAATGAAGTTGAACAACTCTTATACAGACGAATGTAAGCGGCTCATAGAGTGAAGAGGTGAACTTGTATCCTTGAGGCATTTCTCAAAGTAGTGACTGAATTAGATGGTACATAGGTATTATAAGCTATCATAGATGTATTATCTCGTATTTATAAACTAGTGGCTAGCATTTGCTAGAAATATTAGTGGTATTTTAGTAAATTTACATATGGAACATTTAGAGTGTTTTGTTCTTCCCATTACACACATTTTGGTAATAGTCTCCAATGTGGTTTTGAAGAAATATACAGGGTGTCCCAGAAAACACCGACAACGCTTAGTGTGTCGTAGGAAATTCGGAGGATATGGAAATCTTTCCCAGCATTCACCTGGTGACCTGCGTAAAAGCCTATGGGTCAGGAAGGTCGGCCACGAGGATCGAACACGCGACCTCCGGATATTCCCCGGCATTTGTCAATAATAACGACAGTGGAAAAACCTGGGGGAAAACGTCAATCAGGGAGGTCAGAATTCGCGGAATTCGAACCGCAAGAACTCGCGTTCACGAGTGCATGCCTTAACGACCTCGGCCCTAATACTATCGTTTCCTTTCTATAATGTGTATGTCTTTCTGTGAAAACTAATTAGGTCAATGTTCATGTCGGTTTGCACACTATGCTGACCACAAACTAAGTGTAATAGCACTCACAGAAGACCTTGATGACCTATTAAACTGAAAGTAAACTACTTGGTCGGCTATAGTTGTCTCTTTTCTAGCAGTCTGTAGACATTAATGGACCAATTTCGCCAGTAGAGCGAAAACATCTAAATGGCTACTAACAGGTGGTATGTTCAACTGGTCTTCCAATTCATTACTTTCCTTGTCTCCACATAGTCTTTTCTTTCCCACACCGGAGTTCCAAAGCTCGGGGTTGTTTCGGCAGGTTACCTCATATCTAGGGCAACAAGCTCGTTGGCCCGGAGCCGAGCCTGCAAGGGGTTTTGGGAAGGAGGGGTAGTTCTAGGGGGACGGGGGTGCGCCCACAATCCCGCCATCTCTCTCTCCCTCTCTTTATCACCCACCCTTCCCATAATATCCCGTCCCACCCGATTCAATTCTACTACGTCCCGCCATTACTGCTAGCTCAGTTTGGGCAACTGGCACCAGGCCGCAGCACTGCAACAATATCGTTCCACATTTTACACTCGCCGGGCATTTCAACGCTGCGGAGGCGTTCTGCGAAATATGTGGCACGAGTGGAGCAGAAACTGATGTTTAGAGAAGGAAAGGGTCACCGCTCTTTCTCCCCTTCGCAAATATATAGCGCTTCGTAGACGACAAGCTGCGGTGTGCGAGAATTCCCCAACTTATCGCGGTGCTCTTGCAAATATTCCAACACGTTACATTAATGTTTTCTACGGTAATCTCGCAGATTAAAACGTTGCCTTTGCTTTAAACAAACCGAAATAGGAAGGTTACGGCAATGCACAAGTTCTTCAAATATATCTCTCATTTCCATTATAAGTTATTCAAGGCAGTGTTCCAGTTTTACTTTCTCTGCCACCTACCTATAGTACGCAAGAAGTATAATATTCAATCCCAAAACTAAATATGATACTTTACCGGAAATTTTGTTGAGAACATCGCATAACCTGCGGTCGAGGGCGCTGAACACGCCCAACCTCCAGTACTGCACCCCATTCATGACACGCCTGTGATGGGCAGAGGTGGAGGACGCAGCGGTCGCGTGGGAAGGCTTGGTCTGGATGGGCTGTTGTGCCATGGGGTAACGTTATTTCATTAGAAATGATTGTTTTGAGCCCACCAAATCGAAGAAACCTCTTTTTTATATAAAAAGATGTTCGTGTATGTGCGTGTGAGTGTGTGCGCGCGCATGCGTCTGTAAACAACATTACTCAAAAACGAAATGTTTAATAAATATCATATAGAGCACCAGGAAGCTATTTTTCACATTTTTTACAGCTTTCTTTCTTTCTTTTGTTTTTCAAGGAGAATGCCTGTGCTTATTTGAGCCACCCAGTAGTAAGATCTAGAACCATACAAAATACATATATCTCACGTAAATTGCAGGCAAATAGTATATTAGATTCTTCATTAGAAAAACAACTCTGGATAGCCTTGTGGGCAAATGTTCAGTATGTGTGTGCGATTTTAATTGACTATGTAATCAATACCTAAATTTTAATTTATTAGTACGAGGTGCGGAGTTTAAGTTTGGCTTCAACGTGTACAAACTCCAGACCTTTCTTGTCGTTTAACATAAGACCGTTAGAATTTAATCGGAAGAAAGCAGTAGTAGTGTGTTTGGAGTAACGGAGGGGGGACACCTCGACCCACCTCGCCACCGACATGCATCTTTTGCGGGCTACCAACTCCCAAGGGGAAGGGATGAGGTGAAGTGAGAGCGTAGGTTTGTCAGAGAGTGGAGCCAACGAAGCCCAAATACGCAGAGAAGTCCCTAACAGTTACAGATATTGACACCTGGCGTACATCAGAAGTGCTTCCTCTACCCATGGAGAGAGAGACTTACGATCCAGGCAGCAAGTTCCAGGGGGCTAGGGAAAGGGTTCTAGAGCGCAAGCAATTCCACCATCTGTCGGCATTCGTCGGAACGTACCTCGCTACCAACCAAACCTGAGAGATAACAAGGGAGGGAAATGGAAAAACACGGGAAAGGAATCCGTGGAGAAGAGATTAATGCACCCCAGCATTATCCTAAGTGACATGGGGAAGCCACGGGACAACCCATTTCAGAGTGTGCGACACGGGGATTGAACCCGCGATCTCCCAAATACGGGCCACAGACTTTACCGCCTGAGCCATCCCGCTCGGTGAAAGCAGTAGCAGTAACTTCTTCATATTTTTCCAAGAGTCTAGCAAGATTGTAGCAAATAAAAGTTGTATCATCAACACAAAAAGGTTACAAATTGCAAGTTGATTGGTAAATCATTTACTGCAATTAAGAATAAAGCTTGTCATAGAGAAGGGGTATCTCAGACTTATTTGCCTCAAAGCAACCGTGAGAACCTCGAAACCTTTGTCCTGGCATACAACTATGGAATGATGCACTCCATGCATCCTGAAACCATAGCAACCAGTATTCATAACGGAACTAACAGCCACAGACATTTTCAGAATGAATTTAATAGCTAAAATATATTAGCAGATGTGTTAATTTCCGCATGAACGCACGCCCCACTATACCATAGTTGATGACTTCCTTCCTCGTGTGGTCAAGGTGGTTTCCCCTTTCATGGAAACAGAACGTTAGCACTGCATTTTCCATCCGTATTATACCTCGCTTCTAACCGAATATCCACATGGACGATCTTCTTTGGTTTAATGAACTTGCATTACAACGCAATAACGAGAGAATGTGTAGGGAATTGTCAAACAGAAAAGCAATATCAAATTAAGTATTTTGAAGCTAGGAGCATAGGATTGCATATCCAGTATAGCACTGCATAAACATAATTAAAATCTGACAATGAAACACAGCGATGGCCAACCTTGTCTCTTTAGAGACGGTTATGTAATTAACGGCTCCACTCTTTCAGTCGGAAGGTTAACCAGCTGTTGCTTGTGACTGACAAGATAGTCAGTATCCAGTGACGGACACAAACAGGCGATTCTATGGCAGTTTTAAGTCATAACCTGAATTTTCATGGATTACCTTCAGAAGAAATCTTCATTTTGAATTTGCACTCTTTATTATTTGTGTGAATTTGCCAATATCTGTACTTTCCTCAAATAGGAATATTCGTCTTATTATTTCTTGGCTTTGCAAATAGAAGGGAATTTCAAAGGGATCGCATAGCAACCAGCACTTAAAACATTTCACTATCGGTTAAAGCCTACTGTATTCCCGTATTTCCCTTGCACCTACAAGAAAATCAGCAATAAGGTGCTTTGTGGAAATGCTTATGTAGATTAAAATGAAGGAGATGGAGAAAACAGCATTTGCAAGAATAGTGTATATAAGAATGAGTATAGCTCTGCATATATTTGCGAACAGAGTTTGTCCAAATTGAACTATATTAAAAGTCTGTATCGCAATAGGTTACGCGACGATCACTTGGTGTATCTTCTAAGGCTGTGCACTTCGACTTTGTCGCCAAATGTTGACTGACTTCCTAAACTTAAGCAGTACCAAGGAAGTCAGTAATGAGCAACTGCATAACATTTGGAAGTGGTTTCGTAAATGAAGTGCAATGTACATACAACAAAACCGCCATTGTAACACAATATACGTCTGTATGAGCGGTAAAGTCGGCGTATAACGGAAGGAGGTAAACCCAACCTCTTAAACATGGCTTTGCCAGTCAAAATGAAATGCAACTGGTACTACAAGGGCATACATACTGTCTCAATGAACGAATGCTGATATACAATGAGAAACCAACCATGACCTACATGCGCATACTGTGCTGTACTTCTTGTACTGACCAAACAAACGTTGGTAACACCGTACGCTCCAGTAGGCTGTGCGACAAAATATTGCATTCAGAATCTTTCTTTCATTATTTCTTCTTTTCTTTTTTTGTTAACCATGCTCTCAGTTCTAAGTAGAAAGCCTTTGGTGCAGACTTAGCTCCCAGATTTGTGGGTCCTTGTGAAAGTAGGAAGATTTATAGGAATGTACCCACTTGACTCTGTGATCCGGTCACTAGTTCAAAGAAGAGAGCGCGCATCAGTCAGCTCAAACCTTGCTTTATTTTGCTATTTGTATGGTTGTTATTCCTTACTATTTTCTTGAGTTGATTTTTCTTGTTATGCTTTCCTTGCCTGTTTTGGTAACTTGAGCTTGTTTTCATTGTCTGTTGTAGTGTAGCGTGTCGTTGGACTTTGTTTTCTTTTACTTTTTAAATGTAATTTTATTCGTATATTCTTTGCGCTGAAGTTTAGACTCCACTGATTTAATATACTTTAATTACACCAAAGACTATGTATCAAGGATACAGATTGATTTGTTTTCTTTTTTCCTCACACACACACACACATACAAAGTAGTCCACTAATACTGAGTCTGGTAAGGAAGTTTTCATCTCCTTTGGCGTTCCTTTTTTTCGATTCTAATTTATATTGCGATGCGTAGCTTCACATTAGTTTTGTACGTTGCTGTATTATTTTATTTATTTATCCACATTAATTAATGACTAAAGGATAGAAATGTAGTGGCTGTCACGACATTTTACCCATGGGCAAGAAAATGATCCCTCTCATATGTATTCTACATAGGCACTTAAATGAATATGGCCGCACTCCATAACATCCCAATGAACGCTGTGTGCCATACGTAGAGTTGTAAAACTATCGTAGGCTACCGTAGACTATCATAATTGAGTGTAGGCTAAGGTGGTTTTCCTAGTAGAATTGGTTAGCTAACCTACCCGCGTTACGCGCACGTTATGTGTGTTACATACACACCGGGCGTTACGTCATATCGATCGCCTTGTTTACGTTTTTCGATCCTGTTTTGCTAGGTTCATTTGGAAACCGAAAGCGTTGAACTTTGAACCTACGATACGTTAGTGTCTTCAAAAACATTTGGAAGCTCCTCTAGGTATATAACAGTTGAGATCAATGACACTGATAGTGATCACGGGTAATGCTATTTTGAACTGAAAAATACAATTTTTATTTTGATCACAGTGACCAAATTCATAACCGGAGTTTTTGGGGATTGTTGTCTTTGAATTTCTCATTAGATGTCTTAATTCGTTGTATTTTGTATAATGTTCCTTTCTCTACCCTTGCTGCCGATACTATTGGAAATCTTAGCATTTACTACGTCATTTATGTCCTGTACCAGAGCTATCGAACCGTCGACTTGGTAGAGCGCCACTCTAGCCACAGTCCATAGTATAGCACGGTGTTTACCAGCCAAAGGAACAAAACTGGTTGTGTCCCATGTGATCAAGGATCCATGAACGTCGGCAGACTTTTTTCCAGGGGGGGGGGGGCAAATGTTAGAATTATGCAATCAGATAATATTATTTCATTATTTTGTTGTCAAAAGTCATGGTATTTGTTGCGGATAACCATATAAATTTGCGCTAAATAGAAATTGTTCTTTACATAAAAATTAAAATAATAGTTTAATAGTCAGCACATTAAGTTCATTAATTTCCAAGGGGGGGCCGCGGCCCTCCCTTGCCCCCCCCCCCCCTTCGCGACGCCCATGCAAGGATCAGACACACTTAGTGATGGTGACTAGTAGTGCTTTTGTTTATATGTGAAATGCCAATAAAAGGAGTTACAATTGGAGGCTCGCAAATAACGGATTTAATTTTGATGCATGTAACGCGGTAAAAATTCTTCTACAACTCCTTATTCCAGTCCTCAAAATATTTATTTTGGTACTTCTTTCTGCTTTAGAATGCTCTGTTGATTGGTTTTCCACACGCATTATAATAACGAGTCAAAAGCTTTCTCTTATACTACTATTCTAGATTATTAATAACTGACAAGGTTTATAATGGGTTATTATGAAGCCAAAATTAACATTTATTTTTATTTACTTGTGTTACCCTTTTTACCATAAAATTACTGCAATAAATTAACAGACTTGTTATAGTACCCATATTAGGTATAATTTACAGATTACATTTTAATTTACTTATTCATAGGGGTTTATAATTGATCATAGAATAAAGAAATATAATTAACAAACTTATTGATTTTTTTAAAAATTATGTAACTATCATTAAGAAGCACAATACCTATTAGGACGGTTGCTATATACCAGTTTTCCAGAGAACGATTAATTAATAATTAATTTTTGACTTTTCTGCCTGTTGTTTACTATGTTTTGTCGACTATATGCTGATATTAATTTTATAATATACGAAAATTTTAATCCATAACCTTACAATTAAATATATCTTACGATGGGTCAGTATTGTGTTCTTCAATTTCTATATTGAGCTTTTTTCAAGTTCAAGTTCTTACATCAACACTTAAAATGTTCACTATGATGACATTTATAAGCTATTGCTTTCAAAGTTGGTAAGTAATCTCCCCAAAATATCGTAACTGAAATCTACTATTTTATATTTGTTCTATGATGTATGCCAGTACGGGCCCAAATGGCCTATTTGTTGACGGGCCCTTAAACCCTACTCACTCACTCACTGTATGCCGGTTTTTACTAAGATATTAAGTTTAAATATCTGCGCCGGACTTTTACGCAAAAAGTTAACCGTATATGAAAAGAAGGCAAAGCATAAATAGTGACACTAGCTTATCGTAAATTTCTTTAGCCAGATAGTTCTGACTCTAGTATTAAATATCATGACAAAAGAAATAAAAAGTGACAATTGCATCTTAAGGAGCTTTTACGGATATTCCTGAAAATTCTTGAAAAGGGTGTAATTTCAATGCCGCTTCACTTAGGAAAATCAACATTTAGATTAGTACCTCTGTAAAGATGAGCAATTTCAGGTAAACACATAAAATAAAGCCAATGGGTTACAAATAATATATTATTTAAAGTCCACCGATTGGCAGCATTGAACGATATACTTGTCCTTGAATTTGGATTAAGGCAGCAGAAGAAAAACAGCAATATTACGGGTTCTGAAAATAATGCCGCATCTACCTCCCGTGGAGGCAGACATCCAAGAGCGTGAGAGGAACAGGAACAGGAACAGCAAGTGGAAGAAAAAGTTGGAGATCAAGTTAATTTTTTTTCTGTGTCAATTTATACATAAACCACATTAAACATTTATCTGGATCTTTAGTATCAGTATGTCTTTAACACATCAAACCCTGCAGTTTTGTGACTATGGTAAACATACGAAAGTGTCAGAATTGAATGTATTGTTTAATAATTGGACGTGTTTTAATTTCTATTGACACCACAGAAATAACTATTTAATACTACTTCTCCAATCTTTGTATAACATGAACTTTCCGCGGATAAAGAGAAGATAGGACAACGAAGAGGGACAGACAGGGAGATGGGAGAGATACAGGGGGCGAGCAAGTGGAAGGAGGAGGCTGGGATGCAGTTAACGCTATAACGTGAGTGGAGCCATGGGTTTGATTACTGTTTTGTTGCATATTTTGTTTAAAACGGCGATCTTGTTATTTTTAATGACTGACAGAAAATGTTCAAATTCTTATTCCATACAAGGCATGTATTACAAACTACGCTTAAGCAGAATTTCAAGATAGTTTAACTTATAACAGAAGTGAGCCACATTGTTCTGAGCTCATCGTGGAGAATATGTTATGAGTATAAACGCCAGAAGACAAACGTATCGGAACATTTACTTTGTCAAAAATATTAGAGACTAGTTGCACATGTTATTCTTTGTTGCTATCATTATATTAACGATGGATATACTCTAGTCTCTCTTCACAACTATCCTGTATATAGAGTGGATATTTTAAGTACCAGAACGTTCGAGATGGTCGAGACACAGGAGGGAAGATTGTGGAAAGCAGTTTCTACCCACTGTAGAAACAACTTTTCCACTTGAGCCTGGATACCAACGTCATTCATTCTACTTGAGCTGGCCAACCAGTGGAAGCTCGAACCCGGTTTGATATGTCTGCCCTTGTTAGTGCGGCGCTTTACATCGAGACCGGTAAAGAATACGACCGACACCTTGGAGCCGATGGTTTGTCTTTGAGCTGACGCCAGCTCTTCGGTGTCGCAGTGCCACTAAAGGGTGTCAATATGCTTACAGCCAATTGCAGGGAATTGAGTCACACCCAAGGATTCTTTATCATTTGTGGTTGTAGTACTCACTTCACGAGACAGTGCCATCCACAAACGAGCACCCATGCCAACTTTGCTGCTAAGTTATAGCAGCCAACTCCATCTGCCACCGCCGCCGGACCAAAACTAGCAACATCAGCTCCATGTTGCTTCTAATTGAGGATCTGCGAGGGGTCATTCAGGACGTCTGTGTGGAAGTCCTAAACTTTCGTGGCCGGATCTCATCGCTGGAGGATGCACACCGTAAGGCGTCCAACCAAATAATCCAAATCATCGCCGATTTAAGGCGCTTCTAGTCCGCAGATACACAATTTTGACGAAAGGTGATCAGCTCTGAACTTCACGAATACCAAAGCATATTCACCACCAACGACGGCAAAATCACCTGTACAATAGCAAGCAACCAACAACAGGACAACAACATCCGGTTTTGAAGTACTTGTAACTTTGCAAGTCCCTTTAAAGATATGCTACCTCTAATTGAAAAGTTCTTGAAAGTATACCGGGGTACTTGAGTCAGACGAGGAGGTTTAATGAGGAGCTTTTAGAAATACATTTTATCTTTAAAATTATAAATTGTGAGGAAACCTGTTCTCATTACGTGGTGAAAGGAACGTTGCACATGAACATTGGAAACTACTCTAAAGGTTTTAAACGTTAAAACTTTGAAATGGCGACTTCGATCACTTTTTGATTGTACCTTTTATTTACTTTCTGATATGCGCCAAATACATTCTCCGGAATCAATTTTATCTATTGAACTCTAGATAGGAAAGTGATTTCAAATGTAGATATCATGCTGATCATTCTGAAGATGATTACTAACATTGGCCTTGAAAACTTTTCTTTGGACCCGTTAACTGGGTGATCGACACTACCAGATGTTAGAACATATATATGGACGGCGCCATCAAATGTTAATCACTTCCTGGGGACAGTTAAAACAGAACCCTTCGTTAAAGGAGCATGAAGTCTGCTACTTTAACGAACTCCCTCCCGTTTTGTTGGATGCATTGGAGCGCTCTGCGGATTTCCGACCTTCGCTCTTTACGGAGTGGTGAGTTGTACGGACAGGGATATTCGTAATATGGAGTCTGTTATCAGCTTGGGGACAAAGTTATAATTTACCCATCGGACAAACGAGGGATAGCTGAGATTTCTCTGGGCAGTATGGTAGTATGCCAGTGGCATCTGAGGTGATTATTTTTATTCTCGGGGAATGGATGGAATTACAAGACTGGAGCTTTAGTTTACTTTCAGTTTGACATAATTTTGCAGTAAATAGTGATCTCTATATCCGTTAAATCTTGCCTATTTCTTATTTCTCTAAATGTTGCTGCAGCTCATAGTGGTGAAATAAAAATTTCAGCACTTTCCACGATATTATTTGAAACTTACTGTGGTATTTGCCCTCTACTACCCAGGTCCGGTAGTTAGTCTTAACGTGCGTGTACTCTAAAGTTGTCCCCTCATGGCTCTTTCAGGATTCCATAGTTCCTAATGAAGAATTCCTTGAAATATGAAAGTCCTCACATAACTCCACTGATGTGTCATTTGATGGTAATGTCCTCTGTGGTATCTTCATGCTGTAGAGACTTGCCACATGTAACATCCAGGATCCTCTTTGGTCACTTCGCACAGTTAACACCATCTTCAACTTGGGCTTAATGTAACTGCTTTTATAATGCTCTAGAAACTTCAGAACTTAGTAGAATGACATCTAGGATTGGGTATTGCAAATGTTGTAAAATTGTAAACATTTTTGTGCTACATTCCATTGCTTTACCTTATATTGAAACATATACCCTGATTACAAGCCAGAACTTTATTTAGTTGCACTACTTCGGACCAGGAACGATGACACAGCTCTTACCTTTATAGTAGAATTTTAAAGTGGAGCAGCTGGTCAAACTTGTGGAAAAAGCTTCTGTTTTGCGTTTCTCATGTATTTGTAAAGGTAGGAGTTATGTTGTCACCTCAAAGAATTGAGAAAGGAAGCCTTTAATTGTGAAGGAAAGAAGCTCTCGTATTCCTGTGTTCACATCCCCGCTCTGATCTCTTTAATCAAACACCTCTTCTATAGCTCTGATTCAATCACTTCAAACAGCGTTTTATGCCTTTAGATTGTAAAAATAGCTTGAGGACGCTTCAAACTACCTTCATTTCTAGAAGTTACTGTGCAAAAATGTTCTTCCGATATTTCTGAGATATTTAATATGGTTATATTGGAAACGCCGTCACAATTGTCACTAATATCTTTATCTCTGACGTGAAACACAAACCACGGAAAGCTAGTTGGAGAGAAAGAGAGACAGAGAGAGACAGACAGAGAGAAAGAGAGTGAGGGAGAGTGAGTGAGAGAAGAGTAGAAAATAAATATCCAGAGATCTCGAGATGGGGAATTCTTGTCCCCATAACAACCAATTTCCTTAATTACCGGAACACAAAATACACACATCAATCCGATCGTGAGTTACACTGAAGCTTCGAATGAGAATAGATGTTCCTATTAAAGATCTAAAGTATGACTTTATCCACACAAACCTATACCATCTATATGCGAATACGCATCCTATGGCACATTACATAAATACAGTAGATTATTATTGCTATTATTATTATTATTATTATTATTATTATTATTATTATTATTATTATTATTATTATTATTATTATTATTATTATTATTATTATTATTATTATTATTATTATTATTATTATTATTATTATTATTATTATTATTATTATTATTATTATTATTATTATTATTATTATTATTATTATTATTATTATTATTATTATTATTATTATTATTATTATTATTATTATTATTATTATTATTATTATTATTATTATTATTATTATTATTATTATTATTGCAGAATCTATACGTTGTTTTGTGCTGTTCTGTACACATGGAGGTGCCTCTGGCAAAAGTGAGGCTTAAGACTCAGTTAACAGAAGCTGTAGTATATTTTATGTGTTTTATGAAAAGTGGTTTGTTTTCATCCCTACTAGTAATATGACCGCCCAAAATATATAACTCACGTGGTGATATCGGCCGAAGTTTCTAAACAAAGTTGTGAGACTGCAGTAAGAGAAAAGGTAAGAAAAAACCTCGATGTTCTGTGTGTTCGAAGACAGCAGAATTATACACACTTAATCTAAGGAATGTTTTTGACACCAGTAATCAAACATTTCTTCATTGACAAATGCAGAAAGAATAATTAATTTCGCGAGATATTGAATAATATTCAAACGGAATGACTGGTAAGACATCAAAAAGTTCTGTTCTGAACATAACTGCAATGCTTCATTTAAATTCTACGAAAAATGACTTTATTTGAGGTGTGAAGCATGTCAAAGTTCGGAGGGGGGATTAGCACCTCGACCTATTGTACATCGTTTGTAGCTATGCCCCTGTCGGGTTGCCCCCGGAAGGGATGGTTGAGATGAGATCAGACAAAGAAGAGACAAATATAGCTTGATTGTGTTTGGTACTCTAATGTCGTAAACGTTTTTCCATCACTGAAATAGAGGGACATTTGCTGCATTTTTTTCTTCAAATTTTTGCAACGCACTAATAAGCTGGTGCTGCTTGAGTCTATCTAGACCATACACTCTATATTTCACACATGGGTATGGACAGAAAGCGGCTATCATCTCAGTGAATTGCTTATGTAAGTAGCAAGAGGTATTCACGATATAAATCCATTCCAATCGTAATAGACTCACTTTCAAAATGAGTTAAATGACGGATGGTGAGATTATGACCAATTAAAGACACACCTACATTCATAATGGAGTTGTAAAATCAAATGTTAAATAGTTAAATAATTCAATGCTTACATCAATTATAGCGCTTACTAGTTTGTATAGGAAGCGTAATAGTTAAGATAAAACACCGATAGAATCTTAAATTTATACAAGTGAGTTGTAACACACTAGTAAAGTTGGGGAGCGATGGATAGTTGCCGCATACCTCAAATAGCATCGCAGTTTAACAGGCTGGTCCTTACAGGGTTGTGCTGGTCGAGCAGAGTTATTAGGTTTTGGTCACCCCGCTGATCTGGGGACCCGTATTCGAATCTACTGTATTGGGTCAACGCTTTTTTACCCTGCATTTCACTTCTTTTGACCAATGAAAGGTGTTAAAAAACAAATTACAAATAAATTACATAGATGAAAGTGCAGTTTGAGCACTTCATTGATCAAGTACCTTTTGAGCTCACTTTATTCCTTCACGTGACCGTAAATGTGGCAAAACGTTCATAATGTAATAATTTATCTGTTGTGATTATGTATTGCTTTTTTATTTCTGTTCAATACGTTCAGTGTGATGAGTACTGATTTAAAGAAAAAGAAAAGTATCCCCACAAAGAGGCTTGAACCTAGGAAATGTCTGTTTAGTTTACGTCAGTCTGACGTCGAGCCCACTCGACCATACGCCTACTGACCTCTTTCACCCGAAACATTTAGGTATCAGGCTGCTTGCTAGCCAACTAAAAAAAACTAACGTTTTTGCTCTTGGTAACTCATTTGTGGTCATGGCTATCAGAATACACCCAAGAACGATTAACTGTATTTGACACAAAACAACTACAAAACAAATTCTGGCTTGACAAATGGAACGATATTTTCAAGTAAGACTATGACCTGCCACTTGCGTAGATACGAAAAAATATGATCAGCTGATTCATGTGGTATTATCTCCTTTAGTTTTGTAGTTTTTACGGCTCCAAATTGCAGTGCTATGTAACATTTGAGCTGAGCACAATAATGTCCGAGCTAAACACCGTCGCGAGCTGTATCCATTGTTCTTTACAGGGATTGTCGTAGCGTAATCACAGTCTGACCTTGGCACATGCAAACAATGGTATTGCACAAAGACACGCTTGCCTATTCCACGGGTAGTCCGTTTTCCCTTGTCCCATCAAGAGAATACTCGTGGTGTGTTTCCCACGTGTCTAGACCAGGGGCGTGTATTTCACGGGAGCAAAGGAAGCATTACTTACGCTTTAATTATTAGTAGTACATAGACTAATTTCTATATTTTCGTTAAAATAACCTTTGTGGAAAATTCAGAGATATAATTTTTAAACACCGCGCGAGAATTGCTACACAAGTGGTTCTTTTACAAGTAGACTTCGGAAACCCAATTTGGTGGCATAGAGTGTTTACTGATGGTCGATATCTAGATACACTCTCGATATAATCTCGTTTTGCCAAAGCAAGATATTTCGTGCTTACTACCTCCCCGTGGGTACTCCACTTACTGCCTTTTAGAGGTAAAGAAAGAAAATAAAGTCAGCTTACGTTTTCCTTATACGTAATAATAGCAGTTCAGAAGTACGCGATGTTCCATATATTTCTAATGGACCGTCTGTTTGACAAGTTCCATTTCTAAACACAGAACTGCACGAGTTTAAGTAATGGAATAACACTTAGTGGGAATAATTTAGAAACTGCAAACTGATTGTTCTGGTGAGAGCATGTGTGCAGCAGGAAGTGTGTGAGCTGAAGAGTGCTGTGTTGTTTGTGAACCTTTTAAGCAAGGTTTATTTCTATTTACTTAAGCAAAAATGAAAGAAATCGC